>CM046723.1:7819744-9019744 GCA_025584915.1 Monochamus saltuarius | reverse complement strand
TTCAGTGCAGTTTAAAAAACGAATTATTTATTTGATTTAAAGAAATCATTTCAGGTTAGTATTCAGGGAATACGAACTACTGCCTTTAAAAAATTGGCCCCCATTTAAAGCTACTCCTTATATAATGATTCACACTTAATACTTATGGATTAATAAATTCTAATTATAAAATTACCTTGAAAACGTGGAAGGCTTCAAACTGAATATTTCTGGAGCTCTCTTTCAGCATATTCATCATTAGCTTTAAATTTTCAGGATTTGAAATGTACCTTGTCATTACCTAGAAAGTAGTTTCCTATATTGAACAACTAATTTTTTTTTTAACTATCACAGTGCAAACAATCTACAAATACATACATTTTATATCACAACTTGACAAAAATTAAAAAATCTTGCATAAATACTATTATTGTATGGAATAAAAAAGGAAGCTATTTAAACATATTTCTTTAATATCTTAAATTCACGGATTATAAAATATGTTATCACCAATTTGCAATCTGGAGTCCGCTTATCTTAGGCAAAGGCTTAATACATAACTCAATAAATGATAAAACAGATATGAACTAAATTCAATTGCAATATTTACCGTAAAATTGTGTCTGTCCAGCAGCAATTCTCCAAGCAATTTCAAACTCTGACGCCTAGTCACATAATTCTCTGAATTCAAAAGTCGCTGATAATGGCTAAATACTTTATCATAATTCATCTCTAGGAAATCTGCACATAAAATTTTATGTCTGGTCAACAATTCCTGCAAAATAAAATAGTAAACTGCCCGACCTGGCCGCAAGGTTACACGCTTACCTTAAAAGTAGAAAATGCATCCGAAGCTATGTCAAAAGAAGATACTTCCACATATCGAAAAAAGTTGTAAAAATCATCTGAATACAACATAATTTTTGCCAGAGCTTCGTACTTCGCACATTCACGTAACATAGTACCACAATTTAAAGCTATTTCTTGATGTTCATAACTGCAACACAAATATGATTACGATTAAGAGCCAACATTGAGAACAAAATGACTAACCCAGTCATAAGCGTAAACAAAATTTCAGGCTTGGTACAAATATATTCTACAGTAGGAGATCTAGTACCGATCTGCCTTCTTAAAATGTTATTAAAAACTTGCGCCACATCCTTTTTCCCTTCAAAGTCAATTCGATTAAGGTTTTGGATTAATAACAGAAGTAAATTACTATTGTACAGTTCTTGAGCTAACTGTGCCACTATAATATCAGTTTGAGGTTCAGCATCCGAAGTCCCATAAAGCATATTCTTTATTAAAACCAAATTTTTTGAAACGTCTTCTTGCGCTTTTTCAGCCTTCTTGTCGCCCTTCTCCAGTGAGTTGACAGCCTCTTTCAAAGCCTTTACAACTTCAGCAGGTCCTTTTTGCGACTTTCCAAATAGGGGCATTTTCAAGTAATTGAATAATTTTTTGTAATAAAGACTTTTCCAATAACGTGACGTTTTTATTTCGCCGAAGTGGATGGCTAATATTCAACAGATTCCAGAGTTAGATGTCGGGCTTCATAGATATTGTACTGCGGAACAATAAAACACCACGTCTTTCATCACAAATCAATTATTTTGTTGTGCAGCAACAATTACGGTAGGAAAATGCATCTGACAGCACCACACTTCCTTTTTTTTATATACACAACACCACAACTTTCTGAACCGTGGTGAGTTTAGAAATTTTACTAATTTTGACAGACACAAAATGGCAACTCAAGGAAAATTCATCTCTCAGTAACAAATCTTTCGTAAACTTATATTGCAGAAATTTTTATTTTATTATTTTTGCTTTGGCACTTCTGCTATTGGCACATCGATAAATAAAAAAAACTAATTTAACAACAAGGATTACTGCCCTCTGTTACCATTCTATAATATTATATAGATTACAAATCTTATTATAACTTATATAAGATGGCGCTGCAAAGAAGAGCGTCGATTTTTTGTTCAGTATACAGGGATGTATACAAAACTACGGTTACGGTATAAGGTAACAAACATTTAAGTCATTCCATTATTAATTTGGGAATATAAAAACATGGTTATGGAAAAAGGACAATTTTATGGAAATTGCAAATTTTATTTTTGTATATAACATACAATCAGCACAAAAAATGATATAAAAAAACAAGCTTCGCAATATTAAGTACTATACATTTTATAAATTTATATTAAACAAATTTAAAAAAAAAATCAATAAATAAATTTGGAATGTATGTAGAAAACATAAAATACAAAACTGAAATCTTTAAATTTAACTTTTAGTCTTATGTATCACATGATTTGTTAAGCACAAAAATATAAAGGTTTTAACAAATTTGATGCTCCATATTGCATTCTGTATAATTTTGGTTCTTAGCAGTAAATAAATATCACTAATGCAAAAATTAAAGGCATGGGCCTGAGTAGTTTCAGTGAAGTAACCTTTGGTAAAAATATATTCGAAACTGCTAAAATTAAACTGTTATTCCGATGGAGTGAGATCCTTTTCAGTTTCACCTTCATTTAATAGTTGCAACAGCAACTCGTGAACAGGTTCAAAAGCCTTTTTACTACCAGCGTTTGTTAGTAATAAGTAATCATGCATGTCATGGTGACTAATGGTTCCATCGGGTTGTATAAACCCTTTATCAATTACCACCAATTCCACTTTTGGTAGGCCTTCCAAATTTAACTTCAGGAGCTCATTCACTTGTGATATTTTGTCCCTTACTGAATTTGGATGCTGGCCTCTAGGCAATAGGGTCTAAAGTTTAAATAAATTAAGTAACGTGTACATTATTTGATTAATATGTACTTACTGGTACAACTATGTAAACATCTGGATGTTTTTCCCTAATAAGATTTATTATCTCTATTATACCATCTTTAATTTCTTCTGGGGTATTAGTGTGGTTGTTTGTACCGACATGTACAACTATTACCTAAAAAATAATTTGTCATTAGCAACAGCTGCAACGTACTAATAACAATAACAAACTTTTCACATACTCTAGGCTTTACATTATCAAGTTCTCCATTCTGAATCCTCCATAACACATTTTCAATTCTATCTCTATGTATACCAAAATTTAGACAATGTAGGGGTGCAAATAATTCATTCCAAACATCAGTATGCTGCAGAGCTTGAACTATTGAATCGCCTATAAAAATAACGTCTGCATCTTTTTCTCTAGTCTCGGAAAGAAAGCGGTTGTGCTAAAATTTTTTTTGTTTATGTAATATTAATTGATGCTGAAACTGATGAACTTACAATACTAATCCATCTGTGGTCACCATCACCATCGTCTACAGGAACAGGTATTTTGCAAGTATTCATTTTATTAATATAAAGTAAATAAACTTTCAAACTAGAAAAATTACTAATATTTGAGCTATCATATACGAAATGACATTCTTGACAAATCAAATGAGCAAATGAAGCGTAAACATGCTCCCTGAATTATCGATACGACACACAACCACAGCCACAAACCTAGAAAAAATATAGACTACGTCGGTTCATGATATAGGTCACGTGACAGGTGCCGCGTTTTCTAGGGACCTAAAGTCCAGAAAGTGGATATTTTATTTGCTTTATGTTGGCGGTTGTGAAAATAAGATGGCTGCATTGCAATCTGAAATTAACTAACTTGCTGTCATTTTAAATGTCAGTAAAGAATATGACATGAATGTGACCAATCACAGTAAACAAATAAGCTTCACGCTACAATACAACCAACGTAAATTGGCATTAAAACCAAGTTTTTGCGATTTGGACCTTTTAGGGCAGCCATGAATTTGCGGTCGCCGGCAATATGACACTGCCACAGTCTATATTTTTTCTAGGTTTGTGCCGCGCACATTCGCGCGCTCAAGGGACACGGTGATTGGTCAAGAAATAGAATTTTTCCCACTTCGTCGTGTACATATGAATTTCATTGGTGTTCATTACGCAATTAGCCGCGCTTTAGCCACACCCTCTGGAACCTTCACTCGACGAACTGTATAATATTAATAAACTGTGACCACAGTCACAACACAGGGATATTTTTATTTTAATCACATATTACTGGAACTACTATTTTAATAGTAAAAATCCCCAGAAAGTTGATTGCGTTGATGTTGATAATACATCTGAAATTAAATTCAGTTCTATAAGTAACATCAAAATTTAATTTGTTGTCTAATGTCTAAGAATGTTTATTTTATTTATAAAGTAATGGAACCGCAATAGGAAAAACTTCTAAAATAATTTAACAAAATTAAAAATACAAATACTACCTACATAATTGACTTACAAAAAAGTCCCTAAAATAAACGTGAAAAAATGGTGGAAAGTTAGTGTTTGTGTGTTTATGAATAATTCTTGATTATTAATACTTGTGTTTTCGGTTAGATAAAGTTAATAGTAAATAATATTTCAAGCTTTCATTATCAATAATGTAAGTGCATCTAAGATCCAGATTTTTTGTGTTCTCATGAATGTCCGGCTTTACCTAACCAAATATCTTTATAATGGATAATTTGCGAGGAATTCTTGAATACATTAGAAACTTTTTTGTCCATCCATCTGTGGATCTTCAACGAAAGAGAAGGTTTATATTTTCAGCTCTAATAGTCTGTTATCAGTGTCATTATTTTTTATTTTTAGAGCAGCAGATCCTTTAGACTCTCTAGATCACTTTTTAAGCCCAAAGTGTAGAAGAGTGCATATCTCAGTTGGTGAAAATATGGACAGTAAGGTTATCATTATTTATATAGTACATGTAAAAATTGAAATGTTTTTTCTAGATGATTGGATAACCGGTAGGAGTTCAATTCGAAGGCGTGCACTATTAAGACCGTCTTCGAGATTATCCCCAAAAATTAATCGTCACACTGACACTGTAGTTTTAGATGATGACGATGATGATATAATAGAAATGAAAAAGGTAGATGTAGATTTACTCCAAAGCAAGTCTAAACACAATAAATATACATCAACTCCTGAAAATTATCCTCAAAAACTTTGTACAAATGGAGTTGATGATGACGATATTACATTCGTTAAGGAAATAAAATCTCCTATAGAAAAAAAGAACGAGGCATCTAAAAGGGGATTAAATTATATAAAACCTTTCACCGGGCGTTACATAAATATTGGCTCAATACAAAATGGAAAACCTAAGGACAAAACACTTCTCAATAATGTAGATAAAAGATCCAGTACCTCTCGTCCCTCCATAGGGTCTTCCAGTTTAGATTATTCTTTTAGACTGGACGACAAGATGCAATATAGAAAACTTTTAGAGAGTGCCAGAGCCTCTGGAACTATGAATGATTCTTCCGTTTACCAAACGCCTGTTGGTCGACTGTTTAATTATGATACTTCCAACAGAAGCGGCAAAATAATGAATATGTTACAAAGATCCACTAATAGTTTAAATGGGACGAAAGAACGGATGTCCACAAAAGATAGAATAATTAAAGTTTTAGACGATTTTGAATCCATAGAGGTGAAAGATTCGGACACTGATTCAGATGTGGTGATTGTAAATCCTCCGTCTCCTAAACCCGACATTAAAGTAGATCCTGTGAATAGCTTCAAAAAAGTAGTTGATACTTCGCAGCAAACCAAGAGTGGATGGCTGGATGAATTGTAAGTAATTTTTTTGTTATAGTTTATATACTAAATTGAATTTGATTGAAATTCTCAATAAAAAACAAATTAAGTAAATGTTTTTTCGTTTCCATAAAACAATCTACTAATACAGGTCGGGAAAGTACAAACCTTTACTTTGAAAGAGAACAAGATAAGGTAGAAAGAAATAAACTGTTGTATACTCGCGACAAAAAATCAGACGACTTACATCATATGAACAAATGAATAATTCATTATATTTTCATCAAAATATTTAAGAAACTGCAACTGATAGTAATGAAACTATATACTACACTAAAAGTTTGCATTATATATTGCACTAAATTGCAAAAAATGATTGTTTTTAACGCGACCAAATATCGAAAATTACGTTGACAATAAAAACAAATGTGTAACGTCAGCCATGACGTAAGACGTCTGAATTCTTGACTCGAGTATAGTAAGGCAGGTAGACAAAGCAACTGATATTTCCATGGTTGCCAAACTGTTTCTTTAATTTTATGTAGTTTGTCCTATCTTCGTTATTTAGGTAAACAGAAATAAAATAAAACAGGATAGATAGAGGCTAAGGTCCAAATTATGCATTATGTGCATTTACATACCTCAATTTATTTGGTCGGTCTGAATTAAATATGTGCTCAATAAGCACTATAGTAATTCGGACCGTGAAATGTGCATTTCATATACCATAAAGTTCTGTTATAAAAAATGTATGTACCTTCAAAGCATTTTGCGACGGTACCTAATACATTTTTTTTATGATTAACTGAAATTGAAGACAAAAAAAAATAATTCTCTATGACCACAACAACTGCGTGCCCGCCAATTTGATATTTAAGTAGTCTCTACTCGGGACTCAACGCTGCAGGCTTTTGTGCACTTCATGTGTAATTCAGACTGAGAATTTCGTGCATAATGAATAATTCGAACCTTAGCCAGAGTTTAGGATATCTGGTGGGAGTGCAAATGCTCATAAAATGGTAAATTTTTAAGAATTATAATACTTGAAATCCATCTAGTATTTCAGTAAGAAAAGTTGCAAATTAAAACTTCTATTATTAACAAGAACAGTTTATTCGTATAAAGATGAAATTTATTTTGCCTATAACTGTTCTGATATCTCATTGGTGAAAAGGTACGTTTCTTTTAAATTATTTACACCATTGTTTCTTTTAAATAATCTGAAAAACTAAAGTATTCAAATTTAAATTATTGGACAAGCCTATTTACAGTTACTAGCACTTTTTGATTCTGCACTACTCATTGCAAATTTTTTAAACCATGATTTACTTACTGATGAATCATATTTTTCTCTTCATGCAAGAAGGAGTTAAGAGCACCGTTTATAAACGCGTAAACGCTGTTTTCTTATATGTAGTTTAGAAAATCTAAGCAAGTTTGGAACAAAATCTCTTCATTACCTGTCGTATTTCATCATTAAATTTTTACATACTTCATACGCCAGCTGAACACTTACATAATCGTATATGGCACTATAAATATAGTCACACCCCACATAATTATTTAAAAAAACTCTTAACACTAGAACTAGATAAATTATTATGTATTTTTAATTAAATGCCATATAAAACAAAACGATACAATTCACTGTCTTTAAATGAGCAACCATATTTGCTAACATGTTTTCCTCCAACAGTTAAAGAAAATGAGTCAGTTTCAGCAAAATGGATAAAAAAATGAGGAATAAAAGCAATTAATTTCATATATTTCTTTAGGTGAAAGAATTTATTTTGCTTTAATAATTATATAAAATAATATATATAATTTTTAAGTATCAATTTAGAATCACTGTTTTATTATTTATTTGCTCAAAATTTCCAACAACATTCATTAATATTTATTTAGGAGATCTAATATTTAAGGTTTTAAACTTTTACTTTACAATTAATTATGTATTTAATGTTCAGAAACTCTGACTTTGAATTTAGAACTGTTATTGCAGAACATATTTTTTTATAGAAATGTATTGTGTAACTATAAAGTAGGTAAAGAGCAGTAACAGCTCCAAAAAAAGTATTTTAGTCCAACTGTCAAAAAAGATGATCGTGATCTTCAAAAAGTTTTTTTTTGCAGTTTGGGTACATTTTTTCACGGTCATGTTGCTTTTGACATTGTCACTAACTTCAGATCAAAATGTACTGAAAAATAATAAACCTACAGTACAAATACTTTGGACAATTGGTTAAAGAAATATTGTTTACATTTCATACAGGAAATCAGTGTTTTATGGCGCTTTCAAATTCATATTCTCAGGAGCTGTTAAAAAAACACTGAATTTGCACACTTAATATAAAAATAACTATTAATTTGAGAAACCACAACCCCTATCTGCTACTACCATCTACAGGGTGATTTTTAACCTATTCGAATAAACTTAGAACTGAGAACAAATAATGATGAACGGTCAAAAAAAAATTGTAATGCAAACCCTCAGTATAACATAAAAATATATGATACGTAACTGTCAGTTGTCATACTTTTTACGTATGAAGTAATTTTGAATTTACCAATTTTTTACATTTTTTTATATTTTTGCAATATGGGAAATATTTGGAATTGTATATATTCATTGAATAATAATTATAATTTACCGTAAGAAATTAAAATGTCCTTGTTTTCTAAGCAATACAATTTACTGTTTTTTTTAAGAGTGGAGCGACACAAATTATTTGTGGATCAGAGGCAAAAGGAGATTGACCAACTGCGAGAATGTTCGGAGAAGCATGGGAAAATAAATAACGATTTGAGATGGGAGATACTGACAGATAAAGTTAATAGATCTCTTTCTATAAGAGACGCCGTCTTACCAGTACAAGAAAAAGAGGAAGAAGTAGAACTTCCGTCACTGACGGAAGCACAATTGAAATTAGCCGAGCACGCCTACAGAGGGGATCCCAATGAAATCCTTGCTAGGAAGTTTAACCTGAATATATCACGCAGAGATCTGCAAACTTTAGCGGGCCTCAATTGGTTGAACGATGAAGTGATAAATTTCTACATGAACTTAATTATAGAGAGAGGGAAAGACTCAAAGTGGCCTAAATCGTATGCTTTCAACACGTTTTTCTATACAAAATTATTGAAGGACGGACCCCAGTCTCTACGGAGGTGGACAAAGAGAGTAGATATATTTGAGCACGATATTATATGTGTACCGATACATCTTGGAATGCACTGGTGCATGGCTATTATAAATTTACAAGATCAGTGGATACGGTATTACGACAGCATGGGCAGTAGTAACAATAAATGTTTAGAGGCCCTTCGAAGATACCTGGAAGCAGAACACCTGGATAAGAAGAAGACTGGTTTCGATACGAGTGATTTTATTTTAGAGAACGTGAAAGATATTCCACAGCAGATGAACGGAAGTGATTGCGGAATGTTTGCCTGCACTTTTGCGGAGTTTATCACGAGGAATGCCAAGATTAGTTTTAGTCAAGAACACATGCCATACTTAAGGAAAAAAATGATTGTTGAGATTATATCAGGAGAGCTCTTAATAAAATGACTTGTTTCAATTCCATTATGTGGCAACTTTATTTTTGTAATTAATAAACCGAATAATTTATTTTTTGTAACCGCTTTGAGAATCAATTCGAAATTGGAACATTTTTTTTAGGATGTGTTAGTTGACCAATACTGAGTGAGTAACTTATTTGTTTAGTTGTATTTTCTGCTCCTTATTAGTTCTCATAAAAATATTTAGCACAAACAAGATGTTAGTATATAAGCAACTAAGTATGTTAATTTAAGAAATTAAGATATTATGTGTGTTGGAGATATATTAATACAATCAAATGTCGTAAAGTTACATTTCACATTTCTTCAGAATCAGAACTACCGAAATGTCGAATCTTAGCAGTATTCTTAAATATATCCTCATGCCGTTACTACTTTATTATTAATAAACAGTTTTCATTTTTAAAACCTCATTTATTTTCCAAAACCTTTTCATACTGTTTATTTTGTTGAAATAATTCAATGTACGCACACGAGTACGCATAAAACATTTACCAATATTTGGTCTAATCGTCTGTTAAATCGTGGTGACGATCTGGGTGACTGGAATGTGTGTTACTGAGATTAAGTATCAATAGTTGTAATTATAATTTGAATATAATTATACTCACACTTTTTTGCTCCAAGGTAATATTTATTTCTTTGTGATTCCAACAGTGTATAGGAAGTTTGGCAATGTTACTAATCTTTTGTGCACTTGTCCATTGATACATTATGGGTGGAATTCTTAGAACATACTTAAGATTAAGTGTGGACTTGCTTTGCAATTTACAAATTAAAAATGCAGGGTAGCAACTTACTAATAGTTTCGCACCACACTTTCTAATAAGTTTAGATAGAAACAAAATACAGTGCAACCTCGATTATCCGAACTAATTGTTGCAAGGTCTTGTTCAGTTAATCAATTTGTTCGGATAATCGAATTTAAAATGAAAACGCAGTTATTCTTCTAAAAACCTCTTTTAATACTTCAAGTATGTATATAATATGGAAAAAAATATACAAAAAATATAATATATATATGTATACAGTGCTTTCAAAAAGTAACGAATAAATTCATTATTTTTGAAATTGAGAAGTTTTCGAAAAAATTCGATTTTGTTTTTAAAAAAGGCACTTTTTGACATACGACTCATATTTGCGACGTCATCGTTGGTCGAGATACGACGTCATCGAATATTTTTTTAAATAGCAACCCTCAATTTTGACCGTGCCATTTGAAAGAGCGTGTCATTCTACATACATACATCATGAAAAATTATGGTATTAAATACCAAAAATTTCAAGAAAATAATGTTTGAAGATTTTAAAATTTAATTTTCACAATGTTGTATTTTAAAGCGAGACTTGTGATTGTCTTGTCAGAATCTAGACTCTTCAATATTTCCAACTTTTCAGTTAGTTTTAAGCAAACACGTTTACTTTTCGGCATCGTAAGTTTTATTTTTTATAGGAGTTTGTCAAATTGCACAATATGGTTACGTGCGCCCACGTGTAATAAATGCGCCAGACTGATCTGGATTCCAACCGGGTCGGCTGAGACGAAAACCCAGTCTCACACGCAAGCGCTCCAGCAAATATCGCATATCACCTAAGCTCTGCGGCCTCCCAGTTCGGATAAACGAGGCTCGTTCGGATGTTTTGCGTTTTTTCCTTTCGGTTAAGTGGATATTCGGATAAAGACGTGTTCGGATAATAGAGGTTGCACTGTATTGAATGGCATCTTATTTAAGTATACCCACACTTACGTGATGTGCTGACTATGAATTCTACCCTACATTCAAATTACTTGAAAGATGGATAGGAAAATCATTAATAGGTATTTAGTGTTGCAGTTAAATTATTGTCATGACTGATTTTTATTCTAAACACTTTGTCAAGTTTAAATTTGGTCAATAATTGTCCAAATTATACAGAAAATTGCGACAATTTCTTGTTGGGTTAAACCAGGAAAACATTTGATATTTTAAATGTCAATTTAAATTTTCAGTTTTTTAAAAAGGAAGTTGAGCAGACTATTAAGACTCTAAAACCCAAAGCCTCTGTTGATGTAGATGGGTTACCTATTTTTTTAAGGCACACAGTCATTTAATCAAGTCGCCTTTAACTGCTTTATTTAATGTTATATTAAAATGTAGTTTTCCTGATCGCTTGAAAGTGGCTCAAATTGTTACACATAAGTGGTAACACGAAACTGATAAAAAACTATACGTCCATTTCTATATTGTCAGCAGTTTCTAAAATATTGGAGAGTGTTACATACCAGAATTTATAATCATATCGACTCGGCACTTCTGCAGCAGCAACATGGCTCTGTAAAACAAAAGTTTACCGTAACTAATGTCAGCATTTTTGCTGATTTTATTGCAAATGAAATGTCTAAAAAAGGTCAGGTTGACGTTATATATACTGACATGGCTAAAGCTTTCGATACAGTGGATCACACTGTGCTGTCCTATAAACTAAAATCTCTTTCATTTAATGAAGATCTCATTAAACTATTGGAGTTATATTAACATAACAGAATCCAGTTTGTAAAATATAACAATCAAGTGTACACATTTGTAGCTACTTCAGGGGTGTCTCAGGGTTCAATACTAGAGCCTCTTTTATTCATAATATTTATCAACGATATATAGTTCGCAGCATAAAATATTCAAACATTTTATTATATAATAATAATAATTGCTTTATTGCCCAACAGAAATTCTATTTACAGGGCAATTACAGAAAAAAAAACAAAAGCTAAATCAATTACAGTACAATATCTAAAATAATAATAATATCTAATAAAGAATCATATATAAATAATACCTATTCCTTATACATTAATAGATTATGATATACACATATGTCATTAATTGTGTGCTACAGACTTAAGTAAAAACATCATCATTCAAATTCAGAATAGCTATTTGCATAAGTTCCCTTAGTGTACATACATTAATATCACAGAGGTAACTAAGCTTATTATAATTATCACACATCACAAAAATTGGTGATTTGAATAGCAAATTTGTCTTGCACAACAATAAAAAGTTACATTATGTCTGATCGATGGTCTAGGCACAGCAAAGTTTAATTGACTCAGAAGATCCCGACAATCAATCTGACCATTCATGAGCTTATACAGAAAAGAAAGTGCAGAACATTTGTACCTTAAATTTAGACTAATTAAATTAAATCTGGTTTTTAACAGGCTATACCTCTCTCAGGATATACACCATCCATTTTAAATGCTAAATATTTCAAAAATTTTCTTTGTATCAATTCAATGTCAACTTTGTAACGTCCATAGATCACACAACCATATTTAAGTTTGGAATGAACATAAGAATAATATAATAGTTTCAACTCAATGTTAGTAAAAGTCCTACAATTTCTAATAATAAACCCATACATTTTCATCGCTTCACTTATTTTCAAAGATATGTTGGTTGAATGTTAGCTCATGGTCAAACAGAATACCTAGATCTTTATAAGAGTCAATGCGATCCAAAACTATGTCATCTTTTCTGTAATTATAATAACAAATACTTTTTTTTTACTGTATGAAACAATTTTACACTTAGAAGTATTCAAGTACAATTGATTGTTATTACACCATGTCAATAATTTATTAAGGTCATTTTGAATCTCTTGACAATCCTCAACACCATTAATGTCTCTATATATCTTCAAATCATCAGCAAAAAAAGGTTACGACAATTAAGAACATGACTCAAATCATCTATGAAAAGTAAAAAAAAGCAAAGGGCCTAGGTTAGACCCCTGAGGTACCCCTGACGTTGTTAAATATCCTGGAGATTTAAAACCATTATATTCGACATATTGTTCTCGTTGACTAAGATAGGATGAAATAAAGTTTTGAGCTGGGACAACAAAACCAAAGTTACCCAATTTATTTAATAACACATTATGACTAATCCTATCGAAAGCTTTGGCAAAGTCAGTGTAAACTGCATCTACCTGTCCCTGACTGTCAAGAACTTCAGAACCAAATTGAGCGAATACAGTATTTGTCATCGTTGATCTATTATTCAAGAAGCCGTGCTGAAATGGAGTTAATTGATTATGCACAGAAAGATATATGCGGTTATACAAAACAATTTCAAACAATTTTGCAAAATTGGATAGGATGCATGGAAATTGGTCTATAATTAATAATAAGGCTGTTATCACCGTTTTTAAAAATAGGACATACTCTGGCTGTTTTCCACACATTAGGAAATGCAGTTGCAATGCAAATGCAATTAGGAAATGTATTATATGCAGATGACGTGAAATTGTATATATCTATACATAA
Source organism: Monochamus saltuarius (assembly GCA_025584915.1). NCBI lineage: Eukaryota > Metazoa > Arthropoda > Insecta > Coleoptera > Cerambycidae > Monochamus > Monochamus saltuarius. The sequence goes on along the minus strand of CM046723.1, from coordinate 9,006,249 downwards.
CTATCAAGACTGTTTGAAATTACAGAAGGATCTGAATCAAATAAATAAATTTTGTGTAACTGTTTAGTCATGAATGAAGGCAAATGTAATTTTGAGCATAATTATAAAGTAAACAATACAGAATGAGAACGGTTATTATAAATTAAGAATTTAGGGGTAATATTCACAAGGGATTTTAGATTTAGTAGTCATATAAGAGACTTGTCATTAACATGTTCTAGACAACTTGGTTTTATATTAAGGACAATAAGAGATTTTAAAAGTATAAAGACATGTATACAGTTATTTAATATTCTGGTTCGATCCAAATTAGAATATGCATCGGTAGTATGCGCCCCTACTCGGAAATTATCGAAAAGGTCCAAAAACGATTTGTAAGAAGTATATATTTTAAGAAACATGGAATATTTCCTGTTTATCCAGTTACGGTGGCATATCATTCACAAATAAATGAGTTCAGTATCCAGTCTCTGCTCAAGTTCTATTTATTTATAACATATTTTGATCAATTATTGATGTACCTGAATTACTAAACGCTATTTCTATAAATGTACCTGACATTAGGTTATGACAAAGCAGTTGTTTATTTAAGATCAAAACGGCATTGTCGTCATTACAAAATTGCTTGACATCATGTAATTTATTTAGGAGAGAAAGAAATATACTTTTTTTTAATGTGAGTAAATATAATTTAGTGATTAGTTTGTCAGATACGATTTTTGTTATACCTACCCACTGTGCAACAATTTTGGAATGTATTCTATTTGTCTGTGCAGTATAAATAAATATTTGTTTATTTATTTATTTTATTTAAAAGTGGTTCTTTATTTTTTTGCGTTTATCTGTCACTCTACCACTGCGTTTTGTGATCATGACGAACATAAATATCATATTTTCCCAAGCATAAGTAGTGTCATCTAAATAAAACATTTTTTGGTTTTTGCATGAACGCCGAAAAAATATTGTATGCAACTCGTACAAAAAGTGTCTATTGTCTATCAGATATTAAAAAAATTCTCGCATCACAAAACTATTGAAATCTATTTTTTTTACTACACTACCATAGAATATGTATTTAATTTATTTCTGCATTTACTAAATCTAATTTCTAATATTTAATGGCTGTATCTTGCTAAATAAATAGAAAAAATTGTCGTTAATTGGTGTACATATTTTATTGTAAATATAAAATAAAAATAACGATAACAAAATAATAAATAAAAATAACATTTCTAATCACCACTACTGCCTTCTGATAATTCGGCATCTTCTTTCGGTAGCATTTTTATCTTTCCTCGTTTTGGAACATAACCGGGTCCCTTTTTAGATTTCCTAAACACCTCGATGGCTTTCAATTTGTTTTTCAACAAATCACTTTTATCTCTCAGTTTCTGATGAATAATCTCTCTTTTATGTAAATTAGGCAAACACTGTTTCTTTACTTGGTCCACTTCATCTCTAACTTCTCGATCGATTTCCTCTACTCTTTTCAGTGACCTCGAAGTGGTAGCTTTTAACAACTGAATTTCTTCGTCTGCTTCAAGGATTTGAGGGATGACCTCATTAGGCACAGTTTTCTTGGGAGGGGGCTTATTTTTTTTCTTAATAAGAGACTCCTCCCTCTTAGATAACTCATTTCTTCTTTGTCTTCGTTGTTTCAGTTTCATAGCTATGTTTTCGTATTTCTTTAAATCTTCGGAGTTTTCATCAACTTCTTTTGTTTGTTCTGTAGTTTCTGCTGGTGCTATTATTGTATCAAGTCTTTTTCTGCTTCTGGACTTTTTTTGGCTAGGCTCCTCCGTTTCTGTACATAAATTAATATTTTCATTATTTTTAATTAAATTTTCATTGTTTGATGTAGAGGCACTATCATTTTTTTTCTTTCTCGGTCTTTTTGGTTTCTCTTTTGCTTCCGCTTCTTTATTTGATGCTTTTTCATTATTTCTTTTGTTTCTTGATCTTTTCTGTTTTTCTTTAGACAGTGCTTCCATTTCCTCAGCTATTAATTCTTCAGGAGTTTTGCCTATTCGTTTTATCGCTGATTGAACTCGTTTACTCATCTGATTTTGGGCATCAGTTAAGTCAGCTTTAAACACTGTTTTGAAATAATCTTTTATACTCTTTTGTTTGTTACTTTCCTCTACTCTTTTAATAACCGGTTTGAGAATTTCTTCAGTCTTTTTTTGGGACCATCCGAATTTATCTTTAGCAAGTTCCGTTAATCCTACAAAGTCAGGTTTAGACCAAGAAAATTTTGCTCTACTCGTTTCAACGGTGGGTTCCAAGTAGGCTTGAACCACTTGTAAACTGGGAAAATTATCTGTGAAGGCAATGTTTTTTAGTTTGCTTTTTAAAGTCGATCTACCTGGACCGGCCGATTTGCCTTTATTAAACCAGGATCGAAACTCCTTTAATCCTGATAGCAACTCGGTATGCAACAAGCTAAACTCACTCGACTTAATTGGAGGAAATGCTGCTAGAATTTCGAGGGCAGTTACAGGACCCACACCTTGTAGACCAATAGTGTAATCACTTCCAACTAATAGTGCTAGAAGAATCATTTGTTCTCTCGTTAATTTAAAATTGTGTTTAATATTTTCAGCTTTAAATTCCATTACGTATTTACTTTGATTGAAGAAATTTTTATAAACGGTGCGACCTCCAAATAGCCAAATATCGCTGTCATCAGTAATAGTTCCATCTGTAAGTTCAATGGCATCCAGAAAAGCACATTGTGCTTCTGCTTCCATTGGCGCAACAATGTACGGTACCCCAAATAATTCTAATAAATCCTAAAATAAATACATCACATAAGAAAAAAAACTAGTCATATTTCAAACAAAATTTGCAAAATAATAAGTGAAATAGGGGCAGTGTCCACTGAAATCTCAAAAGGGGTTATTCAATATTTTTTGCCGTAATAAAAATTCTTAAAGTTGGAGCATTGAAGTTTGAAAAATGGAATATTTGTATCAAATTAAACTTTGAAAAGGTATAACTTCAGTGAAAAGGAAATTGTAAAACTTATCAGTTACTTAATTACGGAAAAAAATGTTCAAATCTCAGGAGAATGCTGCATCTATTCTCTTTGAATATCTAAATTATTCCCTAATTGAAAGGCTCGGTGCAAAAACCTGTCAACTCCATTTTTCCTAATTTGTGGGAAATCAATAAAACATTCTAAAAATGTAAATTGTCTGAGTTTTGATGTCAAAGAATATATGTCAATTAAGTATATGCACTGAGCAATGATTTATTATAAAAGAGGCTAACATTTTCTTAAACACACGTTGAAAAAAAAATTGAACACCCTTTGGAGTTGACTGTTTCTTGCACCGAACCTGTAAAAAATAAACAAATAAATCAAACAGTGTTTTAAACATTTATTGAGAGAGTAAGAGAAAAATAAAAGAATATTGCAAAAAAATAATACAAAAGAAAACATATCTTTACAACAATGAAACATTGCAAATAATCTAAAAATTTTCGATTTCAACTTCATTGTGAAAATTAAATTTTAAAATCTTCAAACATTATTTTCTTAAAATTTTTGTTATGTAACACCATAATTTTTCATGATGTATGTATGTAGAATGACACGCCCTTTTATATGGCATGGTCAAAATTGGGGGTTGCTATTTAAAAAAAAATGTCGATGACGTCATATCTCGAACAACGATGTCACAAATATGTATGTCAAAAAGTGTCATTTTTAAAAACAAAATCGACGTGACAGGGAATTTTTTCAAAAACTTTTCAATTTCAAAAATAATGAATTTATTTGTTACTTTTTGAAAGTACTGTATTTGTTTACACAGCTGTAGGACATACTGCGCACTGTTGCTGTGTAAAATGTAAACTAAACCACCACGCAGTAAGCTCCCACGCAATAGATACTGCGACGCGAAGTTTTTGTTAATCAGTGTTCTCATTTTTATTGGTGCAAGAAATGGCCATCCCCCGGAGTTGACTGATTCTTGCACCAAGTGCTTGTCCAGTCAACTCCACCATCTTTCTTAATATTCGTCGGACTTGGCTGTTTCTTGCACCAAAAGATGCGCAATAATTTGTTGCAGATGAGACATAAAATATCTAGATTTGAGGAGCTGGACTGGTTTTTGCACCGAGCCCTTCAATTAATGGTGCCATGTTTTATTATCAAAAAATTACCATTTTAATTTTCTATATATGCCGCTAATGATTATTACAAATAATTTGATATACCTATAGAAAAAATAAATATATATGATTATACTAAATGATCTTCACACAACATACCTGTGCTTCCTGATACATTTGGTCCGTTATATTGCTTGCCATTCTTTCTTTAATTGATTTTTCTACTAAAATGTCAATTTTTTCTTTCTGGAGATTGTCTTTTAATTTTCTCATCTCGTCCAGTTTTAAATCTTGTATTTCAAATTCAGTATTTTTTGGCGCTTCTTCAGAGGTTTTACTTTTTATCTCTTCGGACAGATTTGATTCAGTTAATTTTTCCACAGTACTTGAGCCAGCAACAGGCCCAAACTCAGCATTTACTGGATTTCTTTTGTCGTCTTTAATATCAGAATCGCTTATTTCGGTTTTGTTTTTTTCAATATTAAGTGGTAGTTCCTTTACGTCTTGTTCACACTTTTTCTCATTAAGGGTATTAAGAATATTATCACCAAATTCAGACTGTTGTGCCTCACTTTCGGGCATATTTATCTTGATTTCTTCATCTTTTTCAAATATATCGCTAAATAAATCATCACCTAATTTCTGACTTGGATCTATTACAATTTCCATAGAATTCTTATTTTTTGAATTAATTTCTTCAGAAACTTCTTCAAATTCATCGGAACTAGATGTATCACTGTTTGATATAAGATCAACTTCGTTTGCTTCCTTGTTTTCTTTAATATCATATGTGACTTTGTTGATATCATCGGATGAACTAATTTTGCAATCTGTTTCATCGGCTTTATTTTGATCTATGCTAACCGAAGGTTCACTATTAATAACATTAAGACTAATTTCTTCTGAAGTTTTAAAGTTCTCATTTCCATTCTCGTTTTCCAAACTCACTTTTTTATTAGAAGTAACTTTATATTTCTCCATGATATTTCCATCACTGTTACCATTACTCGACGTAATTTCAACCAGGGTTTTAGTTTTTGCTGTAATAGCTTTACCTTTTGAACTATTTGATACTAAACTTTTTTTATCATTTAAAATCTTGTTAATTTCGTTAGGTGTAAGTCCACTGTATTCTATCATGTAGCTTTGAGCCGAAGAAAATGTTTTTTTAACAGGCACTTCTTCCACTTCATCACTATCATCAGATTCAAAGTCAGCGTCATTAAAATTATCTAAAAATGAGAACTGATGTTTGTTTTTATTGTCACTACTGCTTGAAACTTCTGTTTTGGATGTGGAAGGCTCTTCTTGTAAAGACAATGCAATAGCTTTTTCCAAATCGTCTTCAAATTCTAAATCTGCCTTTGTTTTACTTTTTGTATCGATCATTGTGATATTCTCATTGCTGTCTTCCTTTTGAACAGAATCTAGGTCCAATTGATCTTTCCTAGCCTTTTCTATAGCTTGTTTAATATCCTTGATATATAAATATCTAGTATTTTCATCAGAAGCTATACGTTTTCCCATATCACTGGTAGTTACTACACCATGATCTTTTAAAATAGATTCTAATTCAGCTAAAGATAAGGAATGTCCCCCCATTTCTTTCTCCGCATCTTCTAGTGCAGACTGCACAGCCTGTCTTTTGAGTAATCTCTTCATTTGATACAAAGCAAAATCATCGCTTTCTTTTGGTAATTCATGCAAACGACCCCAGGAATTTTGCTTTCTTGTTTCTTTCAAGTCTGTTAATATTTCATGCCTTACATTAACCGGTAAAGATTTAAAATTTGTACTTGCCATATCGATTGTGTGTATGTCCCAATGTTTAGTTGGACTCGAATCGGTTGTGTCTGTACTCTCCCAATCTTCATCTTCAGATGACGATACGGTGGAATCCAATTCAGGGGTAGGCAATGCGTACATGTTCTCATGTTTAGCAGGTTTTTTCAAAGGCAGAGTTAAGCTAGCTTTAGTTTTCTCTGATAAGACTTTACTTATAGCTGAATGCTTTAAAAGTGTACTTATAAGCTGCTTTTGTAATCTTTCAGCTTCAGAATGATTTCTTGATTTCTGTTGATTCCTTTTGGCCTTAAAAGAAGGTTATATATGATGAAAAGAATTACAAAAATTATTTTTAAAATTTTTATATCATTATTACTGTATTGGAACATGTTACTATAAAATAAAACTAAATTTATTTAAGTCTTTTAATAATCTAACAAATTTTAGGTTATGTTTACAATGCACCACTTGATTTGTTTTCAATAGATACTCACTATCGTTTGTTTTTTAAGGACTGGCACGCCTCCATCAAAAATAAATACTGGTTTAATCTTAAAGTAAAGAAGTTTGCAGACTCTATGGTAAATGCCTAACAAGTGGGCATTAGGAACTGGGGCTCCTTTGGAGTCTTGAAAACCTTTTACTACCTGATGCAGCCAAATTGAAACATCTAATATAAAAAAAATAAGGAAAAACATATAAAAGCGTGACTACTTTTGTAAAGTTTTGAAGTTGTCAAAAAAGGATACCGACAGCTAAAATTTTATTTTCAAGAGTTTCTAAAGGCACAGGTTTGCCTGAAGGCTCAATAAGTCGCCAAAGTCCATGAACTCCCATATCTTCACCATATTATCCTACTACTATTCACGTAATCTATGCTATTCATTCACTATTCTTCTAATCTTCTACGAACTGCGAAATGTGTTGGAAAAATTAAAAATACAGGGATTTTCCCACGGTATGTGGAGCGCGGCGCATGACAACGGCGCAATGGGCTAGTGTCAGTGATAGTCGCCGGTTCTCATGATTTTAGATGCAAGAATCATCAAATCAGAGGTAATCTCGTAAGCTAGCATTCTGAATTACATTGCAGCGCGGCCGTATCAAATAAATGTTCGGCCACCCACTCTTTCCCACACCATATTTTCCCACGCCCCGGCCGTAACCCCGACATCCTCCTTCCCTTGTTTTAGGATGCTCCGGGGCGTGCGGAGGGAAACCGAGGACCTCAGGCACAAACAAATGTTATCGTCAGATTAAGGTCATTTCACACCGATTAATCTAGTAGAATCGGTAAAAACGAGGGTAATCAGATATGTCCTGTATTATGGCCACAAAGTATAACTAGATATGGCTTTACGATAAATAATTTATTCACTTGCTCTATGAACCCATTACAATACCCTATTTTCGGTAAATTATAATAAATCTTATAAAAATAAATTGAAATACATATAGGTATAGTAAATTAATAAAAATTTCTTATATATGTATAATGAAAGATATTATTGAGATTTGATTACTGTCAATTTTAGTGAAAATGACAATAAAATTTTTAAGAATCTTGGTAGTCTGCTATTCTTGAATGTACGCTGAGCAATACGTATGCCAATTAGATACATTTATCCTTATCACAACGGTAATTAAGAGAGACAGAGCCATGTAATTCGCATACGGATTCCTTTTCAAGTCAATAATAAATAGATCTCCTGAACTTTTAGATTTTTTATATTTATATTAGCTTTGTTCGTAGTGCATCAGAATTAGTTTGCAACCGTCAGAAGCATGCGCACTGTATTTAAAACAAAGCATTTTAAACTTTATGTGGGCATTATAACGCAATGCGCGTGCGTCTGACAGTTCAAAACTGTTTCCCCAACTGTTCTAAGAACAGGCCTATATTGTTTTCGAAATTTTTGAAAATATCGACAATTAATTTTGATTATGCAATAGGCATTAAAACATTATATACATATTTCAAAGTATTTTTAAATACTGAGAGTATAAATATGACGTAAACGATACTGCAGATATAACAACTATACTCCACGGAATAATGCCCCGACCGGCATTGAATTACATCTGCAGTATCTGTAAACAGTCAAGAACCCTTGTCAGCCACATCACTAGAAATAGACCGGTGGTTTCGGGCTTGTTAACCCTTATCAGTATGCCATAGCTGAGATGACCGACAATTAAACTGGCTGTCCCTTCATATGTACGTTCACATATAAATCAAGTGAAAGTGAGTAAATGAGATTACTTTCTGCTCGTCCTAAGCGAGAGGTATATGTGTTAAAGTACCTGCTGCAATGTAGGTCGCTTCCTGCAAGTCGAGCTGCTTAGGCCGAGCAGGAAGTAAGCAGACCACTTATATCTCACCTTCGAAATGCAAATTAAAATAAAAATGTCCCTCGTATACAAATTTGTCGACAGTTAATATTATTACTCATCTTGTGCTCGTGCGGATCACCCTTTATATAATGCCAGTCTCACATCACAGCGCTCAATTGTCAATTATTCCCTAGATAAAATATAATTATTCAGCTAAATCTATAAATCTAAAAATTTACGTGTTCTTCTTCTTTTTACAGCGTATTTAATATTATTAATAAATTAATGTATGTATAATGTATGGCATAAATTATTAATATTCGTTTCTTATATGTTGCTGTTAAAAAGCTACAATTTTACAATTAGATGTTGGCCAGACTGTCGGAAAATTGAAGCTGTAAACAGGTGTTTTTCGAATGGAATGAGCATGGTCAAAGAGGGGAGAAACTGAAACTGAATCAAACAGCAAGCATTTTGTTCTCACGAGTTAAAGGTAGCTTGGTGTGGAAGTGTGCAAGAGGTAACTAAGCACGCACGGTGTTTACAATCTTGTTTACGCTTGCACCGCAGTGTATGTTCGATCTAGTCATTAAAGATAAACAATAATTCATTTAAACTGTTTTTGAGCGCTCAGTGTAAGTGCAAGAATAGTAAAACTGTTAGGAAATATGTGGAGGTACATGAAATTCGTGTGAATTATCGTGATTGTCAAGATGCCTCACCAGTACGGGCTGCCAGGGATTGCCCATGCCCAGTCACCCCCAACACCACCCCCTCAGCATGGTGCGATGTACCCTCGATTTTCAGGAGCGGTAGTACCAGGTGGTTACAGAGGTGAAGACAGGAGGCTTACTAGGGAAGCTATGGAAAGGTATTTGAGGGAAAGGTCTGACATGGTTATAGTCATTTTACATGCTAAAGTTGCACAAAAGTCATATGGAAATGAAAAGAGGTTCTTCTGCCCACCACCTTGTATATATTTATTTGGGGACGGATGGAGATTACGACAGGAACAAATGCTGAGGGAAGGTGAATCAGAGCAGGCGTCTCAGTTGTGCGCTTTCATAGGAATTGGCAATTCAGATCAAGATATGCAGCAGTTAGATTTAAACAACGGTAAACAATACTGTGCCGCAAAGACTTTGTACATATCCGATTCTGATAAACGGAAACATTTTATGTTGTCCGTTAAAATGTTCTACGGTTCTGGACACGACATTGGAGTGTTTCATAGTAAACGTATTAAAGTCATATCAAAACCTTCCAAGAAGAAACAAAGCCTTAAAAATGCCGATCTGTGTATAGCTAGTGGTACGAAAGTAGCTCTGTTCAATAGGTTAAGGTCTCAGACTGTCTCGACTAGGTATTTACATGTGGAAAACGGACATTTTCACGCCAGTTCTACACAGTGGGGTGCCTTTACGATACACTTGTTGGACGATAATGAGTCTGAAAGTGAGGAGTTTCAAGTACGGGATGGTTATATCCATTACGGATCAACTGTCAAGCTAGTCTGCTCTGTCACAGGCATGGCCTTACCAAGGCTGATTATTCGTAAAGTAAGTAACTCGTAAAAGTAATTAAACTAATAACACATAAATTGTATAGTGCTAGATAAAATAATCATTATTATACATTTTTTAACTTGTTTTTGAGGGGTCATCTACTATCCAAAAATTTTCGTACTACATTGAAACACCTGAATTTTACGTAATGTTTGGTAATACTAGAAATGTATACAATCATGTATTATACAATATAATACTACTTTGAAACAGTTATTTTTTCAAAATACCGAAGTATTTTTGAAAATACTAGGAAAAGATATTAATCTTAATTTTTCATTTGTATATTTATTGAGTATTATCAAATATATACGTACCTAATATCTATATGTACAAAAAATTTAAAAAAGATTATGTAATTTATTTAATTCTTTAGAAATAGAGTCTTCAAAGAAAATATTTGTATAGAGTAATAATGTTTGGGTACCTAAAATATAAACAACACTTCTGTTTTGTGTTACATTTTTCAGTACATAGAAATGTGTTTTCTGTAACGTCACTTTATTTGTTATAAAAATTTGAAGCTATTCACTACTATTAAAAAGTAAATACCAACTTAGATAATAGAGTCCTGTGAAAAAAACATTGCAGGACTACATTAAGAGGTTTGTATTTTAGTATATTATATTAACTTGTTTATTGGTCTAAATGGTAAAAAATATTTACATAATTTAGTTTCAACTTTAACTAAATAGGTAGTGAATTTGAATTAAACTAGAATTTCTCAATAAATTTTTATTAGGAATTATGTATTTTAGCAATATAAAGTATCAAGTAAGTTATCTACTGTTTCTATAAATTTCTCAACAGAGAAATATAGAAAGACTACTTTAATAGCTTGTCGAGCGTATATTTTATGTAAAACATAAACTCATGTCCATATTTAGTGCCTTAAAAACTCCTCTATAATAAATTCCTATAAAGTATCTTAAAAAATATCAAAATTATCTTAAAAACTTAAGACCTAAACTGATTTATATTCATCTAAGGGACCTAAATACCTACCCTTGAAGTTTACTTTGTAGTGCTACTCTCTGTGTACGTAATGTAATGTAGTTATATTGTAATCTCACTTACTTCAACCTAATTCAGGATAATGCATTGTAATGCAGTATAATGCCGCATAATATATCGCAATGCACACTATTTAATTGTTTTTAGATAATAAGTGAGACAATTTGTTTAATAAATTATTTTTTGCATGTTTAAGGTTGATAAACAACAGGCGTTGTTAGAAGCTGACGACCCCGTGTCTCAATTGCACAAATGCGCGTTTTACATGAAAGACACTGAGCGCATGTACCTCTGCCTGTCACAAGAACGCATTATCCAATTCCAAGCAACACCCTGCCCCAAAGAACCCAACAAAGAAATGATCAACGATGGGGCTTGCTGGACCATCATCTCTACAGATAAAGCAGAATATCAGTTTTACGAAGGCATGGGTCCTGTGCGTTCACCTGTCACCCCCGTTCCTATAGTGCACAGTCTCCACTTAAACGGGGGTGGCGACGTTGCCATGTTGGAACTTACGGGGGACAATTTCTCACCTTCCCTTCAGGTTTGGTTCGGCGATGTCGAAGCTGAAACCATGTATAGGTGTCAAGAGAGCATGCTGTGTGTGGTGCCCGACATTTCACAGTTTAGAGGTGAGTGGTTGTGGGTGCGGCAACCGACACAGGTCCCTGTGTCTCTTGTAAGAAACGACGGCATTATTTATGCGACTGGTTTGACGTTCACTTACACCCCTGAACCTGGGCCTAGACCGCACTGCGCCCCTGCCGATGAAATTATGAGGCAAGGGCAGAGGAGTGCCGCTGTGGCACAGGCTCAGTCACAGGCGGCTATTGCAGAGGCTGCCTGGAACTCCCACGGGATGCATTAGTTGTAAGTTAGTCAAATTCTGCCTTAAAATCTATTGCAATAAGTATTCTTACCAGAGTGTGAGACATAAGTAACTATATTATTTATTCTGTAATGTTTTAATTTGTGATTATATCGGCAATTATTTGCTTCAAATTAGAGTAATTTTATATGAATTTATATATTTTTTAATATTTATTTTCTGTGTTTTAAAAATCTGTTACTAAAATTGTAAATTTGATTTGTCTGTCTTGATTAACGGTTTTGTTTGATCCTCTCTTTTTTTTGTATATATTTTTATTGTGATATATTTAGAACTTGAACAAGAATCATTTTAATTGTTTGTTATTTTGATTTCATCTGTTTGAATTATTTGCAGAGCATAAATTTTACCGATTTTTTTTTATTGTTTCTTTTAGTATTTTTTTAATATTTATTTTTGTACAAAGGGGGCCAATTTGGATAATTTTATAGTTTCTCTTATTACTCTAGGAGATAGACAAAAAATATCAAAAAATTAAATTGAAGGGTAGGTACAAACGGTTTCTTGACATTTTGTTTCGTTGAGTTTGATATGTTGATAGTTGAGTTGATATGCTAGATGTGTCACTTTGTCGAATAATTTTTTATTTGTAAAAACATGTTTTTTTTTTGATATTTTTTAAAATCCGATACAATTTCCTTATAATTTTCTGTTCTAAAAATAGATCTTTTTTAAATTTTGATGTCCGCATAAAACAAATACTTTTATGTAAAAAAATCAATTAAACCTACTTTCCAAAAATTATAAATTTTTGCAAATAATAGTTATTCAGCTTTACAAAAACAACCAAAAACGAACATATATCATAAGGGAATCATTACATAAAAGTACGGTTTTCTCCCCCCTTCCAAATGTGTCAAAAATGGCTCACCATTTACAGGGTATTCATTTATATTTTAATACCCAGGTAAAGAGTAAAAATTATTTAAAAATGTATACACACATGTATACAAAAGCTTTAGTGCTCTTCCTACACCAGCAATTTCTTTGATTTATTAAAGTAAACGAATGTCAAAAAAGAAGAATAACCTAAATATTTTTACATGTTTATATAGAGGAATTCTTAGAATTACAGTATTTATGTTTGCATATGTAACACATTAAATTATTTTAAATAGAACCCTCTGTATATTTTTTATTATTTGAAACGATCTTCTGTTCACGAAAAAATATTTTGTAGTTTTTCAGATACTTTAAGTTTATAATTTTATATTATTAATACTTATAAATTATATTTTAAATTACGTAAAAAAAAATTACATTTTTTTAATTAGCACGGAAAGATCATTCCGAATTAATATTTCTTAGGTTTGTTTGTCAGTCACATTAATCTGAAATCATACTTTTTTTAGGCAAGTTGGCTTTGTTTCTATATTTTTTCACTTTCACTTGTTTATTTTAGTAAGTCCAACGGATAATACGAAAAGATTGGAGCTGGCTTTGTTTCTACATATTTTGACATTCAATTGTTTATTTTAAGTCGACAAAGTCCAAAAGATAGTTTGAGAAGAGCCCTAAAACGTTTGTATAAACATTCTCTAATTTTCCTAACCCTGTACAAAGATAATACAATCTGTCATGTTTACAGAATACTTTTTGGTTTTTAATTTTGCATTTTTTTACACAAGTGAAATTATTAAGTTATTAAACTACGTTTGCTTTGCAAGAACTGTGTCTGTGCAATATATAAACCATTAAAATGATTTTCCGTATATTGTTTATTCAGGAGTATAGAATATAGTTGAAACAATTTTTTTTATGACGTTAAACCAAAGTTAAATAAGCCAGAGTTTTTCTCGAATAATGTTAGATTTGGTCCCATGTCCTCTTAAGTCTTAGTTCTGTGCACAACGAATGTATAGGATTACAAATAATATTGTATATATAGATATGTAACTAACATTAAGTAAATTCTTATATGAAATTGTAAATTGTGCATATTTTGTAGAAATACAAAGTCCAAACAGAACGCTCAACTTGTTTTTATTAATTTTTTTTATTGTGCAACCGTTGAAAAATCAGGAAGTCGAAATTTTCACACGGATATCTCAAACAATTTCTCACGATGAATGAAAAATAAAATCTCTTCTTAAACATGGTTATTTATACACGAATGTGGGAATTTGTGGAAACAATGGTATTATTTTTAATAATTGCTTTCCTTCTGTATATTAATTAGGTGATCCCATTCCCATAGTTAAGTCAGAAGGTAAAACTGTTAACCTTTTTATTATCTCTGGGAAAAAGGGATTGTGAATGAAAAAGATTTTATGCATGAGCCAAGCATGCTCCTTGAATAAGACAAATGTAAATTTGTAGCTTTTATGATAGTTGTTCCATTCGGACTTAGGATATTGTATAAGGTTTGTAATGTGTTGAGTTAGGTTTTTTTTGTCCAAAACTAAATTTTTTATTTTTGCCTTATGCATATAGTGAGATATGATAATTTATCAATAGCTCAATGGATACGACTAGAAAAAATCTGTCAAAAAGTCAATTTTGTTTCGTTTCAGTAAGAGTATTTTTTTTATAATTTTTATTTTATTCATTAAATTGCAGATATTTGGGCAACGGATGCAAACAAAATCAGATTCAATAATATAATTTATTATTGTCATACATTTGATATTTCCGTATTTACAGATATCCTCACATTAAATAAAAATATAATTACTTAGAGTGATGTAAGTATATTTACATAAGAATATAAATAAATGTAACTATTAAAAAAAACTTAAATGTAAAGCTTCGAGAGAAATACATATACAGTGAGGTCCACTTAAGAGCCAGAGCTGATTTGTGAATGATTGGTACAAAAATACACATCTTTAATAGTTTGGAAGCACTGAAGAGTAGTAGAATATATTCGAATATACAATTACTGTAATGCAATGATTTTTTAATGTTTTTTATTTGAGTTTTAAGGTCAGATCTTGACGAAACCAAAAAAAAAGAACAATTTTGTTCATATATGGGCTCTGATATCAGCATCTACTGTTGTAAAATGAGCTTTCAAACTTTACATGGTCTAATTAAGAGAGTATGTATAGCACCTCAGAAAACATCTCTTAGCCTTAAATACCACCAAATATGCAGATATACTTAATTTATCAGAGATTCCTTCGAGTTTTACATATCTATTTCCAATAAATTATACAACAGCCAACAAACCTACTCATATTTATTTATTAAATGGTTAGAGCCCATTTCTCAATTTCCATAGTCACTGCTACTTATACATTTAAATACACTTTTATTTGATTCTTATGCTTCTCTGTTTGTTCATATTAGTTAACATGAGTGATATGTAAGAAGTTAATAGATCATCCATTTTATATCCTAAGGAAGTTTCGCATAATAGTTTAGAACCCCGGACTAAATTTCCTATGGTCATGTGGAAGTAGGTGTTGCCTGAAGACCAGTTCGATATCCTCGTGAAGGGGTGTGTTATGAGGATATCCTGAAACAGAAATAGTTAAGAAATGAACAAGGTTTCAAAAAATATATATACAGGGTGTCCATAAAAATGTGGGGAATCTTTTAAAGTACTCGACATAATTTAATACAAATTTAATGTGATGAACACTAGTAAAAGAACTCTTAAAATAGTGGGTTTACGAAAATTTACTCGGAGTGATCTGAACGTATTATTCTCTATCTCTAAAATCGCAAGAAAGACAAAGTCTGGACACAGAGTGAATTTTTGAAAAAACCCCCAATTAACGCCCTGTATGATAAAGACTTTAAAATAATAATCTGGATAGCTTCAACCTTAGACAAGAAAAAGGTACTTTTGTTGTCGATAAAATAAACCTTTTTAGAGAAAAAGAATAGTAAACAAATTCATGTTTTATTTTTAACAAAAAGGGTCATGATTTATATATTCTTTTATCGATAACAAAGTACGATACGAGTGATTCAAACAGGAATTATTCAGGAATCATTTTAAGATGTTTAATCCGAAAAATACAAAATTTAAAAAACGCAGTGGTCCCAGGAGGTACTTTAACGAAATTATTGAAAAACTTTATAAGAAGGTTCAACATGCGGATATAGGTCGAACTTTTTCTCGTAAACACTTTATTATTTTAAAGTCATTATCAGATAGGGTGTTGAAAATTTAGGTAATAAAAGTTGTAAAGCTTAGTCCGCTCCTCGTAAACTAAAAAAGCTAAATATATTTCAAGGGCACTATATTTAGCGGTCCTTATTAGTGACCATCACATTAAATTTTCATTAAATTGTATTAAGTACTTTAAAAGTAACTCAATAAAAATCGATTTCCAGCGGCGTCTTTCATGGACACATAGGGGCATGTAGGTAAAATTTTTATACGAACTTGTCATCTTATTTTTTCATGTTCTATCCACCCGAGATATTTCCCACATTTTCCCGGACACCCTGTATATTTTGTACGAATAAAAATAACAGCCTTGGATTTTGGATTGCATCTAGAACAAGCAATATAACAAGTAACAAGAAAGCTGGTAAAAGTACGTACTTCGTTGCCTTTGAAACTTAGCACACAAACAAATATCGAAACAGTGTAGCAAAATTTTTCCGGCATGTAAGGCATTTTACTGAGTTTAAACAAAACTACTGCTCAAGAAAATTTATATTGCTGAAAGGGCTGGCGGTGTTGCTTCTTCAAGTTTCACACTTTAATAGAAAATCATCAAAACAAAGTACACATCAGCTCAGCTTTAATTCTAGGTTATCCACGTTTTAGGAAACAAAAGCGCCAATTTTGCCCAATTTTCCCTAATCATTTTTCGCAGACGCTATTATTTTCAAATGATGTACAAAAATGTTAAATATGTACCCATGTCTTATATAACAATGCATCCTACATTTTCTCACGGGTTAGTGCTTCCTGTTTTGCATTATCACATGGTTATTCATTATTTATGTGTTATTATAACCTTATTTATCATGTTCTAATGATCAAAATAATTAACGCGGACACATTTTAATTACAGTTATTACTGCTATTTTTTTCATATTATCCATCAATTAATTACACACTCACATCGATAAGTGCATTATTTTTAGAAAATCCTTGTTTAATGGTAATAGTGCGGTTATGCACCATGGACTGAAATTTAACTTTTTTCTTATTAAATTTCTGTTTATAAAACAAATACATCTATGAATATTAGTCTTTCTGTATGTATGTACTATTTTATTATACAGTGAAACGCAGTGTCATTGTACACTGTATAGTGCATTTTCGCTACGACCGAAAAAATTAGACTGATGAGAATTTTTTTCACTGTCGCTTAGAAGCAAAACGTTCGTGGATATAATTTTGCGCAATTTTTGTAGAATGTTTTGTAGTTTGTGTTCTTCAGAATTTCTCTAAAAGCGTATTCTCAAAATCGTAAACGCTCTGATATAACAAGAACAAGTGAGGAATATCAGATGATAAAAGACGTGGATGAAAAAATTAGGGCGCGAAATCAAAATATGACTGTAAATGACACGGTTGAAATATGTAGTTCATTAACAAGGGTGTCCGTGAGTAGTATAAGAATATCGTGCAATGAGGAGTGTCAAAGAAACATACAACTGCGAAACGGAAAATAGTGGAAACTCACCGAAATAGAAGACAAAGGTTGATGACGACACAAAATACGTGATTCGTAGAACAGTTCATGGTTGGTATTTTAAAAATGAACTTCTGGCAATAAAAAAAATTGGGTTGCTATCTATCTTATAGGATTAAATTTTGCTTTGTATCTAGAAGGATGCGTCTGCGATTATGCGTGATATGAATTTTCGTTTATGAAACGAGGTCGAAAAAGTATATATCTACTGATAGAAAAAGATGAAATGAAACCTAATGCTGATGTAGTTGTAATGAATATGCACGTTTTCAATGCTATATCATAGCACGGAGAAAGACAGTAATTATAGACTGGTTGAAATCGAATTCGACTAAACAATATTTTAATTAGAATTACTCAAAATCACGGAAAGAGAAAAAGGCCCAGCAATCACGGACTGTTGGCCCATTTATGGTTATATATACAGTGACCAGCCGTAACATAGAGGTAGGTACTTTAATGGTATGCCAGAAATGTACCACAAGCGAAATGTCCCACCGGCCAGCAGCCGGCCGCCAGACAGTTAGCCGCCAATTTGCTTATATGGACCATCAAAGAGCCAATGCTGATGCCATTGACTGACCATTAGTAATATAATGGCATAGGTACATTAATGGCTCACGAGCTAATGACCAGGAGACCATATTTACAAAGTTAATTAAGAAATTACCAATAAATATTGTCATTTGCTTTAAATATTTTAAAATACGTCTTGTATTCACAACACTCACAACAGTCAGTTTGTATACCATATGATAAAATACCATAAAATAAACCGTTTGGACGCTGATATATATGACAATTGACATTGACAATATGGCGGCGAATGGCGGATGTAAACCAAGATCAGTAAAAGGGATGCAGATTTGACGCAAAACACCAAACGGTAAACAATGCGCATGAGTAAGTTTATTTAAAGTAATAGGAAGGGGGGCGGGGTAATGCCAATAATTGACCATAAAAAGTCCATCACAGTAA
The DNA here is from genome assembly GCA_025584915.1 of Monochamus saltuarius. Lineage (NCBI taxonomy): Eukaryota > Metazoa > Arthropoda > Insecta > Coleoptera > Cerambycidae > Monochamus > Monochamus saltuarius. The sequence continues at coordinate 8,987,956 of CM046723.1, read as the reverse complement.
CAACTGAAATAACCTAATTTATGGCCGAGCAATGATTGGCCATTTTTGGGCCTTATGTGGCAAATCAGAATATCACCGATTCACCGCATGATGGTTAACAGGCAAATAATTTATGATGTACCACATATGGTTTACCTGTGCCACAAAAAATCCATCAAATACTATAACGGCCCATTTAATTGCCGTACTTTATGTGTTTGCTGGGGGACAATGCATGTAGTGGATGAAATCAAAACCACCTAAAAGAGGCGAAGACTTTTAGGTGGTGTTGATGAAATGGCCACAGCTCATGAGATTACAGTACTTTGCTCTTCGCTTGTCACCCTACCACTATGAATTGAATCCCATTGAGTTAATTTAGGTTCATTTCAAAAATGGAGAAGCACAAAAGAATACGACATTTAAATTACAGGATCTTGCATGACGAAGGTGGTGGTGGGTCAACTCCGTCCAACAGTACAGCATTATATAATTGTGCAGAGGATATAACACGAGTGACGTTATAAACTTTTTAAAGTAAAACTATTAAACTGCTGCCACGTCTACTTATTTTTAGTAATTTTGTGGTTTTTGAACCCTTCTCAAGTGGTACGCCTATGGAATCTTGTCCCCTGCAAACCTCACCTCCTTTACGCATCTAAGTGCTATAAATTAGTTACTCTGTACCTGTCTACTATTTTGAAACTCGGATATAGTAAACAAGTAAAATGACAAAGTGAATACGAAAAAATGAACAGGAATAACAGTTGTTATATTGAATATTTGTTAACTTATTTATTTCTGAAGAGTAATTTTATGTAATTATATTAGCTACAGTGTGATGATGATGATAATTAAAGCTGAACAAATTTATACATTCCTTTTTATTTTAATTTTCTACTCTTAAATCAGCACTAAATATCCACTGCAATAATAAAATTTTCTGTAAACTAAACATACTTTTACTTACCTTAGTTTGGGGATGAATTAGGCTGACTCCGTGTTTATTAATGGCAATTAACAGCATTTCCGGGTAGTTAGGATCCGTGGTTTGTTTGACTTCGAAAAACGCCGATCCGAACGTGGGCCAGCGATACACTATTTTCAAAAACGTGATTTTAGCGTCTTCTGGACTCATTCCAGCGTCTTGGTTATATGCCGCAACTATGGACCTTTTCCAGTCGTTGGCGCTTTGGACTTTTACCAGGTCTGCGGGTATCAATTCCCGCAGCATTTGCCTGAAAGAGAGTTTGCACATACAGGGTGTGGTGTTTATAATGAGAAACATGTAATTCAATGTTGGTCGGGTTATCAATATCAATCCTCAGAATAGTTGTTTCCTGAAATTCCGTTTTTGCAAATATCGCAATCGTCGATGGCGATACGGGTCGCGTTCTTCAATAGTATCCACAGTATAGTGGGTCGCTTTCTGGTTGTGGCCGATCTAGACCCAGTATAGAGTAGCCACATCATAAATAAATAAATGACCACTAGATGTAGACTCATCACGCTTCTATATCAGCTGTTTTAAGATATCACGTATTTTGATTAATGTGTTAAAGTGTGAAAAAAGGTACTGTTGTTGTTCTCTTTTCTAATTTGTTCAAAACCTACATTGGCAATGACTAGTAGTAAGACAACAATAACGTGTACATGGGCGTCCGCAGAAAAATTTCTCAGTGGGTACAAATGTGTTGTGAGCAATAGATGAAATATTTAGCAGCAACGCAAATTCCTTTTATAGTATGAATAATACCTATCTAAAGGATGTCCCAGGTATTACTGCCATCCTTGAAAGAAAATATATCTATATCTAAAATTTACCGTTTCCGAGCTAAAGGGTGACAAAGATTTCGAACAGTTATTATATATTTTTTTATTTGGAAATCCTTAGTAAGAAAATAACAATAATCCTAAGTTGTATACTTAAGTATGCTTAGTTCATAAAACATTTTTCATTTTTAAGTCGCGATTCCGAGATACAGGGTGTTAAAGTTAAAATTTTATTTTCGATATTTGTAAATAACTTCTTAAGAAATCCAAATATTTACATAAAATTTGTAAATCGGGGGTTTTTGCGGGCGAGAAATTCAAATTTGTTTCTAATTTTGACGTCACTAGTAGAGAGCGCCACTTATGGCACATCATGTTTGTTTTAAATGGAAAAACTTTTTTGCGGCTTAGTGTATCCATCTGACTATTGAAACAATCGATCCTATATCTCCTATACTCGCGACAAGAATTTAGACGACTTACGTCATACGAACAAATTAATAATTCATTATAATTACATCAAAATATTTAAGAAACTGCAACTAATAGTAATAAAACTATATACTACACAAAAGTTTGCATTATATACTGCACTAAATTGCAAGAAATCATTGTTTTTAATGCGACCAAATATTGAAAATTACGTTGACAATAAAATCAAATGTGTAAGTCAGCCGTGACGTAAGACGTCTGAATTCTTGACGCGAGTATACGTGTTATATCTGAAAAAGGTATACCTTGTTTAAGTCGTTAGGAGTAACAGTTTTCAAAATAATCCTATTTGAAATCTTCAGTGCAGCGAGTAAAAACTGTTTTGGCTTCATGTAAAGTGCCTTTTCTACTGAAAATACAGTAAAATGTTACTTGAAAAAGTTATTCAATGATAAATTATGGAGACGTGCAATTTAAAGAAGATCGGCGAGGTTTGATAAAACATTTATTTTTAGATTTTTCAACGAAGCACAAAGATTTCGTCGAAGCAAGTCGATCCTCTTGAAATATTGCAAGTCTTTATAATTTATCATTTTGAGTAACTTTTTCAAGTAACATTATGCTGCATTTATATTATACTGAGGGGGACTTTGTCCTCTCCATTTTTCTTGACGTATGCCGATGAACAATTGCCCATTGTCCCAAAGTCATAGCACATAATTTTTTATTACTCTTGATAATTTTTCCTAAAACACTTCTTTTTCCAAATAACTTCGATTTTTGAAACTCAAGCAAAGTTAGAGATAGCCGCAGTTACACAACATTTTAAAATTTAAAATTACAAAAAAACATCCCACAACCAAAGTTGCATATGTTCTAACTGAATTTATACAGTGTCTCTGAACATAGGGCTTAACCATATTTGCCATATTTCACACAAACCACATACGCATTTCTTTGAGGTGGGGGTAAACCATTAGTTTCCCATAACATTGCTTAATATAACAGATATAATTGCATTCAAACTGAATTGGGCTCTATTTAGGTATTTTAAAAAATGTAATATATTTAATAACAAATACCGACATCAATAAAAATTTCTAGCTGATTATCTTTAAAAGTTTTTAAAATTATTAATAAACTAATACATGAGTACGCGGTGTAGAACTAACTACATCTATCGGCCGTTCGCTACTCTAGTAGCTCTGTAGTTAGTTCTACACCGCGTACTCATGGTCCCTTCTGTCGGGTTAGACAGACGAAAGCAGCTAGGATTATTCGTCGGATACCTCACCTATGGCATACTGATGAGAGCTAATAAGCTCGAAACCGGTATATGTCTGGTGGGCGTCTGACGAATGACTCTAGCTGTTGCTATAGGTTTTCCAGGTGTAATTCAATGCTGGTCGGGGCATTAGCCCGCAGAGTAGTTGTTTCCTGAATTCCGTGTTTGCAAAACTAATACATAGTTTTTTGACCAATCATAACCCGCACAAAAATAGATATATGTCAAATACAACTCTATATTTGTAAATATGTACTTACGGTATCGCCTGCAACTCTTGCTTGCTTTCCCCAAACCTGACCCTATAGACCAAGGCGGCTAATTTGGCGGCTTCTTCCTTGCTGCACTTGTGGTACCCCCTGATGAGCTTGGGCAGTTCTTGGTGGAAATGAAAAATGAGGTCGGCGTTCTTGTCTTTCCCCGGCACGGTGTTCGTCCACAGCTTTTTCATGAAGAACACCTGGTAGGAAAACTGAGGGGTTATGCCGTCCCTCGTGGGTCGCGCCTTCCTGATCCAGTCCGTCAGGTGTCGCACGAAGTCGAAGAAGAAGTCTCCTTCTGGCACTGAAATAACCTACAAGCAAAGATGGGCCGTATTATTAAATTGTTTCTTGCTTCAAATGCCAGACTCGTGTTACAAAAGTTGGTATACTAAGTGATTAAAAAAGATATGTCCGATTTAATACACATTATTCATCACATCATAAGTTCATAGTGAAAAGAGGCATTTGGTTGTCGTGTTTTTTCGCCAATGCTCACCATCACCCATCAAATCAGGAAACGGGAACTATGCTTTGTATTTACCACTCTTGTCCCTCGCCCTTTTGAGGAAATCCAAGGAAATATTATATATTTTACATTAATTTAGTAAAGTACTAGGTTTAGTTTGTCAACAACTTATGGTTGTATACAGTGTGTTCCTCACGTAACTACATTCCTTCAAAAGGGAAAACAAAAAAACTTAATTTACAAATAAAATTGCTGTTGTGAGGGCCTTATAATAAAATACTTCGTATGCAACTTTATCAGTGATTTGTAATATATATATAAAAACGTGTTTGTATAATTATTTTTATTTATTAAAAAAATAACAAATATATAGTTGCAGCAAGATTTCAGACGACTTACGTCATACGAACAAATGAATAACTCATTGCACAAGATGAGGGAGAATGAATGGGTCAAAAATAAGCTGGAGATACTGGACACCAAAATATTATGTTCATCATGCCTCATACGAATGTCGCTGGTTGGAGAAATATAGGGTGTTCAAGGTTTAAATTTTATTCTGAAATTTCTCAATAACTGAGAGTTTTGATAGCATGACTGAAAATTGGTAGTGTTGGGTTTTTTTGCTGTGAGATTACGAATTTGAAGCTTATTTTGACGTTGCTTCTAGAGGGCGCTGGTTTTACCGTATTATTTAGGTAAATCAAGACCTATTTTATTCTTTTGAGCTATGCTTAAAAAAAAATTAAAATTTAAAAGTACGTTCAATTCACCGAAGTAAAAACAGCAGCCAGGCTCTACGGAAACACCTGGGAAACACTCGAATGATCATAGACATTCGTCGAGATAGAACATGGTTAACATTTGGCATATTTTTAAAATATCCTAAATGAAACATTTATTTTTGCAATTTTCTCAACTTGAACGAAATATTATAATGAATATTAATTGTGAAGAAAACGAAATGAAATGAAATTTGCGTGTTAAACCTGGTTACAGCTGGAACTCAAACAATGAATCAATACATAACATATACACTTGGAGTTCATGCAGAATGAGGGCGTGACAAAAACACTTTTACTAAAGTCTTTGAATCCAGTGGCATCCACTCGCAAGCTATCAGCGGGATGGAAATTGGGGTAAATTGAATATTAGATATCTCTAAAATGGAAATCCGTCATTTTAACAGGCTGAAACTCGGTAGGTAATTACTTTATACAATTATAAAGTTTCTGATACCAGTGGAATTCACTCGCAAGCCGTCAGAGGGGTGGAAATTGGGGTAAATTAAATATTAGATATCTCTAAAATGGAAATCCGTCATTTTAACAGGCTAAAACTGGGTAGGTAATTACTTTATAAAATTATAAATTTTCTGATACCAGTGGCATTCACTCGCAAGCCGTCAGAGGGGTGGAAATTGGGGTAAATTCAATATTAGATATTTCTAAAATGGAAAACTGTCATTTTAACAGGCTGAAACTCGGTAGGTAATTACTTTATAAAATTATAAATTTTCTGATACCAGTGGCATTCACTCGCAAGCCGTCAGAGAGGTGGAAATTGGGGTAAATTGAATATTAGATATCTCTAAAATGGAAACCTGTCATTTTAACAGGATGAAACTCGGTGGGTAATTACTTTATAAAATTATCAATTTTTTGATACCAGTGGCATCCACTCGCAAGCCGTCAAAGGGGTGGAAATTGGGGTAAATTGAATATTAGATATCTCTAAAATGGAAACCCGTCATTTTAACATGCTGAAACGTGGTGGGTAATTACTTTATAAAATTATCAATTTTTTGATACCAGTGGAATCCACTCGCAAGCCGTCAAAGGGGTGGAAATTGGGGTAAATTCAATATTAGATATTCCTAAAATGGAAACCCGTCATTTTAACAGGCTGAAATTCGGTAGGTAATTACTTTATACAATTATAAAGTTTCTGATACCAGTGGCATTCACTCGCAAGCCGTCAAAGGGGTGGAAATTGGGGTAAATTGAATATTAGATATCTCTAAAATGGAAACTCGTCATTTTAACGGGCTGTAGGTAATTACTTTATAAAATTATAAATTTTCTGATACCAGTGGCATTCACTCGCAAGCCGTCAGAGGGATGGAAATTGGGGTAAATTGAATATTAGATATCTCTAAAATGGAAACTCGTCATTTTAACAGGCTGAAACTCGGTAGGTAATTACTTTATAAAATTATCAATTTTGTGATACTAGTGGCATCCACTCGCAAGCCGTCAAAGGGGTGGAAATTGGGGTAAATTCAATATTAGATATTTCTAAAATGGAAACCCGTCATTTTAACAGGCTGAAACTCGGTAGGTAATTACTTTATAAAATTATAAATTTTCTGATACCAGTGGCATTCACTCGCAAGCCGTCAGAGGGGTGGAAATTGGGGTAAATTCAATATTAGATATTTCTAAAATGGAATCCCGTCATTTTAACAGGCTGAAATTCGGTAGGTAATTACTTTATACAATTATAAAGTTTCTGATACCAGTGGCATTCACTCGCAAGCCGTCAGAGAGGTGGAAATTGGGGTAAATTGAATATTAGATATCTCTAAAATGGAAACTCGTCATTTTAACAGGCTTACCGTCAGAGAGATGGAAATTGGGGTAAATTTAACTGAAACTTGGTACGTAATTACTTTATAAAATTATAAATTTTCTGATACCAGTGGCTTTCACTCGCAAGCCGTCAGAGGGGTGGAAATTGGGGTAAATTCAATATTAGATATTTCTAAAATGGAAACCCGTCATTTTAACAGGCTGAAACTCGGTAGGTAATTACTTTATAAAATTATAAATTTTCTGATACCAGTGGCATTCACTCGCAAGCCGTCAGGGGGTTGGAAATTGGGGTAAATTGAATATTAGATATCTCTAAAATGGAAACTCGTCATTTTAACAGGCTGAAATTCAGTAGGTAATTACTTTATACAATTATAAAGTTTTTGATACCAGTGGCATTCAGTCGCAAGCCGTCAGAGGGGTGGAAATTGGGGTAAATTCAATATTAGATATTTCTAAAATGGAAACCCGTCATTTTAACAGGCTGAAATTCGGTAGGTAATTACTTTATACAATTATAAAGTTTCTGATACCAGTGGCATTCACTCGCAAGCCGTCAGAGGGGTGGAAATTGGGGTAAATTCAATATTAGATATTTCTAAAATGGAAACCCGTCATTTTAACAGGCTGAAACTCGGTAGGTAATTACTTTATAAAATTATAAATTTTCTGATACCAGTGGCATTCACTCGCAAGCCGTCAGAGGGGTGGAAATTGGGGTAAATTCAATATTAGATATTTCTAAAATGGAAACCCGTCATTTTAACAGGCTGAAACTCGGTAGGTAATTACTTTATAAAATTATACATTTTCTGATACCAGTGGCAATCACTCGCAAGCCGTCAGAGGGATGGAAATTGGGGTAAATTGAATAATAGATATCTCTAAAATGAAAAATCGTCATATTAACAGGCTCAAACTTGGTAGGTAATTACCTTATAAAATTATCAATTTTGTGATACTAGTGGCATCCACTCGCAAGCCGTCAAAGGGGTGGAAATTGGGGTAAATTCAATATTAGATATTCCTAAAATGGAAACCCGTCATTTTAACAGGCTGAAACTCGGTAGGTAATTACTTTATAAAATTATAAATTTTCTGATACCAGTGGCATTCACTCGCAAGCCGTCAGAGGGGTGGAAATTGGGGTAAATTGAATATTAGATATCTCTAAAATGGAAACCCGTCATTTTAACAGGCTGAAACTCGGTAGGTAATTACTTAACTTAGATAAGGTCTAAATCACCCTATATGTGAGTGTAATAATGAATTTATTGTTATATTCTTAATCTGCACTGAATGCTAGCATAATGCTGCAAGATATGGCATCGTTATGTAGAACGTCGCATTGTGAAAATTTATGTTCAAAATTTTGTTCGATCAATTACCTTCTAAAATAAGACTATTAAGTTGATTTTTGTGTTTGGTTAGGTAAGGTTTGAATTGAGTTTTATGTTAGGTCGAATGAGAACTACGTTCCGTTGGTTTCATTTGTGAACTATTTTACGAACTATTAAAAAGCAAATAATTTTATATATACGGACATTACATATTAAATAGCATTCCTAAACAATGTATTTTAAATACCTTATCTGCGATCTTCACAAACAAGCTGAAACCCTCACTGGACCTCAAGTTCAACCTTTGACTGATATTCTGGCAGAAATCCTTCGCCCTAGTACTTGAATCTACCTCAAAAGCCTCGTCGGTATCGTCAGGAAAGTATACCTTATGGAAGATCTGCGTGGTCTTGTGTTGAATGGCCTCCACCTCCACTTGGTGGGGCGGATACTTCCTTTGGCCGTTCCTCAAAGTTTTCTGCAGCCTTTGGAGTGAATCCTGAGATATGGGATGCCTCCTGCTCCTAAGGAACAAGGTCAGTTCTTTGAGGAGACTCTGGGAGCAAGTAAAGAGACCTGTCGCCAGCCACATGAGCTCCCATCCCCTTTCTTCAGACAGCCTGTTCCTGTTATCAGTCAGCTGTTTCATGATCTGGCAGTATATTTCGTCTCTGAAGATCTCGTGCTTCAAAGGCCCGTCGAAGATGTGGTCCGTGTACTCGTTGCCTAGCCTTGGCCTCTTGGAAGGCAAATCGCCCATGTATTTCAAGATCGCGCTGAAGGCGAAGCAAGCTTCGTCGGCGAGTTCCTCCTTCATAAGCAGTTTCTTCAGTAAAGGTTGCTTGATGGGGTCTCGGGAGTGCCTCCAGAGGTCGTCTGCGCTTCGACGATTGGAGGTGAGAGTGAGAGCTTTGGACATGGTTCGCTTGAGAGGTGGCCTAAAGTGGTCTATGGCATATTCAGCTAGGGTGTGGGGTCTGTCTCTGGAGTCTGTTCCGTTTACTGAGTACTGCTGGCTTAGGCGACGGCCGTGTTCTGCACCTGCAAAGTTAAGATTTTTAAAATTTACTTCACTAGTTTTCAATAAAAACTGCAAGACACAGGGTGGTTACATTTACAACGCCCAGTGTAGGAATCTTGGAGACGGTGATGTATAAGAGTGTCTAAACTATGGAGACACAACATATTTGAAATGTTTGTATCCATAGCAAATGATAACATTCTAGTTAAAACTGCTAAAATAGTAGAAAATTTTAAATATCGTCAAAAGTAGTAATCGTAACCTTAACAATGCTTATATGGGTTAAAACACAATTTCAATGTACACAAGAGAGAACGAAGAATACAGAGTGTTTCATTTGAAACAAAAAAGTTAGGTATAGCTGTTTGAAGTTGTCAAAATGTAACAGCAAGAATAAAATGCTTGGTATAATGTTTTTCAATTTACGGTTAGGTATACCTAATTCAGGGTCGTCTCTTTACGAATATCAAAAAATCAAATTGTTTATAACAAGTTTTACATGTATCATTTACAAAATTTAACAAAATTATTAGAAATATAACATACTCTGTTGGATTTAATTTTTATATAGAAATACTTAAGAGACTTCAACGGTAAATCAGAAGAGTAAATTTCCCAAGAGAAAATACGCATTTTTTTTACAAAAAATAGTGATACTGACAGTACCTTACCTAATTGATATACAATCAACTTTGTTTTATATTGAAAATTTAGTACCTAGCTACCGAGTTAACTGTCTATGATTATTTGATTGTATCGGGCAATTTTGTATCATGGGAAATGTGTTTTTCTTGTAAACGGCTGAATCAAAGTAAGCGTTGGCAATCCAATTTTGTTTGGGCTGACTAAGACCATATTCAAGCGACACTGGGCGTCGTTACGCTAAAAAAATGTTTTCCTCGGGAGCATAGGTATCACGTTTTTACGGATATTTTTCCAAATTAGTTTTTCATATGTTTATAACAGTTTATATAACAGTTAAAAACATATATTTTTACTACTTATTGTGTAACTGGAATATTTCGTTTACCACATCAATCGTTTGATCAGATAGACCTTGCAAAAACAATAGGTAGTATTTTATTTTTATTTTAGATAATTAATAATATTCTACATAATTAAAATGCACTGAAATTGTAATAAAAACTTATTTCTGTAAGAAACAAAGGTTGTTTATAGATAAGTACTATTTAATAAAAACCTTGGGACAAGTATATTTTTTCACAATTTTATTTATTTTCAGTCAGTGATATCTACTTACCTATTAGATTGCATTGAAGTAAATTAAGTACTACAATTATAAAATATTTAAACTGAGGGGTACAAGTGAATCGAAAATCTGGACTTATTATTTTTTTATGCTTAGCCTTCTTTGTTAAATAATGGAGAAAATACTAATAACTTTACAATTCAAGTGAAGTACAGAATATGCCTACTAAAATAAAATACGGCATGGTAAATTTTGAAAGTCATCCTCAGGGGATACCTACATAAAACAGGTGTTGCTTATTGCCAAGATATAAAATTGCAGTATATGCGCGGTAATAGCATATTTATCTGAAATCTCGGTACCTACATCTCAATTAATGCCGAGACAAGTTACTTGAAAGTTTCAGCATACTTTCTCTAGTAAATAATTACGAGCATAATGCATTCAGATTTGAAATACTGTGAAAGGAGATTTTGAAAAACTACTAGTTACTTATTATTCATGGTGTATCTTGATTTTCAACATAAGTAGAAATTTGCAATTATTGCTAAAATATCGGTCGCTTGCATCGGTCAGTGGTCGCGCGGTTTAAGGCGTCAGTACTTGAATCGAGGTGACTGGATCGCTGCGGGTTCGACCCCTGCAGCCGGTAGACCGTATATAAGCTATATCCGTGGAGAGAATGACACGCTCTCTGCGGGTATGGTAGGGTGGAAGAATGTTGACTTGGGTCAATGTGAAAGATTGATACCGGTTAGCATTTAACTACCCTCCTAATTAATGAGGTTTTCCAGGTTTCCCTCATTCCTGCACTGAATGGTGGTTAGGGCCTACCAACGTAAGTCGTTCCTGGGCGCAAATGCGGCCTGCTTAATAATAATATGCCGCCCCCTCTCCCGCACAATTCTTTGACTTCTGGGCTAATCCTCGTGATTAGAATGAGGGGTAGAGATATTATTATATATAGTACCTAAGTACTATTGCTGTAGTAAGCTATGACACATGGTATTTTTTGAAAATATAAGTAGGAACTGCTTTTCTGCAAATATAACCTAGTCAATTCTGGCTGAAATTGTGCCATATTTTAAGAAAATTGATACAAAACATCGCACTTTTCTGCTTCTATCAAAATTTTACTAAAATACTAAATCGTTTTTAGATTTAGATTTTTAGATTTTAGTCAGTCAGTGGCCGCGCGGTTTAAGGCGTCAGTACTTGAATTGTGGCAGATAGACGGTATATCAACTATATTCATGGTGACAATTGACACCCTTTCTGCGGATACGGTAGGGTTGAAGAATGTTAGCTTGGATCAATGTGAGAGATTGATACCGGTCGACATTTGACTACCTACCCCCCTAATTAATGAGGTTTTCCAGGTTTACCTCATCTCTGTACTGAATGGTCGTTCCTGGGCACAGATGCGGCCTGCTAATAATAATATGCCGCCCCCTCTCCCGCACAAATTTTCGGTTTCTGGGCTAATCCTCGTGATTAGAATGAGGGGTTGAAATATTATTATTAACATTGTTAAATTTTCAGTATTCGGCCAAGACCACTACCTCTATAAAACTATATCAAATTACGTAATACGTACGTAGGTTGTAGATAAATACCTATAAGGTATCATATGCTTAATGTGATTTGGAAAGCTCTTTTGGCATATTTTCTAATGGAATGGAGAAGCAGAAGGATCTTCTGTTTATGAACAAGTTATGACTGTATACAGTGGCGTGCATACAATAGAAGCATAAAAGCATTACCTACCCTAGAAAAGTTACCAATACCACCAATACACTTTTTTTGTTAAAAAAAGATATACTATCTACTATGCTCTATCCTGTCAGTCCTCTTAAAACTCATAATAATATAATTAATAAATTATACACCTCTCGCCGCTGGCGCAAGAGGTAATTTTATTTAAGTTTCTCAATGACGCTCAGCCGCACTGCTCTACTGCGTAAGCATGGTATTTAAAAAGAAAGCAAAGCCGTTTCAGCCGAGTAATACAAATTCATATGGAGCGCTAAAGGTACGGACAGACATGCTCATAAAAAAGCATACTTGGGAGCATGCTTTAAACTAGTATGCTCTTCAGTTGGTCACATTTGGACACACATGCTATTCTGTAGCAGCTCCGGATCGTTTCGAACTGTTGATTTTCTTTACTTCAAAATGGTACACAGATCTTAAATTTTTAATTTTGTTTTAATTATTTTTATGGTTTAATTTGAGTCATTTATATCTTTTAATAAAGCTTCATAAGCATTATTTCGTGCTGTGTTATTTTTATAGAGGTGACCGTGTATTCCACAGACATTCATGACTCCGATAATAAGTCACGAAAAGCAATGTTTTATCATCTCCCCAACGTGCCATTTTTAGTTTTTGAAGACGCAAACTCACCAAACTGTCACAGAGTCCAATTGATACTAGCATGCTCATAAGCAAACCTGTTCACACACGCTTAGAGCACGCCCCCTTCCACCCGCGCCGCAGGTAGCATGTTTGAAAATCAAACGACTGTTGATTTTTGAACATACCCGAAATTAGCACGCTTATTACTAGCAACGCTATCACACACATGCTACAAAGTAGCATTTGCTCAAATCGTAGAATTGGCTATTGTTTAAAAAAAATCGAAGGATTTAAAACTTTATTGATAGGTAACTTTTACAATAACTGACAAAATTTATGAAAGAACTATAACTATTTGCGGCGAGCCAACAAGAAAGCGGAATATTAATGATGTAAAGGTACATTATAAGCGAATATTTCGAGAAATATTGGACAATATCAAAATGGAAATTTCTGATCGTTATAATGAAATTAACCAGCTGCATTTTTTTCGCCTTCTTGATGTAGATTCTTTTCGCAATACAACGATAATTTTCATGACGAAATATTTTCGAAGCTAAAGACAAAATATAAAGAATTTGATTTTGACAGATTACAAAAACGAGATGATTTGTTTATATTCTTCATCAGAATTTGCCGATCTCAATGCCTATGAAATTATTAGATTTTGCGAAAAAAACAGAATGTGCCACGTGTTTCCGGAATTTGTTACATTAGCCAAGCTTGTGACGATACCAGCTAGTAGCGCTTCGGCAGAACGATCTTTATCCGATTTGAAACGAATTCATAGGTACCTACTTACGAAACACTCAAGAACAAGAGAGATTAAGCAGTTTTTTCAATTCAAAAAGAACTTATGCAAGACCTAAAACAAAATATTAGTTTTTATGATGATGTGTTAAATGAGTTTTTAAAAAATGACCGCCGTATTGACCTGATTTATAAGAAATAATTGTGTTTAATATTTTATAATCATTAATCTAATAGACTGCGTGCTCGACTGCGTGTTAAGTGTGTTTGTTACTCGGTTTCTTATGCAAGAAAGAACCCACTGTTTTTGTTTTAAAGATACTTAGTTTTAAGTGTAATGTCCAAATCAATTATTGACTATTATACTGACACTGACATTTCCGAACGAGAGCATATTTTGGTGGATCATAGTAGTAAGTAATTTAAATGTTTGCCTACCCTATTGTAACTGGCATTGCACGCCACTGGTATACAAAATGGTCTGTTTTTCATGGCTCACCATAAGCATCTAAGAAACCGTAAAATCTACAGGGTGGCTCAAATTAGAAAAAAATTGCCCTTTTTGATGGTCATGAAGATAAACCAAATAGATCCAAGATATCTGCTGTCGCTGCTGAAATATTGTAAAGAAACAGAAAAAGCTGAAAATAGTGACTTTGGAAAATGCCTCCTACGTCATTATTCCTCAACAGAAAAGCTGAAATTTGGTACAGGAGAATAAAATTATAGGTATGAGAAATCGATTTTCGCGGACAGTTTCTGCGATCACTAGTTTCGGTTATGCAACATTCAATGGTTTTTTTTTTCTTATGGACTATTACTATTAGTTACTATTTTATTTGAAGAATTGTCTATAAAATCTTAAAAATACAATAATTTAAATAACAAATCTAGTTGTTCTTGACGTAAAACAAAAATCAACAATCATTTTGACACATTTGACAGTTGCTAACTTCGCTTTTATTGTTGGACGCCAGAAGTAGGTATTTAAATATTTTAAGGATGGAAATGGAAAATGCCACTGATAATCATTTATTAAATTACGATGAGTATATTAGAAATTTAGAAAAGTTTAGAAAAACGGCGTAGAGCCACATAATTCTGCAATGGTGGTATTTAAATGGCCTCTTTACAATTATGTAATTAGATTGATTGATAATTAGATTCATGTCTCAACCCATTAAATTTGTTTAATTGAAATAGTCCTAAAGATAACATTTATTATCATCCCTGTGAAAATATACAAAATTTATGTGACAGAATTTCTGCTGCTTTTGTTTGGTTAAATACTGAATATGGTTTTATGTCAAGACGAATTAGATTTTTTGTTTAAATTATTGTATTTTTAAAATTGTATGGGTTATTCTTCAAATAAAATAGTAGTGTTGATATTTACCTCTTCGTAACTTTTCTCTTTATCTGTTGCTGTCAAGAACCAAAACTAGTGGTAGCAGAAATTTTCTTTTAACGAAAACCGATTTCTCGTATATTTTTATCCCCCTGTACCAAATTTCAGTTCTTTCTGTTGATAAATAATGACGCTAGAATGCATTTTTCAAAATAGCTATTTTCAGTTCTTCACAACGTTTCAGCAACGGCAGCAGATATCTTGGATCTGCTTGGTTTATCTTAATGGTCATTAATAGGGCAACTTTTCAAATTGCGTAATTTATTCTTATAATATAAAATAAATTTGGGATTGGAAAAGAATTAAAACACACGCACTTCCAAAGAAATTTTGATTATTTTGAAGTAGGTACCTATGTTATGTTGAAAGATATGTACTTAATGCAGTGTCCTCTCTTTTGGAAATAACTAACGTTAATAATTTTCAAGTGCCGTCAGACAAATTAGATGACACTGAAAGTTTCCACTCCCTGCGGTACACCTAGATCTTTATTCGGACTAGTGGCGGCTCGTCGTATGAAGCAACTGAGGCCGGGCCACACTGTAAAATTTGGCTCCCACGCTGTATATTTTAATACCCCACAATATCCAATTACCTATTACATTTATCAAAAATCAATATAACGGAATAAAATAATTATTACTTCAATTATTGTAACCCTCGTAAGTTATAAATGACGGATCTAGAGGTTACGTTTCAATATCCCGCCGTTTCTAACAGAGCTGGGAGTCACAAGTCATCCGCCAATCCCACAACAGTGAAGCCCAATTTGCCTGGCTTCAAATTTCTTCATACATGCCTAATACGTTATGGCTTCCCCACGACACGATACGGTCAAAGTCGATGTTTTCCGTCCTAATTTGAGGCCCGATTTCTGGCGCCTCTTATTCTCTCTCACTCTGTTTTTCGGCAAATTGGACGACGTAACGTGAATGTGTGTAATGGGATTAACCGATTGTTTGAGTGTTAATATTTTTAATTGTATTTTGAATTTCCAATGGTTCATTAGTTGCTACTACTGCCTACCTACATTCTAAAATAATACTAAAGTATCACAGCAGCTACGGCCTGGTAATCTGAGTGGCTATATCTTGATACAAATTAAAATATTTCGTTATAAAGGCTTGGAAAATATTTTTTTGGGCGACTTGAATGCTAGATTAAATCATAATTTATGCTCACTTCTAAATGGTGGTATAATTATTTGGAATATGAACAGTTCGAGGAGATTGAAAAGTTTCGAGGAATTCAGGTCTAGTAATGTTGGTAGTAGTATCCTGATATAAATTAAAGTAATTCCTTATTGAACGTTTACATTTGTTTTAGGTGATTTGAATGCTAAATTACGAGTACACACAATTTGTACTGAAAAGATATACCAAACTAATTCATTATAGAAGGCTTGAAAGATTTTCTTGGTGATTTGAATGGTAGATTAGGACAGAATTTCTGCTGGACTGGTAAACTTTAAAAAAGTGGTAGCTGTTTGAAATTTAAATCATAGAAACTGAGGTTCGGTAATCTTGGTGGCTATTATCCTGATAAAAATCAAAGAAATTCATTACTGCAGCTACTGTTAGTCTTTTGGGTAATTTTAATGATATACAAATTGTGCAAAAAGTATATTCTAAATACCTAGTGGTTACGTATAATTTATAACAGGATTATTTAAAATCATGGTCTGGTAAGGTGGCTATTATGTTTATTATCTATCAGGTTAATCAAAGTACTTAATTATTTGTTACTAAAAGCTGCAACGTTGGGTGATTTAAATAGTAAATCATATTTTATTCTCAAAGAAAATATTTCAAAATAGTGGATATAATTTGGAATTTAAATATCAAAAAGTCGAAGGAATTAAAGTATGCTGTATTTAAAAACTAACTTTAAGTCATTTTAGCTCTTCTGAATCTTACCTTCTACAGAAAACAATTGAAGAATATCTGCTGGAGGTTTGGACATACATGGCAGCACGTACACCGTTTCTGCCGGAAAGTCCCCTTTTTCTTGCGTTCTTTCACACCTCCCAACACACCACCCAGAGTTCAAAACAGTCTCTCCGGTGCTGTCTTCCTCCAAAATGATCAAGTCTCCCTTCATAAAAGTTAGGAAACTCGATCCTTCTCCAGGTGCTTTATAGTCCTGCAGGGCAATGACGAACTTAGACCTCTTCTTCAAACCCTCCAAGAAATACACCACCAAGTCTCTAATATCTTCCGCGTTGGGGCTCTGGAACGTAAACTCTTCTCCCCTCACAGTGTTCAGGCTGAAGGTTTGCGTGAACACCTTGTTGGTCTTTTGACTTGAGACAGTTGTGATTTCGGGGAAGGACAACTCGAGGAGGACCTGCTCCTGATCGTCGACCACATAGACCCCCGTCCAATTCACAGCTATGATTACATCGTTTTTGGGGAGATTCGGTCCAGAGTTTCGGTACGCCTCGTAGAATCTTGAGAACAGCAAAGGCCACTTAAACTTGGCGTAGCTGACCACGTCTTCCTTAACGCGAAGTGTCGGCACCTTTTCCTTCACGTAGTAGCTCTTCTTATAAGCTTGAACTACTAGAGCTGCCCATCTATCCACGGCCTTTTCGACCCCCGTCAAGCAGTAGTCCGGAATGTAATTAGGCAACAATGTCAACAGTCTTTCCACGTTCATATCAGAGTTGTATTCTATGAAGTATTGCTGAGCTGCTATCATGGCCAAGTCTTCTTCTTTATCACACCTGTACTCGCCGAATTTTACGCCCCTCACCACTTGTTGGTAAATTAGATTGGTTGCTACTTGGTCCTCGGTTGGTTCGTGCCAAGGAGCGAAGATTTCTTTCCGGAAGAACAACCTCCAAGGAGCATTGCGTTCTTGAGCTCCTTGTTCCTTCGCGTACTGTTCGCATTGAGATATGGCGTCCATAACGTGGTCTCCACCGCTTCCCAACGAAGACACCTTGTCAAAAAGCGCTATGTACAAGGAGAAACCGAACTGGTCCTTCAGTCCAATTTTATCTGAAAGTTGGTTGCAAAGTTCTCTAGCAGTTGTAGCAGAATCAGCTAAAAGAGTCTTGGTATTGCCATCCATGAAGGTTATGGGCAACATGATTGGTTTCTTCGACTTCGTAGCTTGCAGTTCGAGCCAACTTGGAGGTTGGTTCCTTGTACCGTTATTGAAGGTTCTCTTCAGTCGGTCTTCGCAGTACGGAGCATATCCAGGTGGTCCTTCCCTTATAAACGCTCTTAAGTAACTTACGAATTTCTCTGAGGGCGCGAAACAGCCCACACATAAAGACAATAGTATCCAGCCTCTCGCGTGAGATGATTTCGAAGGGTTATTAGTTAATTGTTTACAAATCTGGCAGTAGATTTCATCTCTCAGCTCTGCTCGTAGGATACCGTGACCTATGATGAAATGCAACTTCTCCAAATTGCTCGTTGGTCTGGATTCGAGCCACGATTGATAACTGTCGGCGGTATATTCTTCATCTTGAAGTTTGCGCCTAACATCTTCCCCGAGTTTATTTTTACGTTTAAGCGTTAGTGACACGAGTTTATTCCTTATCGATCTAGGTTTTTGTTTTAGGAACGAATCCGGATCTAAACCCATCAGTTGAGCCTCCTGAAACTCCTTGCTGCGTATAAAGTTTCGACCAAGCGTCGCCGTCACTTTGGACATAACAGAGGTATTGTCTCTATCCATTGTGTGGTACCTTGGTTCTGGAAGGTCTCCAGTGAATCGTAAGATGGTTATCCACAGCGCTTGTGCTGCCTAGAAATTAAAATTTTCATTAAAACTTTGCTTCTTGCTATTTTCACGGTTTTTGTAAACTTACCAGCTGATCTCCTTGCGTGTGAAGTGGCAGGAGGGGATGTTTTAGAGGCTTCCTTGAATACTGATGTCCAACATTTCCTTGGAAATAAGTAGCTGCAAATTTTTGGAATTTAAATTCGCTCAGGTCCTCTTCATCATCTGAAGCGGTGGCCATTGGACTGATAATTTCATTTTCAGCGGGTTGTGATGGCAAGTCATTGAAAACGGAAGTTTCCCGACCTGATAAAACATTTTAGTTAGTATAAATAAGAAATACGTGAATTTAAACTACCGACCAGGTGTTGGGGCTTCACTAGAACTATCAGGCAAAAAGTCAAACATGGCCTCTACGAGTTTCGAGTCATCTACAGGCTCATCGGCTTTCCTTGCTGCTTCGTTAATAATATTATTCTTTTCTTCCATCATCTTTCGTTCCTCTATCTCCAATTCCATTTCTTTCCTTTCCAGCTGATACATTCGTTCTCTGAAATTCGGTAACAATAAAATAAAAAGTTTTATATACATGTTGGGAATGAAATAAGCTGGCAGATCTTTACCTGTAATGCTGCTCCGCAATTTCTTTAGCCCTTTTATTGCCAGCATCCTTCAGTTCCCTCTCCTCTTTCTTCTTTAGTCTAAGTGCTTCAAAGTGGTGTTTCTGATCAAATTTAATCTTTCTATATTTTTTCTGCGCTATCATTCTCCTAACGTGAGATTGTATCTTAATAATTGCCCACATCTTGTGTCCGTACTCCCTCCTCACTAAATACCCTCTAGAATGCGCCTGAAGACCAACGATGTGCCCTCTCAGATGACTGAAACGGTGAGACAACACCCTGGCCCGAATTAGCGCTTGCAATCTCATGTAACCCACACGCATTTTCTTATACTTTTGTCTTTGTAAGTATCCTTTCCAATACTTTTGTATCGTGATCGTAGCTGCTCTGAGTCTGAGGAAACGCCTTCTGTATACCCAACCACGGATAGATCTTTGGAGAATGAGTATTTTCTTGGTCAGAACTCTATCTCTTTCCTGTTCTAAGAATAAGTCGTGGGCGTCTTTCAAAAATACCTTATTATGACCTAGTTGATAGTCGGATCTGCCCAATACCACGGAACATATCCTAGTGGTGGCAGCTCTACAGTCAGTCTTATGAGAAGGAGGTACGCCAGATATAAGAAATCTGTACCGTTCCACAAACTCTGTGAAGCTGTGTCTGATGGGATAACCAGCTCTTCTTATCCTAATCGTCTCCATCATACCGGAATACCTCAACTGCCTGCAGCATAAGTTTCTGTCGAACATCATTGGTTTTTTAAATTCGTTTGGTTTGATACATCTTATGAAGAACGGTTGGCAGTTGGATAGAGTTCTCATGAGCGAGTCCAAACTCTTTTTGAACTGCGTAGATAAAGTGGGTGCTCTCTTTCTAGTTTCGGAACCCATACCGATGTCATCGGCGAATATTTGTTGTAAGAACTTGTTATTGCTGATTGAGATTAGTTGTAATAAATCGGCGCTTAGCGTGTCGCGATTTTTTTCCAAGAACCCTCGAGTGTCGTAGAAAACTATACCGGCGAAATGGTTAAGACCAAAGCTTGTATTAATATCAGATCTAGGTTTTAAATAGTTTCTATGATTCCCGTGTTGTTTGTGCAGTTTAGCGAGTAGAGTTTGGTCAGTGCCCTTAGGGAACTTGCTCTCCTCGTCTATCAGAGCCATGATATTCAATTGTTTAATTGCGATCAAGTCCAAGGCATCTTGATTATCCACGAATTCTATGTGCTGCCAATTTATACCCTCTAAGTTGTATTCTTCCTGCTCCAATTTGAAAATATGCCTCACGAAGAACTGTTGCAAATTTTCGTTGGCAAAGTTTATGCAGAACTGTTCGAAGCTATTGTGATTGAAATTTTCGAATCCGAAGATATCGAGGACACCGATGGAACTCCTTTGTCGCTCTTTTGGCTTGTATATGGCATTGTTGATTTTTCTCACTATGAGTATAAACAGTCTACCGTATATGCCTTTAACGAAGGCATCTCTTACGTCTACGCTTTGGTCCCTGGAAAGGGTGGAAACTACGGTTTCCCCGTGAGCAAATAATGTTTTTTGAGTCAATGCGTCTATCAGCGGTTGGGCTGGTACGCCTAGGAGGTTCGCCACTCTGTGGACATTGGTGTGGTCGGGGATTTCGGTAGCGTCCAAGTTGTCTACGACGGTGGCCTTGTATTTGATGTTGCCGATGTGGAGGAGCGCGGCTAGGAGTTTCATAATTTCCCAGATCTCTTGGTCGGAGAATAACAGGACTTTCATCGCGCTTCGTATGTCGGCGAATTCCGCTGCATCCGTACGTCCCTCGCAAGTAATGCATCCTCCCTGAAATCAATAAAGATATAAATGATATTGGAGCTAGAAAGGCTACATTTGGTAAAAGAAAAATGAGTTAGAAATCCTTACCCCTGTAAGGTATCTGTATTGACTGGCATCTCCAAGCTCCAGTTTCCGCTTGTCCTCCTTCCCCAATCCCGCCAAGAGGCAATAAAAAATATGGTAATTCCTCTCTTCAGGATTCTGAGACACGATCCTGCTCTTCTCTAGTAAATATTGCTCGATCTTAGCCCCCTCGATAACGCCGTTCACGTTGAAATGGATGTCTATATACTTCCCAAACCTGGAACTGTTATCGTTCCTCACAGTCTTAGCGTTGCCGAAGGCTTCCAGAATGGGATTGGCCTCCAGGATTTGCTGCTCTATCCAGGAATGCTTCCCACTGATGGCAGCCAAATACTGGAGGATCAGTTTGGTGCTCTCTGTTTTCCCAGCTCCTGACTCTCCTGATATGACTATGCACTGATCCTGCCCGTACCTGCGCATGTGCCCGTAGGAATTGTCTCCGATGGCGAAAATGTGGGGAGGTAACTCTCCGATCTTTCGCTCTTTGTACAGCTTGATTTGGTCGGCAGTGTAGATGGGCAGGATTTGGTAGGGATTGACAGCAACTAAGATCGAACCCGTGTATGTCTGTTTGAAAAAAATAACATTAATATTACCACCTGCAGTATAAAGAATCACATCTGGTGTGCTGTTCTTGTTGGCTTCATTTAATATTTTTACGGTGCATTTAGAGGTGCAATTTAACCTACAGAAAACTTGTCTAGGGGGGCGAAGGGTGAACAAAGATATTCTAAAAGCACTAAAAAACTATATTTTTTTATCCGAAGGCAGTAGATTTGCCAGGGCATGAATAAATAAAAAACATGGAAAGTAATAATAAAAAATTCTGTGCACTGATAGAAAAACCATCAAGCGTTCTCCTTCTCTTGTTCTCCCTTGCGAACGCCCATGCAATTTGGATACATTAGGGTTATAAATTGACCATAAGGTAAAGGTCATCGATGTATCGCAAGATGATAATTAGTGGAGACCACACTCTTAACTCTATATGTAGATATTTTTTACCCTTTAGTCAATTTAAAACCGTATGCCTTTATATTACACAAAATCCGATTCTAAAACTTTTCTTGCTTGAATACGACGTTTAAGAAAAACAGAATTATTCGATATAGGAGCAGTAAGTACAATCAATCAAAATGTCAATAAAAGACTATAAATTTTTCTCTCATTTTTTTTTCAATAATCGTCGTTTCATAATTGGCTGGAAAGTTTTCATTTGTTGAACAAATTGATGTCGGGTTTCTGTTTCTGTGAAGGAAACTATCGAAAACGTGAGAGAGAGAAAAAGTGTTCCCTCATCTATGAAAATTTCATAATCGCGTTGTTCCATATAGTGAAGTCATTTTTCTTAAAACAGCAATATTGAATTTTTATAATTGCATTTATACAATAATTTTGTCAAATTTAAGGTTGGAGTTAATACTGTAGTGGCAGATATAGTTGATGACTTAATATATCCTGCAGATATATACGTACGTAGATAAGATTTTCGTTGTATCTGATGAGTAGGTTCCGTAGGATGCCGGCCTCGTGGAGGTCCCCCAGACCGATCATGTCCTCGACGCCGTGGATGGAGGTGGCGTGCATGGCCTTGATGCGGCGGTCCGGCGACAGCCAGTGCTCGTGGCCGTCGTCATCGCGCACCGCGATGCGCCGTCCCTCGGCGGAGACCACGCGGGCGCCGATCGCCACGTCGAACTCATTCCCCGAGATTGGCTCTATCCATATGTAGTCACCCTTGAACAAGAAAAAAATACTTGATAAAATTGTGAGAGTCAATTTCCTTACTTTTTATAATTATTTTATATGTCAGTTATAAACTGTAAAACTCACGGCCACTAAAGACTAAAAAAAGCACATTATGTCTATTAACATTTAGATCGACAAAGATAAAATAATGTTGTTTATGCTAAATTTTAAAATAGATCATCAAATTGACCATTATATACTGTTGCATAAACTTAACAGAAGTGATTCAAGTCACCACCGTTTGTTCCTTTATCAAGTGTGCCTCAAGGATCAAACCTTTGACCAATGTTAAATTTTTATAAATGATTTGATCAGAGGATATTGCCATGAGTTGCTGTTTCCTAGATTTAAGGAAATATTAATGTATAATATGTGGATAATAAATAAAATTAAATTTCTTATATAATTTGATACATAATAATAACGATTTTCAGCATTTACATTAAAGATTAACTGGCTAGTTCCTTGTGCTGAATCTAGACAATCTGTAACATTTTATAATCATGGCATCAATACGAACATAATGTTTTGTTATTGTATATATAAAATGTGTCGGGACTTTAACAATCTTGCCGTTTTTGTGATATAAAAAGCGATTCTCTCACTACAGTTTTAAATATTAGAATGGTATACTTATTTTATATTAGTTTTGTTTTTGTATTACGATATATTGATGTTATTAATCACTTCATTTACTACTGCATATACATTGTATTTCCTATAACTGCGTGCAACATGGAAATAAATGTTTTTATTATTACGTATTTTCTTTTACTATATGTTGTTTTTTAATCAAATTCTCAACTGCCTGCTTTGGAATACATGAAAACCTTATTGCCTTCTTTTTTGTTCAACTATATTTATTTAATAATCATCTGTGTATTTTTAGAAATTAATGATAAATATGTTTAGAACTACGAAAGAATAAAAGTGATTTTAAATATATTGTCGCTACATTATGTTGTTTTATAACAGAAGAAGAAAAGTCAGCAAGCAGATTTTGGAAATAGATAATTTATTCAAACAATTATGTGCTGAATAGGAAAACATAAAAATAACTTGTCAATAAGACTATAAAATTTATCATTTACTTATATCGTGACTTAACTTAGAAAATAAATCATATAAAGAAACAAATTAAGGTTGATGCCATGGCAAAGTGACTTAAACGATTCTTGTTTATTTTAAACACATCACGTTTCTCTTATTATTTATATATCTACAGAAGAATGAAGATATTGACACAACAGTCCTTTTAGTTAAAATGCATTTACAACTACTTTCTTTTTCTATATATAGACGTTTCATGCTGATGTCTATATAACTGGAAAGAAAGATCAGAAATAGAATTAATACTATAAATTTGTTTTAAAATGTATTTGAATGTTGGCTGAATATTACAAAATCGTTCCATATTTTTTAGTGAGAAAGAACCTACAAATTGAATACGGTTTCGTCTATATTTGTTTGCCTTGACATTTATATTTCGGTTAAAAATATGGCGATATGTGTTCATCATTCGATTTTCTTTTTTTTTGCGGATCTTACGCAAATTAAATTATTTTTATTAAAGAAATATAAAATTGTAACATATGAAGGTGTTATAGTATACGAAAACCGTTAAGCAAGCCTTCTAGTCATCTACACAAAAACCTGTTACTGACTCCTCTGATAACCATTAATCATTAATCATATGTCCGTATGTCATATAAACAATTAATTAAAGTCGACGTCATATGTGAAATGAATATACATAATTATATGACCACCAACAAAAACGTCAACATCTTACACCCGCATCGTTCTGTAAATAATCACGTTAATTTATATGGTATTGAAACGGCATCGCTTATTTCCAACACGAATTGGAATTTCTAACGGATCGGAACCATTTGGATTGCTGCTATGTCGATTTTCCGTTATGATCTGTCTGAATGTACCTATTCGTACATGGAACAATTTGCTAGAGATGTCAAGTTCAGCATATCTTACTTGAAATCACTGTGTACAAAAAAATCTGAATATTTAGCTTATAAAACCAATAAAACAAGGACATTATATTGAACTATTAATATTGAGCCATAGAGCCCAGGCGACATCTTTGAGACGAGACAAAATATGAAGATATAGCTAAATATGCCTATATATTTTTGTAAAAAAAGATACAGGGTGTTAAAGTTGAAATTATTTGAAATTATTTAAAGTTGAAATTATTTTTATCGCTCAACCGATTGTAACCAAAAGAAAACATTTTTTAATAAAATGAATCATAATTTATGTATTAAATCAGATTTGATCATGGAGGGCGCCGCATTAGAAATGCCTGATGATGAATTTCTCTCTTATTTTCTGTCGAATAAACGTGATTACAAAATTTTATTCGGTCGTTATTTCTACATTAAAAATATGCACTTGGGTAGAACTTAATAATAATTCCTACCGTTATCGAGAAAACTCATATCTTAAAAGATGTCTGATATGCGCAATTTCAAAAATGCTATTGAATTTAATTTTTTGAAAATCAGTAGGTTCTGTGACACGATAAATGAATCGATTATCTTATTTTATAAATTTTGAAAAAAAAACTTAAGAAAAATAATGTGTTGTTGTTTTTACTGTTATGTTCTGTATTTTTTTAAATAGTGTTTTGAAAAGTTGTATATATTTAATAACTAATTTGAGAACTTCTTCCTAACTAGTGCGGGAAATATTTTCTAGCAGGAAAAAATACATCATAATTCTTGAACTATATAACTATTCATATAGTGTCAACTTAAATCATTTCTTATCGTTATTACAATTGGTTATGGAAAACCTTGGGCATGTATTTGATGGGGTAGAGACCGAGTTTGTATAAAACTGTGGTATTTTTATAAATGATACTGCAGGAAACAACTACTTTGTGGGCTAATGCCCCGACCGGCATTGAATTACTCCTGCAGTAGGCAGTATCTGTGTGAACAGCCAAGAACCCTTGCGGGCCACACCACCAGACATAGACCGGTTTCGGGCTTATTAGTCCTCATCAGTATTCAATAGATGAGATAACCGACAAATGAACTAACTATTCCTTCATATGTATGTTCACATACAAACTAAGTGCAGGTGAGATATAAGTGGTCTGCTACTTCCTTGCTCTATAGCCAATATTAATGGTTCACTCTGTATATTTGATTACTAAAATGCTAACAATCTGTAAAAATTACCAAAATTGGTCAATTAATTAGAATCATATGTAGGTATTCTATCAATTACTTAGACATGAAGAACACACGCGTTATTACGAAAATAGACACTTTAAATATAAATAATGTCAAATAAACAAACATTTTGTTCTGTCCTTTATTCAAAAACTTGAAGCTCCTCCATTCATGATTGTCTTCAAAACTAAAACTACTCGACTAGAAATGTATAATTACTAAAATTAACCATATAATTATTTGATGATTCGCTACGTTACTGAAACAAAGAAAAAAAGAAGGATGATTCCATTTCAACAGTGTTTGGAGATCTTTGAAGATGAAACTTTTGATCCGACACGTGTAAGCGCATATGTTATTAACATCTCGAATAGATAACAATCTTAGATCAATATATTTCCCTTTACAAATAAATTCGTACCTAATTTGTGAAAGACTGTCTGAATGGTGCGGTAATTCAATGTTAAATAACTGCATAAAAACTAAAATCGCGTCCTGCACGGTTGAGCAAAATAAAACTGATCTAGACAACATCAGCAGCCGGTTTTCGAACCGCAAGCCACTTTGTTCATTTTCGTGTGACTGCTTTCACTTTTCTAACGATATAAATAAAGGACAAAGGTGGACAATTGTTTTTAGATGGTGGGAGAAAGTTAAAAAACTGCGTGGTTGTAGATGTACTCCCACAAAGCTTGAACTAAATGTGTTAAAATATTAATTTAATTATAGCGTTCGTGTTAAGACTAGTAAAATATTTCTTGAACCCATTATACAACCCACATTTTATAATTATATATTTTGTTTTTGGAAAAGCAAAACAAAAAAAAATGAATATTTTGTAAAAATCTGGTTAATTAAGGATTCTCTGAAATGACCATAAAATGCAATGTTTATCCCTTCTTTCAATTTATTTATGTTTGGTTTATAAAAAGACAATTTTTTGTTTATCAATAAAATTTGATAAAAGTCGATATCGCGGAATGTGGTAACAGCGCGTATACTATGCAGTAACTACAGATAAGTTGGTATTTGAAGTCTGTCGCAAACTCTTATACGTGCTACTATTTTCTTAATTTTTCTTTATTTGTTGAAATGTTTAGCATACGTATCACGATATGGAGAAGCTCGCCACAATCCTGCGAGAGCACGACGTATTTAATTAGATCATTTCCCCCAACACCGGTTGTCTATCAGGGACGTTCGTTGAAGAATCTTAAAGTCTTCTTTATATTAGTAGTGTCCAAGAATTGTATAATTATAAAATTTATTATTATAGAAGTCTTGGGTAGTGTCGAGCATATTTGGAAAATAACTGTGAACATTTTGAACATTTGTTGTAATTATGTTTCATATTAGTTAGGTGAGTATTTAAAAATGGCATTGTATTCTGATTTTCGGTAAGTACTTAAATTAATTTTTTTGTATATAAGTTAAGTGAGTCTAAGAAGTTTTTTTACTTTTATTTTTGAAATTCCTATTTGGTTGGATTGTAAAAACATTAATTCTACCATTCTTTGTTCAAAGATAAAATTGAAAAACAGTCATATAAACTAATTTATCTTTGGAGATTTTATCATCATTAAAAATATGGAGGCAAGCTCGGATAGCCAAACTCGTATAGGAGAACCGGTAACAATTGTCTATGCATTATTCCTTCTCAAATCAGTAACCCTACCAACCAAAATCAGTGCTACCGGCTACCGGTAGAATGATATAAGAATGTTTTAAGCATTTATAGCTTTTTTCTCATTATTTATGAAAAATTTTTAAGCTAACATATTGTAAAATTCAATATTTTTCATTATTTTGTATATATGTTTTCACTATTCAAAATTTCTTTTTACCTAAATACGTAGATATACCAAACCAAGGTTTCAAAATCGAAAAAACTATGTCATAGCAAAGCAAGATAGAAATTTAGATTTAACCCAATTTAGTCACCATGTTTATTCTTTTTTTATCATAGCAGTTTATCACTATCCAAGTGGTTAATTAAAAAAATAAATCCTCTTGAACATTTGAAAAAGTACAAAAATTCAGTGGAAATGTATGTTGTGTTAGTAAAAGAACCTACCTACTTTTTATATAAAATTATGATTTTTAATAAATGCTTCATCGCTTAAATTGTTATTATATTTCGGGAAGAGGAGTTTCAATAATGATATTTGTTAATATATGTACATGGAGATTACTTTGATTCGTTTAGAAGTTTAGAGGTTATTGCTTTGTCGTTCAGATCATCCCGAAGGAAGATTTATGAAGACATTCAAGACAAATGGAATGCCTGAAGTGTTTCTATTGATTCCATTATTTATTAGAGATTTTTACTTTGTCGATCATATGAACCCGAAACCCAAATGAAGATTTAAGAAGACATTCGAGACAAATATGTTCTTTATTGTATGGATTTATAAATAATGTAGTGCGTGGGAAGTCTTTATTGATATTTTATTTCTTCTATTGTATTAAAAGATACCCTCGGTAATACCTCAAATTTCGTTGCTCTATACTGAAAATCTGTAGGCGAAATATGAACGAGAAAAAAGAAGTATTTTTTTTTATTATCATTCATAAAATTGAAATATTGCAATGCTTCCAGAAATGTGTTTCTTTAAGGTAAATTTCCTATATTACCTACGTTTGTCGAATGTAAAGAATACGTTAAATGAATTATAATTTATGTTTTTTAATTTTGTATGAATATTTGGCTTTGTTCAAAATATACATTTTTATTCCATTTTTTAACAGTCTTGTGATTTTGTATAATTTCCTATTTCTAGTGACCAATATTTAAAAAGTAAATATATCCTAATAGAATACTCGAATTTCCCGCGGTTATTTTTAGTTCATCAATCCAACTATTCAAGTAGATGGCGCTCTGCTGTCACGGTTGTTGCCAACCTTTAATAGGGATATTGGGTTTCTTCTTCTTTATATTTTGTGGTGACACGTGGTAGGCAATCCACAAACCGCTGGTATGGCACAGCGTGTATCCACAACAGTAAAATTCCTTGATATAATAACTCGATATATTTTATGAACGGCTTGAGATATGCCCTTGTACTATTTAAATTTTTTGTTAATTTATACTTTATCGATCTTATATTGAGGTTATGGCAGTCAAACCTCTAACATCCTGTATAATTATAAATAATATAAATATTATCGATAATACAATAACCTTACTACTTATTTAACTATGTATTTATTATTTATTATATAATACAACTGAATAATAATTTTTCTAAGTATGTCATACATCAGTTCTGATAGGCTAGTGTTATAATCTATGGTTTTGGAACATGAAAAAATATTATCCTCGTGAAATAAATCCCATTAATTTCAGACATAATTTTAAAAAACATGACACGATTATTGTCAAGAACGTAGTTCAGAGACCTCAGCAATTAGTGTTTCAGTAACATTGTCGTTGTCGTATGTGCAACCAGGTAAGGCACTGTATTCTGTGTGAAGGAGATAGCTAGTTAAACATTTTTTTTTTTCATGAAGTTTCAAAGTAAAAATGAAATTATTACCTGTTAAATTCTATCTGTCTCTTCCAATCAAAAATAATATTTTGAGGAAGTATGTTACATTATTATTGTAGTTTAAAGAATTGTTACAGTAACGCTTTTCAATTTTAAAAATATATTAACCACAATTAGTGTGTTACCTAATGTTTCGTGGATAATCTCAATAATATTTATTTGATTTATTAAATTACAAAACCGCAATATTTTTACGAATGAGTAAAGCTAAATTCTAAAGCAAAAAGTAAAAATTTTCCGTTATAAATTATTATTATACTTTGGGTAACAAATTAATGTCTCATTGATTTTTGCTTACATTTACCCTTTTGAACTCAATAATGTTTTACTCAAGGTAAAATATCACCTTTATTGCTGAAAAACACTGCTGATATCTAAACCCAATCATTACACTCTGACACACAAAAAAAGTAGTTTGTACTTTTGACCAGACCCACCTATCGTTATCTTTTTCGACGCACTGAATCCAAATCTGAAGTCTTCCAAATTTTGAATAAATCGAAAAAATCACGTTGGTGAGCGCAAAATAAATCGGAAACATTTTTTCTGACCTTAATCAATTGTATTTCTTGTATTTCGATACACTGAATCTGAATCTGAAGTCTATTGAACTGCATCGCCTATAGATTTTGAAAAAGTCACAAATGTTTCTTTAGTAGTAAGACTAGAAAAAATAGCAGTCGGGAAAGAAACTGTGGTTTCCGAACTTATAGATGTGGATCATTCTCGTGAGGAGGTACAAATGGAATTTGATGAAATATCCGAAGAAGAAAGTGAAAACGATACCGAGGGTGATGAGTACTTGCCAGTTGTTTTGCTCAATGGTGATGGGGCTCAACAGACTTCAGATTCATATTCGACTGGTCTAAATACATGAAAAGAGCACTTGATTCAATCTACAAACCTATTTTCAAAAGTTTCTCACTCTTATTAATATGATTTCATGCCATTCTCAGCTATTTTGCAAAATCTGTCATGATGAAGCTGAGTGAGACTCTAAATTTTGATTGAGCGCATCAAAATACATAAAAAACATACTTGATCAGGTTTAGAAAAACAATTTCGAATTTTCTCGCCCTTGCTAATATGATTTTCGCGATGTTTAAGGATTTTTTGACTTTTCCAGTTATTTCTCGGAACTTTTAGAAAATTTGTAGATGATTCAGCTCAGTACTCTTCATATTCGAATTCTGAACATCGAAATAGATAAAAAACACACTTGATCAAAGTGAGACAAAAATTTTCCGATATTTTTGCGCTCACTAACGTCGTTATTTTTGCGAATTGCTCACAAGGTGTTTGAATTAAACAGACTTGAGATTCGGATTCAGTGTGTAAGAATATATAAAGATACATGACTCTGGTCAAACTTTTTGTTTGTGTGCCAGCGTTATTTATTATCCATTAGCAGTCTGCTCATCTTCGACAGGATCATCAATTACAAACTAAATGGAATTGTACAGTGAAGTATAGTCTTGGAATTAAAAATACTTACACCTGTGCCCTACCTTTTAATACCTGACACACAGACGACGTATCTATCAGTTTGTACAATAAAATTTACAGTTTCACTGACCTCTCTAATCGGTACTTAAATTTCTTACGACGATTTCTTTTCGAGGATAGGCACTGCTGGTAAGGGGGATTTTGACAACCATGTAATAACGCATTGTTTATCTATAGACGAAATTGTATAAATATGGTTGTAAAAGTACAGCTGCCTTCACAGCTTAAAGAAATATTTTTCTAAGAAGGTAGTTGCTGCATATTACATGGATAAATACCATGGTTTATTATATTCTACCTATAAAACTGATAGTTTGCTTCATCAGATATTCTATAACTAATCATGAAACTATTGTATTGTCAAATACAGTTTAATTTTATCAACAAGCACATTGTTTCTAATCATTTTGAGGTTATGGGAAAACCACTGTCTTGCTAAATTGTATTTTTAGTATGTTAAAGCGATGGATATCTTTGCAGTTGATTATTCCAAGTCGCAGTCCTAATCGAATGATTGCACCATGACTAAAATCATTTATTATAGTTAATGAATTATAAATTTCAGGTATAGAGAAACACATTGACAATAAAAGTCAGTCATGGTTAAGGACGCCCAGCAAGATTAGGATTTTAATCGATTTTACCAGGAAATTCCATTAAGTCTCTAGCTGTGGTGACTTGAATACAGTAAATTGGGTGTTAGCTACCATAAGACCTGAAGATGAATAAGAATTACAAACACAGGTAGCTCCTGCAGAAATGATTTGTAACTATAAATAGAATCTTGTGGAAGTGTGATTTAAGTCGTAAGAGACATTAAATGAAAACAATAAAAATTTAGATATTGCATGTATGTGTTGCATCCAAATTTCTAAGTATAACAATAAAATGTCCAGATAAATTATGTACGCGACATATTTCTTGGACCCAAAATATGTGTTGTATAATTTATACGAGTATATAGTCAGTTTAATAATAATTTACAATTCTTGGAAACTTATGTAGAATTTATTCTTATTTTAAATTCTTAGGTACTATCGTTTGCAATATTAATGACACTCACTAAAATGAATTTTGCAATTTATTTTGAACTTCTGACTGCATATTGAAATCTACTTTAAATTTTTAACATTAGTTATTAGTTGTTTCACTTACCAAGTGAGATTTAATGAAATTTCTATTCAGAACTTCCAGAAGTCCAAAAACCGTTTTAAGAGAGTGTCATTATTATTGCAAACGATTGTACATATATCTGTGCGTATCTTTAACATTAAACAGCATATTTACGTATGAAGTCTCTAATTAGTCTTGTTTATACCGAGTTTATAGATTGCTTAATTTATGTTTTACTAAGTGGGCCAATAAACCAAATCAAACTACTAAATTCTAAGAAAAACTACTAATATTAATATGTTATCTAAATTTGAATAATAAAATTTAACTAAGTATCAGTCTACTTAATTATTTTTAGCTATTGTGTGAAATTGGGGTTTTCTTCTAGAAGACATTTGCAAATTTCTCTTTTATTTTGAACATAAGCCATGCATTGCTTTTGTAGATTTCTATAGTGAAGGTCTTAAATATAATATTTTTTTTAAACATTTTATATATTCATATAAACTTTTAAAAACTTAAAGTTGGAAAGAATAAATTTAAAGGTACGCACCCTGTAACCAAACTTTAAATTAACTAAACTTAAAAATTCTTGAATAGGTGTATAGCAAATGTTTTGTTTTGTTGTAGGTACATACTTACATAAAACAGTTTTTTTTTGAAAACCAAAACATTCCATTTTATTAATAATTTTTAACAATAAATACATATGTTTCAGTA
Organism: Monochamus saltuarius; assembly: GCA_025584915.1. Taxonomy (NCBI): domain Eukaryota; kingdom Metazoa; phylum Arthropoda; class Insecta; order Coleoptera; family Cerambycidae; genus Monochamus; species Monochamus saltuarius. The sequence goes on along the minus strand of CM046723.1, from coordinate 8,954,982 downwards.
TTTAAGACCCTATCTACATTATCTTAATAACCTAGCAGCTATTATCGATTTCGTTTTACAACTTACCGTTACATTTTTACACCTCTGATGATATTACTTACAAATTGGAGATTTGTATTAAAATAACCCTCAATCATTGATAAATCAAATGAATATGCTTTTAAATCATGTTTTCACTTTGCGAATTTTAAAAGTAGTTAGCTTTTGCTAATCTGTTTTAATTTAGCATAGAGAGACCCTTGTCCAACTCCAAAGCGGATGACAAAGAAGTTGTAGGAGGACTTTAAATTTCCTGGGTTGGCCATGCATCATAATGCTTTATACAAATTGGGCAAATGATGTAGTTTGACTAAATATATGTGTAAATGGTAGAAGTTGATAGGTATATTTTTTTATTTATATTAACTTTTTCATACAATCTACCCTCGATTATTAAACTACAATTGAAAGGCTCGGTGCAAAAACCAGTCAACTCCATTTTCATAATTTGTGGGAAATCAATAAAACATTCTAAAAATGTAAATTCTCTGAGTTTTGGTGTCAAAGAATATATGTCCATTAAGTATATGCACTGAGCAATGATTTATTATACATTTTCTTAAACACATGTTAAAAAAATTGATCACCTTTTGGAGTTGACTGTTTTGTACCGAACCTGTGAAAAATTAACAAATAAATCAAACAGTGTTTTAAACATTTATTCACTGTAAGAGAAAATCAAAAATATATTGCAAAAGAAATAATACAAAAGAAAACATATCTTTACAACAATGAAACATTATAAATAACCTAAAAATTTTCGATTTCAACTTCATTGTGAAAATTAAATTTTAAAATCTTCAAACATTATTTTCGTGAAATTTTTGTTATGTAACACCATAATTTTTCATAATGTATGTATGTAAAATGACACACTCTTTTAAATGGCATGGTCGAAATTGGGGGTTGCTATTTAAAAAAAAAATGTCGATGATGTCATATCTCGAACAACGATGACGTCACAAATATGGGTCGTATGTCAAAAAGTGTAATTTTTAAAAACAAAATCGATGTGACAGGGGATTTTTTTGAAAACTTCTCAATTTCAAAAATAATGAATTTATTCGTTATTTTTCGAAAGTACTGTATTCGTTTACACAGCCGTAGGACTCACTGCGCACTGTTGCTGTGTAAAATGTAAACTAAACCACCACGCTGTAAGCTCCCGGGCAATATATACTGCGACGTGAAGTTTTTGTTAAACAGTGTTCTCATTTTTTGGTGCAAGAAACGGCCATCCCCCAGAGTTGACTGATTCTTGCGCCAAGTGCTTGTCCAGTCAACCCCACTATATTTCTTAATATTCGTCGGACTTGGCTGATTCTTGCACCAAAAGATGCGCAATAATGTGTTGCATATGATACATAAAATATCTAATTTTGAGGAAAAAGTGGAGTTGACTGGTTTTTGCACCGAGCCCTTCAATTTATGGAAAAACTATAAAGCTACTTCAAAAATAATCTAAATATTAACAATCAGTGCTGAAATCAAGTGTATTTATATTGAGATAAGTTTATTTAAGTCGACTTTGATCCAAATAACACGGTAGAATTTTGTAAACCCTTTTAAGACACTGTATAATTTGTATCAAATACACAACTGTGATTTTAAAAATATGTGATGACTAAACATTGACTTAGGCATAAATAAAAAGTAAACAAAATTGTCTTTTAACCTGAATTTGCAACATGTATCTAATTTGTATAAGCTTCAATTAAGATTGACGTGCATATGATAGCTTAAAATTAGACTATACTATAAGATTCTGAGGTATTTTTATCTTGGTGTTAGTTATATCTATAATAAAATCCTGTCTAGTGATATGTAACCGATAAACAGTTGCTTAATTATCAATATTCTTTGATAAATTCAAAGAATTAAAGGAAATATGGTAAATGAAACCAATTCACAACTAATTATTATTAGGTAACGTATGTGTATAATGATTGACTTAATTATTATTATTGTTTATCGTTTACTTTTAACCAACATTAATAAACTTTATGTGACATTAAGAAAAATAGCAATTAATTAATTATAAATGATTATGTTTGTAATTGTACGGAATATCAAAGTTGATCAAATCATAATTGCGTAAAATAAAATAAACATAGATTTATACTAATATCTAAGATGCCACTCACTCAACGTGCATGGTATTTGCATTCATGTTTTACATATGTAGTGAAAGTTGATATAATGAAAGATAAATGAACATTATCAGATGTTTTTCTGTTTACCTATATCTGGTTTCGTCTATTTCGTGTACACTAGTGTTGGCGTTGAAGATTATTCTCAATGTTTCCTAATATTCAAGGTTGCTTATTATAATTTACATGTTTATTTTTTATTTGAAGTTGAACTACTTATACAAGGTGTCCCCGTTTCTTCGTTTTTAACTCTGATAAAGGAGGTCGCATGAAAATGAAATAACATGGCTTTTTTCTATGACATTTATCTCTCAAACTTCATTTTCATCGTACTGAGCGTCCAACTTCAAAATAGAAACATTACAAGAGGTTATACCAAACAAATAAATAAATTTTGTTCAAACTCAGTACACGGTAATTGTAACAGAAAGTTAATATTTTGTCAAATAATAATTTTTTTCAGCTAAAGCCAGTGATGTAATTATGAAGCTTTGTTAGCGTTTGAACCCCCTAAACTAACAAAAGCATGTTGTCAGTACAAATATTAAAATGTTCATCTATTTTCTCAAAATAGATGTTCTTGATAAATTACGCTAATAATCTTTTTTCAGATATTTTGACTTTTTCTAATTAGGAATATCTTCGGGAATATCCTATAAAATTTTAAGATTTACAATTTGTAAATAAAGTCAATAAAGACATCAGTGTCATAAATAATTGAAAAAAAATTAAGTGGGTATGTGTACAGTTGGACCCTGTAAACTTTTTTATTTCACATTTTTTCGGAAAAAGTAATTCTTTAAAAATTTTTTTTGCTTATCTTGGAATGTGCATAGCAACTATGACAATTGCTTTGAAAAATACAGAAGGGTGCGCATTGTTGTATTTTTGAGGCTACTTAGTAGGTAATTATAGCCGGATCTGGGACTCCCCCCACCACTTTTGACCTTGGGTCGACCTTGGGTGACGTCATTCGTGACCTGGTTGACATTGAGAGGTCACGTCAGTGGCTGACATTCATTTGACCTCCACATATGGGAGGAGCTATTTGACATTGAATGTATTGATGTGTATGTTTGAAAGTTGAGGGGATAAAATCATTTCTATATAATCCAAGGGTCTGTGGACTAAAATCATATACTAGTTTAACCACCAGCACAGCAGTTAACAAGTGCAGTAAAATTGGTGTTGTGATTACAGTTGTTTCAAGTGAGAGCAATTATTATATTTATTACTAATTAGATAAAGAAAAGAAGTGCATTTAACAATGGCTCTATCATGTGAAGATTTAAATAAGATTAATAATAACATTAACAGTGATTTTGAAAATATATCTCTAATACAAGTTTACCTCTTTAGAAATAAATAGACCCTATTTAATTTTTACATTGTCTATGATGAATTCAAGATATGGAAAGTGTGTGTTAGCCACATTATTTGATGATAATGATCGCAAGTTCAAATGCTTTTTACCCAAGAGGGTTGTAGAATATTTATCAGAAGAAACTTTAAGTAAAATTAATTTTACACAAGCAAAATATACTTTGACATACATAGGTCAAAGTAAGCCATTTTAAAGATGCTAAGTGCAGACCTCTATTAAAATTTGGACTTCTTGAATAATTACATTAGTTTTAAATATCTAGTAGTAGTAAATATATTTAGTTTTCATAACTGTATCCAATACAACATCCAATATGGGTAAATAACCAATAACATATTTCGTTGTATTGCATCAAAAGAACTTTTATTACAGCTATAACAAAATGTGGATGCACTACGCTTGTCAACAGTGGGTCGAGGCCACAGATATCGACACAGCTATTCAAAGATTGGGAAGTGAATTAAATGCTCTGAGTTTTGATCGACTACACGCTACTAATTATGATCTGGATTATTGTTATGATGAAGAAAAGTCAGGTGGCTCGAAGAACAAGCCGAAATGTACAACAATGGTTGGGAACTATGTATAAATTATTCCGAAGGTCTCTTAAATTTGGATCAATTTTGTGGAAAAATGATAGAGATCGGTTTAGTGGGTTATGTTAGAGGACATTTGTTCGAGTATTTACCTGACGCAATTTGCCAAAAATATCAATTAACTAAGCAATCTATTACTGATTCTGAAGATGACCAGGACAATGATGATGAAGAGGCTTTCACTCAAACCTCATAGAGATAATTTTAATTTTATGTTTATATTTTTTCATATAACTTGTATAATTTAATATTTCTAGAATAATATAATAAATATGTGATTATAATAAACTTTTATGTAATTAAGCATTAACTTAACATTATTTTACAAATTGTATATTATATAAATAAATTGTACTGTATTAACTATTATCTTTTTTTATTGTGATGTATTATTAATAAAACAAATATATCATTTTAAACTTTTATTGTTGATTTTATTTGCTACAAGAGTTCACAAAAAAAAAACACATTCTATAAATAAATTAAAATTAATACAAAAGTAATAAATAAACTACACATGTATAATAAAATACGTTAACTAACAACTAAGAACATAATGGAACACGTAAGTAATTCATTAGATTACATAAATCCACTATGTACAGAACCATCCAAAGCATTGTAAGCTAAATAAGCATCGTGAATTATCAATGCATACACTCTTGTATTTTCAGGAAAATTTTTCTTTCGAGTTTCAAATTCTAGCTTTATGTCTACAGTGGATGACTTCATGGCGTCTTGTTGATGCGAACAATCGATAATAAAGAGTGGGTTTTTTCGGAATTCTCCAATATCCATCATTGGCTCAGAATTATCTTTACCATAGAAACTGCGTTGAAAATTTTCATAAGCATAGTAAGCTGCAGAATCCAGTTTCTTTCCAAAGTCTAAATTCCAACGTTCATATGGATACACTTCAGAATTTAAATTAACTCGGATATTGCTTATATCTGCATGGATAAATTGAGTAACGTCTTTACTTCTATTATCAGAACTATCAGTACTCTGGAAACCGATAATGATATATCGGGGTCTTTCTAAACTGTTAGTGGTCTTTATAGCCCATATATCTGTAGATGTCTTTCGCAGTGTCGGTAATTCATATAAATCCCACATACGATAGGCCATCTTAATTTTAGCATGAACACCGCCCTTATTAACGCGATTTAATAGCTTCAGTTTTTGTCTGTCTTCAGGAATGATGTGTCTTATCCTCCATTCTATTTTATTAATTTCTAGATCAGCGTCAACTTCTCCAAAATAGCAATTTTTAAATGATCGAGCAATTATCAATGTAAGCTCTTGTTTGGTGTTGAGGATGCCTCTTGTATAATCTTCGGCAAATCCCATAAGATATTTTAGAGGTAATTTCCGCTAAAAATATGACTGGTGGTATCCAAAATATCTTGATTTTTCTGTGTTAAACCCCATCCATAAGATAGTAGCGTTTTCAAATGTGTTTGCCCCCATGACACCATAGTTTTCATTGTAGATGTTATACCTGGTTTTCGAATAACAGTTACTTGTTCGCCACCCATTTCATAACGAATCTCATCGAAAGAAATGCTAACGCATTGTTGGATAGGTAGCATGGTTTATTGACATCGCTAGGAGTAAATTTGCCTTCTATATAGATGTAACTTTCGGCTATATCAAGAATAAGATCTTGGAAGTGAATGGGAATTCGTATTTCATCAGAATTTCTATAGTATGGTGATCCATACGGTTTGTACGTGTGCTCATGTAAACTAACAAGTGAATTGTCAAATAAAGGCTCATCGAACACATCCAACTTTGCACTTGTTGGTATCATGATTATAACCACTAACGTTTCAATTTCAGTCCAATAGATTGAAGAAAAATGCGGTCTCTAGTTGATAATTTAGATGTTGACCGCTTAACGTTCTTTCGTAGAATAAACTGGTCTGGGTAATTGTTTATAAATTTATCATGTTTTCTTGATGGTGTGGACAACGATTGATTTCTCTGATTAAAGCAAAATCCCATTATGACTCACTGTTTCAATATAACTTTTTAACTCCAATTTTACAATAACTTTTTCACCTCGAAAATCTACCAGAGCACCGTTATCATCTAATATACGTAGTGTAATGTTATCGATAAACTGCCGCCCTTCAGGTCTTATCAACATATAAATAATATTTTGTGGTTCCTTCGTAATTTTGAAACCTGGTTCTACGTCCATATCAAATTCAAAAGAGTATGTGCTTCTTCACCGTTCATGTAGGCTCCTGAAATAATATTACAATCAATGCGAATGATCCTAACTTTCATAATATCCACTGGAAACGTAGACTGATGTCCAAGATTTGCATAATATAATTTATTTTCAAATCCTATAACACTTGCTAGAGAGTGTTTTGGTGTCAAATCGAAATCGAATTTCGATCGAATTTCACATTTAAGAGTATTATTGTTGGCTGTTAACATAAATTGATCATCAATGTTGAACGTAGAACTCTTATTGTTAAGTTTGATTATGGGTTCTATAATTCTTTGAATTGCCTTGTTTATTTCATAAAGTTCATAAGCACCTGGCGGTATTTTAATAAAGGTGACGGACGATCCCTTCTTGAATTTGAATCCAATTATGTTGTTTTTCTCATCAATATTTAATATTGAATTATAGGAATAAAACCGTGTAGTCCCAAACCATATTGACTATGTATATCTAATTCGATCGGTGGGTAGAAGTCAGCGCTTAATACGCTTGACTGTCCTGTGATGGTAAACGTGCGAGACATGACTGATACATAAAATGTATTCACACAATAATTTATTGATGATTACAACAACAATTGAGAGGTAGTCTCTTTCGTGAATTTGGTGGGGTATCACTATATTCGCACTAACGTTGTTATCCGATGCTAATGAAACATCGTGCACGTTGCAATAACAGCAGAAAAGTTTTCTTGGCACAGGACCGTCATTCACATCTACAGATTCATCTGGGCCGTAATCTTTATTATAATGTTCTAAGCAATATTGGTACTTTAATATATCAATGTCTTCTCGTAGATGTAACGGTAATTTATCCCACACTAGAGCTATTTCATTTGCAGCACAGGAAATCATTACCTCCTTAGGTAGGTCTGCCAATTGTTCCTTTGTCATTTTTGTAAGAGATTTGTGCTTGGAGAAAGCACGCAAAGAATGTCCCATTTTCTTAATCAATTCACGATCACTTTTTGGAGTCACTGGATAAGCCATGGTTGATTTTATTTTTACTGTCACTTAGGAACCTTAAGCACAGATGCCCACACCAAACTGTATTAAATTTTTGTTGGCGGTCATAATTATAGAAGATTTTTATCTGGCGATTTGATTTAAGATATAAATATTTAAGAAGTTCTTTAGGTGGGGGTAGGTTTCCGAAACTGTCATAATAGTTAACAGTATTACCTAACTTCTTGTATGCTACCCAGTGCGTTCCCATACCATTTCTACTATCCAGATTCAATACAGCAGATTCATTATGGTGAGGACCGCTTACTGGAAGATTATCACGCATAAATACGCCTCGAAAGTGTGGAATTCTCATAATATCAACATAATAATTAATGTCGATGTTACTGAGAGGTCTTCGAGGTAAAGAGCTTAGAAGTTTTTGAATTCTTTGGTTTCAGATATAATCCTAATCCAGTCCGATACGGTTTTAAATACAACCCCTTTCCATTTTTCCAAGGGCAACGGCTTTCATTTCTTTATTATGACGCGTTGTTTCAGCTAATTGATCTCTAGCAGTTTTGATGTTATTAATACTCTTGTATATAGTTGCAGCACCACCAGCTAGACTTCCTAAGGCTGATAGCCCAGCAAATATAGGTATTAATGGTAAAATTCCACCAACTTTTGGAACTGCTATTATTCGTGGAATTCGAATATTTCGTTTACCACCAGACGCTTTTGTAAATCTTCGTGCAGCATTTAATGCAAATTGTGCAGCTTTTCGGATGTCCTTGGACAGGAATCGTTTACCTCCGGCTTTTCGTAATTCAGTTCGGACTTTACTAACAACACCACTACCAAAGCCAACCTTTTTCCACTCATTTTTCTCTTGACTTTCTTATTTTTTTGCTTCCTTCTTTTTGTAATTGTTTTCGTGGATGTACATCCCATACCTAAGCGCCGTTTTGTCTTCATAGTGTTGGTAACTAACCAAGCAGCTGCTTTTTCTTTAATGCTAGCGTCCTTTGATTTAACTCTTTCCCAGGCACGTTGTTCTAATTCGTAATCTGCTTTATGTCGCTCAGATAGATCACTAGATTGCTCGTAGCTTAAGTCGTGTTTTTTACATGCAACGTCAAGAGGGTTAATACCCGGATCCCCTCTGGTTAATCTCTTTTTTAGTTTTGTACCAGGACCACAGTATTGATATCCTCCCGGTAAATGTAGCTCAACGGGAAGTTTATTTATCAATGAATTAACAAATCCTGTCCCAATCACTGAATTCTGCGATTTACGTCTGAACTGTTTGACCGACGGCATTAAAATGAATACAAGTTTTCACATGTAATGCCAACAAACAATTAAATATCAGATACACAATAAAATTCCTTTTATATCGTTTTGAACACTCGAACGATGCGGATTGTAAAACAAAAAGAAACATTTTCTGTAGATAATTTAGATGAAAGTGTGGGTTGTGGGGTAAATGTTAACCATGAACGCCATGGTCCACTTTTACCGTCAACAATTAGAGGCCTTATAATTGGTCCTTCTAACTGTGGAAAAACAAATGTAATGATTTCTCTCATTACGCATCCGCACGGATTACGTTTTGCCAATATATATTTATACTCAAAGTCTTTATATCAACCGAAATACGAATATTTGCGCAAAATTTTAAAGCCTATTCAAGGATTGGAATTCTATATGTTTAATAATAACGCTGAAATCGTTGAACCTTCTGATGCTAAACCCAATTCAGTGTTTATATTTGATGATGTTATATGTGAAAAACAAGATGTTATTAGATCGTACTTTAGTATGGGTCGTCATAAATCTGTAGACTGCTTCTATCTTGCTCAAACATACTCTAGGATTCCAAAACAACTTATCAGGGATAACTCGAACTGGATTGTCATGTTTAAACAGGACGAAATGAACATGCATCATATATTTCAAGACCACGTTTCACCAGACGTAACATTTAAAGAATTTCAGGAGATGTGTGCCAAGTGCTGGAAAGATAAATATGGATTCTTAGTTATCGACAAGGACAGCAAATTAGAAGAAGGTAGATATCGAAAAGGTTTAGATAGTTACATATATCCGTAATGCACACAAATTTTAACGTTATTTGTTAATCAAACAATGTCGAGTTCGCATCAAAAATGAAGAAGGTTGACAACAATAAAGACACGCATAATGCTAGCGAAATAGAATTACAACGTAAATTAGTAGAAGTGACAGACGCAGTTCGAAAAATTCAACTTGATTAAAAACAGACATATTGAAAATAAAGTGGCATTAGAAAAGATATATGAACCCATCACAAAACCTTTAAGAAGCATATCCGCAGCAGCTCAAACAAATCGTAAACCTCAACCTCCAGCAGTGACGACACAACCTAAAAGAAGCAGTTTCAGCAGTCCTATCAAGCATAAAACTATCCACGCCGAAGAGTATGATGATGATGATGATGATGATGATAAAACAATGGTTTTTGATTCTTCTTTTCATGGAGCAGATACATCAAATCAGTTAGATACGCCTCCAAGTTCATTGGCATCTAGCATTGATAGCAAAAATGTACCGGAATCAGTTAAAAATTACATTAACGGTTTAAGAGCCGGCGAAACTGCTTTTGATACCATATATGGAGTACATATCGATGTCGAGAGTGGAAAACTAATGATCGGTAACACCGAAGTGCGATTTTCAGATAGAAAAATTACTCTTTGGAAAAATGGTAAAAGATGAGATCCTACGAGGGAAACTCGCAACTCTATGATTTACTATTTCTGAAATTGCCTCCAGATGTAAGTAGCAGAGGACAGGGAATTAGTGACGAAAACAAGAGGTTGTATGGAGAAATATTAAATATAACAAATGCAGCTTATACAAACTACAATGTAAAACAAGGGTATCGCAGCAGCAGATCGAAAAAGTATAATGAAGTTATTAAACCAGTATTAGCATACAGAATGATGCTTCGATCTACAAAAGGTTCCGGTTTAATACCAACTAGAAAACTATATACACATAAAGCAATAGATTTTATATATTGGAATAAACCTAAAGAATTAATCGATCGTTTACGTTTATTATGGAGTTCTAAAATAGCTGGTCATTCCGGTCATGATAATGAAATATTATCTATAATCGAAGAATTACGTGAAGAGGGTATAGTATATTAAAACAAAAACAAAAATCAAGTATAACATTTATAGAAGATAAAAATATATAAATATATATCACATCACACATTAATTATTAGCAGTTTAAACATTGAATGTGAAAGAACAACGATGAGCTCTATAGATAAATTTGGGCGTCGAAAAGGAAGTCGTTGTGTAGGTCATCGCGGTCCACAGGGTGTTGGTTTCAAGCTCACCAGTGAAAAGCAATATGACATTCAAGGCAAACAATTAAAAATATTGGCGATCCGACAGATGAAAAGGATGGAGCAACATTAAACTATGTCAATTTACTTATGGATGCCTGTAAAACTGATATCCTTTCCGCTGTACAACACTCAGCCAACCTCATAACCGATAACTTGGTAGCTTACATAAAGACGGAAAGAAATGAAATCGTGGATGAGGTAACAAAAATATTTCAAAATATCAAAATTAAGACGGATGAAACGATCAGCGATATGAAAATTGATTTGGATAAATTAAAAAGTGACAAAGACAAATATTGGGAAGCTCATAATAAGTTCCTACAAGATTTGTCAGACTTTGCACTTGACATAGAAAAAGTTGAGCAACTTATTACAAAACATCATCCCCCTAGAGATACAGGTAGATTAGTATTTCCATCTATATTGTTAAAACCAGTTGAATCATAAGAGGGTGCCAATTGTTAGGAATGATCATTATAAAAGAGAATATTGCGACACATACATGTGCATGTACTCGTATTACAAGGTTTGAATTATATAGGAATACAATATGTTCATTAGTCATACAAAACGACAAATTGTCAATGAATTACACAAATCCGCTCGACGAAATTTTCGAAGAAGGAGAACTATAATAAAAGGATTTGGTGACCTATGGCAAGCCGATTTGGCAGAAATGCAAAGTTTTGCTAAAGAAAACAAAGGATATCGATACATACTCATAGTAATTGATTGTTATTCCAAATATGCTTGGGCCAGGCCACTTAAGAATAAAACTGCCAGAGAAGTTCATAATGCAATGAAAAATATACTTCGAGAAGCTGATTATTCTGCAAAACACTTACAGACAGATCTTGGAACTGAATTTTATAACCGCCAATTTTCATCCCTAATGGAACAGTATAATATAAACCATTATTCAACGTTCAGTACAAAAAGGCAGCTATTGTGGAACGTGTCATTAGAACATTAAAGAATTGGTTATACAAAGAATTTTCGGCCAGAGGCAATTACAAATGGTTTGATATTCTTCCTAACATTATAAACTTCTACAATAATAGAGTTCATCGTACAAGGATGAAACCCATTGATGTAAAACATACAACAAAGTTAAGCGTATATAATCATCCCAAAGTAGCATTAAAAGCAAAATTCTGTGTTGGTGACATGGTTCGAATTAGCAAATTTAAAGGTGTATTTGAAAAGGGATATACTGCTAACTATTCAACGGAACTTTTTAAAATTATTAAAGTAAATATAACAAATCCCGTAACATATATGATAGAAGATGTATACGGTCAACCTATTAAAGGATGCTTTTATGAGTACGAACTTCAGAGGACTAAATACTCTGATGTTTACTTAGTGGAAAAAGTTTTGAAAGAAAAGGATAATAAATTATTTGTCAAATGGCTTGGACTACCATCATATCAGAATGAGTGGATCAACAAGACAGCCGTAGTTTAATATATTTACAATGTATTTGGGACATAATTCTTTTTTATTATTATTATTATTTTATTACAATAAAATTACACTTCAAGTATAGCACTGTTTTTTATTATTATTATTTATTTTTGTTTGTATTAGAAATAGAAAGGAAGTTGAAGTAAAAGAATCTTTTGAAAAGAAATTTCCTTTATTGGTGTACATAGGTATATTACAATGTTTACAAGTCAAAAAAAATAATAAATAAAATAAGATTATATACATATAAACTAATATTTATTTTTCATTAACATGTCACTTTTTGCTTTGTATTGTTGGCTGACAAGGCCATACAATCTAGCCCTCTCAGCCATCCTATACGCCTTTTTTTCCGCTTTTGTTTTATTTATGACTGCATGGGCGGTCCGTATCACCATCCTATTGTTTGTGGACGCAATAGGGTTGTAGGTCCCCACATATTCATTGTCCCAGTTTTCGGTTTCGGACTCCAGGATAGACGGCTGGGAATTGTTGTTGGACGGCCCCACACATTCATGGTCCCAGTTTTCGGACTCCAGGATAGACGGCTGGGAATTGTTGTCGGACGACCCCACACATTCATGATCCCAGTTTTCGGATTCCAGGATAGACGGCTGGGAATTGTTGTCGGACGACCCCACACATTCATGGTCCCAGTTTTCGGACTCCAGGATAGACGGCTGGGAATTGTTGTCGGACGGCCTCATGGTGGAATATGCACTTGAACTATCAAACAAATACAAAATGTAAGTGTATATAGACACACATTCATCAAGGAATTTATAATAACCAAAACTTTTCTTCTACTTACCATTGTGTGTATGCCATTTTAATGCTGTTGAATGATGGATGCTGCTGCAGTGTTACAAGTATTACTATTGGAAGTAGATGTTCGGTTGAACTACCAAACTGATGCATGTTGCGAGTATATATAGGCACTCAGCCATCCCTCCTCTTACATTTGAGTGGGAGGGATATTCAAAATCTTCCTTCTACTAACTACTATATGGTAAGATCTTAAATCATCCACTCATCCCTCCTACTTAGCAGTGGGGGAGTTTGAATCTCAGACATTATTATGGTGGTGGGTATCACTCTCTGAGTAGAGATTTGTGGGAATTAAAATAAATATAAATTGTACAAGATGTATTTTAATTAGGTAGGTATGTGTACAACCAATTATAAAGATTCCTACAGTTCCTTAAGCTATACATATATTGTAACTATAATAAAAACAATATGGATTATTTTTAATAAATACAGGAAATGTACTGGAAGAAACATTACGTAATAGAGTATCTACACTGATTACAATTGGGTGCAACGATGTTTCCAATTCTTGTAATAATCGTTTGAAAAATATTTCCTTCTGGTATTCTTTAACATAAATCAAACATATCATAAATAACAATAATATAAAGTATAATAAATATTTGTGCAATATATTATCCAACATTAATCCTTGGTGATATGGCTGTAGATATGTAACTCGCTTTTTCAATTGTCTCTCTAGTGTATTGAATGCAACTGGGGGAATCAATAGATAATGAGCGGTGTATTGTCCACTGATAAATGTAATCTTCTTTGGATAGAACTGTTTTAAGTTGAACCCTTTTACGTCGACAACAATTATCCCCATTTTTATGAAATGCTGTACTTTCCGTTTGACGGTTCACATACAAATGAAACTACTAAATTGCACATATTTCCTTAAGTTACTATTTTCTACCGATTACGTATAGTTTTACTTTAATCATTTTTTTTTTTATATATATATGTTTTTATTCAATTTCATAGATATCTCTCTCAATGATCTAATTAATTATTAGATATAGTCCGTAATAAAAAGATATGAATGCGATAAAAATATATATTATTTATTATAGAAAAAAATATATACATATAATGTTTAACTTACTTCCTAAATATACTATACTATTATTCAATATACATAAATCTATTTACACAACTTAACCTAAATCATCACATTAGTTATTACTATTACATAGTATGCAACACTCTGTTAGTTTCAGCTGGTTGAGGGTAGTTGACATGAATCGCAAGTATAAGTAAAGGCTTCCTCTCGCTTGATTGTTCGGTGCGATTCGATACACTGATATCTGGATGTGGGGACAGCATTGATCGTGAACCACTCGAAGCAGCAATAGCAGAGGAAGTAGAGCCTATCACCTGGCACTACGATGCAAGACATCATAGAGCAATACTTCATCTGTCCCAAGAAGATCTCTACGGCTTCCACATGTATTCCACGAACAAGGCCCTCACCGACGTCATCCGTGGCGTCAGCTTCTATACTCTCGTCATCACTGTCCCCGACGACATCCAATCCAGCATCAACTAACTGCTTTATTGTTAAAGCACCAACGTTATGGGGCTCAACCTACATGAACACAAAATATATGTAAGTTACCTGCAATAAAAATTATAAATTTAAATTCAAGTACAATACTTACCTCGTGGTCCTCTTCATCGCTATTTTCTTGAAAATTTGTGGTAGCCAACCACGTCAGGAATTCAAGATGGGGTTGTCCTACAGCCATTTTATTTACTGTTTACTGTTCGAAGATCAAAACGAAATGAATTGAAATAGACGTCCTCCTCATTTTAAATATATTCTGTGACGTTACCCACATGGAAGGGATAATATCATCCTATATTCAAGCGTAATTTGACGTCATCTGTTAAAGGCATAAAACTGGCTACTTGAGGATGAAGGAGTTCAGTGTTACTACGTCTCTTCAGCAGTATACATAAAATCAGTGAGTGAGTTAATTTGTGTTAATAAAATGCCATTTCCGAAAGAATGGGATTCTAAGGTAAAGATATGTGTATATCCATGCAAAATAGAGGACGCAGTGGTTTGTCACAATTGTTACTGTTCGTACAGCAAACCTTTACTCAATCCTTGTACTGGACTTTGCGCTAATTGTGTAACAGTGAATTTTGAACAATCATTTAAGAAAATATACACAAATAAATGCGAGACATGTGCGAATATGGTTAAGAATAATGCAATTAATATGGGGATAATTCGAGATCGTTGCATTAACTGTGTATCGAATGTGTGTCAACCATTAATACAAAGATGTATAGCGTGCAACACATATAGCCAGGATTGTTGGAATAACGTTTGCCGACACTGCAGAGCGAATAAATATTTGTGTGAGAATGTTGGTTGTTTGTACAGTGATGAAAATCATCATTTTCGAAAATGTTGGTGTTTGGTTAACAAACAGCAAGTGTTAAGATATAACTTAAAGAACTGTTAAATTATTATTATTGAAAATATTAAATAAAAAAAACCTGTAATATACCACTGTGATCATTATTGTAACTATTATTAAAAAATTAAATTTATAAACAGTATCTTAATTGCAAATACATCTTATAAAAAAATTATTTTTTTTATCACAATACTACTATATAGATGGATCGTCAAAAATATTTTATCGGATGGGTCTGGAAATGGTACCAATCAATAGAAAATGTCAAGACGAGTAATTCGATATGCTACACATATATCCGAAATGTTAGTAATCCACAGTAGAGATTTTTATTGAATTTTTCTGATTTTTAACGCACTTTTTCAGATGGGTTTTCAAAAATTTTATCGGATGGGACTGAAAATGGTACCAATCGATAGGAAATGGTTAGACGAGTAATTAGACACGTTACACGAGGTACTACAGGCGCTTAGAACCCGAGAAAATGAATTTAAAAATTTTAAAGGCTTATCGACTTATAAAAATTCAAAAATTTTTATTACCCCTCAACCCACCCCTTCCCTACCCCTAACCCTCCTTCCCCCAAAAAAAAAAGTTCGCGCATAGCTAGCTCTACTCTAACACCAAAATCGACCATTTTAGTGCGCTCTCGAAACCCTTCGACGATACTTATGCGCAGTACACTGGATCATACTCAGCACCGAAGTTATTTTTCTCGGAGGGGGGAAGGGGGGGGGGAGGGGGGAAGGGGGGAAAGGGGGGATTTTGGATATTGGGTTATGTTTTTCGATTCTGGAACAATCGAAAATGGATTCCTAGGGTACTAGTGTCTCCGTTCTCGCGGCCGCTTACCCATTAAGGATGTCGGCTATTCTACGGTCTTGCGCCAAAAGCCGATCGCGTTTTCGCACTAACTCGTCACGACCCACTAATAATTGTTGAAGTCTTTCTCTGACGGTCTCAATTTCGTGATCGGTCATTGCGAGATCGCGATCGACTTTCTCAATTTCTCGCTTCGGCGGCGCCTCCAGTGCTTTATTTCGTTACACATCTGCAGGTCCTCCTCCTGCGAGAAAAGTTGCGCGTCCTCGTCGACGTCCTCTCCTACGGCTTCGGGATGTGGTTGACTACCGCCCGCTCGTTCCCGTCTCGGTTCGGCCGGTACGTGAACTTGCGCGGCGACAGTAACCACATCTATAGGGGGCTCGTTCCTAGATGGCGTCTCTTGCGTCGACGATTCGACCCCTACAATCGCGTCTGCTCTCGTCGGCGTGGGATCCGCCATCTTGGAGCGTGCCCTTCCTGGTCTTCTTGTTGGATTTGAACTTGGACCTGGTGGTCTTCGTCCTCGTCCTCGGTATTGCTGCTCATAGGAGACAACATCGGCGGCACCACGGTGGAGATCTTGAAGTGGCTACTTCCCTGACCGCCCGTTGCCAGGTCGCCCTTTGCCACAGACGCCGTGGTTAGATCTCTCCCAGTCCCGGACGATGTAGAGGCCGCCGATACCTGGGAGATTTCCGTACCCTGGGGATGGTGTACGTTAGATGATGGACGAGCCTGTGGCCGGGCTGGTTGTAGCCACTGACGGTGTAATAGCCGTTGGGCGGGCGTCACCAACGGCTGAGGCCGGCGTTCTTCTGCCTCGGCTGCCACACGTTTTCTTGGACGACGTAAACCGACCATTCTTAATAGGTTTTAGAAACGAAACAACGAAAACGAAATCAAAAAAATGAAAATTATAAAACGCAATTGCACAATTGCACTTTAGACTCTACGCGGAGACACACTTGTACACTCGGCGGAGGTTGGAAGGAAAAGAATTTCACTACCTGATCTTGTGAGGGTCTTCGTTACGTTCTCCCTCTTAACTTGCGCGGTGCTTCTACGCAGCTTGGGTACGCTTCGCTCTACCTGCACGTCCCTTCGCGTGTCCGACTTTGCCGGTATTGCCAACCTCTTTTTTTCCCATGTTGCCAACCTTACTTTTTATACACAATGTTGCCAACCAAACTTTTTATACTCTATGTTGCCAACCTAACTTTTTATACTCTATGTTGCCAACCTCATTTTTTCACTTGACATTTCCTACGTCGTTTATTCATGTCGACTTTTATCAAATTTTCGTGTTATTGCTCCTTAATGTGTGTACTTTTGGATTTAGGAAGGGATAACAAACAACGATGTTGCATTCTATTTATTCTTTATTTGGTACTGTTATCGTAACCGTTAAATGTTTCTGTTCCTTAATTATATACTTCTATTTTACAATATTGTTACTACCCTATACTACTACTATATTACTTAAATTTTAATTACTTTTAACTTAACCTAACGATTCCGTTACCCACTTCACTTTCTTTGTAATTTTATCGCGACGTTCTCCTATTTCTTTAAGCCGTTTATTAGTGGCTGTTAATTGTTCGTTTAAGCGAACAATATCCGCTTGTAACCCGCTTGCTTCTTGTTGGACATTCTCGAACTCGCGATCCGTCGTCTCTTTCTCGGTTACTAGCTTCTTCTTTAACGTTATTGCCTTTTGAATATAGCCATATCTGTTTCTTGAGAAAATATTTCCCAGTCTAGATGGAGATTCTCCTGGTCCTCGTCGACTTTGATGACGGGGATGTTATTATTCGTCGTCACGGTCGAGGTATTACTCTGCGTTTCCTTTTCCATTTTATTTTTCACCAGCGTCGTCTCTTCTAGCAGTAACTGTTTCAGTACGTTAGGGCGTACGTTGGGCTTTTCGGTTTCTTTTACTTTTTGTCTTTTGGAAGACGGTCCCTCTTTATCGACGGAGCGGCGGGGCTTTTTTGTCGATGTAGGTCCCTTACTCTTGTTATTTATGCTTGCAGTTTTAGGTTCAGGATCTACGAAGTCGTCCTCGCTCCATGGTGACATTTGGTGAATCATCTCTACCAACACGTCCTTACTTACGTTTTCTGTACTTGTATGTTGATACCCTTCGTTTATTACTTCAGCTAAAGCTTGGTTTACGATATCCAATGGCAGTGAGGCCTCGCTGTGGGACATTCCCTGACCGTTTCCTAATTCTTCTGGTCGCCATACGTTTTTATATGGTTCCGTAAAGTAACCCGGATGGTGTGATGTAGACGCTGTAGGATGCGATGCGTTTTGTTGTTGACCACTAACGGGGTTTGTCGTCCACAATTGCATCTGGCTATCTTGATAATTGGCGCTAGGTATTATTATGTTGGATAATACCCTCATCGTTTCGATATTTTTCTGTGGCGTCTTGCTCCGCGATGTTGAATTTTCCGCGGTTTGCGGTCTTCGGCTTCCGCTAGCTTTTTGGTTGGTGTTTCTACTGTTACCCATTGTACTTGCACGAACTGATTCTAGTACTACTACACTGTTTCTAACACTTCTACTCTCGACGACACTAGACGAATGTTAACTCCTCCGATCAACCCTGGCGTTTTAAAGGATCGGAGTCGCTCTACCACCATCCCCACTCTACCGCAAAGGCTTCATATACTCCATACTATGCGTTCTGATGCTCAGTGTGTCTATGACATGCTAAGTGTGAGAGGTATGCTTGAATGATATTGTACGAATGAAAGACTGGTTGTTTAATTGTTATTTTGCTTTAATATTCATGTTACATGATATTGCGGTATTACGTACATTATTACGTAATACCTATTACTACGTTATTTAAGTTGCAGATACTTCGAGTACTTTGCACTTAGTAATTAAGTCATGTAACAATTTTTTATTACGTTTAAATTGTGGTACGGTATGTACCTATGCTATTTACGTTACATGTACTTCAATTACGTTGCACATAGTAATGAGGTTATATAACAATTATTTTTCTTACATTTAAAGTATGATACATTACTATGCTATTTACATTTTACACTTACTTAAATTACATTGTACTTAATATTCTAATCATGTAACGATTATTTTCATTACATTTAAATTATGCTACATTACAATACAGTTACGTCAATTATGTTGTACTTAATAATGAGATTATTTTAGCTTTTAATTTAATTACGTTTTCACGTTATGACACGTTCTATACCAGTTTACTTTTATTAGTGTACGTACAATTCTATTCCTTTTCGTTTCTCGATTACCGTAAATTTATGACTGACTTATTTGGTTAATTCTTCGATTGCGTTTATTAAATTTTTCAACCTGACTTCACTGCTATCGTTGTCACAGCCTGCGGTTTGACTTAAAGCTGTTACGAACCATTCGAAATTTTTCTCTGCGTCCGTTAAGTAGAATTGTATATCGTTATGACCCCACGGTAAGCTATGTGTTGTATTCGGTATTATGAATCTTTTGTCGTCGAAGTATGACAAAGCGACTTTATTTTTATTTCTGTGTATATATTGTGTAATTCGCTACGAAACGAACTCATTTTTCTGAATATGATACCGCCTTGCTCTACGATTTTTTTATAGTCTTCAACGGTTAAATTATTTTTAATTACTGATTTCTTTATACCTTTAGCTTTTTTTACTTCCGTATTTACCGATTTTACGTAATAAGCTTTTGCTCCCGTTCCGTAAAATTCGATTATGGGATCTGAAGGAAACTCGTCTTTCATATTTCCCAATACGGAAGCTGATACGGGAATACCGAACTTATTTCCTTCTTTATAATTTGACGTATCGAATATGTTCGGATTTGACTTGATAAATTCGTAAAAATTTTCTGTATAGATTTTTATAATTAAGGAATCGGTATCGGTATAAAGCAAAGAGGCGTTATCCTTATAGTTTCTTTTTATGACATCGTAGTAAAAGTTGTACAATACTGTCTTGGACAATTCTAGAATTGAAAACCCGAGATAAAGCGGTTTATTATAATGAGCTCTTGTTCTCCCCATATGTATGGCTACGAAGTCTTCTGAAAACGGTGTACAAGTTTTAAAATTAGGACGGGCGATCAACGTGTTTGCCCCCAAGGATCTACCCCTTCTTTCCCAGTGAGTTATTAGTTTAATATCTCTTCTATTATCTACGTTTTCCATCGTTTTACCGTACACTGCGTTATTCATTAATTTGTATAAATCCTTCTCGAATTTGCTTGTTGCCTTATTTCTCATTTCCGTATTTAAATCTATGTACGCTTTTAACCAACAACTCTGATTGAATTTTATTATACGATGTATTTTTTTCAATTTTAAACCGTTTCTTATGGCTTGCTTTAAATTTCTAAAGTGTATTATATATTTATTTTTATTATTCAGGTTGGGTATCAGTTTTGGCATTTTAGATTTTGAACCGGGCGGTACCATGCTTTCGGCTAAGAATGGTAAATCTCTGTGTAAGTCGTGCAATTCCGATGGATATTCCATGTCGACTTCTAACGTATATCCGTAACGACCCTCGTCTGGGATATTCGTGACGTCAAAATTGATAATTTCCTGCTCGCTTAACCATTCGAATCCGCCTGTTGGTAAATACTGTGACATACTGTGCCCGTATAGATTTGTAGCGTCTAAATATGCGATAAAAGAAGAAGACTCTTGCGGATTGTAATTTGGAACGAATATGTTATTTGCGACGTGTTTTCGTTCCGAACACTGACTTATACCGCCCCTAATGCCTTTTTTAAAGAAATGAATCATTGAAATATCTGTCATTAATTCTAGTTCTACTGTAGTCAGCCTTAACATGGCGTCCCAAGCTAATCCTGGGGCGGTAAAGTATTGTGCCGGGTCCAAATGATATTTTTCTAATGAAATGTTTCGAAAGTTCTCGAATACGTCGCATAATATAAGAACGTCCGATTTTAAATACGTATCTGAATATTCACCCAAATTTTGACAGTTAAAGATATTCCAGGTTTTTTGCGCCCTATGATAATCGGCTTCTGATATATGTTCTTCCGATAAATTATCGTAAAATTCTTCTTTAGTGGGTAAAATTTTACTATTTAATTTATCCAAAGTTGTTAAGAAACTATAAGGAAACACGCCCTTTTGTCTGATTAAGTTAAATTGTTCGTCGTCCGGGAAATGTTTAACCGTTTCTTGAAACTGATTATCGCTCAAATTATTAGCTAGATTTTCCAGAGAAGTGGATAGAAATTTAAAGCTATCGATAAATCTCATCTTCAAATATTTTTTCTTTACTTTTCCGTCTTTACCGATATAATCGTGCAAATACACGTTCTTCGTAAAGGATATGTATTTCTCTTTGCTCTGAGCTATAACTTCTATTTTATCCTTATTAGAACACAGCTCTTTAATAAAGAGATGGGAATCGTAGGAGCTCATACTGTGTAATATGATAGGAACGAAATTGGGCAGTTTATAATTTAAATTACAAACCGAATGGGCCGCCCCGTATCTCTTTCTGCCTGTCAAATGACAATGGTCCCTGACTTTTACTTCACCTTCTATAAACGGTTTTTAACATAAACCGCAAACAGTTGCATTTAAAAAATATTGTTCCTCCTCATTAGATAAAGGCATCATTGAAACTATCTCCTTTAAATGTTTGTTATAAATTTCTTTTAAATCCGACTCGAGACGTTTTATAAACTCTTTCCCGGCATTTTGCCCTCTATATAATACGAATTTAGATAACGAATCGTCAAATGAACATTTTATTAAGTATGCATATGAGAATGGTTCGTGACTGAACGTTTTGTTTGTAAAAGATTTTGCAGGATTGGGCTCACAAGTGTCGAAAGGTTTTAGAATAGATTCGAAATCGGCGTACACTACGAAAGGTACTTTCAATTGTTTTTCGAAGTTTTCAAATTTTAGTATGTTTTCGGGAACGCTTTTTCCAAATTTATCTATACGAAAGTTATTTGAAGGTGTTGTGGTATAAACGTGATTACAGTCGTTGCTCTGATGTTGTAATAATGATCTATCGCTGCTAAAATACATCAAGCAACCGTCACAAAAATATTTTCTATGTTCGTGAAGTGAAACTTGACTAGAAACTAGTCTTGAGAAATCTTTAATCCAACAATAATGACTTTTTATGCATTCCTTTCTACAATGATGGTTCTCTCCACAATTCTCTGTAATAAGTAACAAGTTAACGTGATAACGTAATTTTTTTGGCGCGTACCGCAGCGGTCCTACTATTTCGTATTTTATTTTATTATTCTCAAATTCCCTTTCTAAACCGTATACGCTAACTGATATATCGTTCAGCGATTCGAATTTTGAAATATCTTTTAATTTAATTGGAAAATCCATACCCGTCACATTTAGAACTGTAGAAAAATGAGGATACGAAGACACCTCCTGAACTGGACCTATAGGTGGATACATCGCCGATGTTACTGCCCATGCGAAACAATTTTGATCTTCATTTCTTATATTCACTACGGCTTTCTTGTTTTCGATGAACTTCGGTAACTTCATGTATGAAGATGCACATAGAGGACTATTTTTATTTATATTTACTTCAACATATAAAACTTCAACGATAGCCCAACCTAAAACATTAAATACGTAAATATGTATAACGCATCCGTTGTGTTTTGAGAATTACTTACCAGAATCTTTTTCTTCGAATTCTGATGTTTGACATATCATTGAATCGACAAATTCCTGATAAATACTGTTCAGATCCTTGGATTCGTCTATAATTCTGTTAGAACTATTGAAAGCTTTAACGTCGGTTATTTCTTGCGTTGGTAAAACGTATTTACCGAAGGTTTCCATATTGACTTTTACAGATTTGTGCACATTCACGATTTCTTTTAACAATTCCAATATCTTTTCTTTTACTTCATTAAAAAACAAATTGTAATCTATGTGATGATTTTGGCTGCACACTCGATAACTAATAATTCTTCGCTTGAACGCACAGTTAATAATTTGAATGCCGTCACATTTAGGAGTACAGGACATTGTTCTATGTTCCAGTGTTCTGCGATGTGAATTTATTTGATTAGCGGGTATAGTCTTATTACAGCAATTAATAGTTTGAGTACTTGAGGATTCAAGTTTAATACGTTTAGCACTGGGTTCCTCCTCACTAGTGACTCTCGCTTTGCAAGATGCCCTCTCATGACGACGTAAATTATCACTGCGAGTAAACGTTTTACCACAACTACTACACAAATACATTTTGTTATGCACGTTCCCCACGAAGATACGAACTTGAAATGATTTCAGTTTATCCGTTCCCTCCTTTTAAAGGTAGGATTAGGGAGTGTGGGCGGAGCATTCGTTGTTCATTAAATTGCATCACTTAAAGTTACTCAATGTCAAATGCCTCCTCCCATATGTGCAGGTCAAATGAATGTCAGCCAATTACGTGACCTCTCAATGTCAACCAGGTCACGAATGACGTCACACAAGGTAGACCCAAGGTCAAAAGTGGTGGGGGGAGTCCCAGTTCCGGCTATAATTACCTACTCTACTTCAAGTTTTTGTTGAATAGAATCTTCTATATATCCTTCTGCCCCGATCGTTGCTTTCCATCCACCATGCCTTTTAAGAGTGATGATATCTGTTCCTGCATCAAACAGTATCGTAGCAGACGTTTTTCGGCTAGTTACACAGTGGTTAGTGTAATTCCCAGCATTCGGAAATTTCAAAATTTCTGCAATTTTTTTAGAGAAACCCCCTATAGAATTTATACCAACGCATTGTCTTCCACGTTTTCCATTTCTATATCATAGAAAGAATCGTGAATGCTCAATTGATGACCGACGAAGAGGGGAATATTTTCGAAACATTGACTCGATATTCCCATTAGATATAGTAAATTCTCTTCTCACGTTCATCTTTGTGTTGGGATTCTTTATCAATATAACATATATTCTTCCATATCTTTTATATGTTCAAGCTGAAGAAATGTTAGTTCTTCACCACAGCACTGATACCAATAATCAACTATCTAATATAATATATAATTTCAATATTTGGAGAGAAGTCTGAAAATTACACTTTAAGGAAAGCAATTAAACTTGGAAATTTCTTTATGTCAGTATTCTTTCTCACTAACAATGTTGTTCTTATCGTTGAGTAAATACTCCACAGCGTAGAACTCTGGTATATTCTGGATTTTTGTTCAAAATAGACTAGTAGAACTGCTTCAGTGATAACAGTTACTCCCATTTGAAGACTCCAATCTTCAAATAAGCGATACAGTTTTTCATATTTATCTTTGGATTATTTCGGAAATAATGATTGAATCAAATTTGTTGATGATTCTTCTATATCATCTTCCAAATTATCGTTGTAAGCACAAGATTCTGACATTTTTCAAAATTCACTGACACAATAATATTAACGAAGACTTAATAAACAAACTCGTTTCTATATCAACACTCCTTCAGAATTCTTGATTCACATTTTCGACAATTCACAATTTTCAATAAAAAATCATGATAACTATAGTTGTTTGGGCTATTAAAGACTATTAAAAAAAATCGTGTGTGCAATTCGTAGGAAAAGTGCCAAAAATTGCTGATTATCATTTAAATAGTAGTAAAGACACATGCTAACCCACTGTCGTATCAAATTTACTTTTAAATGTACGACACGCCTACAGAATATGTAACGTACCAAAACACTACTTAACATCATTACCATAGCTTAAACTTGTATGTAGTTTGACCTAGTCATGACATTAATACACGCATTGATCCAATAACTTAACAAACACGTACTGTAAATATTAAGTGCTTTGAAATATTTGTCTGCATCGGACAAATCTAAAAACAGTCGTATTTAGTTCCGGAAGTTGAAATTTATAGATAAGGTGATAAGGAATTATTTTAATTGCAGTAGTTATTATTTATTTAAAAAGTAATCACTCCATAACAAAACAATTGATTTATTAGTGAAAACACTGATGAACACAAATTATAATCTTTAAGCTGATTTTATAATTTTTTGGGATGTTGAACAGACTAGACTAACTAACTAACTTGACTAACTGTTCATGTGCATTAAACCATTGGTCCTCAAATTTGTTTGTCTCTTAGACCACGTACCAATTTTTTCTGTTCTGGTAGTCCCCTTTCTAATATTGAATATTAAATGTGTGTAGTTAATAATTGTTTACTATGAAATTAATAATTATTAAAAGGTTTGATGTTTTATAAGTATATGTATAAGAAAATAATAACATAAGTTTCAATGATGAAATTATAACAATAATTTTATAAGTAAAACGAAACATACCATAAAAATGACATATAACGTTCACTTTCACCAACATTCCAAAAAATGTTGATATTGGCCGTAATTGGTATAGTAGGTAGACTGTTTGGCTTTCACACAGAAGGTTCTGAATCAATCGCTGACACCGGAGAATTTTTGTTTTGTTAGTCCATTCCCAATACTGCCATACCGAAGAATTTTAATTTGGTAACAGAAATGTGAATAATCATTAATCACAAGTGAATAATGATTAAGTACTGCTATACGAAAAGAAGCTATTTTAATCAAGATTAATGCACTTATTCCAACGCTATCTTAGTTTCGCTATTCCTCAAGTATAGTAATAGTTTATTGAAAGATTTACTAATTTTTGTATAATAAGATTATATATTATTCTTTAAAGAATAACAATTATTTTATTAAAATATGCGGTTAGTCTTAAATTAAGTATCACTTTAAGGTATAAGAATGCTTGGATGTTAAGAATTATGTAAATATTCATATATTTATTACATATTACCTTTGAATGAATTTAAAATTTTAAGTATACTATTGCACAGATTCGATTTTTTCCGTGTATACTGCATGATGTACAGGGTGGTCGATTTAACTGAAGAAATGAATTTTTCTTGTAGCCTTTAAAGAAAACAAGTGTAATTTGCAACAGTGTAATTATTGACTAAAAACTAATATCTCATAAACGAGCAATAATAATAAACGTAACGGAAAAATTAACTACATCAATCAGGTAAGAAAATTTAAGAAAAAAATTAAAGATTATGTTCCGTTCAAAATCAACTTCTTTTTCTACGTGAACAGATGGACATCGGCCTATAAATAAAAAAGTAAGTTCATCTGAAATAAGAAAGCAATCTATGTGTAGATATTAATAACGCATATTTATATTGAGCATCTATGACAAGTAAATCATTCTTCAATTTTTTATTTCAAGTTTTCTTAATTGATGTAGATATATAAAATTTTGTGAAGATCGATTTAGATTATCTGAGTCCGGTTCTGTTATGAGCCATGGATCCTCGGTCTCCAAATAATTAAATTAGAATAGTACCTACACGGGTACATTTTAAATCGTCGAATTACACGCATGGGTACCTGCACTCTTTTTTACTTTTTCAAATGCTGTCGCCAAAGAGCACAATAACCGTCACTAATTTTTAATTTATTAAATAGGAAGTAACGCATATCCTGAGAATTAGACATTGCCAATTTTTTTTAAGTTCCCAGAAACCACCCACCTAAATTAAAGTCACAAGTGTATGTGCTGTATCTAAAAAAATCATATAATAAATTACTGCTTTTCAACGATTCAATCTTGTGAAAAATTTCGCTAAAGAATGTCATTCTCACGACCGATTTATTATCCACTTCCTGTTGTCACACACAATAAATGAATTAACTAAAGGTAAATCCGAATCATGGTAACGGACAATGCAATCGTGCGTATCAGACACGAAAACTTTCATTCAGTAACTTGTTTCTATTATACATTTTTTTTTTAAATTCTTCAAAAGGAAAAGATTCGTCTTCACTTTATTAAGTGAATTTTTCAAAACGAGCTTACGCGTTCCAATAACGAGAGAAAGAACGGTAGTGTAAGGGCACCTTTTCTGTGCCGGCTTAACATCAGAGGCAGTTATGCGCGACGAGAAAATTCGTGGCGGCAACTTCCGGAAGTTCCGGCATCCAACAGCACTCCCGAGCAAGATGAACAGACCAGACAAAGAGTGAGATACGCCGACACTCAGTAAACCGTGAATTCTGTTTCCGGTATCCGTTTTTTACTACGCCCGCGATGTTGTATTGTTTGCGAGGGTGTACTACTACATGAGTGAAAAGTCGAATGCGTATGATTGCGTTAGCAAGTTTCAACTGACCTACAAAGTCGCCAGATCGAATTTTATAAAATACCTATACAATGTGTCCCACTTTTCATGGAGCTACCCTATAAGATGGAGAAAGAGGATCGATTTTTCGAAAAAAAGTATTAGCGATTTTTTTAGAAGAAAACTAGTAAGATATTCTTAATCAGCACCTTTAGAAACCCGCTAAATTCTATTTTTAAACTAAGAGGAGCGTTTTGAATATTGCGCGCCAAAATGTTGGTTTTTTATTGGTTAATTTCGAACCTACTTTACACTGCTAATAAATTTAACATTTTGGCATTTGTTGACATTTTGCTTATTAGTTGTCATCAGTTCGTTGTTATTGTGTTTTTACCTGTTTTTCTATCTATTTGTTATCTCAGTTACGTATAAATCAGTTCTTATCAGAACTAAACAACTTATTATATTGTTTGTCATTCGTTTTTTCCATTGGATATGGATGATAGTGTGCCGACCACAACTAAGGCAGGCGCGAGAATTACATCGCCGTCGCCCTCAAGGAAACGAAAACAACTCAGTTTGGGGCATTTATCTCTAGCAGAAAAACAAGCAATATTGAATTTGTACAAGAAAAGCCTAGATGATGAACCTACTTTTAAAACTGTCCAACTTGTATCCAAAATAACGATGACATTAGGTAAATTTATATTAACATTATCTACTGTTGAACTATATTGCACATTATACTTTTTTAGGTGTTGCAAAATCAACAGTATATCGAGCCATAAAACAGTATAAATGTGCTGGAAGCAGTGGTCAGAATGAAGTGGAATCAATCGTTTATATATGTTTGGTTCGTAGTAAATTATTTCATTAATATTCAGTTTGTCAAAATGAATAAACAAAAAATATTGTTATAGCAGCCATTATTTTTATTTGTCAGGCTACACACATTTTTCCATATTTCTGTCGATTAAGTTTCTATTTCTTTATGCCAACCAAAAATGTTTAATTTCACTTTATCAAACATTGCAAAAAATAAGTATAAGGTTTTTCTCAACGTGCAATCATATGTACTTCCACAAACTTTATTTCAAACAAACTTGTTTGAACAATCATTACTGAATAGAACCTGTAATGTAAGAATTGACTGTATAATATTGCGTGTTAATTTTATTCAGGTGCAATAATGTATGCTGAATTGTTTCTTTTTTAGAATTGTCAGTTTTGTTTTATACCACTTAATTCTTATTTTGATTTTTGCATACATATGAATATAAAGTATGAAAACACAGGTGTCTTTTATTTAATAAACATTTTAATATATGGAAATTGTAGGTAAGTAAACCTTATCTAAAGTAAAAAAATGTCACTGCTATCACTGTACTATTTTAAGTTACACTTGTATTCTAGCATAATTATATCTTTATCTCATATTTATTTATATAGCACTGTCTATTTTTATCCAAACTTCTTTTCTACTAATCAAAATTAAACTGGTGACGCATGAAATGCCAGGATATATTTATTTTTTGATATATTAAATATACTAGTATTTTGTACTGGATATTGACTCAACGTTTTATTTTTAAAATAAACTAAACTGCATATATTTACACATTTTGTTCTAAGGCATAATTATAAACGTAGAACAAACCGATATACTCAGTTTCTTAAAGTATTTTGACAGCGTTTGTCCAGCTTGCCATGCTGAAAATAAAAAAATATTTTTTAAGTCCATTTGCCATTGTCTAGATAGTCTATCATTGTCATTAGTACTTTTATCTGACAAGAGTGTCGAAAACTCGCGGTATCTTTTAGCATAACCTGGATGGTTACGAAACAATTTCGCAAGCTTTCGAAAAAATAAATATAAAAATATATTTCAACTATTATGAATTAAATTGGAACTTACCCTTGTCACGATAACCATGATGGAAAGTCATCAACGCTAGCAGATCTGAAATGAAGAAATCGTATAAGTTAACAAATCTAGTAGTATATTTTTCAAACATCTGACGTAAAAAATAAACAAGCGGTAAGTAGAGTTTGTCATTTTTCTGTGAAAAATGTACGCGTTTGAGGACACCACTATGAAATGCATATCATTGAAGGCTTTCTTGTTTTCCATGAATGTATTTTAATAATATACAGTGTCTCCGTGTTTTCGTTCATTTGGTAAAGGATAGAGCACGAAAAATTTATAGAGATCATTCCTATACTATTTGTCCTTAAAACCACTTTTTGATGATACAGATTGCTCAAATTGTAACGAATAATTTTATACAAAATATTATTATGTACCTACCAAGTTTTGAAATTGTTCATTTATTAACTAATTTGAGTTAGGAAAAGTTTGATTTTTCGTTAGTGGGGGAAAAAATTTCCCGCACGTAAAAAATATATCATAATTCGTGAACTAACTATTCATTTATTATCAACTTAAATCATTATTATAAATTTTAATTGAAACATCTGACTTTCTTAAAACACTAGACTTCCTGGATCTATGTTCAATCTATTTACATTTAAGGAAAGCACTTAAACTTGGAAATTTCTTTATGTCAATATTATTTTTCTCTGACAATGTTGTTCTTATCATTGAGTAAATATTCCACAGCGTAGAACGCTGGTATACTCTGGACGTTTGTTCAAATTGGGATAGTAGAACTGCCTCAGGGATAACAATTACCTCCTCTTGCTGACTCCTATCTTCAAATAAGCGATATGCGTTTTCAGATTTATCTTTGGATTTTGACGGCAACAATGATTGAATCGAGATTTTTTATGATTCTTCTATATCATCTTCATTATTATCCTTGTAAACAGAAGATTCTGACATGTTTCATAAATCACTGACACAATAATGTTAACTAAAACCTAATAAACTCGTTTCTATATGAACATTCCCAACGCAAAAAGTAAATAAGTCTTCTGAGCATATGGCTGCAAAAAACAAAAACTAACTTTGTGTATTTTAAGGCCCAGTAAACACACGTACGTTATTTAAACGTATTTTCAACGTACCATTGGTTGATAATTCGTGTTACGTTACAAAATCAACCATTATTTTATGGTTAGAAAAGTAACGGTCTAACATAACGTTTAAAATACGTATATTTTCAATCAAAAATGTTGACGAACTCTTTGTAACGTTAAATGAACGTTATTTAAAATATTTAAATAAAACGTATTTATTTAAACCTTTATGAAACGTCTGTGTCAACTGATTAATATATTTACATTGAACAAAAACGTGTTTGTAACGTTTTAGAGTAACAGGCATTAGTAATGCTTACCAAACGTATCATAAACGTTTTGCATAAATCAATATTTACCAATCCAAAGTAAATTTTTTACAATATAATTTAATAAAAAGATATTGCATTAAGAATATATAGGTACTTAAATATACAAATAACTTGATAGTAATTATTTTTTAATAAACCTCACAAGTGTTAAAAAACAGTATAATTCAAACGTGTATTATACGTTATAATCATTCGTTGAAATAAGAAAGCGAATTGCCGTTTATTACACGTGTCAATTATAATGTCGTTAAACGTTATGTACGAATTTAATGATCTTATTGGTAGATAAAGATCACGTGTTACACACATACCATTTCGAGTTATTTCTTGTAAAAGTTTGTCAGTTGCATATTCATCATTGTACGTACCTACCGTGATCCATGAAATATTTCCCTATTTTATTTTGGTAAGTACATCTATAAGTATTAAATTTTATTTTATTAATATAAAAGTATTAGGTTTTTTTACATTACATGTTACAAATAATTATATAATGGAATCTAAATTTATTCCACTAAGTATATCTTTTCCTACTTATGTTTCAAAATACTTACAAAGGCGATGACAAAATTAATAAAAGTAGGCGCGTGAATTTTGTACTCGTACATGCCTACGTTAAATTACTTTGTAAAATGGGTAACATTTATTACGACTTGGTAATTTTTTTACTTTATATTAAAATTTAAGATACAGTGATATATTTCTATTCATTATATGGGAATGATTTAAACTTTTATTTCTTTCTTGACTATCTCCTTCGTGGTCATATTAAATGTATATTGGGTTATTATGATTAGCATTATTATTATATTAATAACTATAATAGATTAAACTTAGACATGTTTAAAGTTTAGACTTTCTTTAAATAATCAATATTATCCAATGTACTAATATGAGACTTGTTCAGACCTAATTTTATTGTTTTTAGGTTCCAACTCAGTAGCATAAATAAGATATATTATTTTGGTATTTTTATACTTTGTATTATGTACGTATTATTATTTATTTAATAAACTATTACTAATATTAAAACCAATTATTTATTATTACCTACCTAAATTTGAAATTAAGCAATAGGTATTGATATTTTTTAATACTCTCATTTATAGGCATATAGTGAGTTCAATATTGGAGCCACACTATTGGAATATCGATAATTATTATTAATAGGAACAAGATTTTGTAACTATTTATTTATATTATTTTAATTGCCTGATAATTACTTATTTAATACAGGGTGGTCCAAAATGTACCGTAAATACTAGAGCATATGGCACGTTAAAAAATAAGGGTAATATTTTTCTTAAATTTTTGTTCAAAACTGAATAATAAGAGAGATACAACCTTCTTTGGGAACAAATAAAAATCATTTTTTTAAATATCTTTCAGATACTATTGAATAATGGGTTCATGGGAGAGTATATGATATTAGGATAATTAATTTTTTATTACCACTTATTCAATCACTTATGATTAAGGGGTAGTTTTGGATAGTAAGTATTTTTTTTAATTTGAAATTATGTATTTCACAAAAATACTTACCACTCAAAACAACGCTTTAATCTTAAGGGATGGAATAAAGTGGTAACATAAAATTAATTGTACTAAAACCTAAAAAAAGTAAATTCATTATAAAACTGTTATAGTTAGTTAAGTGTTATATATATTTAAAGAAGTGGTTTTTATTTCGCGGTTTTACAGGATTAAATGTCCCTTATTATTTAGTCTTGAAATATATATAATACCCTTATTTTTTAACGTACTATCTAATCTAGCATTTATGGTACGTAATTCTGGACCAACCTTGTACAATGCCACCAGAAGGATAAAAAACGACGCTGTAAAATACGTTAAAAACACGTCTCTAAAACATATTTTTGGACACTAAAATAACAAGGTTTAATTTACGTTAGTTAAAAATCTTAATAAAATGTTATTATTAAACGTAAAACTTAAAGCTTATTAATACTGAAAATGATCGTTCCACATTTACTAATATTAAACGTTTGTACTTTGGTTACCAGAAACGTGTAAAACCGCGACATTTTTAAGTTGATTGTACGTAAAAAAGACACGCCTTTTTCAAACGTTGTATGGACATTATAAACGTTTTTCTAACGTATATGTGTTTACTGGGGAGGTGTCGAAAGTTCTATTTTTTAAGTATTATAGAAAAATTTCGATTTTAATTACGTTGTAGCAAGAAAAAGCAGTTTTAGAAAAAAATGTTATAGGAAGAATGAATAATATATTTGATACTATATCTATCCATTCTTTACCAAAGTTATGAACAGAAAAATAAGGACCTGCTGTATAACAGTCAAAGACTGGTAATAGTTGTGGTTAAATCAATGACTTCAAGCAAATTTCAAGCTCTCAAAAATAAGCAAACAGAAAGTAAATTAGCTGACTATATGGCTGCAAAAAACAAAAAATTAGTTTTTATTTTTTAAGGAGTGGTCAAAAATCTGTGTTTTAGGTATTATAGATAAATTTAAACTCTAATTATGTTAAATGATCTTTTTACATTATAAATGTAACAAAATGATAATACGTTTCAAAAACTATAGCCATACATATACAGAAGCTTAATTTTAAATATAAAAAACATCCAAAGTTTTCTAAAATTAATAAGATGTGTGTGGAAAATTTAAAAATAATATCAAACACTCTACTCACATAGTAACGATAATATAATTGTTTGGTGTGTGAACCAGTTCATGGTTTGGTTAATTAGTACAGTAAATTTTTATGGTATTAACTGCTAATGTACCTATTTAGTTCAACATTGTAAATATTCATTAAAGCAACACAAAAGATGTATATATTTGTTTCGAAAATATTGGACTTGATTTGCGCAAAAGTAACAGTAAGACAGATCAAAATTTATAAATGTTTGTGTATATTTACAATTTTCTTTTGTGCCTAGAATATATATCTAAGAAAGCTATATAGAAAGTACCTATATATCCAATATATCATTTTGCACTTTTACAACTGAACTAAATTTCTCTATTAGTTTTTAATTTTATGATATTTCTCACGCATCTAAAAATCAGTGTGATATAAACTTCAAATGAGAACAACTTATATTTGGCATTTGTGCCTTAGTTATTTTACATCATCTCGGTTTTCCTTAACATTAAATTAACATCAATTTGCTTCATCCGGAAATTTATTTAGGGCACTGTTTTAAACGTTCTTCCGCCATTATATTATCCAATGCAGGGGCCGATATTACCATAATTAAATAACATAAGAGGTGACGTTCTAATACGGTAGCGGAGACAGAAGATTCTATACAAAATAAAATTTCAGTCGCAAATAAATTGTTAACATCTTCAGCATTGTCTACGGAACTTGCCAATAACAACATGTGCAGTAAACTTAAACAATTACTGCAGCAGCTTCATTGAACACCCAAAACTAAAAGCTGCGATAAATTGTAGTGCAAAATAAATTGTATTGTAATATAGTTTAAGTAGTTTATAATATATAGTTACTGTTTTGTATTGAAATGTTATATCACTTAAAATGTATATTTTTTAATTAATAAAGTCACAAATAAGTCTTAAAAAACTGAAAATTGTTTTGACATTTGTGTTTATGTTCTATAACGAAAAATACTTTAGCGTTGTTGAACATGAAAGCATTTAGCAGCTAGGCCACAAAAAAGACTAGGTAACTTTGTCAACTGAACATTTAACGAAAATATCGATTTTTGATGATAATTTTCGAAAAATACATCGAAACATTTTTGAAACTTGTATAAATAAAAATAATGATTAGACTTTCATCTTAGACTATGCAGAAAAGTCACTTGTTTAAAAATGTTTAAAAACATCGGCAAAAATATAATTTATATTTTTAAAATAAAGTCAATGTTTCGTTATATCAGAAATGCTTCATACTGTTGAAGCAAAATATATTCTAAATAATAGTAAAATGTTTTTTCCGTTTCCTCACAATGTGCTTTTGTGGACATGTGACGTTTCTGCACACATCGATTCGATTATTGCATTTATTAACAAATTATTGTCACATATTCCAATGATTTCAATTAATTATTAAAAACCAGCTAATTTGCCACCACGTACATTTCCTTTTGTATAAATATCAAGTCATAGAAATGTATATAAGTCGCCTTGAATTAAGGATATAGGTTACCCCTACTAAACACAGCCTACACTGATCTGTATAAATCAATAAACATAAACTGCAACATGTAATAAAAGGCGACAAAAATGGGAATTCTCTTTTTTCGCAACTTTACCGATTCTTACTATTGAAGTAATGAGTCAGATGAATAAAATGCAGCAGTTTATTACTGCATTAACAAAAATAGAAAGTCATAGTTGCAACAGATGAATGAGTATGAATTGAACTGAAAGAAAAACAATCGATAAATGTTTTTTTGGTTTTGAAAATTTAGACAGAAATTTAAATAAATAATGGATTTATTGCACTTCTTTGTCATTTAAAATAAATATAAAGAGGTGATTTTAAAAATAAGGCTGCAAATCTTCATTAAATACTTTTGAATGACTGACAAAAAGTAGGCATAACTTCTAAGTATCACTGCATTTGTCCTTATAGAAGGTCTACTATGAAATACAGAGCGTCATATCAAAAAAAATGTCGATAATGTTACGGCTCTGTGAAACATAGCTGAATAAATTAGACAAATTTGCAGAAAAGTGGCAATTGCTGTACAGGCCCCGACATGCATAATGTATAAATATCAAAATACAGGTTCCTGTCGATATTTATTTGTAATAGAAAAATTCTATACGAAAATATTTTTTGAAAGTTCATTTATTCAATAAAAGTGAAGACCGATCATTTGTATTTATTGAATACCTCGGAACCGTTTCTATGCAACCTTTAGATCAATGTGCTCTAATACAAGCAGTAGTTACGGCTAATAACTTGCTGTTAAAAATACTAACAGTTTTTCGAAAATTGTTTGTATAACAAAAGTTATTTATAATTTTGGGTTATTTCATGCACTCCTTATACTCATAAGTAAAGCTATTTATTGGGACTATACAATATATTTTTTATAGCTTTTAAGATTTGAACAATTGAAATAAATATTTAGCTTTTTGATTCCTCCGGTATTTTAATTACTTCAATATTTTCTAAAGGTTGCGTCCATTTAAATGTCTTCATTTCTTAAACCATTTTTATTACATACTAAACGGCTGTCCTCTGTTTTGGTGAATGATCTCCGTGCGTACTCAAACATGTTAAGATTAATTTCCCTAATTTTTAGAATGTTTATCAAGAAACTTTTCCTAAAAACTGAAAGAGTATTGCTTAGGTAAGTCTTTAATTATATCTAAAGAAACCTACACACAAAGGTTTAAATAAAATCCACGTTTCAATTTGACTCTTCGCTTTTACAAAGTAGAAAAACCATGTTTATGAAGTTCTAGATAAGTAACGAAGCCACTTTGGATTTTTTTGGTCAAATAACTTAATTAATCCATTCATTCCTAATAAAAAAGTATAGAAATATTTATTTGTTTTTCTTCCACACTTCAATAATTGAAGAAAAACACTGTTAAATTAAAAAATATTAAAAAATTAATTATCACAAATATTGCAACACTTGGTATATAGGTATGTTTGTTTAAATCGACTCATAATCTATCACCTGCTATTGTAACCACTTGCAAGACACCCAGTATATTTACACCATCAACACTATTTACCAGCAACAGGTTTTCGTCAAAAATTATAATGCCTGCCGCTGTCATCAATAACAAAGCACAGCAGGCTCGATGCGAACAATTATTTTGAATGGCACCATCAAGGATACCTAGGCAATAAAAAAAATTGTGATCAATATCCAAGGTTCATTATACTTGGTGTTAAACCAGTGTATTTGACGGTAAAAGTCAGTGGCGAATGAATATACAAACTGGTAATGCTGATGTTTTAACAACACAAATATACAAGAATTGAATTAAGCAAACGGGCACAGGACCTAAATAAACAATAAAAAATCACGTGGAAGCAACAACCAAATAAGACCTCTGCGTAATTAAAGAAACATTAGTGAAATCTATTTTAGTGTCAAATAAATATATTGATCATCTATACTAACTATCATAAAGGGGTCACTAGTACCATTTATAGTAGCAATAGAATATACATGCTTCCATATCATTAATTTAACCATTTTTAATAAAAGAGAAATTGTTTTCCAATTTGCTTACACTTGTAAATGGCTTGCACTAATGTTTTATGAGTTAGCAGTTTTAAAATAATACTTTATGTTGTCACATGAAATTAATTACATTTGAATAATGCACTCCACATTTGTTATACCATGTAACAACATTCTAAGAAAAATTATTTCATCTATTTAAATTCTTTAAAACATAATTTTAGTATAGAGCGTCTATTAAAAGATAAAAGTTTTTCTTTATCATTAAGCTTCGATATCGCTTTTGAATTTACTGACACACAAAGAAAGAGGTCTCTTTTGTATGGGTATATTTAAAATAAAACAATACAAATCTTAGATATATAAAAATATATATTGCATTACGCACATTACAAACGAAACATGTAAAAAAAAAATCAAATACGACATAAACTGATCCACACACATCCCCTTGCTATTTGATAAGACAAGTAATATTTTACTTGAGAATATAAAAATATAAGAATATGTTTACTTGAGCATATAAAATGGTGGAAATCCTATAGTGAACAGTGAAAAAAAAATCAAATAAATAATTCGTTACTCATATAACCGAGTGATTTCGGTTATTGCAATAACCGAGTAATCAGTTATTTTTCACTCGAGTGATCCCAACACTAATTCCAAGATTACTATTTTATTTGATCCTCAACTACCTACTTAGCTATTCAATTTTAAAAATAGATCAAACCTGGAAATTATTGATTTAAACAGTTTATTCAATAAAAAGCAATTTGAACTTCATCAGTCATACAACTCCATGTACCTATTTACAATCTGTAAAATATATGTAATATTCATAAAAACTGTGTAAGAACCAACACAGTATAATGAAAAATCATCACTATTTTTAGTTTCATACAACACTAAAATTATATAAAGTAACTCATTACTGATTTAATTTCTATACATATTGTGGAAAAATAATGAAATAGATTGATAATATAACTCAATTTTGTGTTTGGAATAACACATAGTTTAGAAAGACTCAAAAATTGTTCACTGTTACCCTTAAAAGATTTATTTAGCTAACAAATAACTGAGTGAACATTACTCAATGAATTGTGTTATTAATTCAACACAATCGGGTGTGGAGTGTGGACTCGGTTTGACAACCATTTGTGCTGATTCTGAGTGAAATTTTACTAATTTTTTGTATTGTGTATGTATTTTGACGCACTAAATCTGACTCAAATCTATTTAGCTCAGACACCCTCAAATATTGAATAAATTGCAGAAAATAGCGAAAAATCGTAAAAAATCACGTTAATTTTAGCTGGAAACTATGTACTGTATAGTTGAAAGTTCAATAGACTTCAGATTCGAATTCAGCGCACTGAAATTTGTAAGAAGCACACTACTTGATCAGTCGGAAAACAATTTCCCGAATTTTTTTGCGCTCACTAAAGTGATTTCTCGCTATTTTTTGCGATTTACTCAAAATTTTGAGTGTTTGAACTAAACGCACTTCAGATTCGGATTCAATGGGTCAAAATACATAAAAATGTTTAGATCTGGTCAAAAACAGACCACTTTTTTGTGTGCCGTTATAACGTATCTGTTGGAGCAAACTATAAATTGCAATAAAAGTAGGTTTTGGCATCTCTAAAGTTCCTTTTACTTATCTTTTAAACAAGTTCATGGAAAGGTGGTATCTCAGACTACTTTTTCTTCTAATTAAATTAATATATTCAGTTCATAATTTATAAATGTTGATATGTTCACATAAATTGTAAGCTAAAACTATATAAATAGTGTGCTCGACCTCATTATTTTGGGCAGCTAAAGTATAAATTTACTCGTCATTTTATTATTAAAATAAGTTAGATATATTCTTTAATATATTGTCACGGATTTCCCAATCCGTCTTTTTCTTACTTCCAGAAAATAATCCGTTAGTTAATCACTTCTTTATTAACTACTGAAAACTTCTAATTAAAGGTCAAATAATCACTTATTTAATTAATAGCTATCTAAATCAATTTGATATATCCAACTAAAAACTTTTATTAAGACTGTAATACAAGACTTATACAAGCTTCTAACTAACTCGGCCGTTTATTCTTCTTTTATAGACCCAACGAATGTTCCAGGTATTTGCTAGCATATCTAGACCCATTTTCTCGAGCGACTAACGCTTCTCGTCGTTTAACATTCTTAGTAACGCCTCGATTCACGGCATGGCATGTTGTTTGTTTACCAGAATGGCGTGGGGGCGATCGGGGCAATCTTAGGCAATTCGCGGTGCCACAGTCGTCGGTTTGGGAGTGAGTGGGGCAAATTCCGTGACAATATAATGCATTCAGTATAAATTTTGTGATATTTAGTTTCGGAACTTGAATACCTTTAAGGTTTTAGGACACGGTCATTAAGACAATCAGGTTTATGGGGGTTTTGTTAATAACTTGCTTGAACTAATATGTAGGTATAGTGTGTCTACATTTAATTTTGTACAAATCCGTAAAAACTTTATTCATTAAGATAATCCAAAAAATAATTTTTGTTTTAAATGACATCGAAATCCTTCTGATCCTATCACGGTTTTTAAGATGACAATTTCAGGCCTGCTATGAATTGTTATATCCTCGAATTTCAATAAAAACAGTTTTTTATTTAAAATTTAATAAGGTGATATTAATTAGGATACC
Organism: Monochamus saltuarius; assembly: GCA_025584915.1. Taxonomy (NCBI): domain Eukaryota; kingdom Metazoa; phylum Arthropoda; class Insecta; order Coleoptera; family Cerambycidae; genus Monochamus; species Monochamus saltuarius. Next base: position 8,915,360 of record CM046723.1, on the reverse strand, counting down.
GAAACACCTCTATGTGTGACATTTGAACAAATCCTATACATAGTATTCTCTTTTACACGATCTCAAAGTTTTATTGGAGTACAAATAAGTAAAACCTTTATTCCAGGACCTGTTGTGGTTTTTTTATGTTTCCTAAATTCAATATAAACGCATAGCGATTTTTTTATTTATAATCTGATAAGGTGGTATAAGGACCCTTTAAAATCCCTATGTGTGAAACTACACACTACACATAATCACAAAGAAAGTAAAATAAAGATTCTAGCAACAATAGAAAAGAGTTGCAAGGGAGAAAAACAAGAATATTGTTTATGAGCACAAAAAACTATAGAACTGAAAATTAAATCGCGTTTAGTACCCATGCACAACTTTGAAAATATGTATAAGAGAACACTAAAAAATCGCTAAGCGTTTATATTGACTTTCAGAGGTATAACTTAACAGGCCTTGGTTCGCCATTTTAAAAGCCGCAGTAGGCTTAGAAAAACCAATTTTTGATGAAATTTAAAACAAAAAAATATTTATTAGATTATCCTGAAGAATAAAGTTTTTAGGGATATGTACACAAATATATAAAACTTTAAGAGATCGTGTAGAAGAAATCACTTTATATATATAGTTTTTGTTCAAATTTCACACATTCACATAGAATCCTGGTTAACACCACTTTATCAGATTTTAAATAAAAAAATCCTTAAGCGTTTATGCTGGAGGTAATAATTTTGGAGATAAAAGAAGCCTTATATCGCCATTTTATTCTTTTTAATAAAGATTTTACGGATTTGTACACAAATAAAAGTACACACATGATCACATTGTACATATTTTTTCACATTTCTTCATTATTAAATATTGTAGACAGTTTTCCTCAATGATGCGTGTCGTTAGAGTGCTTGTGGAAAATGAAACATCCTCATATGGTATGAGCTATAAATTCTATTAATTAATTATAATTAAACTCTAGAAATTCAATTTTTACATAAACTAGCTTATAATTAACAAGTTGGAGGTAACTGCGCTTGTAATTGTAATTTGAAAACGCAATAACCATAAATGCACTTAACTTAGTGGACATAAATTTCTTTACATAATCAGCGTGACAGCTATTAAAAAAATATATTATGTTAAACTAGGTATAGCTGTAATATAGGTACTAATTACTTTGTTGTTATCGTCATTATATAATAAATTTTCGAAATTTGTACACAATAAAAAAACACAATACAGTACAAAAACAGATTTTTTGTAAATGAAATATTTCGGTGTGATATTTAGAATGAGTAAAATTCCGTAGTAATAATTTAACACACTGTATTAAAATTATTAGTAGTATAATAATATGTGTAATATTTATCAAAAATGTGTTCCTTGTTAACTTAACACACATTTGTGTTATACAGGACGGCGATAAAGTTGTGCACCCCCCCTTGAAACTGGTAAACGGTTGGTAAGATGTTTTTGGGAAAAAACCGGATTTTTATTTTTGAAATAACCTCCTTTAAACTTATCAACATTTATGTGGTGCTTCCGGTTTTCCCGGAAATGACGACACATCTCTTTTTTTAAATGGAACGCTAATACTTTTGCACAAACCTAGAAAAAATATAGACTGTGCCAGTGTCATATTGCCAGCGACCGCAAATTCATGGCTGCCCTAGAAGGTACAGAATCGCTAAAACTTGGTTTTTATGCCAATTTACGTTGGTTGTATTGTAGCATGAAGTTCATTTGTTTACTGTGATTGGTCACATTAATGTCACATTCTTTAATGACATTTAAAATGACAGCAAGTTAGTTAATTTCATATTGCAATGCAGCCATCATATTTGCACAACCGCCAACATAAAGCAAATAAAATATCCATTTTCTGGACCTTAGGTCCCTAGAAAACGCGGCACCTGTCACGTGACCTATATCATGAACCGACGCAGTCTATATTTTTTCTAGGTTTGTGTACTTTTGTTATAGATATTAAATCTAGGGTACATTCTGAGTAAGATGATAACGCACATTGCCTGTCAAACGCTGACATATCGTTCAAAAGAAGAAAAACTTCTCGTTAGACTGAATAAAATACTTAACAATTCCTTTCAATTTTTTGTCCGGTCGCCTTATCAGGTTTTACAGTGGGCCAGTTTCCAGTGTCGTGCGGTAGTGTATGTTTAAATCATTTTTCAACTCTTGCTCTTTTTAATTTTATTTTTACAAAATTCTAGTCCCCTGTACATTCAATTTTTTTTTAGATAAGTTCTGAATCATCCTAAATATATTCACGTAAAATTTTTGAAACATCTAGGTAATAACCACTGGTAATGATGCACACATATAGCAAGGTGAAGGTCGTAAAGTCTCTGACCTATGATCTAGACAGCCGCGCGTTGCAAAAGATCCAAGAAAGACACGCGTTCGCCAGGACACACCCACGGTAATGTCTCGGCACTTTCTACTCTCCAATTCGGGATATTTAAGTGCTCATAAATCTTTGGTCGCCAGTCAGAGATTTGGAAGAGATGCGAAAACGACGGGATTAGTATTTTCATATAATAATTTATCTAGTACATAATGAGGTAATTATGTTAAAAGCAGCATTGACAACTCAACGAAGTCATATCAAACAAAAGTAACTTTTTAGTAAGGATAAAGTTGAGATAAAGATTGAAATGTAGATGTTCAGACGAAACAACAAGAACGTCAGAACAGACAACTTTTTTTCTTTTATTTTAATTCTAAAAAATGTTCATCCCTTTCTACACGTTTTATTATTCTGTCAAGGCTCTTAAATAGTGGTGATCTCAGATTTGTCCAATAATAATAATTACCTACACGCTGTTGTGTGTTAAAATTTGAAAAGGAATAAAATTTTCTAAAACTGGCGACTTCGCCAAAATTTAAAAAAAGTGGCTCTATCGGCAAATGCCTATCTTCATGTCAGTTAAAGAAATTACAGTTTGTTTTCAAGAAAAAGCAATAGAAAATATCGCACATTAAAAATTATTTATAGAAGAAGAGGAATAATTCAGACGACTACGTCATAGGAACACATGAATGATTAATTATATTCTCATAAGAATGTTTAGGAAACTGCAACTGAGAATAATTGAACTATATACTACACTAAATGTTTGTACTATACATATATTGCACTAAATTACAAAAAAATATTGTTGATTGTTTAACGCAACAAATTATCGAAAACTATGTTGACAATAAAAACAATTCATTGCTTAACGTCAGTTGTGTCGTAAATCATCTGAATTCTTGCCGCAATTATATTATAACAATAAATATATGATTGTAGATATTAATTTTCCATTTCGAAAAGGAGAAAATAGAATAACAATATCTATATGTGCCATTTTCCGAAACCAAAGAATTTTCAAGAAAGAAAAACCAAAATCAATGTAGAAAATTGTCTTAACTTTCTTACATTATGATATTTTACCTGTAATAGAAAAAGTATAAAATAATTACTACGTGACATTTGTTTTCTATATTTTTTGTGTTTTCTTATTGCAGATTGTTTCATATTTTTAGAACAGTTTTAATTAAAATTGCTTTTTATATCAATTTCTAGATTTTCCAATCAAGGAGTTATATCTGTAGGTGAGTATATCTGATGCTATTGCTGCATTGCTTTTTTGTTAAAGCTATAAAATGCTTGTATCTTATTATCTCGTCTAAAATTTATATAAATAAGCAGATATAATCTTAATAGATCATAGGAAAGAAAGGATGTATCAATACATCTAAAGGTGTGGTTGAAATATATTGAAATCAGTTTAATCTTGTGTTTCACTTAAAGGAAGCGTATTCTGAAAATAGTGTTTTCTACAAACACAAGCATATTTAAACATTTGAGAACTGAATAATATAGAGTTTACCAAATAACAGGAATGTTGTCTCCATGCCACCTGCGATTATTCAAAGGTACCAACAAATTTTTAGGGACAGAAATCTTTCGAAATACGTATTTTGTTAAAAGAAACTGTAGATGCAAATATTGTTATAACATAAACTTACATAGTTCTGCATATAGGATTGTTCACTTTTGTTTATAAGTATGTGAAAATAATGGTTAAAATATGGGGTTAGAATAGCAAAATAATGTGTGTCTTACATTATTGCATTTTAAAAGTTATTATATTATTTGAGGAGTATTTAAATAGTAAAAGTGGATAAACATAACATCAATAATTTTATTTTTGATATTCCTTTTGCTCTACGTGTTTTATTTTTCGATATTTTTGTACGTAAAGAACATCACAAATTTGATCATTTTACGCGAGACATACTGCGATCTTAAGGAAGTATTCGAAGTTTTTGTTTATGTCTATACCGTAACTAATTCAGTAAATATGATGAACGATTCTAACAAAATATAAATTAAAAAATAAACGAACATTTACATCAAACAAAATTTCATACACTCAATTAGTTGTTGTGTCCCACATCAGATTGTGTTGAAATAATAACACTATTCGTTTATAGCAATGTTCACTCAGTTATATATTTGTAAACATCATGTTATTACAAACATAAAATTGAGTTAAATTATCAGTATTTTTAGTTTTTTCACAACATATTCTTACTCACACACTTTAGATTCTATAATCAAAAATCGTGTTGATAAGCTCATGTCAATAATATGAACTGTTATGTTCTAAACTTATTAAAACAACAGTTGGAGATGAACTGAACTTTATTATAAGCGTAAACTCATAAGTAACTTTTTATATATTTTTTACAGTACTAGTTTTGTACATATTCAATATACAGGATGTACATATGTAACATCTCCCTTTTTATAACGTAAAATTAATTTTATTATAATTAAACTAAATCTATATTTACATGTCTACTTATTGGTACTCTTATATTTAAACCTATCTACCTGTTTAATAACTCTGCCAAATCTCGTTTTTTTTGCACATACTCAACACTGTCACTACTCGAATCTAAAGTTTTATCAGCTTTTTGATTTTCATCAACCGAGCTTTCAGAGTCTGAATGATGTGATGTATTTTCTGGAACGATTTCAATAAATCGCCTGTTTCTCGTAATTAACGATCCATCATTTTTTTCTATGTTGTAAGATCGATCCCTAACTCTATTTTTAATTCTACCCTGTGACCATTTTGAACCTAAAGTATTCTGAAACCTCACTTTTTCATTAATTTGCAATGGTTTCACATCTTTACATTTTTTATTATAATAATGCTCCTGTTTATTTTGTTTCTTTTTGATATTTTTGTTATATTCTCTGTAGTTTATAAGTTTAGATTTCAGAGTACTTTTGGGTGATGGTAAAATATCTCTAAGTTTCCGTGACATTAATATCTGTGCTGGTGAAATATTATTGTCTATAGGAGTATTTCTATACATTAACAAAACTAAATACAAATCTTTCTTATCTTCTATAGCTTTTCGTAACATTTTTTTAATTGTTTGTTTAGCTCTCTCTACCATACCATTGGATTGAGGGTATCGAGGACTAGTTTTATTGTGTACGAATCCCCATTCTTCAGAAAATTTCTCAAAAACATTTGAATTAAATTGAGGTCCCCCATCTGTAATCATTACAGCAGGTATACCATGTCGTGCAAAAATAGATTTTAAATTATTAACTACAGTACTTGAATGAGCATTTTTCCTAATAAAACCAGCTCTACCCATTTACTATAATAATCTATTATTAATAGATACATTACATTACCTAAATATAATATGTCACAACCTATTTTATACCAGGGTGTATCAATTATTTCATGTGATAACAACGGTTGTCTTTGCTGTGAAACGTGATATTTTAAACATGTTTGACAGCGAAGTATAACATTTTCTATTTGTTGGGTCATGCCCGGCCAATAAAATGCTTCTCTAGCTCTGTTTTTACATTTAACTATGCCAAAATGACCATAATGAAGCTTGTTTACTATATCACGTCTCAACTTTTGTGGAATGATTAGTTGTTGTCCTTTATACAATAACCCATCATTTTCTATTAGTTCATTTCTAAATTTATAATAATCTCTAATTTCAGATGGAACTTTATTTATTGATTTTGGCCACCCATTTTTAATAAATTGTTTTAATAATAGTAATTGATTATTTTAACGATGTGGCTTTTATAATTTCGTGACATTTTTATCTGTCATCTGATAAGACATATCTACAACACAAACTTCAGATTCTATGTTAAAAATTTCATCCGATTCTAAATATGCTCTAGAAAGTGCATCCGCTATAAATAAATCTTTACCAGGCTTATATACTACTTTAATGTCAAATTTTGTAGTTGAATCATCATCCTCTGTAATCTTGCTGGGCACGTAATTAAAGGTTTTTAAAAATGGATATCAGAGGCTTATGATCCGTTTCAACAATAAATTCACGACCATAAACATATTCATAAAATTTTCACAGCCAAATGTGATTGCATACAACTCCTTTTCTATTTGTGCATACCTTTTTTGTACTTCAGTGAGGGCACGTGATGCATATGCACAAGGTAAATTATTTTGCAATAAAACTGCACCCACACCCTCCTTTGACGAATCTACTGATATCACAACTGGTTTATTTACATCATAGTATCGCAACACAGGATGGCTCGTTAGTATTTTTTTTAAGTCTGTAAATGATTTCATGTGTCTATCAGTCCATTCGAAAATAACATCATTTCTTGTTAATTCTCTCAAAGGTGAATTTAAATTAGATAAATTTGGAATAAAACGGCCTACGTAAGTAATCATACCAAGAAATCTTTGAATATCTTTTTTATTTTTAGGTATTGGCATATTTTTTATAGCTAAAATTTTATTTTCATCAGGAAAAATACCTTTTTCTGTGATTTTATGACCCATGAATGTTATCTGATTTAATCCGAATTTACATTTTTGTTTATTAAATGTTACATTATTTAATTTGGCTATTTTAAAAACTTCATTTAATCTTTGATCATGTTCTGCTTGATTTCGGCCCCAAATTATTATGTCATCAATATACAGTTCAACACTCTCTATATATTAAATATTTCTTTGAATTTTTTGTGGAAAACTTCTGGTGCAGATTTTATTCCATATGGTAATCTTAAAAACAGTAACGTCAAACGGTGTTGCAAACGTACATAATTTTGAACTTTCTTCATCTAATTTAATTTGCCAAAAACCATTATTTGCATCTAATTTACTAAAAATTTTTGCATCTGCTAATTTGCTAGTTATTTGATCAATTGTAGGTAATTGAAAATGTTCTCTTTTTATTGATAAATTTAAATCTTTAGGATCTAAGCAAATACGCAGTGATCCATTATTTTTACGTACAATTACAATTGAATTTACCCAATCAGTAGGTTCGTCAATTTTTCTAATTATAGAATTTTGTCTATTAAAGTATTTTTAAATTGTTTAAGTAAAGGCAATGGTATTTTACGTGGTGGATAAACTACTGGTGTGGGGTTTTCTACTAATTTAATGTGATATTCATTTTAAGGCAACCGATTCTAGTGAATAAATCAATATTTTTGTCTACTAAGTTTTTATAATAAATATGAGTATCTCCAACATTTTCAACAATATCAACGCGTTTTATCAAGTCTAATTTTTGCATGCCTCTAAGCCTAGAACACAAAAAGAATCCAATTCAACCACAAAAAATTGTAATGTACATGACATATTTTTATACCTACAATTTAAATAGCATGTACCTATAACTGGTAAATCATTATTAGTATAAGATTTTAATTTTAAATTTGTTTTCATTAAGTGTTTTTTATTAAAATTTATTTCCTTTAATATTTTAAATGGTAGTATATTTGCCATGGCTCCGGTGTCTAATCTGAAATTTATGTATTTCTTATAGTTTAAGAGTAATGGTATATTCCATGAATTATCAGTTTTACAGTAATTATTTTCTATAGCACCTATAAAAACATAATCATTTTCATTTTCATTTAACTCGTCATTTTCAAAATTAATAGTATTAATTTTATTTTTCCTACACATTCTAGAGAAATGATTAAATAGACCACAATTATTGCACTTTTTTCCATAAGCGGGACACTGATTTTTACCGTGTTCACTACCGCACTTATAACAAATACCTCCATTTTTCTTCAAAAGTTGTGGTTTCGATGCTTTTTCTGAAATTTGGTGCATTGTCCTGAATTTATGTTCTTCCTCGGAGACTGCCAACCACTGGGTCCTGGAACTGGATTGCTGTACATTGTAGAAGGTTCCTTTTTCACGTTCCAACGTTTTTTCGACACTGCTAGGATTTCTAAATATGGTAGGGTAGATGTAGTATTTTAAATTATACTAGAATGATCTTTGGTGTTTTCAAATCTGATACATAACTGAATTGCACTATCCAGATTATGTTTGTCATCTTCTTCTAATAATTTTAACCTTAAGTCTTCATTTTGCAAACCACAGATTATTAAGTTTTTTGTTAATGAGTCTTTTAAGTCGCCTAATTCACACGTTAAAGCCAAATTTTTTAAATCCGTGATAAATTGATCCATTGATTCATTTTCAGCCTGTCTGCGAGTTAGGAATTTGAAACGCTCATAGGACAGATTTTTTTTTGGCAAAAAATGACACTCAAAACACTGCAAAACCTTATCTAGCTTTTTCTTATCTGCTTCTTGCAGAGTAAATGTGTTGTATATGCGAATACCTTCAACTCCTATGTAGTGGATTAACTGAGCAACTTGCACTGTTTCATCCTTTTCCCGATTTCCGATGCTACTAGATAATTCTCGAATCTTTGTCGCCATAACTTCCAATTATCACTTAGATTTCCTGTGAAATCCATAGGTTCTATACCTCGATAGTCACCCATTTTAATTACTTTAATAATTATATTAATTTTATATTTTCTTCGGTACTTTCAAACTGACTGCGCCATGTTATGTTCTAAACTTATTAAAACAACAGTTGGAGATGAACTGAACTTTATTATAAGCGTAAACTCATAAGTAACTTTTATATACTTTTTACAGTACTAGTTTTTGTACATATTCAATATACAGGATGTACATATGTAACATGAACCAGTTTGAGTTTACACAATGTTATTTTTGTTACTGTGTAGGAATTATTGAGGTACCAAACTCAGCTATATTGCCTGATGTGTTATATTATTTTTAAAAGTAACTAATTTTTAAATGACACATCAATGGCTGAACAAAACAGACAATATTTTTAAGACGGCTTTAAATTCAATGGCAGAAGGTGAAGCTATTGGGAAAGTGCATCTAAGTTTTGTTATTATTACTTCAATTTCTCTCGCATATCTCATACATTTTCTAGGTCAACAACAAATCGATGAATGTGTAATTGATGTAAGGTTTTCTATAACATAGCACATATTTTGTAAATTGTGTTTATTAAGATTCTACGAAATATAAAACCGCCATTAATGTAAAATTTTTCGTAACACTAAAGTTAAATTTATTTAAGTTGTCATAAAAGTGCAATATGAATTTCTAAAAATAAATATAAAAATATATATGAACTTTCTGATTAGAATTTACTTTTCAAATCTCGTAGTAGAGAGATCTTACAAAAAATATGTTATTTATGCCCATGTATTTACATAAATGGTATTTTAGTCTTTAATATTCACCTACAACATATATTTAGGTCAAAACCGACTAATATGTTAATTGGAATACAGTTGTATACAAAACTCATTTTTTCATTAAAAAACTTAGACTTTCGACTTAGATTTACAATTTTAGAAAACATATTTTGTTATTTTTTACTGTATACTCATTAGCATACCTAGATGTTTGGTATCAGAGAGCATACATATGACTTCATTGATAGAAATTGTAGGAGATTTAATTTATATTGGCTTAAAATACCTTTCTAATACAGTAAAAAATGTTACAAAAGCTAATAATAAAGAATATGTGGGTATATATTGTGGGTGTAATTCAACGCTGGTTGGGGCCACAGAGTAGTTAGTTTCACACAATATTATTAATGCCTAAAAATATATAAACAAATATTGTAAGTTAGTCAAATGTATTCTTTGCGAGAAGCATCTTAAAGTTAACTGACCCTCTATTCAAATATTTAATTAAGAAAACAAGCTGTATTTAACTTCTAACAATGTTCATCCATTCAGTAGATACCTGGTGCAATGATATAAGCACATGTCAGCGTCCTCAACTTCATTTGAAATGCAAATGTAACAGTTCCCGCAACTACATACTGATAAAAATATTAATTAGTCACCGATATCGACGGTTTACCGTTTACATAAATAAATTTTGCCTTTTTGAGTGTTGCGAATTCGACAGACACTTAGAACATTATTAGCCTACATAGGTTTCTGAAGTAGGCACTCACGTTGAATTGGAAAATGTGATAAAATATACACCAAAAATTTGCCTTACATACTATATGCACTTCACAAAAGTTAAAATGTAAACAATAATCTTTTTTTACATCCTTCTACGTGCTTCTAAAAATTGATTTTCTAGTTTATAGATACTCTTACTATAAAATGTTTTTACATTGCTGTCAAAATTTAAAGACGTCTTGAAATGTTATAAACATTTCTTTATTAAAATTGGCCCTGCCTTATGTTCATACCATTAAAAATTTATGGTCTCTAGGAATTAGATCTGGTAGATGTACTGGTTTTCCGGCGTTACTACAGATGATCGCGAAGTTGACACCTAAATGTACCATCAGACCTGGTAGAATTCCAGCTTTTTTGTTACGTGATCGTGCTGGTGTTTTTGCTCCTTCATTATTTATTTAATGTGTCAATTGCATTTAATACATTTCCTAACATATTAAAACTGTTGATTATTTCAATCTATAAAAAGGGTTCTAATAGCGTTGTTGACTCATTACTATTATAAATAGTTTTTCAAAAGCATGTCGACATAGACTTATTTATAATGATTTCAGCAAAGCTTTTGACATATTAAATCATACTCTGTTTTGCTATCAAAATTAAACAATAATATGTTAAAATTTCAATTACAATTCTTACCTGGAAGATCGTCAACAACATGTTGAATTTTCTGGTCAACAGTCTCATGAGTTTATATCACCATCAGAAGTACCACAGGGTTTGGTTCTTGAACCATTGCATTTTAACATTTTTATAAATGGCGTAGTTACTAATATAAATGTTAAGTGTCTTTTGTATGCAGATGACACGAAAATATTGTTTCCAGATCAGTTGCATTTTGTGATCTGAGAATGAGATTTGATAGTAAATTATCCTTTACCTCTCGTATTCAGAATATTACTTCCCATGGATTTAAGAAACTGGGCTTTGTAATATGAACGATTATCCTTCTGCTCATGTTAAAAAACTATTGTATTGGTCTATTTATCAGATGAAAACTTGAATATTGTTTGTTAATATGATCTCCTTATTATAATATACATAAAGATTGTTTACAACGCATTCAAAGACGCTTCCTAAAGTTCTTATGAGGATGGAGTTTATCGAAATCTTGGATATCCTTATAAGAGTTTACTGCACAAATTTCGTATCACTAGTCTGGTGTAATGACTTAACAAATATTTCTGTATAAAATACTACATAATTTAATAGATTGTACTCATACTCATATACTTAACTTATTAACTTCAGAATACCTAGACTTGGCTCTAGGCTTAATGTTGTTTTACTACTACACCTACAATTAATGCAACAAAAAAATTACCCCTTCACCAGATTTGTGAAAACTATAATAAATTGCAATGTTTCTTTGACATATTTAACTGCACTGTGGCTTCAATAAAATTTCAAGATGTTGATGCTTTTACTAATTTGATGCGACATATCTACCTAGATACATTTAAGTGTTAATTTAATTCTTACTAGTTTTTTTCCTAACTCATATGCATGTATTTTGTTTACTTCTTTTCTGCTTTCTGTTAATTGTAAAATGTTCGTCCTACCCTGTGATTGATTGTGTATTGTAGGGGTGTATTAGTTAAAATAAAGTAAATAAAAATAATAATATGTTTCAATTTCCAAGTTATTAAAATAATAAAACAAAACAGTTCGGATTTTTACAGTAATTATATAGTTTCTTGTAATTGAATCAGTGCCGCAAATACATCCAAGAGAAAAAAAAAGAGACACTTACGTGTCAATTTATCTATGAACATTAATATTAATTTTATACTTTCTTTTGATAAAGAAAAAAGGTAGGCGAAAGTTATATATCATTATTTATTATTTTCCATATATTCCACATAATTCGCTTAATCAAATAAATATTCGTGAAGTATATATGATATTTTATTTATGAGGTGTTCTCAGAATTAATCATTATCTATATTTATAACAAATAAGGATGTTAGAATTAAATTAAATTCTATTTATGCACACAATTAGAAAGAGGCTAATAAAATTTATTTTAAAATATAATATCTGAGACATAAATTCATACATTATGAAATTATATGACTTACTTATTACAGTAATTAAATATTGTTACGCAATTAACCAAAAACTAGTTTTTGCTATCATTATTTTTTTTTAATAATTTTGTAAATAAGTAGATGTATACTTTTTGGTATGGTACTCGGTCTAGAACCAACCCATCTTCTTTTCTGGATCCGAGTGGGGCCAGGCCTACAGTTAATCAAATATATGCAATTGTTTGACTTGTCTAGAGATAAAATCGGAGATAACAGTAAACTAATTCGCTATAACCTAGACCGTATCTGATCATCTGGCACAGGTAGGTATCCACTGACCAAAGGTACCGGTATTATTGGTGCCTGAAGAATGGCCACAAGGACAGAAAAACCCGACAGCCTGACCTGGCGAACCGAGGAGCACGGCAACGGCCTAGCTCTTCATTAACAGAACGGGTCTGTGGCAGCAAAATACACGAACCCGAAAGAATTCTTTGGCACCGTGTGGATTTTTTAACGGGTGGCGAAGCACGAAGATGTGCTGGACCTACTACGTGTAATGTTTTCATTAAAAAATGTATTGTTTCTCTGCTGCCTTACCCGGATTTTATTGGATGCCGCCGTAAATAATCCTTATCATAGCTTCGGGAAATTGCAGCACTTCACCCGCGCACTGAGGCACTACTTATCACTCGATTTTAAATTGCGGGTCACTGTCACCCGCACTGAACGAGCACAAAGTGGTCAAGTGCTGTTACCTTTAATTACCTGCGTTTCGAGCGACCCTGGCACCACCAGTGGGCAGGTAACGAACTACGTTGATGGGTTGTGGGTTGCCTAATTATCAGCTTTGTAGACGGCGGATATTATTTTTTCTCTGGGAACATTGCAATTATAAGTTTTAGCAATTGTATTGTTTACCTAATATGCTGATCTCAACTACAGGGTGGTTATTTTTACGATTTCCTGGCTTTCGCAGGGATCTCAAAAGTTGTAATATCAGTGGCGGCTCGTGGTAGCTGCAAGAAGTGAGGCCCAAATAATACCTAAATAGGAATAAATTTATACGTCACCCCGAGGTCCTTGACGCTTTGACAATTTTTTATTATGGAGGTATTCGCCAATAGCCCTACTATCCTTAACCATAAATTAAAAAACTAAATAACATCAGAACTCCGAATTTTATTTACAATATAAATAATAGAAAAAATATGTTTCAGCATCTAATAATTTAAAATATTGTTCATACGTGTTTAAAACACTAAAAAATATGAAAAAATATAAAAACCAATTTTCAACTACTTATCTATTTACATACAAAACAAAGCCACTTTTACCAAAAAATTTGTAATACTTTCACTTCTTATAAAACAAGTCTATTCGTCGGTCTTTTAAATTCGCAAATTTATTTATAATGTCTTCATAAAATTGGGAATCGGCGCTAAGACTTTGCAACAGTTCTTTTTCTATAGCCATCATCGATAAATTGTTTAAGCGCTCTTGTGTCATCGTATTTCTTAAGTAGGTAAGTCTTAACGAGCTTAAGGCACGAAAGTTTCGTTCTTCTGAAACAATTGTTGCAGGAACTAAGCAAAATAATTTGTATGTTTCCGAAAATATCATTTTAAGTTCCTTGTATAACATTTTTACCGTTTTATGAAATCTAAATTATAAAATTGTTCATCTCTGTACAAAACATAAAGTTCGTTTTTTAACTTATCTGTCAAATATGTTTGGATACATTTGTAGTAAACAATCAAACGATTTTTCTGGAAATTTGTTTGCATATTCGGGATATTTTAAAGCGTTGGCCGACTATTCAAAATTTGTTGTTTCTCTGCTTCATTACGTATTGAAAAAGGCGGTTCAAATAGAGATAAAACAATATCGTGAGAGGGATTCATTATTATAAATAATTATTATCGTCGAGCCTATCGGTAATATATATTTCAATTAAGTTCCTATTCTGTTAGTTGTTTTTTATTTCTTTAAATTAATCCTACCTGCCTTGTCCCTAAAACTTTACCATCGCGCTTACCATCTAATCTTCAGAATATTTAAGAAGTTAAATTCAACTAATCAACCACTAACACTAACCACAGGAAATTCAAAACACATAAATAAAAGTATTAACACTTGAACAATCGATTAATCGCGATACACACGTAAATAATCTACAGTTCACAAGTTCCCTACGGTCACTAGCCACTATCACATCAACATTTGCCATTGAACTAAAAACTTGAGACGCCAGAAATCTGGCCTCAGTCTCGAGCGGACATGGAGCGAAAACCATCGATTTTAACCGTCTCGCATGGTGGGAGAAACCATAACGTATAGGCATGTGCGACGCAATTTGAAGCTCGGAAAATTGGGCCTCACTGTGGTGGGATTGGTGGGTGACCCGGACTCCCCACGCGGGTAGAAACAGAAACGGCGGGATATTGAAATGTAAACCAGAGGTACGTTATAACATACGAGGGCTAAAATTGAAGCAATTATTTTAGTTCGTTACATTGATTTCTGATAAATGTAGTAGGCAATCGTATTGGAAATGATGGGGTACCCATATACAGTGAAAGCCAAATTTTACAGAGAGGCCCGGCCTCGGTTGCTTCATACGACGAGCCGCCACTGTGTAATATAAACATCTTAAATTAGAAAAATAGTTATCTATTTTGATACCGTTCTCAATTTTCTAAAAACAAGTATGGGATATTTTGTGTAGTTCCTGATGTAACGTCTAAAAACTAAAAGAATGCACTTTCTTTTTTCTTTCATAACTTACTTTTTACTCAAACTCAGAAGATTTTTAGTTTTAAAATCAAATCAAGTTTTTTGTTGAAAAAATAATTTATTCATTTGTTTAATTTATCTTGAATTTTTAAAGCTGGGTCATTAGTTTTCTTCTCTATATGTAGTGTGATCATTTAATTGTGAATTGATTTTGTCAAAATAATCATGTTTTATTACATTTACCTGAAGATAATACAAAAATATTGTCATTATTATTTTAAAAATTGTTTTGTTTCCTTCATTAGTTAATTATAATTTTTTTGTCACAGCTAATTGTTTGTTATTTTTAAATTTATGTTTAAAATTTTTCAAAATACAGCAAATTTTATTTCTAATTTCTGTTTTTATATTTGTTGTGAGAGAGGCAATTCCAGATTCAATAATATTATCAAAAGGTCGTATATTATTAGGAAATGGAAAAAATGTTGAACCCAAATTAAAAAAAAGTTCAACACTATCAGGATCCTAATAAATTTTATAACCCCATTATAAAAAATAGAATTCATAATATTTATAATAATAACAATATACACCTAGCACTAATATTAATAAAAACAACATAACTCATAAACTTTACACCACAACAAAAAAAAATCACTAATCTGAAACCTCTCATCCCAAAAAAATATTCCTCTAACGTTGTTTATAAAATTAATTGTAGCGATTGTAATGGAACATGTATTGGACAAACTAAACAATACTTTTACGTAAACATATCAACCAATAATATCAATTCTACTGCTCCTTGTAAGCACTCAGCCATAATTTTGATTTTTAATAACGTAGAAATCGTCAATAACGAATGTAACTTACAAAAACGTTCCATTCTTGAAATGATCCAAATTAAAAGAAACATTAATTCTATTAATAATAATACTGATATTGACCGTCTTTTCCATGTATACTTTGGCTTAATTAATTAGTTTCCATAATTTATTGCAGATTTTTGCACTACTTATATAAAATTCTTAATTGACTTTTCATACTTATTACTTACTTGTATATTTCTTTCATTTTTGATCCGACACTTTTCGTAAACAATAAAAAAAATTCTTATCGACATTCCTTGATGAGCTGTCGCTTAGCATCTAACATTTTCAAAAATCAATAATTTAATTCTGTTTAGAATCATGAAAACTATTACAAAAAATAATTCTTGGAAAAAAATTGTATTCATAAAAGAATTAAACGCTGTTAATTATCTGTTTTTTCTTTAACAATGAGAATTGATTCTTCTTCATATTTTCATTCAGAGAAGAAGGACATTTCTTTTTGAAAAGTAATTTCTTTTATTCATTTGGTATGTATTTATTTTCTGTTTTGTTTTTTAAATTTCTACTACAGTGCAGACTTGATAATCCGGACTAATTAAAACCAGTCTGATTCGGATTACCGAAAAATCTGATATGTAATAAAATTCTATTTTAGGACTTATTTTTATTTATGGAACACAGCTTGTATAAAACGGAATATAAATTCATCTTAATTTCATAAAATAAACACTTAAACTTCAAACACAACATAAACTCATAAATACTTATGTGTGTACATTAAATCCGGATTCCAGAATACACAGTGTTTGAAATAATGAGTCCGGATTACCGAAGAATCCGAATTATAGAGGATCCGGAATATCAAGTCTACACTGTATTGCTGTTATTTTTTAGTGTTTCTGAAGTTGAGTGTTACAAAAATAAACCCGAAACGTACGTAAACACATTTTTTCGAAATTAGTTTTTTGTGTCTTTATTGTTTTGACCTATTATTCCAGGAAGTGTATTTTTTTTTAAATATATAAATACATGGTCTGGAAAATACTATCAAATACCTATGAATACAATGATAATTTTCATAGTAGTTGGGAATAATAACAATTTATTTATTATTATAATAGTGCTTAACTTTTTAAACAATAATAATAATTGTAATTTTATATTCAATTTTCATTTTTTAATTTAAATTGTTAAATGGATTAAGCTTTTTTGACAACCATATAACGAATAAATAAGTTGCCATTGGCGTCGTGTGATAACGAGTGCAAGGGGGGGCACGTGTCCATGCAGCAAATCTGCAAGGGGGCAGAACCACAGCGTTTTGTATGGACAAGTGGATCAATCCGACGCTTCGCGATGATAGGGGATATAGTAGAACAAGCCGACGCTTGGTGAAGGTAAATTTACATGGTTAGCGTTTTTTCCTCAAAATGTTTGCGTCTTACTGCCCTGCTCATGTTCGCTGTTAGCGGGTTTACGTTGGATGTGAATTTTAAAGTGAGTGGAAAATCGGTGTGGGGCGGGAAAGCAAAAGTCATAAAAAAGCCGCTATAGTTCAGTTCGAACGATAACGGCTCATAGGATCACCACACACATACTCGTAAATTTTTGCGTCTTTCTGCCCTGCTCATGTTCGCTGTTAGCGGGTTCACGTTAGATGTGAATGCTAAAGTGAGTGAAAAATCGGAGTAGGACGGGAAAACAAAAGTCATAAAAAAGCCGCTATCGTTCAGTTCAGTCGAATTGTTGTACTCGCCAAGCGTCGGATTATCAAAGTGGCCGAAATCGCCAAACGTCGAAATGTTATACTCCTTATCATAGCGAAGCAGAATTCGCCAAGCGTCGGATTATCAAAGTGGTTGAAATCGCCAAGCGTCGAATTGTTGTACTCCTTATCATAGCGAAGCAGAATTCGCCAAGCGTCGGATTATCAAAGTGGTTGAAATCGCCAAGCGTCGAATTGTTGTACTCCTTATCATAGCGGGCCATATTTCGCCAAGCGTCGGAATATCAAAGTGGCCAAAACAGAAGTCATAAAAAAAGCCGTTATCGTTCAGTTCGAAGGATAACGGCTCATAGGTGGTCAGAACCCCCCCATGGGTTGGGTTGGTTGGGTCATATAGGTAATGTCTCACTACAAACCTGCAATCTCTCTATTCGCCAAGATTTAGCAACGCGGTCAGTGAACTAGATCTCCTACGGCAACCTTACATTAGGGTTCATCTGCATTAAATCATTTACAAATTAAAGGATATGGATAAATATTTAGAAAAACACGACAAAAATAGGGACAATGGAGACCTCGGAAAGGGACCATCTCGCCATCAAAAAAAGCAAAGTGCCTCTGCAGTTATCGACCGACATGGCAGACTGAGTATATTTAGCTAACAAAGGGTTCAAACAATTTTTCTACAAGATGTCTAGTATGCAAAAAGGATTTTTCAATTAGTCACGGTGGCCTTAGTGATGTCAAACAGCACTCTAATGCAAAAGAGCATAGAAGATGCGAAAATGTCGAAATCTTCTCAAGTTTTCACAAAAATTTTTCCAGAGAAAATATTCAAGAAACTATCGATGTTACTGCAGCAGAGCTTGGGCAAATCTACCACTGCGTTAAGCATAATCAATCTTACAATTCGTTAGATTGTGGGCTCAAACTATTACCAAAAATTATAAAAGATTCTGAACTACTAAAAAAAATATTGTCACAGAATTTGCCCCGCTCGCACCCAATTCGACGACTGTGGTATCGCGAAACGCTAGATTGCCCCGATTGCCCCTACGCGATTAGACTTATTTTAAGCAATTTGACCTTGTAAATTTCAAAATTTTCGCCTGCGGCGCTAATCTTCCTAATGTGTCCCGTATCTTAAAATTCAAAAGATGGCAACCCTGCCTGCAACTAAGTTCTAATTTTATTTTTGTCATTTTTATAACAAAAAATATTGTTCGTACTGGTTTATTATTTACATGTTTATGATGAGATTTTGTTTATTTACTTTTTATTGTTTCAATTTATTAGAAATTATTTATTTTTTTTTATTAAAAAAATCTAGTCTGAAATACTTTGTTCGCTGAACCCCCCCCCCATGTCAAATTTCTGGCTACGCCACTGCACACAATCACACACATATACTCGTAAATTTTTGCATCTTTCTGCCTTGTTCATGTTTGCTGTTGTGTACTATCGTTTGCAATATTAATGACACACACTAAAATTAATTTTGCGATTTATTTTGAACATCTGACATATTCATATTGAAATCTGCTTTAAATTTTTAACATTAGTTATTAGTTGTTTCACGTACCAAGAGAAATTTAATGAAATTTCTATTCAGAACTTCCAGAAGTTTAAAAACTGGTTTAAGAGAGTGTCATTATTATTGCAAATGATTGTACATACATACTAAGGTAGTAGAAGTACTGACTACCTAGCCACTATTCTGTGACCTAGCGCAAAGATTTTTAAAATAATAGTATTGTTGAGAAGTTGCGACAAGCGGTTATACATTATAGACTATAATACGATATAGTCCGTTTATTTTGTGATTTTTATTTTGTTAATTGTGGAAGTAAAGGAAAAAAATAAGTAATATAATGTAAAAATAGCGAAAATAGGGAAAATTATAGAGCACACGACACTCCAGTTTTACTTAAAACTACGTAGTGGTGCAGTAACACAGTAATTTAGGACGTGTTCTAAATTTTTTGTCAAATATGCGAATAGAAATGTTATAAAGAATATATTGTAGAATTTTGCTAAAATGTAATCGTGTCAAACGGGTTTAATATATATAAATATTTGGCATTTAATTATGAAGAAAAGTTACCAATATTTATATTTTTGATTGTTTTAAAGATTCATAAAAAAAAATAAGTCCGGAACATAACAAAAATTAACTGCAGATAAAATTGGCTCATTCATTATAATATAATTTCGTTATAGTATCTTGGATTGAGATATATATAAACTTACCCACGGACCACGTGAACTTACCTATACCCGGACATTCATATTTCATAATGCGCGATGTCATAGTAGCGGGAAAAATGGATCTTTTCACGCCGCTGCTACGAGAACCCGAAAATAAAGACGCTTGGGTTCTTATCGATATGTTTGACAATATTTAGCATCAGTCATAGCCACAATTAAGGCATAAAGATGCGCAACTTTTGTCTAATTTAAGCCACAGAATAATTACCATTTCTGAGATTTTGTACTGGGTGTCGTAAAATAAGTAACCACTGTGTATAGCGTTCCATATATTATGTAAAATATTGTATCTAATAATCTGCTACTTCTTGATTTCAATAGGGCATTATTTTTAAATATTACAACCCAAATCAACCTACAGACTGAACTTAACCATGTTTAGATAATAGTTGATTAGAGAAAATAATATACAGGGCGGTATATATTTTGCTGTTCAACCTTGACATCATAACTTTTTCATATTATGTACCTATCTACACAACCGTATTTTTTTTTTATAAAAATTTTATTTTATGGGATTTTCCTCATGTGGAATATTCTGATATTTGGTTACAGATTGAATAAAAAAATATCTTACACTACACTATAACGACTGGTCATAAAGTAAAAGGAACAAAAATCGCACCATCATTCAATAAAATATGTCTATCGTTAAATTAGAATAAATTAATATATTGAAATGCGACATTTTAATACTCGCCGGAGATTTCCCCTTTCAGTTAAGGAATGAAATAAATTTAGTAAATTATTGAATAATTTGGGAGACCCCCGCACTACGTTGAGAAATTATTTTCATAATTTATTTTATTTACCAATATTTTTGTGCAAAATAGAAGTAGCTATCAACAAAAAATGTTCTTTTTGCTTATTGTTTGTCGAAATATTTAGCTTGGGGACATTTGCACTTCTAACTTCTTTTGTAACAAAGTAAAACAAAACTATATTTTATATTTTTATTCTTTCAGACTGCTTGTAGATCAATGGTCAAGAAAATGAGTCGGCTTTTTTATATTTGCAACTATAGTGACTACTATTGACACTATCTTCGTTTTTAGGCATCTATTTGTATTGGATAATTTTGATTTTGAATTATCAAGTCGTAATTCAACAATTATCTTCGTATATAATGGATAAACAATGATTCAACCAAAATAATACCAATATTAACATAAGACACGTTTATTAGGTACTTAGCTATTTTTCGTCAATTTTTGATTTTTGAGCAAATTTACATTTTCTGCAGCTTACTTCTATGATTTGTAAAAATATGAATATAATATAATATAACGAATGAAAATCTCAGTAAGAAACAAGAAAACCCACATTGCAATCATTGTTGACACTATACATCTCGATATTATTTTCACTATTTTACACATAATGTCCTTATACATGAAACAGCATTCTATCTAATTGCACGATTTTTGCCAACGTGGCTTGCCCAACTTGAAGTCTATCTTGGTTTTTAAGGAGGAACTAACTCAAGAACGGGCCACAACTCAAATGAATGCCCAGACTATCCCTGGTACAAGGGGATATCATCATTTTGTTCCTGTTACTGAACAAGTTGTTGCATGCAAAATCACGAGTTTTCATCGGGAACATTCAATCAGATTCGACCTTCTGAATAAAAATCTCTTTGACTGGGCAGAGGATATGTTTGTAACTTTCGTTATCAATGATAATTGGTCAGTTGGGTATATAGTCGAAATTTCAGAGAATGAGCTTACTGCTGAGATTTCATTGCTTAAAATGATAAAGAAAATATATATGAATGGTCAGAGAGGTATACCAGACTATCGATACCCTTCACTGATATATTAATTCAGATTGTAGTTATTGAAAAAGCAGGGGAATTCACCATAAAACTGAGCCACACAATTAGCAAATTAAAAAAATATAAGGGTCAAGGTACTTCGATAAATTAGATAGAATGCTGATTCATGTATCACATTATGTGTAAAATAGTGAAAATAATATCGAGATGTATAGTGTCAACAATGATTGTAATGTGGGTTTTCTTGTTTCTTACTGCGATTTTCATTCGTTATATTATATTATATTCATATTTTTTACAAATAATAGAAGTAAGCTGCAGAAAATGTAAATTTGCTCAAAAATAAAAAAATTGACGAAAAATTGTGAAATAAATCATTAAATAAATAATGTTTTCTCTAATACTGGCTGGGGAGAGAAATTTCTGTGTTTGTAAAGACAGGGGGACAAAAGAGACGCTTACTGAGAGAGAAAAATCCAATTATTACCCAACTGGATAGGACCAGTGGAGCGAGTATAATGAAAAAATTACAGAAAATCCCATATAAAACCCGTAAAACGCGTGTAACTTTTTTTTACATATAATGATCACCACGCGCGTATGAACATTCGAAAGAGCAATAATCGTAGATCCTTTCGGTAAATTTTCAGCCAGTTTGAAGCGACCGTATTTGAGATTAGATTTTTTTTTACAGAAGCGCGGTTTTTTGCGTTTTCCGGGCTCCCCTTGCTACATATCGGAAAACGGATGGTGGCATCGTGTTCTACGGGAAATTTGGCATCTCCTATGTATTTTTGATAATTTTTTTAGACCAAAATGCCCCGTCAGTACACGAAAAACCGATTTCAGACCCCTGGAAGTGAAATGATGGTCGAAAACTTCACTATGGGCCCCTGATGACAGGAAACCGTCTTAGGGGCTGAAAATTTGGAAATATCCTTTTTTCGATAGCACTAATCGATGTACCAATTTTGAACCAGATCTGAGAGGGTGATGTGGGATCGACTGCTGAGTTGGCGTGGAATGCCATCATTTCAACCTAATTTTTCTTGCTCAGAGAAAATGTAAAAAAATATTCTAGCCTTTTTCATACCTATTTAATAAATAAAATAAATTCTGCTTCTTTAGCTCACTTATCAACATAATTATTACTGTAAATGCCCCAAAAGATTTCTTTCCAAATAAAATTAATTCTACTCATGTGCTAACATATGTTATAGTGAAATAACGACTTAATTTTAAAATAATTTGATATCACACTTACCTTTACTTGCTTTTTACAAATTATCAAGTATACTGTATGATTTCGAATCGTCGCCATTTTGGTTCACGTTTGTTGAGAATTGGTTGAAACAAAATGGTGACTTTCCGCCGAACTTTTTTAACAGTTCTTGCCTCAACTGCAGAGGCTACTTCCTCAGAACGTCCTCGGTCTCCCCCCAAAATAAGATAAAGAAGTAGATAGAAATCGCTTTAATCAAATCAACTATTTTTATAATTGTCTAATGAAAATTTATTTCACATTCAATGAACCATACAGTTTAGATTACATAAATATAAAATCAGGGACAGTATTTCATGTCAAAAGAATAATGAAATAAAACATATTACTACAGTTCTATAAAAATACAAACAATGAATGGTACAGCTACAGGTATTTCAAGATCCATTATCGAAATGTCTAACCGGTGCAGTTATAACCGTATATAGAAACGACTTTTTTTCAAAAAATAATATATATTATATACTTATATTCCGAAATTCCAAAATCTGCATGAACGTGATGGGGGGTGAGAGTGTCTGATAATTAATAACATGAGCTAGAATGTATATTCAGTTCAATCCGCTCGAGCTTGGAATTTATAAACTTTAAAGGATGATATAAACCAAACATTCAGATAGATGGAGAGATTCAGGTACATATACAAATATGTACTCCCTACACTATCGTTCATTTAAAATTTACTTTTCTGTAGGTAATAAAAATGCACATTGTACAATAATTACCGTTAAAGGAGAAATATACAAAAGAATGACACCTAACCTATGTTATATTATTAACAGTAATTATCTTGCAATCGCATGGCGCCGCTCATAACCTAACCTCAAATTAGACTCTAGTACAATAAATCACAAATCATTTAAAAATAATTATTTTGTTTTTTTTTTCAGTAATATTACAAATAAATTTCTTAAATTGTTTAACCTACAGTATGTAATAAGAAATCAAACATATAAAAATGTATTTACTCGGCGGGTTTCTTAGCTTCCGTTGCAGGGCTCGCTGCTGATTCTGACGCGGTCTCAGCGGTACTTTTGCTCTCTTCTTCATCTTCTTTTTTCTCGTCCTCGGAGGCGGGAGCGTCTACGCTGTCTTCCCTTGCTCCGTTCTCTGTCGCTTCCGGAGACTCCTGAAATGGCACAATACCAATTCGTACATTTCCACTTTGGAAAATACATTTTTGAAAAATGATTTTCTTTTAAATAATTTTGATAATAAAAGATAATTCTTCATTTCCTTCACTACTAAATAGAATTAATTGTACTCTCAATTAATAGATGGCATTTAGTCCCTAGATTAACCCCAGTACTGCATTTTCCTCAAATGTCGCTTTGACAGTTGTCATTTTCTATTCTAAGCATGTATTTTAAGAACATAATAAAAGTTGGTATTATATTTGAGAAGTTTTTTATATCATAGACCATTTATATAATTTGCATACTGAACTACATTATATTGAAAATTGAAACTTATACTTCAATGTTGGCAATAGACATTTTGATAAAAAATGGCTGTTCATTGTGATTCTTTGTTAATCTACATCTGAGTAGTCCAATATTTAATCTGTGGAATAGTCAACAGATTGACAAAGTACCTCAACCATTATATAAAAAAAATCATTTATATATTTTTTTGAATACTAAATTACATTATATTGAAAATTAAAACATTTCAATGATGGCAATGGACACTGATCAAAAATGGCTATTCATTGTGATCTTTTGTTAATGTAGATTTTAATAGTCAACAGATTGACAAAGTACCACAATCAACCATCATTGACAAAAAAATATTGCTAATACTGTAAGTTATAATTTTCAATATATGTATCTTTGTCTAGAGTAAAAAAAAACAACATATTTATAATTTGATTCAAAATAACACATGAAAAATAAATAATAATTTTAACTTTAATATTTTATACGGAATAGAAAATGACATGTGTAATGCTTTGAAATTCGAAGATATTTAAGCGAATTTCATAATTTTTAATGGCAGGAAAATTTTAACAAATTTCGCAAAACAGTAAAAAATACAATTATTGGTACTTTCATTATTATGTGTTGACAATAAGTTTGTTTTGAGCTTCTGACAATCTGCTATGACAGTCAATTACATTTCACAAAAGTTGAGACTTTCCCGCCATTAAATAATTCGCGCGAAGTTCGCGTCGATGAAGGAATTTATAGCTCCTAGATTAACCAAGTAACTAACTGTCATTTTTGGGCAAAATATGTTTTTGTGTAGCATGTAATAAAATATGTATATGTACGACCTTAAATTGATAAAAATTAGAAAAAATTCCTCAAGTATTAAGCCTTGGCCTTATGGACGCGAAATTCGTGAAATTTCTTCGCAAATTTCGTGAAACATGAGTAGTTTTGCTATTTTCATCATTATGTGGGGTTAGTAGGTTTAACATGAGCTTCTGACAAGCAATGACAGTTTTATGATGAAAATGATAAAAAAATATTGCAGTCGGCAAAATTTGCTAAAAGTTGACACTTTTCCCTTAAATAATTGGCCCGAATTTTCGCGCATTTCGTGTCTATGAAAACAAGGTTTTATCTATTTTCATTTTAGTGAAATATTTGTGCAAATTATTTAATGGTGGGAAAAGTCTCAACTTTTAGCCAATTTTGCCAACTGTAGTATTTGCTATAATTTTCATCATAAACCTGTCACTGACTGTCATGGTCGATTGTCAGAAGCTCAACTTAAACGTACTAATCCTACAATGATGAAAATAGTGATAATGTTCTTGTTTTACAAAATTTGCGAAAAGTTGACACTTTCCCGCCAATAATAATTTAAATCAAAATCTGCGAAATTCATTTTATTCTTATACAGGATATTTGGAAAGGATGATTGCACAGTCAAAAAAATTAGATACACGCTAATATGTATATTAGACATTCAAATGTTCACTGTTTCCGAGGGACAGGGTGTCAACGATTTTGAAATTTTGATTACATTTTTTATTTACTTGGAAGCATTATCACCAGAGACATAGAAATTCTATGGCATTCTCCTTTTATTTACAATAAAAAAATTACGCTATTGTCTTAAAAAAGTAAGATACTTTAAGTTTTGATTATTTTGAACACATAAATAGATAAATAAAATGATACTAAGGCATAGTAGGCATCACCACGCACAAACAACGAAATGCAGATATATTTTAAATGAATAATTACTTACATACAATGCATTTTTATTATCTGTTCAAAATAATCAAACCTAAAAGTATCTTACTTTTTTTTAGTTATTGACAGTGACTTACTATTTTTATTGTAAATAAAAGAATAGTACCACAAGGTTTCTTGCTGGTAATAATGGGAATATTTAACCATACTGAATAATTAGATCAAATATATCCCATTGCAACCAATGCAACCTAGCATTATTGTTGTTTTATCACAAAAGGTTTCTAAGTAAATAAAAAATATAATAAAAATTTCTAAATCTCCGACACCCTGTATCTAGGAAAGGATGAACTTTTACATACAGATATATTTGAGTACATCTCATTTATTTTGTCTGTACAATCATCCCTTCCAAGGATGCCAGTAATACCTGAGACATCCTGTATTTTTTAAACTGCCAATTAATGATTTTAGGCAAACATGAGAAAATACCAGTCAAATTTTTCACTTTATGGCAAAAACTGTAAAAAATGGCAAAACCCCATTTTAAAGCTTAAATAGCTTCCCTTTTGAGATTTGGATATTATTTTTCCTTAAAATCCAGATTTGATGCTGTGTTACATAATAAAGTTCATTAAGTGTTTCCTTCTATTTAATATAAATATTGCTTATGTTCATATTGTTTGTTATTTCTTTGCAGGCAAGCAAATATTAATATTGGACAAGCTGTTGGGAAACATATTTTTGTACTATTCGATTAAACTTTTCCTTAAGACAATCTAATCTTTACAATCACCAAGTTCTATCTCTTACAAAAATTAGCTGTAATAAACAACATTATAATGCAAATAATTAAGCTTATTCACCGACTTAAGTGTTGTTTATAATTTTTCTAGCAAGGAAACCACACTGATTTGATATATGAACCACAAATCAGCTCAAGAGCTTGCACTTTGATACTTTCAGAAATTATTTTGCTTGCAATATCATAGTTGAAACAATTATCGACTGAAGAAAAAAAATTTGTAACATCACTACAATTTCAACGTCTCAATTTTTAAGTTTTATGAGAAAAAGTATATAGGTACATATAAAAAAAATGGTGAGGATTAAAAGCTCTTTAAATAGAAAAAATACTGAAACAGTTTAATTTTAATAACACCATATGAAATGTTTTTACTTGAAAATAAGCCGGGTTAAAATTTAGCTATTGCCTCAGTAAAACGATTGTCGTTACCGCTACCTCTAAACACAAACATTAACCTAACTGATTGATTTTTAACTTATACTGATAATAATAAAATTATCGAGATAACCAGTACTAACATATTTTGTATCAGTTACATAACATTTAAGAAATAGATAAGAGAAATAAACAGATAATTCTAATTTTGTGCCAATATTTATCAATTCCTTTACAAAATATCAAAGGACTACATATAATTGTTACACATAATTGGATTTTATAACATGAGGATCAAATTTTGTTTAAAATTAAGAAAGAACAATTTCTACTTACTTTAGACGATTCGGCATTATTATTTGCCGATTCCTCTTTGTCGTCATGTGAATTTTCGGTAGTCTCTGCGTCACTCTTTACTTCATCGTTAATTTTTGCTTCCTCCTCGCTTTCAGTTATGGAGGTTTCCGATTTCTGAGAATCGCTACTCTCCTCGGTAGATTTTTTTGGTCGTCCACGAGCTACAATTATATAAATTAGTCCTTTACAATGGTTAACAAATTCACAAATTTACATTTCCCAGAGCTCGAACTTTTCCTTTCTTTCTTGGCTGGCGGCGGCGGAGTTGCTGGAACCCCTTTGGCTGCCGATCGAGTCCGGCGTCTACCTTCGACTTCTGGACCTAAACCCTAAAAAAGAAATTACGTTTAAAACATATAAATGATTAGGATATTCTCACAAACCTTTGTGATCGCTTCACTTTCTTCCCTTGCTCTTTCAATGGTGGAGAGTCTAGGTGATTTAGATTTTTTGCCTTTAGCTGCTTTATCGTTCTAAAAACAAAAACAATAATATAATTATACCTACAGCTATATTAATGATACATTTTATTCTACGAAATATCAAACACACTCTATGGATACGAAACATTAAATAATCGTTGTAATTCTAGTTCCTATAATAAATATAAATTATATTGTTATGCAGAAATTCCATGTATGACTTATAAACCAAAGAGTAACAAACAACGAAAATATAACTTTTACCGAACTTGAATTTTCCCTCCAAAAATATAAACACACGATGGTTCACTCTACGACGTGACGCACAATTGAAACTCATTTGAAAACGAGGGATACCGCGCTAAACGTATGTGCTTTCCTTGGTACAGAAATGACGGCGTACATAGTTAGAAATGCATTTTTACCAGATATTTGCTGCATATCCCAGACAAAAATAGGAAAAATACAGTACTTCCTACCTAACTTTATAATTCATAATATTAAATTTCTATAAAATCTTCCAAAAACCCGGAAACTTCCAAAATGTATTATCACAAACTTCAAAGATCTCAGAATGTGACAAATTTATCCTCAAAACGAAATACCAACGTAAACACGAGGGGTTTAACCTTAAACAGTCACATTCTAATATCACTCACTATTACGTGCACACTTCATAGATTGTTTCAGGAAATAACTAAAAAAATAAAATTTGCAGGGCACTTACTTGACTGTTTTCTTCATTTACAGCATTATTAGTATTTACTGAATCAACTTCAGACATTTTTACTTCTTAATTTCACAATTTACTAACATAAAACGCAAACGATACACACGAACCGTCCCGGTCGTTGTTTATACGAAGAAATGGCGGCGAGCGTGGGTCACGTGATAAAATTCTGTTCGACAGGTATATTACCGCCAAATTTGAATGTGTGATCATTTCAAGAAGAGAAGGCTTTTCATAGGGTTAGTAACAAAAATGCGTTGTACAAGATAATTTAGTTCATTATGACTATTATTGGTTTGCAAGCAATTGCAGTTGTATGGATATCTACATAAATATGAAAACTGTACATTTTGAGCTTTAGTTTTTGTAATCAGCATATTTAATTTTACATTTTCATGTTAAAGCTGATCAAAAAATGTACTACTTTGAATTTTAAATGTTTTAAAAAACATTTTGATACCTAGACTAAGAAATAAATTTGTATATGTATTTATTTAGTTTTTTTATTAAACATAAAAATAATTACAATGGCGTAGACAGATAAGAATTTATTTCATTAATATATCATGTAGAGCACAGAACAAACCAGAAATGATTTTGAAATTTTCAAATTGTTTTCTAATTTCCTCTTCATCTTCAAGCGATAGTGTTCCATTTGGTTGAAAATCTAATATAGACAAGTACAAATATTATAAAAATATTTCACTACTTTACCAAAAGATTCAGAAATCCGAGTGGTTTTATACTCTCATTACTTACCTATAACTTTCCGCTTTATCCTATCGACGGTAAATTTTATGGGATCATTATTTTTATTGGAGCCTTTTTCTTTAAAGTACAAAGAAGCTTCATATGATGTATCTGATATAGTTTTAGTCACTACATTTATGCTAAAAGAAGTTGTATACTTCTCAATTGCTTTTTGTAAGGCTAATTTTAATTGTTTATATGAATTCCGTGATGTAGTTTCTTCTAAAAATAATTAAGTTTAATAATAGTTACAAGCTTTCAATAATCTACAAATATTATAATACCGTCTTGAAGGCTGCTTATAGTTTTTAGAATAAAATCATTTTTTGCAGTTAATATTTCTAAATCTTGTTTAATCCTTTTATGTTCTTCTAATAACGATTTAAGTTTAGAACAATGATCTTCATTTTTCTTTAATAATTCATCAGTCAATTCTTTATTATTTTCTAATACATTTAGTATGTTTTCACCTGAAGAAAATATATTAAAATCTACATTACAAAGGCTTGTATTCCCTTACTTATACCAGCAGATGCCGGTTGATCCAGTAAATTATTATAAGCCTTTAAATCCCCTTCAAGTATATTTTTCCTTACATTTAATTCATCCTCAAATGAAAAAGTACCCCAATCAGCTGAATAATCTAATGAACCCTCATCTGTTTTGTACTGTATGAAATTACTGCTACGTCGAGAAGTGCTAAATACTGAAAGATACATTATCATTAGCATGAAATTCATAACACCTTTTACTTACAATCCGTTTGATCGGACATATTTATATGTAAATACAACATAGACATACATTAATAACAATAACGTTATAACGTTTCTAATTTTGAATTAAAAACATAACCCTAGATTTACAAAAAATTAATAAACATGACAAATAAGAAATCACTAAACATAAAAATAAAAACCACTAGGAAAATCACAAAACCCTTAGATAATTTTGAAACCAGATTAGTAAACACAGATCATTGGCCGAAAAAAAATCATTGGCCGAAAAAAAATCATTGGTGTTAGTAAATTGTCTTCTAAACGTATTACCGTGCTTTCCAAGGTACCATCAAGGTACGCGATTTAGCAGACGACGTTCAAAGTACATAAAACTTTGGGACAATTATTGCACAATTGCAGTTTTACAGGTTTCTTCATTCTGGATTATCTATTAAATACTTGGTCGTATTATGTGTTGCCTAAATAAAGCATTTTATATTAAGGACGTACCCGTATTATGTGTTGCATATATATGAAATGCTAGCAAATATTAGGAGACATACATATAACATATTTTTTCAAATAAAATATGGACTTTCTTTTATCAGTGGCGCATCTAGTTGGAGTTTAGGAGTTAACCCCCAAGAGTGCATTGGAAAAAACAATAAAGTACCTATATTGATGTTATTTTTTTGTACATATTTAATTTCTAAGAAATTGACAGTTCGTTTCTACAATAAATATCGCTATTGTTATCACTAAAATGGTGAATGTACCAGAAGATAATTTCGATCGCAATCAATTTTTACCTGCAGCGGCTTTAGAGAAACCCCTAAGACAAATTTTTTGGTACGCTATTGTTTTATCTAAAAGTGGGACCCAAAATAATACCAGCTGCCAAATAAGTTCATATAACTTTGTATCTACTAACCAAACTATTTTTCTTCAGAAATGGTTATCCAAGTCGTTTTGGAAAGAATTTTTAACCATTTTGTAAACATTGTGGAGGCTTCATTTTATGTTAAAACTACATACCTACCTGCTTAGATTTTGAAAGTTTTTTAATACTTTCATACCGGGTGGTCAGTCATGTGTAAAAAACATCATTTTAAAATTCTAACTAAAAATTATTAAATTCTGTTCAGTCCAACAATTTCCTACCTAGAAGCAATATAGAAAATCAATGGGTATTTATGCACCTATAAGCACAAGTAATTCACATGTAATTATATCTATACTGAGAACTGATGATGAAAATTATCTCGTAGGGTTGAAAAAAACAGCCCCCATATTCAAATCTACCGCGGCCATCTATTGATTGGTCCTCCAATATTCTCTTTCTCTCGCGCTAACAACAACAAAACAGTTGATGTCGAGATGGCGTCGGGAGTGCACGTACTTTGACGTTTCAGATAAACAAAACACTAATAAATATAAAAAAGTCGCGGCAAGCTTTATGTTTCGGTGAACATTTAATTAACAAGATCAGCAAGTAAATACTGATACACTATAAAATTACATCCACCTTGGTAAGTCAACCAAATTTTCTTTACGTATTTAATACAGAAACAGCGACTTCTACAACCAAATAAAAAGCTTCTCTTCGTGCTTTGGCATTTTAACTCACTATATTTATTCTTCATTAACTGCCCGAATTGTACGTAAAATATCTTGTATTTTGCCCTTCACTGTTTACAGTTTATTGCCTGTGGTCCTCCAATTATTTCGTTGGTGGCATAAATTTTGTACTTAATAATAAAATAATTGCTAGAAAAATTAAAGTCAAAGGTCATGTTAAGTGAGAATTTATCAGTTTTAAAGCCATATAATAATGTCGAATATACCTACCTATCGTTAGATAGTAGGTACCTATACAATTAATTGAAAATATGTAAGAATGCTGTCTACTTCTACTTTTTACCTGAGACAAATACAGAATTTTGACTATTGAAGTATTTAGGTAGCAAGAAAAAAATATTTTTTGAAACTATAATATAAGGAAAAATTATTCAAGTAGGTATTTAATGAAATAAAAAAATATATACCTAATTAATTGCCCTTTGGTGTATGATATACACATAAGTATTTCAACTGTAATATAATTTTAAAATTTGTGGTTAATTTGATAAGACTAAATGTATATCAAAACCGTCTAAAAGGTTTTGGTTGTTCTAGGAAAACTTCCGTCTTCTAAAAAGAAATAGGTATTTTTTAAAACTTTTACTTATAAGCAAAAAGATAAAATCAATAGAAAATTTTTAGAAATAAAACAAATCATTATAAAAACTCATTAATGAATAGGTAGGTTACTCAAGAGTTTTATTTGACATAGATACATAGGTAGTACATATTAATTGCATACATATTTTTGGGACTTTTCAACAAAAGAGCAAACTAGCGCAAGGAAAAAGAATCGTAACAGAATGAAATTATGTCTGTTCTCGCATTTCATATTACCGACAGCGTTTGGCTGTATATTCACGACGATAAATAAATATTTTTGGGTTTTTAGTTATAGAGCTTCAAAGTTGTCAAAAATAAAACTAATTTAATAACTCCTTAACAAATAGCGTTGAAATTTGAAGCATTTATTTATACTATTATAGTGAATTATCCCTTAAAGTTACAGTGAAATCGATATACTGGGTGATAATTTTTTCCGGTTATCACCCCATTTTAGCGGTCAAAACTTTTAATGGTCGTATTTTTTTAAATGTGCAGCAACATTGACAACGCCATAGTCTAAATAAATGTTCCAAACGTCAACGCGATTGGTAAAGACGTTGTGAAGTTATTAATTAAATTACTTTTATTTTTGGCAACTTTGAAGCCCATGACTCAAAAGTATTTTATTTGCCAATCATTGTTGGTGAAATTTGCGGACATCCTGCATATATGCATAGTTAAATATAACAGAATTGTATGTAATATAATGTGGTTGCCAAAATAGCCCGAAATTAATTCTTTCTCATCACATAATAGTGTCGTATAATTCATACATAGAAGTATTTGGAGTTTAATTGAAGCTAGAATAAACTGTGCTTAGTTTAGTTAGATTTGACTAAGTTCACAATAAAAATATAGTAAAGCCAAGGCTGCTGAACTAATAATGGTAATTACTTTGTCGTATGCTAGACACTAAATCATATTTATAAGAATATGTGAGTCAAGTTGTAGCTATAAGTATGTGCAGGATATTTAGATCCGTTGATTCTTTAATAAAGAAATAATAGTTTTTATATTTCATTTAGTTATAATTTAGTTAATGCCTAGGATACGAAATTTATAAACATACCCATATCACCCCGGATAATCAAAATGGATCTTTTCACGGCCGGTGCCGTGAGAACCCGAAAATAATGACGCTTGGGTTGTTATGGAAATGTTTGAAAATATCTAGCATCAGTCCACAAAATATAACATCAGTCATGTGGTCATAACTACGAATTAAGAAACGTCAGAGCTATGACCTTTTGTACCTAATTTTTATTTCGTATGAAGTGAAATATAAAACGTTATATACATGACGGGAGATACTAGGATGATTATGCCCTTAGGCGACTTACCTACGGGCATAATCATCCCTGTATAGGTACTCTTGGTACATAAATAACTATTTTACTCATCGCCAAGTTATTTAAGGGCGCTGTTTTATACTTAATTGTCAACGACTTCATGGCTGTTTTTGGGACAGTCTATGAAAATCTGAGTAAGGTAGAAAAAATATTGATTATATACAAGTTTTCATCAGCGTGTACAACTGTTTACAGGCTGACAAATTACTTAAGAATAAGAGAATAAGAAAACAAAACATATTTTTACAATTATGTTTTATCATAAAATCTGATTGTGCACGTCAACTACACATTGAGAAGTTTGCATACGGCATTATCACACTTCGCGAGAGTTCTTTTAACAGAGCGATAAGATGTTTCATGTTCTCTGTAGCACATTTTTCCTCCAAAAGTTAAAGGAAATGAATCAATTTCAGCATTACGCTAATAAGATCATCAACCTACTAGGCGAATTTTTTTGTGTCTCTTTCGATGCGATTCTTTGTCTTTGAAACGTCAGCCATTAATATAATATGGACAAGTATTTTAAAAAAGTTTTTTTTTTAAGTCTGGAAATTGGAAAATATACCTATACCTACCTACAAATACTCTAAATTTGTCAACAATAGTTGTTTTTATTTAACCATATTTTCTAAATTTTACCCGTTGTTTGCAAAAAGATCACATTTATTAGCAAACTGAATTCTAATACTGGAATAAATAATAATCAGTAATATATTTGCAATTAATATATTCATATTCTTGATAAAGTTATCTGTACATGTTTATCAATAAGAAACGCAAGAATCAAACGTGTAAGTATTATTATTATTATATCTTATATGCCCTCTGCAAATAAAATAAAGTAGTTATCGTAACGGAAATTATTATTACGTCGTATATGATTTTGTAGATGAGTTCATAGTCTTTTCTTGCAGTGAATTAAATACACGAAATATTTGTCAGAACTACAGTATATGTTCGAACAAGTCGACACTGAGATTATTTTCAAATTGATTTTGCGACATAACGTGTTGTATAATAAGTATAGGTATATTTTTTACATTACATTACATTTAACAATGCTCTATTGCACATGATATCCCTTCATTCGTCACGCTAAATTATACAATGTAACTACGGCTCAAATTGCTTCGAAATAAAGTGCTTCCTCATACTACTTACATTGCTAGCTGTTAGTCCAAGGAAGTTAGGAAAAATAGCGGAAATTTTTAGGCACAGCAGATATCGAGATGCGGTTTTCTACATTGTGTTCGGGAAGGTCCCAGGAAAAAAGTCTATATCATCTGGTATAGCCATTTTTTGAAAAATGCCTTCTGGGCCGGAAAATGCATTACACCATTATAGGAACGACTGGAAACGCGGAAAAATCACTCGGAAATCGTTGCTCGAGGGTTTTCGGGGCTGCCGAACTCGATTCTGGCATTAGAATTATCCGGGGGTGGCTCTGTGGGGGTGCGCGGGAGGTGAATTGGGGGAGAAATGGCAACATGCATAAAAATCACTCCAAACGCGTTACTCGAGAGTTTTCGGGGATGCCGAATTCAATTCTAGCATTAGATTTCCCCAGGGACGCTCGGGGGTGGCTCTGTGGGGTTGTCTGGGGGTGATTGGGGGAAAATTTAAGTTTATAATGAATAATTCAACATTAATAAAAACTCCTATTTGTTATTTGAATAAAGTATTATTTTCATAATTTGTGATTTTTCACTTTCTCCTTTACCATTTCCCACAGAGCCACCCCCGAGCGCCCCCGGGGAAGTCTAATGCCAGAATGGAATTCGGTTCCCCCGAAACCCCTGAGTATCGATTTTGGAGTGATTTTTATGGACGCTGTCATTTCCCCCCCAATCACTCCCCAGACAACACCACAGAGGGACCCCCGAGCGCCCCCGATGAAATCTAATGCTAGAATTGAATTCGGCATCCCCGAAAACCCCCGAGTAACGAGTTTGGAGCGCCCCCGTATAATTCCAATACCAGAATTGAATTCGGCATCCCCGAAAACCCCCGAGTAACGAATTTGGAGCGATTTTCATGCACGCTGCCATTTCTCCCCCAATTCACCCCCCGCGCACCCCTACAGAGCCACCCCCGTGCATGCCCGGGCAATTGTAATGCCAGAATCGAGTTCGGTAGCCCCGAAAACCCACGAGTAACGATTTCCGAGCGATTTTTCCGAGTTTCCAGTCGTTCCTGTAATGGTGTAATGCGTTTTCCGGCCCAGAAGGCATTTTTCAAAAAAGGGCTAAACCAGACGATATAGACTTTTTTCCTGGGACCTTCGTGAACAGAATGCAGAAAACCGCATATCGATATCTGCTGTGCCTAAACATTTCCGCTATTCGGTCGATTTTGATCCAAATGCCCTGGACTATGTTGGTATTATGTAGGTATTTTATGTATGTTTCGTATGTCCAATAAATCTGTAGTAATGAACTAAAAATGTAATTTTTTTTTCTCATTTTTCGACTATGAATTTTATCTAAAAACGAAACAATTACGTTACGTTTCTTCTTCTTACGTCACCAAGGTAAAATATCTTATTTATTTCAATTTTTTTTATTTCTTTAATTGTTTAGAATACAGGTTTAGTTACTTGTAATGCTTTGTATTAAAAATATCTCATTACTTACAGTTAGTACATAAGAAATATTTATAAGCAGTAATTCGATTACATGTAAAAATTAATTGCAGTTATTAATAAACCAGACAGTGCTGACTGTTTGCTAACCAGGTAAAATTGTAGTCCTGGCAAATATCCACCTAGCCCTTAAAATAGTAATTTTAATTACGTAGCAAGATATGCATAGACCTAGGAATTGCGCAAACTTTGTATGCCGTAATAGCGTCTAGATCGCGATCTAGGTCTAGAAACTTACGTCACTGGAAAGTGAAGTTATTTAATATGAAAATGTTTATATCTGTTACCGTTAAAGTGTAAACTTGATTGATAGGGGACAAAGTAACTGAGCCGTTGGTTATTTTGATAGAAAATGCATATTCAGCATATTCTACAATAATTGTAGCAGTTATTTTTTAAACTAACCCACTCGGATGGCTAATTTACTTAGTCAAATACACCGAAGGGGAAAAATCTCGGGAATAATAATTACTGTCCGTTATGTAGAGGCGTCCGTTGTCGAAAAGTCTTTAATAGAATTTGATAAAAGTGTGTAAAAATATTCATAGCTGTATGGCATACACATTTGTCACAAATATTTTATGTTGCATTTATATATTATTTCTAATTACGCATTATGTATAATAATAATTATTGAAAAATATCGGAAATTTTAGTTTGTTTTTTGTTTTGACAGTTATTTTTTACAATTACGGATTCCACATGCGATGTTACTTCACAAATGTTTTGTGTTGCTACCATATTGCCTTTAGAAATAAAAAACAACTCTAGATTTCTTGGTAGGCCTCACTAATTTTATTGACAGTAGAAAACATCTGTTCATCGTCACTCTCAGTGTCGAGATATGGACAGTTTGATTTTTTTCTTTATAATCACCGACACAACTAACTAAACTTACTTCCGAATTTTCAGTCTCCAAGGCGGCATTGATTTCCACGTAATTTTCAGTTTTGAATTCCATTTTCTTTGCAAAATGTTGACAATCGTAAATCATCCTCGGGATCGTCTTCCTCCGACGATGTTTCTTCTACATCATCCGTGGTTTTGTTTCAAAAACAGCACCTAAGAAAACATTTTTTTATTGCGTTTGCTTGGACATTTTTCCATGCTGCCACTATCCAATGCATTAGCAATTGTTATAGATTTCTCAAATTCAGTCGTTGATAATGAACATTCTATGGATGACAGCATTCTTCGCATTAAAAATTTTCCTATATAGTGTTTTAAAATTTGTTATTATTCTTTGATCCCGCGGTTGACAATGGGTTGTAGTGGTAAAAAAACTAGGATAACTGAATGTATGGGTGGGACGTTGCTTTATCTAAAAATAAAATAATGTTTCTTTTTTGGTGCTGCATCTTTTTGGCAAATTTGTGCAACCAGTTCGTCATGATATCTCTTGTCATCCAAGCCATTTTGGTATAGTACCAGCTTATAGGTAGCTTAACCACATGGCAATTTTTAAAACACCGCGGATTTTTACTATTTCCTATAAGCAAAGGTTATGTTCCTTTCTTTGTCATCTGTCCGTTGTAAAGAGTGAACATTACAAGCAAAACAATACGTAAGTTCCAAAAAAATTGTCCGGGACCATTGTTAAGAAGGTTGATATTTCATACAGATACCTACATAAGGAATGTTTGGTGACTGAAAAACTGTCCGTTTAGTAGAAGTTTCCGTCGTCTAGAGGTGTCCGTTAACAAAGTTTCACTGTACTAAAATACTAAATACTTTTTTTTTTGGTTATTTTATAAACTATCCAATTCGGTCTAACTGGACTACTATTGTAGTATCTAGCCAGGCGATTTCAAAAATTAAAATTCGATTAGTTATAGTAGGTATTAACGTTTTTGTGATGCGAGTATTTATATTAGTTTTCCAAGTCTCAAAACTGGCTTACGTGATATCAACTCGGATGATGAATATTGTTTTAATTTATGACGATGTGAAAATGCTTTAGCAGAATGATTCCCCGGTAAATGTATCAAAAACAGCTACTTTTACCTCGGTGTGCAGAGAGTGCAAGTGCAGTGCAATGCGAGGGAAATTTAAAACCGCATCGTGGAAGAGATGGAGGTTCAGAACTTCCACGGCGTAGTGCAGCATTGTGACGTATCCTACACGAGGCTTAATTATATCCGTACCATATCCAGCGTGGTCAAGCATTAATGTCAAGGGATTGGACGAGGAGGACCGGTACCATGGCCGCCACGATCTCCTGACTTTAAATCATTCTTTTTGTGGTGATTTAAAATAAAGTACCTATATCACACCGAAGTGGATACATATTATTGATGTAACATCAAGTAAGTCAAACTATTTTATTAATTAAAACCACAAATTAAATCTATTAATAATTAATAACAATAACGGCGAAAGCAGTTAAATTTTCTGTATAAATTGTTATTTATTTCTGCCCTTGAGCATTTCCTTCTATTTTTGTCTGGCCGCTTTATCAGGTTTTACAGTGGACCAGTCTTCAGTGCTCTGCAGAAGTGTATTTTTAAATCATTTCGAACTGCCCATTTTGATTTTTTTTTTGCAAAATTGTATTTGTAAGAAAGTTTTTTTAGATAAGTTCAGATACACCCTGTATAAACTCGCCACCTATTTTTTTTATTTCATCTCGTTAATTTCATAAACCGGCTATTTGGAACGATGAAAAAACATAATTTCGAAAGTCTCCTGTTTTATTAAGCATAAAAAGAGTTTAACAAACATTTATTTAGATACAGATAATCTTAAAAAAGTAATAATAATAATAATAACATGCCTTTATTTACATTTAAGTTACATCATTTAAGAGAATAGTTAATAGAGGGTGGCGGTATCCAACCAGGCTGCTCGTACAACCACCAATATTAACGTAATAGAAAAAATAGTAGTAACATTTAACAAGTCGCAAAATATTTAAGTTAAATTAGTTAGTAACGATCACGACTGTTCATTATAAACTGTTTGATTTTCCGTTGAAAAGCGCGAATATTAGTGGCTCCTCCGATATCATGAGGCAAAGAGTTAAAAATATTAGGAGCATTGTAAGAGAAGCATCGATGAAACATTACAGAGCTATGTCTAGGGGTAACTAATAATTCTCTATGGCGAGTAATACGATCATGAACATCAAGAAGCTTATTAGATAAATATTCAGGCATATTTAAATTTATAACTTTAAAAACAAAACAAGCTAAATGTAATTTAAATCGCTCGCCTAGCGTAAACCAACCAGAGTCTCTGAGAGCACCAGAAATGTGATCATATTTTCTTAAGTTATAACAAAACCGCAAACAGGCATTTCGTACCTTTTGAAGACTATTTTTATCAACTTGTAGTAAAGCAGGCCAAAACAC
This sequence comes from Monochamus saltuarius, assembly GCA_025584915.1. Lineage (NCBI taxonomy): Eukaryota > Metazoa > Arthropoda > Insecta > Coleoptera > Cerambycidae > Monochamus > Monochamus saltuarius. The sequence continues at coordinate 8,875,458 of CM046723.1, read as the reverse complement.
AATATCGCAATACAATAGTAAATATAAAATTAAACTATCAGTCAACCTTAGTTTGACGTCCTGGGACAGAACTTCCCTATGACTATATAAAATTTTTAATTTGAGAAAACACTTTTGAACTAATTTAGATACGTGAGTCCTAAATCTAAAATATACATCCATGATAAGTCCAAGATTTTTACACTCATTGACTGGTGTAATAACTGTATCATTGATCTTAATTTCAAAGGCAGGATTATTTAAAATTAAATTAAATTTTAAATTAAATTAAAGTAATGTAAAATTTAGGAAAAGAACAAATAAATAGACACTATTTATTGTTGTATGATTTGCTATTCCTGAATTTTTTGTTGTATGTGCCCATAGAGATACATTTAACGTAAGTACTTTTGTCATATCTTTGAGTTCTTAGCTTTCTTATTATACAAATTTCGTATTGTTTCGTCATATTTTTGCCTGTGATCCATTTTTACATCTCATTTAATCAATTTACATTACTTAGAAAACAAGTGGACTGTTACTTTTTTACAATTATCATTTTATTTTTACAAAAACTTACTGGTTATATTTTGTTAAACTGTTTTTTAATATTAAAAAAAAGAGGGAACTTCAAAATCATGTTTATGACATTATCTAGTGAAAATAGAGAAGTAGTTGGCTGGTTAGTACACTGTTCAAATAATTGGCTAATTTGTGGTACCAGAATGATTGTTTTTAACCAGAGACAAAAAGCTATTTTAGTTTCTCTGATTATTTCAAGTAAATTAATCAAGTGAGTGGGTTAGTTTATAAAGTAGGTATCCGCTACCGAAGAAATATGCGTTTTCTATCAAAATAACCAATGGTTCAGTTACTTTGTATACTAGCCAGCTAGTTTCAAACTAACCAATTTTGCACTTTAGCCATATCTAAAATAAAACGAAGGTTACATGCTCGTACAACAAATAAGAGTAAGATTTACTAATTTTTCATGACGTTTCGCATCTCTACTTGTATATTCAAGTCGGGCGATCTCGATGGTAAAACAAATGAACGAATATCTGTCAATTTTTTTTAGAACGAAAAAAACCGGTGTTGCTGTTGCTAGAAATTCCTGCAAGTAGTTTCAATTGCTCGTATTCCATTGGCATTTCGTAAAGGTATTTGACGTTTACTAGAGGCAATTCTTTCACGTCAAAATTATACGTTATTATCATTAATTAAAGTGTTACTCGAAGCAAATTGTTTTACCGGCTGTGTAATTTTGACAGATATTGCGAGATACCTACCTAATCACGATGTCTGTACAGTTAGGATTATTGTACGTGACTTTTTAGGCAAAGAAATACAGGGTCGTCTCGTCGACTTCATATATATATACAAATAATTTTAGACGTTTAAGAACTGCGAATAATATAGAGCTTTGCAAATAATATTAATGTTTTTTTATGTCATATATTTTCAGGTATTAACAATATTTTTTGAAACTAAATACTCAGTGGACAAAAGCCCCAACCTGCGTTGAATTACACCCACAATATTTACCCATATATTCCTTATTATTAGCTTTTGTAACATTTTTTACTGTTTAAGAAAGGTATTTTAAGCTAATATGTATCAAATCTCCTACAATTCCTATCAATGAAGTCATAATATGTATGTTCTCTGATACCAAACATCTAGGTATGCTAATGAACATCCACAGACAAAACTCTATTCAATAATTATCTAAAAAATTTAATATATTTACTAACCTCTGGAGTGGGAACTCGAAATTCAACCACAATAATTGAGATCTCACTTATTTCTGCGTTTTATTTGGATCGCTTCATCAGGTGGAGTCGTTTATCTCTAGTCAAATCTCTAACTATAGAAATTATTATACCACTAAATTTATATTATTTTAAATTGAATGTAAAAATGAAATATCGACAACGTCAAACTGATTAACTGTCAATGAATATCATAACAGAGCTTTGCAAATAATATTAATGTTATCCCATGCCACCTGCGAATATTCAAAGGTACCGAAGTAAAGCGAATATACTGAGTGTCCGGTATATGAGTGCCGTAAGTTTAAGAACTTATTATATAAATCTGACCAAAAGCAATAAAATACTCTTATGAAAATAATGTCTGAAACGAATAGTTTGTCTACAAATACGTTTCAAAAATAAAAATACAACTGCAATAATATGTTACGAAATTACAAACTAAGATACAATTAAGGTACAGTAAAAGCATCTATAACGTAATTTGTTCGTAATTTAATTTTTGGATCAGGATTACGAACTAAGCAATTGCATTTCCCGAGAAACTCGTTAAAATTGTAACGTACGTAAAGTTCGACAACATTTCAGTGTCAGGCTGCCGCAGCAGCTGATAACCTAAAAGTAATGTTCATAATAGTATAGCTAGAGAGTTTCATTTTTGTCTAGTTTTTGTTTGATGTTTGTGAGTGTACATAAACAAAAATGAAACCACGATATGTTAATTTACGGCGAATCTAGGCAAAACCCTCTGGCTACGAGACCTTTGTACGGTAAACGCTTCTTGCAGGAAACAGAAGTTATTTTAAACACCTGTAATTATTATTCTCTGTTGTGAAAAAAGATCTAAGAACACCATTCACAGTAAGTACATAGGTTTAGGTGTACCTATTTGTAATTATTATGTACTTATAAATACATAAAAGTCCTAAGATAGTATGTGAGCGACGTTGTCACATATTCAAGACCTGTTTGCTGTCATAATTCTGTTACCGTCAGAAAAAAAAACTTGTTAAGTCAAATATATTTTGCTTAGTACAAGTTATCATATGGCAAAATTAAGACACTCATATTCCCATGGGTGAAGTTAGGGGGGGCTTAGCCCTCCCAAAAATATTCATAAACAACTTACACCCTTTTCCGAACCGAAATGAAAACACAGTCCACCCGGGGCTTTAGGCCCCCTAGATCTGATCTGACCTAACTTCGCCCATGCATAATCCTGACATATAACTACAGAAATTGATCTAACAACAATTTTAGAGATGAAAATTTTGTTTATACGAATGTGAAAACGATTGCTAAAATGCGTGTGTTAAAATGAGTTAGAATAGCAAAATAACGTGTGACAGCTAAACACTTTTTAAAAGTTATTATTTTATTTAAGGAGAATAATTGAAATAGTAAAAGTGAATAAACAAAATACCAAAAATTTTATTTTTGATATTACTTTTGTTCTATGTGTTTTAGTTTTCCAAATTTCCATACCTACAAATTTGATCATTTTACTGCGATAAATACGGAGACCTTAAAGAGAAAATATTTTTGTCAGACTTTTGAGAAGGGTATTGCAACAAGGTACTGCAAGCAGCAAGGGCTTGCTGCAAGCCATTGCAAAAACAATTGCGGACTGAAAAACACCTTGGTTGTATCATATTTCAATACAATAAATTTCCAAAACCCTGTGAATAGATGCTCTAAATTACACGAAGCATTATATTTATTATATCTTCTTTCCTTAATCTTGGATGTGGTTGTTTACATTGAATCTATTTTTACTACATTGTATTCATCTGTCGAATCCGTGTTTTAAATTTTCCTGCACGTGGTGCAACGCACCATAACTAACATAGCAGAATTATGTAATACGTGGAAATCGTTTCACAGGTAATTATAGCAAAAATTATACATAATGGCGAATGCGCTGTTGCTATTATTTGCAAATTAGCAGTGCATGCTCAGCTGGACTGTTAATATGCTTTGCACGTAGTAGGTTTTATGTGCCGTGTGTTATGCCTAAGAACAAATACAAATGTATTAAAAAATATATCAGCTGTCCGTATATAATTCCTTGATTTTATGTGCAGTTTGTTTATAAAAATGTTATCGGTGTATAGATGAGGTGTACTAAATTGTAGCAGGTAGCTAAAATGTAAGACGGATTGTCGGTCTTTGTCTATGCCGCTTCAATTTCTCGGTCCATTTCTCTTATAAATAAACAATATAAAAATAAAACAGCAAATAAAACATGAGACTACTTTAAGCATCATAACCGGATTAAGAGGGTTTTTAGTAATTCAAATAAAATTATTCAATATTATTATCAAAATATTTATTTACATTTAATGAATTTTTCCACACAAAAATATATGTATTTTGAAAATTCAAATTATGGTGAGTAAATGTAGTGTTGTATAAAAAATGTACAATAAAGAAAATGAAAAAGTAGGTATATTAAAATTCATTCTCTGAATATTCTGATGAATTATTCCCACATTTTCTTGTCTTCTTTTTGTACATGATGTATACATCTTTGCCAGTTATCTGCAGTTACTCGTTCCAAGGAATTTTTTAACAAAATTTTCACGTCACTTAATTTAAACGTCGTATTATTTCGCGCTACATCTCCTTTTACCTGCGCCCAGACTAATTCGATTGGGTTAAGTTCACAGTGATAAGGTGGTAACCGTAGTACCGTTATTTGGCGATTTGTTGCCATTTCATCGATAACATATTTTGTCTGATCTTTATTAAGATGACAAGTGTCAAAAGTTCCTTTTTCACCATATTTGTTTCAAAAGAAATGTTTTTTTCCGGATAACCATTGAATTATATCGGCTTTCCTCCAAGCAGTCGTAGGCATCCGCTCGGTCTGCCGTGAATGGTAACTGGCATTATCCATGACAATTACAGACCCCGGAGGAATAAGATCCAACATCTGTGTAAAATACTCTTTGAAAACATCTGCGTGCATGTCTTCGTGATAGTCACCTGTATTTTTAGATTCAAATAAAAGTAAACCGCCATCTACAAAACCACTGGCACTACCTATATGTGTTACTATTAATCTTCGCCCTTTACCTGAAGGTGCCTTGAACCCTGTTAAAAGTCCATCCAAAAATGCTTGTCGAAAACGTTTTACATTTTTATCTTGCCATACTTTTGTTACAGTCCCTCGTTAATCCAAGTTTCGTCTAGATAATAAATATTCCTCCCTTCGTCACGGAATTTTCTAATTGATCTTAAGTAGGATCTTCGCTAACAAATAATTTCATCTTTATCGATAAGAACTGACTTCCTGTTCTGCTTTTCCTAGCAAAAATTCAACTCTCGTAAGACGGTGTGTACTTTTCTGCGAATGACATTTTTGAAGAAATCATTTATAACGACTTTTGACCTCCCTGTAGATGATTTTGGGGGATTTACAGTATCTTGTTCATTTTTGGCCTCCTTTAAAAGTCTGTAGATAGTCGATTTTCCAATACCTGTCATTTTGGAACACTTTTCCACGATGTCGTTAACACTGTTGGTAGGATTTTGGTGTTTCAATGCATTAAATATATTTAATATAATAATGTCCTCATTCTGAGACAGCGCACATCTTTTCATGCGTTTAGCAGGTACGTAATCTGATAAGCTCAACATTTTACCCAAACAATATAATATCCACTGGCACAATACTCACTAAACACAAGTCGAATATTACTCTACTGCACTAGCACGTCGTCGTATATTCAGTTCTAAGACTGGATTGATCTGTCACAATACACTGGCTCCTGCCCTATGATGTATCCAGTAAAATATACTAATGTATAATGTAATACACCCATTACTTGTTAGTATTAGTGTTACCCGATAATTACCTGAAACGACCGGTTCTTATCTCGGGGTTTTATTACTCTCTTTCATTTCCAAACAGACTATAGACAGATCTTTCCAGTGACAACAATGAATCGGTAGCACTGTTACCAATTGTGACAACAAAATACACTAAGTAGCACATAAAATATTTCTAGAAAGCGTCTGGCACAACCATTTTGAATCTTTCTCTATGTGTGTATGTTCGGTGATCAAATTCTTTGATACTTAAAACCATCAAAGAGTAACTATTACGTAACCGCCCCCAAATTTGCTACTTTGTTCATTGTTGTATAAATAACTTCATACAACAAAGTCACAGTTACTTCTTCGTATTTTTGACTACCTCTGATTACCTTACGGTTATATGTCTTCTAAGTAGCCTGGTTTTGGAGACGTGTCAGTTATCAGTGGGACGATCTGTAAGTTTTCAGAACTAGAAAGTGGCAAATGATCGTAGCAGCCATACAAACTCATGTTACTAAAATAGGACTTCAACATTGCAATCACTTTCAGGTAGTTTTGATCGTTGCCGCGGCGTTCAGGGAACCTTAGTTTAAAGTCTTTAACTTGTAAGTAACCTTTACTAGTTCAAACAGCGTTATCGTTACTTATACAACTATTTAAAATCATTACACGCTTCATCTACAAAGTGCGTATCACTTATAAAATTCATCATAAAGTAAATTTCCCAAGGCTGAAAACCTTCAAACTCTTCGTAATCGTGTAATGTCTGTATCTATTCGATCATGTCACGTGCTGAGTGTACTTTTTGTCTTTGTGAATATTATCATATTTTTACAACTACATATTGACTTAGTGATAAGTATGTATACAACCCCATATATTTATATTAAACTATAAGCTTTGACCCAGATTATATATCTCGGTCATAACACCACAAAAAATGCAAAGAACAAAACATGCAGCAGGGGTAACCAGCAAAGCCACAAAGAAATAAAGAAATTTAATAAAAATAATAATGCAGGAGATAAAATTCAAGGAGTGTGTTCAGTGTAAACGTCTGCAAAAATACTGGCAACGAAAACTTTAAAATAACGTTACAGCCTCGTTCGATACTTTGTAGTAAATATTACTTGAATACGTATTGGCAGTTTCTTGTTATGGATGCTAAAGTATCAGTTACTTTCAAGTTGCATTTGTTAGAGCTAACGACTTCAAAGTAAGATTTGCGAAATGTGTCATTTTGAGACTTAGGTCGCCATTATTGAAGTATTAACCTTAACTTCGCTAATAAAGCATTTGGCATTTCCAATGAACCATAAAAATCGCTTTCGCAATCTAGAGTACCTATCACATTCACACATAATGTTATTTACTAAATATTTTAGCAACATTTTTATTAAAACATCTACATTTTAAAGGCGCATGCTGAATTTCTAAGTTTTATCACCATGTTTGTCAATAAAATTGCATTCGTTTTAATTTTAGGGTTCATGTCACTGCACAATAATATTTATTTCGAAGTATTTAGATATTTCACTTGCGTAAGTAATACGTACTCACAAACCTAGAAAAAATATAGACATCGTCGGAAATTGTCCAACGAGGCCGTCAGGCCGAGTAGGACAACACGTCGAGTGCAATAAGCACTTTTTGTACGAGTTGCGTACAATATTTTTTCTACGTTCATGCAAAAACCAAAAAATGTTATTTAGATGACACTAAGGGCCTTTACCCACGAGACACCGGTGTCTGGGACACGTGTGTCCGAACACAGTGTTCGTAGAAGACACCGTGAATAAGAAAGAGGCTACGTAAAAAACGAAAATGCATCAGCAAAAGAAAATATTGGGTGCACCCTTTTTATTACCCGAAAGGTATCAAAAAGGGCTGTATCCAACCTTATACTGGGATTTACGGAATCACCCGACAAAATTTTTCTAGTACTTCCGCATGTCTGTAAAATGATGAATTAATATCTATTTTACATATGCATATCAAAGGCTATTTTCTATTTGGGATATGAAATCCTCCGTATGCATTTTGACGTACGATTACAACTCGCGAACTATAATTGGGACACTGGTGTCTCCCGTCTGTTGAGGCATAATTGAAAACAATGCTTTTCTAAAGAAAGACACAGTCGCTTTGTTTTCAATTTGTGGCGGAGTAAAACACTTGCAAGACACAGTGGCCGTGTCGGACACGGAGTGTCCCGCTGATGTGTTCCGTATGTAAATACACATATATTTCAACGTTCTGCTAGACTGAGACACTGTGTCGGACACACGTGTCCCAGACACCGGTGTCTCGTGGGTAAAGGCCCTAAGTCTAGGAAAATGTGACGTCGATTTGAACGTTTATGTTTGTCATGATGACAAAACGCTGTAGTAGAATGACAGATGAATGCAAGAAACATTTAATTGCACTAGTGCAATAAAGAACCACTTTTTCCACTAACTATAGTTCAATAAAGTTTTGTTTTTTGCATGAACGTAGAAAAATAGTTATTTATGCAACAAGTACAAAAAGTAAGTGTTTATTGCACGCGACGTGAAATTGTCCAACGAGGCCGCCAGGCCGAGTAGGACAACACGTCGAGTGCAATAAGCACTTTTTGTACGAGTTGCATACAATATTTTTTCTACGTTCATGCAAAAACCAAAACATGTTATTTAGATGACACTAAGTCTAGGAAAATGTGACGTCGATTTGAACGTTTATGTTTGTCATGATGACAAAACGCTGTAGTAGAATGACAGATGAATGCAAGAAACATTTTATTACACTAGTGCAATAAAGAACCACTTTTTCCACTAAATATAGTTCAATAAAGTTTTGTTTTTTGCATGAACGTAGAAAAACAATTTTTTAATTGTTTTATTGACGCATTAATCAAAAACATGTTATTTTCTAGGGGTATTTTTACGTCAAGTGACTATATAAGCTTTTAAAAACGATTTATCAATACATTGTGAATTCATGAGTTTTTTTCTAATTCATCTGCAGAGGAATTGCAAAAAAATACTAGCAAATTTTTAAAAATTAAGAAATCTGAAACCTTAAAACAATTTCTCAGATTACTTTTTCTGAAAAAAAAAGGTCTTATCGTGGTTTCTTTGTATTTCGGGAAATACAGGAGATTAGGAAGTTGATCCATGCTTTTCCAATTTTATCAATATTTTTGGTAGCTACAAATCCTCTAGTATCTCAAATAGGTATTTGAATATTTTATATTCAGCTTAAATTTGTGCATTTGTATAAATTTGCAGAACATTCATTTTACTTTAAATGCATTCTTCACGCAAATTTCAGTTTGCTTAATTTTTTTTCTAAAATTCAACACAACACATCATTTATTTAATATGGCTTGTCATTATGATTAGGAATATAAACATAAATGTAATAAACTAAATTTATTGCGTTAGCTTCTGTAATCAAAACTAATGTATTTATGCCTTACAAATATTCCAGTTCTGTTTGATTCGAAAACAAATGTCAGAGGTCAGAGTATATACAATCGGGTAACCTATACCCTTGACTATATACTCAAGGCCTATACGTAGCTCTAATAGAAAAAACAAGTTTTGTTTGATTGATAATTTAATATTTAAAAAACAGTGAAATTATTAATGGAGATACCATCCATATATTTGTACATGTACAAATTGTTTCCAGTGTTTGTTTTACCGAAAATTCTTGACGATTAAAAAACTTACTTTTCTTTTTCTGAATTCACATACACAGTTTCCTGTTTTCCCAAAACCGTGTTTTCCTGGTTGCTGTTTTTAATCAGATGGCCCTAAATATTTCATAGCATTTGACAACAACACTTTGAACAATTTTAACATTAACATAGAGACTTTTAACTTGAATCAGTTTACTGTAGCACATATTCTTCACTCTTTACAGAAACTGAAAAACAAGATGACTAGTGGAGACAAGTTTCTAGTTTTATTATAAAAGATTGTGGTTAAGCTTTGTCCACATCTGTGCTTATTATTTTTAATTTGATATTGTCAACATCAAGTTTTCCCAATGTTTGGAAGTTATTAAGGGTTAGTCCGATTCTGAAAAGTGGCAATTCATCTGACACTAAGAATTATCGCCCCATTATAATTTTATCAAATTTTGCAAAGGTTCTTGAGATGTCGTTGTATACTTTCATTTCAATAACATCAAACTCCTTATTTCTCCAAATCAGCATGGATTTGTGCATAAACTTCTAACTGTTTCTAATTTAACAGAGTTTACTCGTTTAGTTTGTTTCGAATAATATGGATAATAAAGACCAGGTGGATGCGATATATACCGACTTCTCAAAGGTCTTCGGTAAGGTTAATCATAGTTTACTTCTCCAAAAACTTTGGTACTATGGTTTTAGTAATTGGCTTTGCGTTATGAAATCTTACATCAAGGTAAATTATTTGTATCTTATAACGGTTTTAATTCAAATACATTTTAGCAACTTCCGGGGTACCACAATAGTCAAATTTAAGACCACCTCTTTTTGTTTTATTTGTAAATGATCTATCTTTGTGTCTGAAATCCTGCCATCTTTTTTCTGCTTGTTGTTTCATAGCGCTTCATGTATTGAAGATTGTACTATATTTCAGGAATTTTTAAATGTTGTGGTGTGTGAACAATAACCCTCTTTAAATATAAGTAATTACGTACTTTTAATAAAAATTATGCCATTTGGCATAAAATATGTAACTATATTTACCTGGAGTTGATTAGAGTATGTATTTGGTATTTTTACAGTAATACACCGTGTGAATAATGTGTAAATGACTATTTTTATCACTGAATGGTGACGTCAAAATTAGATACAAATTTGAATATCTCACCCGCAAAAACTCCCGATTTACAAATTTTATGTAAATATGTGGAATTATTTATATACAAATATCGAAAATAAAATTTTAACTTTGACACCTTGTATCTTTTTTATTATGCGACTTGGGATATAGGTATGTTAGGTTAAATCGATATTTGAATCTTGAAAAAAGAAAAAAATTGAATCTTTTGGTGTAAAACAAATAATTAGCTCACCAACACGAGTTACTAATAATACAGCTACTCTTTTGGATGTTATTTTAATATCAAATGATTTATATTTTAATAAATCTGGTGTTATGCATATCCCACAAGAACAATCTGATCACTTTTTAGTTTTCTGCTCTTTTGTCAATGAAAAACCATGTTATGATGACAGTATTGTAAAATTTAGAAATTTTAAGCGCATTGATCGAGAATTATTGCATGAATTATTGTTACTAACACCATTTCATGATATATTTACTATACATGACATCAATAAAAAAGTTTCTTATTTTAATAGCATAATAATAAACATTTTGACACGATTGCTCCAGTAAAAGCAATTTCAATTAAAAACAAAATCCTCCATGGTTAACCGATAATGTAAAACTTTTAAGAACTTTACGAAATAAAGCATATAATAAATTTAAACTGTCAGGAAGTATTGCCCATTGGGAGTATTATAAAAGTTTGAGAAATCAGACCAATATATCAATAAGAAATGAAAAAAGGCTTACCTTCATAGTTTTGAAAATGTAAAATCTAGTAAATTGTTATGGAAAATTTTAAAAATTTAGAAATCCATAGACCTTCCAGTTTTAAAATTCCTGAAAATCTAAATAAACCAAATGATATTAATAAACAATTTCTGCAATACTCAGGTTCTACTTTTATACCGAATAATGAAATTCTACAATTTTATTCTAACAATTTTAAATGCCCCTTTAATTCTCTGTTTGCTTTTAGCACTATATCTGAAAACACGGTTTATAAGTTTATATTAGAAATAAAATCTAAAGCTACTGGGTCAGATGATATAAATATAGAAATGTTGTTATTATGTTGTCCATTTATTCTACCATATTTGACACATATTTTCAATTCTTGTTTAATAGATAACATTTTTCCAGAGCCTTGGAAAATTTCTCGAGTGGTTCCTATACCTAAAAACTGATGCAAGTAGCTACAATGATTTGCGACCAATAAGCATCCTTCCAGTTTTGTCAAAGGTCTTGGAAAAGATTATGCATTTGCAAATATGTTCGCATCTGGCAAAATATGATATATTACCAATGTATCAGTCAGGTTTTCGTAAAGGATACAGTTGCGCAACAGCATTACTTAATATAACAGATGATATTTTTAAAGATATAGATAAAGGAAAAACTACAGTTCTTATACTCTTAGATTATTCCAAGGCCTTCGATACAATTAGTCATGAAATTTTATTATCTATCTTACATTTTATTGGATTTCAACACAATGCATTAAAATTATTAAATAGTTATTTAAATCTTAGGTCTCAATTTGTAGAAACATCGAGTGGTAAGTCTGATACAGCATTTATAACCTGTGGGGTACCCCAGGGTTCCATATTGGGCCCATTGCTTTTTAGCATATATACGTGTCACATTGTTTCTTGTTTAGAGCGGGTTAAATACCATTTATATGCTGATGATACCCAAGTATACGTATCTTTCATTGCTTCGGAATTGAACGATATTACTTCAGTCATAAATAGTGAAATGAAAAATCTTATTGAATTATCTGAAAAACATAACTTAAAGTTAAATTCAGACAAGTCGTCGGTTTTGGTATTTGGTAAGTGTCGTACTGTTATAGAAGATAATATTAATATAACCATAGGTACTACGAAATTACCTTGTTCTAGTGTTGCAAAGAGTCTTGGAGTTTATATTGACACAAATTTACGTTTTAAAAATCATATTTCAAAATGCCTACAAAAGCTTATATAAATTTAAAAATGCTGTACCCTCATCGTCATTTACTGTCTACTTCTTTAAAATTGATGTTAACTGATTTGTTAGTTTTGAGTCATTTGAATTACTGTGACGTATTATATAATTCATGTTTAGATAACATGGACAAAACTCGCATTGAAAAAGTTCAGAGATCATGTTTAAGATTTTGTTATGGTGTTCGGAAGTATGATCGCATTTCATACAAGTTAAAAGAAGCAGGCTGGTTAAATATGGAAACAAGACGTAAACTTCACTCGTTAGTACTTTTTCATAAAATTATAATAACAAAATGCCCTCCATATCTTCATAATAAAATAAAATTTCGTACTGATGTTCACACCTTAAACCTCAGATTTAAAGGATTGATTTCACCACCGCCTCACAAAACAGCCATTTTTCGTAGATCTTTTTCATATAACATTTACCGCTTATATAATGGCTTATCAGATCATTTAAAATCATTGCCGGTTTCTCTATTTAAGGTTAAACTCAAAGAAATTCTTTTAAATCCTCCTACAAATTAGACACAATTTCATATTTCGTTTTATTTTATCCCCTCATATTGTCTAAAATTTATTGCCTAAATTTTTTATGTAATGTAATTTTTTTTTTCATATTTCTGTATTTCCTCTATAGAACGATTTATACAGTGGTTATTGATGTGAAGGCTGAAACTTGTTCAGCAGGTAAATTTTGTTTACCATGTTGTTTTCAGTCCTTTTGCAGGCTATAGGATAAGTAATTAGTTCATTTGTTAATGCTCGTAACTGCAAATAAATCATTATTATTATTATTATTATTATTATTATATATTTTCAACTAAGGAAAATGTGGTCTTATTTTTGCTACTTCATTTAAAATCACCCTGTATACATTAATACGATTCTAGGAACGTGGAGAATCTACTATCGCTTATTAATTATAACGACATTTTTTAAATATGCTTGAAATTTGCACGTGCGCATTTTTTTATATTTAATATGTAGATGCAGATTTAAAAATAAGCATTCCTAAATACAGGGTGTCTTGCAAGTCGTTACAATAATTTTAGGAGGTGATAGAATACTTGATTTTGAGTCGATTAGGAATGAATGGATTATTTAAATTATTTAACCAACCAATAGAATCCAAAGTGGCTTCGTTACTTACCTAGAACTTAATAAACATGGTTTTTGTACTTTGTAAAAGCAAAAAGTCGAATTTAAACGTGGATTTTATGTAAAACTTTTGTGTGTAAGTTTATTAAGATATTATTAAAAACTTACCTAAGCAATGCTCTTAGGAAAAGTTTCTTGATAAACATTCTAAAAATTAGGGAAATTAATCTTAACACGTTTAAGTATGCCCTATGCAGGAAGCGCATTCGCCAAAACAGAGGACAGCCGTTTAGTATGTAATTTATTTATTTATTTATTTATTTAAAATATCCAACGGGATAAAACCCATTAACAGGATAAGTTTCACAAGAATACAATAAAAATAATAGTAAAAAGATAATATAACTGAGTTAATTAACATAAACATAACAAACTAAAATACTCCTAAGAATGTACAAATAAATGTATAAAATTTTGTGTAAAAATAAAAGCTAATAAAGAATGCAAAATAATTAAAATCGTGTATATAGGGCACATTACAAACATCTCTTAACATAAACATAACAAAATAAAATACTCCTAAGAATGTACAAATAAATATATAAAATTTTGTGTAAAAATAAAAGTTAATGAAGAATGCAAAATGATTAAAATCGTGTATATAGGGCACATTACAAACATTTACTATGTATAATAAACAGACTGTACACATTAAAAGCAAATAACAAACATAAATTCAGAAGCTAAAATTTTTTTTATGTCTGCAATTGTACAGACAAACATATCTAATTGACCATCTATTAGTGAATGACTATTTATAATGTGGTATATTGGAGATTGCTTATATATGTTGGTTCTATAGTTCTTAATGTAGAATAGTCCATTATTTCTGTTATTAATCCTAGGCACACGAAAATCCAGCAAAAAAAATAGATAAGTACATTTAACCTTATTGTGAAGAATTTTAAATAGAAATAGTACAGCTGTCGTACTCCCCCTGTTTTCTAAACTACTCATGCTGAACCTCTCCAAGAAATTATTGTAAGGTGTGCCTCTCAATGGATATACACCAACCAAAGAAAGAACTGCAGATTTAAAGAAGTGCCTTTGCACACTTTCAATTGCCGTGTTATGTACCGCATATATAGGATTCCATACAATAGATAAAGATAAGTTTAAAAGTATTCATATTTTTAAATTCTTTCATATTCCTTAATATGAATCCAAGAGTTTTATAGACACTACTAATAGTTTTCTGAATATGAGGTACAAAGGATAGTCTTGAATCAAAAGTGACACCGAGATCGCATATAGTTTCAGGCCTATTTAAAGTAATATTGTCCAATTTGTAGTCATAAAGCAGCATACGAGACCTACGACCATATGACATTACATTGCACTTGGCAACATTTAAAGGTAATTTATTAGTAACACACCACAAATTGACAAGATTTAGATTTTGCTGCAATTTATTACAGTCGGTGTATGACTCTATATTAGAAAGGATTTTAACATCATCAGCATAAATTAAAACGTTTACATCCAGGCCGGCAGTAATATCGTTAATAAACAAAATAAACAACAAGGGGCCAAGAGTAGATCCCTGTGGGACACCTGGCTACTGTGGATATTTATCGGACTGATAACCACGGTATTGCACATACTGCGATCTATTCGTTAGGTATGAATAAAATAAGGCAATAAGATTAGTACTTAGACCAATCTCATCCAATTTTTCCAATAATAAACCATGATCTAGACGGTCGAATGCTTTTGAGAAGTCTGTATAGACAACGTCTACTTGACTAGTGCGATCTAAGGCATCAATAATAAATTGAGTTTTGCAACAAAGATTTGTAACAGTAGACCGTCCTTCACAAAAGCCATGTTGATCCGGTACAATAATATTATTTACATAATTTGATAAATAAAAGTAAACAACATTTTCAAAAATCTTAGAAAAATTGCAGAGTATGGCGATGGGGCGATAATTGGCTATATCATTCAAATTACCCTTTTTAAACACCGGACATATTCTGGAAACCTTCCATACATCTGGAAAAGCAGAAGTTTTTAGAATAAGGTTAAAAATTATACATAATGTCTCACACAGAGCCATAGTCATATTTGCCTTTATCTTTTTAATAGCCGCCAGAATGTCATTATTGTCAACTGAATTCACCATAATAGAGTTATTATTAATGCCATTATTTGCAATTGTAAATGAACTAGGATCGATATAAGTAATAAAAATGGTTTAAGAAATGAAGACATTTGCTAACAAGAACGCAACCTTTAGAAAATATTGAAGTTATTAAAATACCGGATGATCCGAAAAGCTAAATATTTATTTTAATGGTTCAAATCTTAAAAGCTAATTTAAAGTTACGGTGTAAAATGGAAAAAGCAATGTTTCTATTAAATAGCTTGGTATGCCATGAGAAAACAATTGTCCTTATTTTCCATAGCAACCGTAAATGTAGATCAAACTGTCAAACTATACGTTCGAATCTAAGTTAAAGTGTAAAGTGCAAATATCTTAATTTCTTAAACCATTTTTATTTCATACTAAACTTTCCTAAGAACTGAAAGAGCATTGCTTAGGTAAGTTTTTAATAATATCTGAATAAATCTACACATAAAGGTTTAAATAAAATTCACGTAAAATTTGACTCTTCGTTTTTACAAAGTAGAAAAACTATGTTTTTGAAGTTCTAGGTACGTAACGAAGCCACTTTGGATTTTATTGGTTAAATCATTTAAATAATCTATTCATTCGTAATAAAAAAGTATAGAAATATTTGTTATAAAAAGGTTTGTTTTTCTTCTACACTTCAATAATTGTAGAAAAGCACGGTTAAATTAATAAATTTAAAAAAGTTAATTATCACAAATCTTGTGTAACACTTGATATATAGGTATGTTTGTTTCAATCCACTCAAAATCAAGTATTCTATCACCTCCAGCGTATATTTAATAATATTGATTAATAGAGTCGACTAATGTGATTGTGACTGGCAACGATCAGTTACCTAGGCAAAGCGTATCAACCGAAAAACGATTGTGTAATAGTTTTTTGTTTTTGAATTGATGTATAAAGTTGAAAGTTACTATTGTGCGTTTCGTGACTCTATTACGTATTGAAAGATTTCGCAATATTTACGTATTACTATTACGCAGATCTTGCGTATGAAAATGAAAATAATTTGAAACCAGCGGCACTGGTTGCCCTATTTTCCCGAGCCGCTTTACGCAAACAAGCTATAATAATACATTTATAATTAAACAGCGGATCACGAACAAGATTATAAATTCAGTTCTTTTTTTCCGCGGACCAAATAACCGCCTATGCATGATGCAGCGGATAACCGGAATCACTTCTGCCATTTAATTTCCCTCGATTCGTTTACTAAATCCGGTCAAATTTCAAAGCAGCGTTATACAAATGGATCCACAAGGCTAACTAGTTTTATCTCTGTAATCATCTCCAGTTTTTTTACAGTCTAAGGACGTAACGCGAGGTGCACACGCCGTTGTTTTTCGTTCAATAAACATGATAAAGGCTCGTCATTTCGCGCATTTTAAATGTTTTTTAGTTAAAAATTGATATTATTTTAAAATACGTAAATATACAGCATTTAAGGTGTTATCGTATTAAAAATTTCGTTCGTAATTAATTAATATTTTTAAAATATAATAAATTGTTTGAGAAGCTGTGGCTTATACATATTACACATAACGTCAAAAGTCTTGGACCACCTGTATATAAAATGATTCGAGTGGTTTTTTTATGTGGTAAAATGTACATGTATTTAGAGAACGAAAAATACAATAAAAAATTGCAGACCATGAACCTTTACTTTATTACCTATGTTTATACAAATCTGGTCAGTTTGGCAATGTATTCAGCCTAGTGTTCCTTTTATTTTATGCCAGGACGTGAAATTTCTGCGTTTACCCGCGCAAGAATGACTGCTTTACATGATGCAGGACGTTCTAATCATCAGATATCGAACATGTTGGTTTTTTTCCTAGATCATCTGTTGTACGAATAGTACACAAATATGAAGAATTTGATATAGTGGAAAACAGACCCCGTGGTGGACGTCCTCGAGTATCTAATGAAAGGAAGGATCGGTATTAGTTGCAATATGCTCGTAGACACCGCACATCTTCAGCTCTCAGGGCCCACTTTCAAGGTACGTTTCGCCGTGTTGTATCGACACCTACTATTCCAAGACAACTCCACAACGCAAATTTACGTGCTAGAAGACCATACGGGTACCTACTCTACTTCCAGTGGACGCGAGAGCATAGAGGTTGGCTTTTACGCCAGTGGCGTATTATTTACAGACCAAACCAGAATTAGGCTGGTTACTGATGACAGGCGACAAAGAATCTGGAGAGAACCAGATCGTCAACAGCGAGTTCATTTTCCCCGTGAATGTGTCCGTATGAAGGGGGTACCGTAATGTTTTGGGGTGGAATAATGTTCAACCGCCGCACCCCATTAATTGGCATATCACAGAACATGGCCAGTCAAATTTACATCGAACAAGCTATTATGCCCATTATCTACCCCCTACGTAATGAATAAGGTGAAAATTTTGTGTTTATGAACGACAACGCTCGACCACATCGCGCAAGAAAAGTTCAAGAGACAGTCGAAGCAAGACATATCAATAGATTAGATTGGCCAGCCAACTCTCCTGACATGAATCCTATTGAAGACATGTGGGATTTCGTTGCTAGTGCCATTTATAATGATATCCTCCACCTCAGACTGCAGATTTAGTCGTGGCGGCAGAAGAGGAATGGTATTGGAACGTGGTGGAGGTCATACCGACTATTAGTCAAGTAGAGAATTTGCTTTGTTACTTCTTTTTGACTTAATCAATTTTGTCAAGCTGGTATTTAATTTTCTAAGTACTCAGTATATCGAACATATTCATTTCACAAAAACAGATTCAGAAAACAATATACGTTTATAAATGTATTTGGTTTTTCCGACAAAAAGATTTCTGTAACAAGAATAATTGTGTGTATTTTGTTGGAAGATTCAAACTAAATTTTCTTAGCAACTGCTATATTTTTTCCATTTCAAGGAAACGACCAATTAAAGAGTTTTGCTACGATAATGCATATCAACGATAATATAATATGTATATGTTCATATCTATAATAAAATATATTCTGACAGACAAAAAACCGCGTAGATCATTGCGTAGCGTTCTGTGCTTTTTAATCACAAGCGATATTTGTCGGATATAATAGTAGATACACCAAGTGAGTTAAATGAATATTTAATCAATAGTAGAAATTTCTTCTAGTGAATAAATTCATTTAACTCACGTGGCGTATACAATATATTATTGATATATAAGGTCAAATGATCAAATTTGTTTTAAGTTCTTCTCAAATAATATAATAACTTTTATAATGCATTTGTAAGACATACTATTTTGCTATTTCCCCCTTATTTTCAAAAACAAAAGTGAACAATCTTATATGCAGAACTATGTTATAACCATATTTACATGTTAAAAAAATACGTATTTTGAAAGATTTCTGTACCTACAAATTTGATGGTTAGACCGCTTTCTGTCGTTATATATTCGTTTTACTTCGGTACCTTTGAATATTCGCAGATGGCATGAGATAACATTCCTTTTATTTGTTAAACTCTATATTATTCAATTCTTAAATGTATAAAATTACTTGTATTTGTAGAAAACACTATTTCAAGAATACGGCGCCCTTAACGTAATTTTATACTCGCAAACTAATTTACAGTAAATGAGCTAACTGAGTGATCTGTGAGATTGTATTAGATGTTATACTCGCGGCAAGAATTCACACGTCTTACGTCATGGTTGACGTTACGCAATTGTTTTTATTGTCAACGTAATTTTCAATATTTGGTCACGTTAATCTATAAAGAGAAAACAAAAAATATATTTTCATGGCTTCTGTAATTATATAGTTTTACTTTTTGTAAATTTCACCAGGTGAAGGCCTTTTTGAATCATATATCAATGTACGACCGATTTTAATATAGGGGGGGGGGGGATCTCTTAATAGGGGGTGAAATATTGGTCTTCTTTAGTTTTTCCCAAACGCTTTGAAATTATGAAGTAAAATTTACAACAAGGTAGGTATTTGTGCTTATGAAACCTCTTCTGAATCAGTATTTTCCTGTTATAAGGTGTTGAAATAAAGTACCCCTTGTAAATTATTTATTAGATTCTTTTGAATTAATTTTTTCGATTGACAAAATTTATTTTGAATTTAGAATGTTTTTTCTTTACCAATTTTTTTAAGTATTACAGACTGAGTAAAAAAATAAAATTGGCGTCCCTACATGCACATTTCCTTTCTAATATCTGATTTACACATCGATATCTAAATAGGTTTTCATCATTTTGCATTTGACGGCAGTTCATGGTTCTTCGATAACAAATATTGCTGTGTATTAAACATTTGGAACTAAATAAAACTTATCATTCTTAGTATATGCAAATAAAAAGAAAATGTATGTGAAGTTCTTCAGTTAATTATAGAAAGTCGCATAAAAAATTAGTTACACTAATTTGTTACTTTTAGTTTTGTATATAATTGATGCAGTCAGACATTTTTCTCAATTTACTCGAAAACAATACGGCAATGAAACAAGAGAACTATTTTTGTTTATAACTGAGTAAGAAAAATTACTTCAAATTTCGAAAATATTATAAGTTAACACTCTATGTCTCAGTAGACGTGCACAGTAGTAAAAAAACAATACAATTTTAGTACTAAATACCTTGTATAGTTACAATATACATTTGATTACAATAAAATGACACTTTCTTGCCTATGCTTTGTATTAAATGAAATGAAACCACTGTAGTAGAAAAGTGAGTTACTAACTTTATTATGACTACGAAGAACATACCCGCAAGCTGACAAAATTGTGTCCATATTTGTTACTTTCAAATTGCTCCTGTCGAGCGTAGAAAGTTAAGCACTTGTAGCCTAAAACAAATTTTTTATTTAAGCTTAAGTTTCTCAAATTGGTGAAAGGTTCGACGGACCGCGGTCGTATATTATATTCCCCTTCCTATTCGATATTTAATTCAAGGACCATTAAATATGGCATAAAAGATTTGATTAGAACAAACTTATTCGATTTGATGTCCATGACCATTGGCTTTATAAGCTTATGCCTATCACGCAAGTAGGTTTATTTATTTCACTTGAAATATTTAATTAATAATAATAATTGTGTTTTTATTATTAGTAAATCAAAATAGATTCAAATTACACAGTTGAAAAGGATGGCGACAATCAACAAAGTTGCTCTTTCATCTAACCGTCTGCTACATTAAACATAAACAATGCTAGTACATATGTATGCGATCAAGGACAAAAAAATAATAACAAAACAAAAAGAAAATAAGTCAATTCTGAAATTTACTGAATTTGATGTGCTTTCTAATCTTGATGTTTTGTCTAGTCTAAGGTATTGTATTATATTAATCAGTAGGTCAAGCCGTTGACCACACATTCTTTGGACCAAAATAATAGGACTCTTTTTATACCACTTTTCATTTTGAAGCTCCATTTTCAAAATATAGGGTCAATATAAAAATTTTAAAACTGACTTTTATTGATAGCTTCAGTAGTTTTAGAGGTATTTATTTTAAATTTGGCACATATTTTTATCTTAAGTCGACACACATTCTGTGTAATTTGGGTCTAAAATATCAAATCATGAACGGAGAAAAAGGGGGTTGTAGTACCCACGGACTCTCCCAATTTTTTTTAGCACTCCTATGGCTTCAGAATTTTTTTTTAGGTAGAGCGTGTTTTTATTCTATTTTTTCACTTTTATAAGATTTTAATTTGAGGTTCGGTTTACGAAATATTGCAATTATTTTGCATGCGCTAGGTATGGCTATCGCTAAGTATTAAATGGTCATTTAATGTTTGGATATATGACTATGGCATCTTTACAACATGTGAGAGAGGTAGGCGTTGCTAAACATTCATTAATAATAAAAGTAAGATGATCAAGCAAATGAGGCATAATAAAATTAAACATTTTACAGTTAATATCATCTACACTCTTTGCATTTGACTTTATATTACTAAGTACTTTCATCACCTTTCGAGAAGAAACAGCAGTTAAAGTTTTTTCACTATAGATATCGGTAATAAAATTTAAGTCAATATCAACTGGTGGTAATTTATTAACAAACTCATTATTTAATTGTAATAAAACTGTTTGGTTCCAAAAAATTCAGTAGGTACGTTAATTATGAAGAATTTAATTAAAAGTCAATATAAATTTTAAAATATATTTCAACAGCAAAGTAAATTATCACTGTGTACCTATATCGTCTAGAATCTAATAACAGATATAAAAATTATGCTATTATTAATGCAATCAATCAATCGGTGAATCATTCTTTGCATTGTGATAAAACACTTTTCCGTGAAAAAGATTATATTTAGATTTTTTCTGTCAGTGTACGTTTTCAGATAATTATCAATTGGATAGTGAACTTATAAGTAGTTCCAGAAACTGCTCAGCCGAAAAAATAAAATTAATGTGTCATACTCCGCATATAAATTATCAAGAAATAGTCTTATTTTAAATAATGTCTGTTTTTGTAAGAATTAAACAGCCAATAACGAATTTAACTATTATTTGTTTGCCGAATCGAAGCATCTCTTTAAATTTGTCAGTGCTCTGTCAATACTAATTTAGACTGAAACAATGT
Source organism: Monochamus saltuarius (assembly GCA_025584915.1). NCBI lineage: Eukaryota > Metazoa > Arthropoda > Insecta > Coleoptera > Cerambycidae > Monochamus > Monochamus saltuarius. The sequence goes on along the minus strand of CM046723.1, from coordinate 8,853,220 downwards.
TGTTATTATGAAATTTATTGAATAACAAAATACCACAAATTGTAGGTATATTTAATTTCACTGTTTTTGTTAACATATTCTATTAGTTTAAATAACTACTTAATAATTACTTGTTAATGTTATAAATTGGTAATTAAAATAAACTGTTTCGCCTGATTAGAATTGTCATGATCGTAGGAAAAATATTGTACCTAACACGTGCGGGAAGTGTCTTTTCCGCACTCGAAAACTATCACTTCTCACACTTGTTAGATAAATAACTATTACCATGTAGTTTCGATTGGATTCTTATGGTATGTATTTATACCCATTGGCTGTTACCAGCATTTTTCTTTTGAGTATTTGACAAAAAAACCGATTATGTATTTTTTAAATTACTTGCACAAAATTTGCTTCATTTATGCCTACTTCAATTATAAACTCCAGAGTTATTGTTCTTAAGTATAGTATAGAATAATTACACAGGTCCACAAAAAAAAAGTGGTGTGTGCTGAGGATCCCATTATATTTTTTCCATGTATTTTTTCCCGCTGAACACGAATCTGAAGTTAAAATTGGGGGTTACACAGCAAATATTTGAGAAAACCTAAAAGAAATAGATGAAAATCACATTCTCGTAATTTATTCTGTATGATACTCTCTAAAAGTGAAACAATGAAAAATGCTGTGAATTAGTGAATATTTACTATTTTATAGCATTTTTCATTGTTTCAGTTTTAGAGAGTCTCATACAGAATAAATTACGAGAAAGTGATTTTTATCGATTTTTTAGGTTTTCTCAAATATTTGCTGTGTAAACCCCAATTTTAACTTCAGATTCGTGTTCAGCGGGAAAAAATACAAAGAAAAAATATAGTCTAACTCCCAGCACACAGCACTTTTTTTTGTGGACCTGTGTAAACTTTTGATGTGATTTTTATCGTTTTTATGGGTTTTCTCTAAAATTTGCTGTGCGACCTCCCATTTTGACTTTAGATTCGTGTTCAGCGGGAAAAAATACATGGAAAAAATATAATGGGACCCTCAGCACACACCACTTTTTTTTGTGGACCTGTGTTATTATTGCCAGTTGTACGTCTTCACAACGTGAAATGTCAATTCCTATTTACGACGTGGTCAATTATTAGAATATTTTTTGATGAAAATGTGTTTCATCGTCTAAAAATCGTGAAATATATAGCTTTTCATATTTTTTTCTGATATAAAAATATAACATAACCGTTTTCGAGATATTGAACAATGAAAATTAATAAATTATTAAGAAAACTACAAAACACTTATTTATTTCAATTTCAATGGATTTGATTAAATAAAAGAATATACTTGTCTATAATACCCATATTTTAGAAATCAGAAAAAAAAAGAAATTAAAGATTCGACAATAGACAGGGCATTCCATAAAAAAATATATTATTGCTTCTTGTACCCCTCAACTTCTGCACGCCACTGTGCTTCTATTAACTTTTATTCGAAACTTATTTTGTATCTTCAATAACAACGCTAATTAAGGGTGGCGTAAATATAATGAATAGCCCTGTAGATATATTCTAACATTATAAAATTACGTTTTCTAGTGGTATATTGACCGGCTATAAAAATGTGGAATTCTTATAAAAGTGACTTCATATGTAATGATACCTTCCGATTTTTTATGACATCAACGGTATGACAACACGAAAACTGGGCGTATTTGGCAGTTTTTTAACTCTTAACAAATTTTTGTTGGATCCGATGAACGGCTTTGACAAAAAATAATAAAACAATGAGTAAATGTTAGGTACGTATTTGAAAAGTGAAAAGAAAACATTAATTATTCACACATTTTTATAATCTCTATTATATAATACTATAGTTGGGTTTCAAAATAGTAGAGAGTGACTCATGTTATAAACCCGCTCATAATTTATAACAGTCAACACAAAGAGCAAAACATGCAGTCCGTATATTTTTTAAAAAAATTGTATTGAATTGTATGTTGCACATCTGCAGAACATACCCAGTTACACAGCTTGCACCACATCAGAATGGTCGATTTCTATTGGTTATGACAAATTGACGGATCCACCTGTTCCATCAGCAGCGCTACCATGGGTGTGCGCGTAGGAAAATTTTGGGTATATCTCCGCTAATTTAAGTGATGCGGTTGAAATACTCGTATGTAGTTCATTAAAAGAGTGTTTGTGAGTAGTGTATATTGTCCTAGAATATTTAATACGGTGCTTTTACGAATTATACGTCACATGAATTTTCGTTTTATAAAACGAAATCGAAAGAATGTGTGCGATAGAAAAAGGCGAATTAGTGATATGGCGAGGAAACTATTTAAGACAAATATTAAAAGGTCAAAATCTGAATAGAAGAATATTGTACTGACCAGACATGGATAAATGATAGTCATACGATGACAAAAGTGTGCAACCTGGTGCTGTGGTTGTAATGCATATTGCACCCCATAATAGCCGACGACACGTGTTAACGTGTGACCGTTATAGTGACAGTACTAGTAGTGTATACTTTATAGCGTATATGTAAATAGTGCACTGTATCATGTTTTAAAGTGTGAGATCCGCGGAATGCGCATCAGGTAGATGGGGTGGGTGGTGGTGAGCCTTCACCGTCTAAAAGGACGGCGTTCTACGGGTGACTTTTTAAAGTAAACTATTAAAATGCTAGGTTCAATTAATGTTCGTTCTTTCACCCCACTCATCAATCAGTTTTGTAATGGGTTTCACGATTTTATTTAAAAGTCTGAAGAGTTGTGTGAGTACTCTACAATGAATCGTTAATTGTGACATCGCCAGTACATCTTGCACTGATTCTTGCAGACGCAGAATATTAATTCAAAGAGACGCTCTCACCGCAGGGGCTTTCTTGACGTGGCATTAAACCGGAGCAGATTTTTGTGCCCGCGCAATCATTTGTCACGGAGCGGTCCTTGCACCATCCGTCACGTGCGCCCTGGAAAGCTCTTGTCTCTTGTGTGGAGTGTTCTTCGGCAAAATTGATGTTCACGGTCATAGCGGCAATAATGCACGGCTTGGCCTACCTCACGGAGCAGAACGTTTTTTTTTGTTTTTTTACCTCTAAAGTATGACGGGGATGTAATCCTGTAAGCAATGCGAGGGAGGCAGTGGCGTGACGCCGTATCTTTCAGTTTATGTGTTAGAAAATCAGCAGATGAAAATTATTATAAAACGTAGGGCGTTAAACGCCTTCTCAAAAAATATTGTCTTTTCTGAGCGAGTCTACCAATTTGGTAGAATCCATGAACTGAGCAAGACGTGTCGCAGAATTGGTATCGGCCAGTCATCAGCGTTATTGACGGTGATTACTATGACAACGGGGACGCGTATAACTGTTAGTTAACGCCAAGAAGAATATACAGGGTGACTCAGAACTTATCTTCTTTCTCTTTTGTAAAGAAGAATCAAATAGAATCGTTCGAAAATGATTTAAAAATACACTTCTGCACGGAACTAGAAACTGGTCCACTGTAAAACCTAACAAGACAAAGCATACAAAAGCCTTAATACCTACTATAAGTAATTGGAATCACCTGGCCAAAGACTACAGTAGTCCAGCGATGTAAAAGATGAAAATAATACCACTTCTATAATTTGTATGCATGGTGTTTTTAAGTAATATATAGCACACCACAACCTAGTTTGAGCTAAAATGTTAAGAATGCACTTATATGTTAGTATTAACAGAGATACAGAGCAGTGTTGCCACCCTGAAAAATTTGTCGGTAATGGATCTTCATAAAAATTGTAATAAATTTGGCTCTAATAGTAATAGATGTAGTAACAGACCATAAAACACATCTTTTTGAAATTTTGAACGTTTACCGTTCTGAACAACTGTTTCAAGTAACATTTTGCTGTATTTTCAGTAGAAAAGGCACTTTACCTGAAACCATAACTAACAGTTCTCAATCGCTGCACTGAATATTTCAAATAATACGATTATTTCAAAAATGGTTACTCCTAACGACTTCAACAAGGTATACCTTTGTCAGATATAACAGGTAGGAGAATCGATTGTTTCAACAGACAGATGGATACACTAAACCGCAAAAAAGTTCTGCCATTTAAAAGAAACATGCTGTGCCATAAGTAGCGCCCTCTACTAGTGACGTCAAAATTAGTTAAACATTCTTATTTGCCGTGCCAAAAAACATAATTGTGCCAATTTTTTTTTAATACTCCGATAGGTTTCAAAATTATTGAGATATTTCAAAATAAAATTCTAGCATTGAACGCCCTGTATTTTTGAAACCAGCAACATTCGGATAAGGCATATCTGGCTCAATCGACTTTTTTTGGTCACTAGTATCTCCAGCTACGAGATTTCCTAACCTTTCACAGACACCCTTTATAATTTTTATACATTATCCAGCCTTGACAATATATACATTTACACAAGCTACTTTATATTTTACTGTGCAATTTTTTTAAATTAAGTTGTGTAAGGAATAATCTAAGTATAATTTATCACATTTGAGTAAATAGGCTAAGAAGTTTGTAATGTGTTCAAATGCATCATTTATAAATTATAAACAAAATCAAATGTTCTCTCTTCATTTCTCTTTTTCACTTCGCACAAAGCAGAAATCATCCTCTATTTTCTTGCTGTTGCAATATTATTAAATTCATAATGCTGTTTTATTTATTTTTAACTTCCATACACATATTGTGTAACAATCAAGATTGTATATTTGTTGTTCGTTTTCAAATTATTTGTAAAAATAAAGAGATCAATGTGTGCGTTGTTCTGATATAAAAATACAGAGTTGTCTAAAAAATGTTGATGACTAAATGATTTTCAGCCACCGTTTATTAGCTTTTGGTGTAATTGTTTAATTAGTTTTTGTAGAATTACGTAATAACGAGTTATAGTATCGAATATAATTCTTCTTCTTGCCGATTACCCATCTAACCAATTCTATGGGTTGTAGGTAGTTTATTTTTATTGTTTTGGGCTAGGCAATGAAAGAAAAAATGGATATGCGGTAGGTACCTTTGAAAAACGTATAATGTACAATCTATTGTGATAATAAAGGCACTATTTAAAATAAATTTGGCTACCACCACCACCAATGAAATTTCTACTCAAAATTTCCAGTACTTCAAAAACTGTTTTGAGGGAGTGCCATTATTATTGCAGTAGATTGTATCTGAACTGTGTTTCGATAGAATATGTGGCAGTAATGTGTGGGATGTGTTTGGGTTAGGCTCAATTTGCAGCGGGTCAAATCCTTATTTTATTCCGTATCAGTGTTTAAAAATAGTGAGGTTTAACTTGTTGCTATCAACAATAATGATCAAGTAAGATTAAGTATTTTTATTTATTTTATATTTGCTGTAGCCTTATAATTTTATCGATCGATGTTTTTACAAATTTTATCTATATCCTTCATCAAAGTGATCAAAAAGTACCATATATATGATTAATAATAGAAAGATGTGAATCATTTTGTATCAATTTCAAATCATTTTTTTACTGTTTAAGAAAGGTATTTTAAGCTAATATGTATCAAATCTCCTACAATTCCTATCAATGAAGTCATATGTATGTTCTCTGATACCAAACATCTAGGTATGCTAATGAACATCCACAGACAAAACTCTATTCAATAATTATCTAAAGAATTTAATATATTTACTAACCTCTGGAGTGGGAACTCGAAATTCAACCACAATAGATGAGATCTCACTTATTTCTGCATTTTATTAGGATTGCTTCATCAGGTGGCCTCCTTTAACTTGAGTCAAATATCTAACTATAAAGATGATTATACCAATAAATTAAAATTATTTGAAATTGAATGTCAAAATGAAATATCGACAACGTCAAACTCATTAACTGTCAATGAATATCATAACAACCTACTAAAATAAATAAAAATTAATAAAAAATTTTACCTTTTATGTATAGTTTTTTTCATATATTTTCAGGTATTAACAATATTGTGTGAAACTAACTACTCAGTGGACAAAAGCCCCAACCTGCGTTGAATTACACCCACAATATCTACCCATATATTCCTTATTATTAGCTTTTGTAAATAAAAAAAATTTTTTTACTGTTTAAGAAAGGTATTTTAAGCTAATATGTATCAAATCTCCTACAGTTCCTACCAGTGAAATCATATGCATGCTCTCTGATACCAAACATCTAGGTATGCTAATCAACAAAACTCTATTCAATAATTATCTAAAAAATGTATTCTATTTACTAACCTGATATACTCTATAATTATATGGAGTGGGAACTCGAAATTCAACCACAATAGATGAGATCTGATCTATTTCTGCATTTTTTTTGGATTGCTTCATCAGGTGGCCTCCTTTAACTTGAGTCAAATATCTAACTACAAAAATTATTATACCAATAAATTAAAATTATTTGAAATTAAATGTCAAAATGAAATTAAATAATGTCGACAGCGTCAAACTGATTAACTGTCAAGTATCATAACGACCTACTAAAATGCATATGATTTCACTGGTAGGAATTGTAGGAGATTTGATACATATTAGCTTAAAATACCTTTCTTAAACAGTAAAAAATGTTACAAAAGCTAATAATAAGGAATATATGGGTAGATATTGTGGGTGTAATTCAACGCAGGTTGGGGCTTTTGTCCACTGAGTAGTTAGTTTCACACAATATTGTTAATACCTGAAAATATATGAAAAAATTTCAAATCAGTTGGTGATACGGCAATTATTATTAAAATTAATAATTGTCAAACATGAAATATAATAAACATTTTGTTAATAAAGCTATTAGTGTAGCGCGATTGCTCTAAGTATCTTGTTGAGACAAAAAATGTGAGTATGTTTAGAGAGAATATCGCGTTATTGTGTTCATTATACAAGTTTTCTTCAGGTTGACAAGCTATTCAGAAAAAAATCATTATTTTCATCTTGACGTATGATATATCGTTATCTTTCTTAGAAGTAACTTTGAAACTTTAACCTTATCATATATATCTGGAAACGCAAGGAAGCTAAACCGACGATGTGGCGACCAGTCTGGGAATTACTCTAGGTTAGAATCTATTAAATGTTGCATTTTTCTTTTTATTTTCTATTAACGAAGCATATAAGATTTGAAATCACCGTCAAAGCAATATGACAGCTATCATTCAATTGTTTTCAAAGTATACTTTGCTTAATTGTAAAACAAGTGAGATTCGTCAGTATATCCAAAAAATTTGGATGTGGATTTTCTCGAAAAGGGTTCATTTTCAAAGAAGAGTATCAAATGTTTGGATAAACTTCAATTTTTTAAACAAATGCCATCAAAATCTTAATAAAATGAAAGACAAAAAAGTCAACTAGCACGTGCTCTTTCTGCCCTTTCGGGCGCTGCAATTTTAGAAATATTTTACTTGAAACTGCGTCTTTATAAAAGTAACAAGTGTGCCAAATTTGAAAAAAATCGTTCCAGTATTAAAAAAGCTAAAGCTAAAAAAAACAAATAAAATAATAACTTTGAGGTTATGTAGCTCCGTTAATATTGACTTTTCGAGAAAATAATATGAACCACATTATTTTTTCGAGTAGCCATAAACCATGATTATTTTGTTTGCTTTTTGCTGTGCCATTCGCAGAAATTAATGTACTCTTTCTTATAAAGTAACTTGGACTTCTCTGGAATTACTTTGCATAGAGCCTCCTGTGTTTCTAATCGTCCAATACACAATCTGATAATATTGAATCATGTTGTACTACTTCCAAACACTTTTATTTCCAAAATTTTTTTAAGGCATATCTTCCCGCTAATTTGATTATGAATGTAATTAATGTATTAGTGATTTTGTGTTCTTAAGAATGGAGAATAATTCAAACTGCACACCGTATTCTCAAAATCGTAAACGCCCTAATTTATCAAGTGAGGAATATCGGATGATGACAGGTTTGAAGGGTTTAGGGCGTGAGGTCAAAATATAAGTGTAAGTGATGTTGAAATATGTAGGTCAATAACAAGAATGTACGTGAGTAGCATATATGTATACTGCAATAATGTGCTTGAGGGTTTGCAGTCAGGCATAGGAAGTGTTACATCGGGGGTGCCGCAGGGGTCGGTTTTGGGTCCTATTCTCTTTTTAATATACACATCCGACATGTTTAGTAAAATAAGTTCATCTCAAATGCTTGCGTTTGCAGATGATACTCAATTGTTATTTTCATTTGATCCTAATGATGCTGTTGCGGCCAGTGCTTGTTTGAATAGTGATCTGTTGGCAATATCTAAATATTCTAAAGCTCATAATTTAAAACTAAATTTGAACAAGTGCAGTGCCTTACTTTTCTGTTCTAAATTCAGAGAGCGTTTACTTAAAACTCAACTTGATGATGAATTTATATCCTTAAAGCAATCTGCAAAAAATCTTGGCATTATATTTGATTGCCGACTTAGATTTCAAGAGTATAATATCACTGATAATTAAAAAATCTTATTTGGCTCTTAAACACCTTTACAGGAGTAGAAATATTGACGTTTGGATTGAGTAAGAGTCTGGACTAATCAATGGTTTTATATTTTTTAAATTACTTTCTCATACTTTACTTTCCGTGTTTGGACAGTGTAACAAAGTATAGAATTCCAAAAATTCAGAACTCGTGTTGCAGGTTTGTGTTTGGTCTGAAGAGGTTTGATAGAGTATCAGCTAAAATAAAAGAGTTGCATTGGCTTAATATTGAAAATATTTTTAAGTACCATATGTCTGTATTTGTGTATCGTTTGTTTCAATTTTCTACTCCTTCATATCTTCAAAATAAGTTTATTTTTATGTATGAGACACACCCAGTACAAACTAGATATAATTTTAAATTATCTCCTCCAAGGTACTCCACGGCGGTATTTACAAGATCTTTTACTTACAACTCTATTAAAATGTATAATAGCCTTAATGATGAACAAAAGATTCTATCACTGAACAGTTTCCGTAAAAGAATTAAAGAGTTTTTCTTATCTTGCCAGTAACGTGCTAATGATAAAAAAAAATATTTGAATTATAATGATTGTAATAGTAGCATTAAGTTGTTTTTGTTATGTTAGTTTTTATATTTTTTTGTACCTTATACTGGATTAAGTAGAATAGCGAAAGCTAGACTTCGCCCAGATGTTGTGTGTTCTTTGTAAACACTAATAAAGACCTTTTATTATTATTATTATTATAATAAAAAGTGGCAACGAGGTACAACCTCGAAATACAAAATAGTGAAAACACGTGGAAGGAAGATGATATTTTAAAAATGAGCTTTCGACAAAAAAAAAATTGGGTTGCTATATTTTAAAAGATGAAACTTTGCCTAGAATATATAAAAAGAAGGATCATTTAGAGAATTATGCATGACATATGAATTGTGGTATGTGAATCTCCGTAAAAATAAAATCGAAAAGAGTATACTGATAGAAAAAGATGAAATAATGGTATGAATATGGATTAAAATAAATACTAAAAGGTCAGAATCTGAATCAAAGAAGACGAAACATGAATACATGAAGGTCATATGGAAAGCGGTACGATATGATATAAATAAGTGTTAATTTGCGACCGTTATAGTGACAGTGCTCTTAACCAATATTGTGTATATGTATATTATGTGCAATGTATTATACAGCCTTTTGTTCCTAGGGATGCAAAATTCGCAAGTATTTGCTATAACATTTTCTATCATTTTCATCATGAAACTGTCTTGGTAGATTCCCAGCCAGCATGTAACGTAACTGGGCACTTTTGTGATGTTCCTTTTAGGTGACAAAAATACATTCATTTGTAAGGTGCCATAAACCGCTCAGTTACATAGTGCCTAGATGTAGAATGTACCATAGTGACTTTTTTGCTACATAGTTGTGTGATATCTACGAGATATTAATAAAATGTGGAAATTTGAGGTCATATGAATAACAGATTATATATAACATGTATGTATTTTTGTAACTTTAACTAAACGTGCCTTATTCATGTTACATATAAGTACCTTTAATGTTTCGAATTTTTCTGCACTCACGACGCATAACGTAACTCGTAACATAACCTTAACTTTGTTATTTCCTGTCCTGGCGTTCTAGCACAGTCTATTAGCACAGCATAAAGAAGAAACTTTTAAGCTGTGCTATTAGTTTTAGTAGTTTATGTTTTGTGCCTAGTGTCATTGCTTTATTCAATCAAAGTCATCCAAGATTCAAAACCTGTTTTTATTTTATAGTTTTATACAGTTTTATGTTTGTGTTTGTCTTTGGTGAGAAGTTTTGTGGAAGAATATTTATTCTTTCAGTGATAAACAATAAGCGGTATACATGTATAAACCGATAAAAACCTTTCGGCAAGACGCAGAAGAAGATACTACTGCGACTGCAGCAGCAGGTATTAAAAACGATCAAGTCTCCATCACTCTTTTTCGTCAGAAAAACAACAGTCCCCAAGATGAGATTGACAGTCCCACTTGAACTTAATGAGATTAATCCATTAAATACCCATCACCTCTTCAATTCTAAAATTTTAAGAAAACTTTTTATAAAAAATATAAATTTATGTAGAAATTTCTATAAAAGTACCACTCCAAAGACATTTTATATCACACATATGTTCCTAATTTTTGTCCAGCTTCTTAGTTTTCTGTTAATAAAATGTTCTTTTTATTTATTTAACTTTTATTTCTGCTTATTTTACCATTAACAAAAATCATCCCATAAATCAGTTACATAAACATTAGAAATTATAATATCCTTAATAGTTCCAAGTCCAGGTAGAATGTTAATATTACAAAACTAGTAACTATTTATAAAAGCTACATTATATTATGTTGATACATATCGGTAATGAATTTAAGGCATATGTTTCTAATATTACTATTTATGATAATTATTTACATTAGCGGAAACCTCTCCAGAAATTTTGATCGGGGAGGTTTCCGCTAATGTAAATAATTCCCATAAATAGTAATATTAGAAACATATGCCTTAAATTCATTACCGATATGTATCAACAGAATGTAATGTATAGCTTTTAAATGTCCGACAAGTACATAATAAGTACTTCATAATGGAATGTTGGCATTACATTAGTAACGGACATCCCTTAAGTACATTACCAGGAACATTTAAAGTGATGTCTCACAAAGGTCACAACAATACTTCACTGAGATGTACTTTTAAGGTGCACCAGGGAGGACATTTGGTGATTGTATGTCCTTCTATGCAACATAAACAGTACTTTTATTGCGACATCGCATGTACTAGATGCACTTTAATAGTACATCGTCAGTACGTTGCTGTGCTGGCTGGGTTGTTAGAAGCTCAAGACAAACTTATTAACTCCACATAATAATGAAGATTTTCCACCCATAAATAGTTAACAAAAGTCGTGCAAAAATCTATGAATTTTGCGTCCATCAGGACAAGGCTTAAGTGTTAAAGTGTGATATCTTCGGAGTGCGCATCAAGCAGGTGTAAGTGAGTGGTGGTGGACCACCGCCGTTCAAAAGGACGGCATTCTAATTTGTGGAGGGGATGACACGGGGGGGGGGGGATATTTAAAGCAAACTGTTAGGCTAAGTTTACTCAAAGTCAACTTATTTTTGATAATTTTGTGTGCTTTGAACCTTTCTCAAGTGGCACGCCTGGGTAATCATGCAACCCTCACCTCCAGTAGGTACTTATCTCTGTGCTGTGAATTAGTCACTCAATTATTTTCGACCTTGGGTAATTGATAATACAAGAAAAAAACTGTAAATTTGGAAATAACTACCATTTTTATTATCTAACGTTTCGAAATAGGCAAAACTGTTATGTCACTGTTTCTACTAAAAATAGTGGGTGTTATGTACTATCGTTTGCAATAATAATGACACTCATTAAAATGAATTTTGCGATTTCTCTAGAACTTCTGATGTATTTGTAATGAAATCTACTTCACATTTTTAATATTAGTTATTAGTTGTTTCACTCACCGATAAAGATTAAAATGATATTTCTACTCAGAACGTCCAGTTCAAAAACTGTTTTAAGAGAGTGTCATTATTATTGCAAACGATTGTACGTTCAAATTTAGTACGCCTATGTTGCTCCTCGCACGAGCTCGATGAGTTACTCTCTAGATTTTTGGAGGTTGGCTAGATACACAAATTTTTTGCAGTGTATCTATGTGAACAACCTATTGGCCGCGACAGTTAATTTTAATAAACAAATGAAATAATTAGGAAAGTACATACGACTCTGTTAGAAGCCGCGTCTCCCGAACTCTAATAATGATATAGGAATTCTTGTTTACGGACTACACAATTTTATCTACGCATCGGATTTTCGGAAACGTTGTCGCTGCTAGCTGCATTTTAAATCACCCATCCCCACATAAAACAGCCCGTAATTGCCACCCAATCACGATATATTCGCCGCGCCCGGGGTGCAGTCGGACGAGTCAATCCAAAAGGACTGAAAAAAAAACCGCTTATCGGACGCTGGATTACAGATAGCGTGCGCATGATGTATGTCGTTACGGCCCACAAAAAAAATAATGATATACATCATACAGGCGCTCTTATATAGAAATTATTCTGCCCGCAGAACTGCCAGCAAGTCTGGAGAATGTGAAATATTCGCGGCCGAGGCTATATCAAACACGCTCAGCCGGTACCGCACGGATCCACGACGATGCCTCGCAACGGCAAGGAAATTATTGTCCGCGGAGTACCAAATATGGGGAAAGTGGGGCGATCGCCCGCTCGGCTCTGCCGCCGGTGAGATTTTAATCAAGGTGCGCCATTTTCATCGACGAGTCGTTCGGCCACTGACTTGGTGACAGCTTTACGCACGGCCATACAAATCATCACGCTAGTTTTCTTTCATTCCGATTTAAATGATGTAAATTACCTTATATGATTAGTGATGTCATTTACCTGATAAAATCAGGTGCAATCGAGTGGTGGGAGATCCAGAAGAACAAAACATTTTTATATGTGATAGTTGAAGATAACCAAACACCCTGTTTTGGTGCATTATTTGCCAAATTGAACATTTCCAAGTTTTTGTTATGCTGTTTTTACATAATATTTACTGAAAAATTTTAATTTACATTAAATATCACTTAACAATCAAGTGTATGTGTTTTTACGTAATAAAATTAGTAAATTTCAGAAATAGTAAGATAACTTATATTTTTCTAAGGTCATTTTCAATAGCCTAATCAGTTGGGTTACCCAGCTAGCAAAGTAGTTCTATAAATTTAGAGTAATAGAAGTTTTATATTCTGTTAATATTTTATAGTTGTATTTAGAATACTAAATTGTTGCATTAATGTGGCACATGAGACTATTTTGCCTTCAGAAACTGAATTGTTTTTAAATTTGTTGCAAGAACGTTCTTAGAGCATAATTTATAGAGCACTTATAAGATAACTGCTAATGTAGCCCTATAAGTGTGTACAATAACACAATTTTACAGCAACGGTGCTTATAGAATCAAATTACTGTAAAACCAATGCAAAATACTGCTTTATAGAATTATACCATCTCCTGTGACACTCTTATAAAATTATTCCATTATGTCGCTTATAGTATAATTATAGAACTATTGTATAAGGCTGTTAAGTTACAATTCTGCTGCGGAAAACAAATTACAAATATGGAAGCTGCTAACGAACTTACGAATAATACAGTTGTTATAAAATCATTATAGGGTAAATAAGTAACAAAAGCCTTTTGTTTCATAAAGAAACGCTATAGAACTATTAAATCTATATATGATACTGCAGGAAACAACTACTCCGCGGGCTAATGCCCCGACCGGCATTGAATTATACCTGCAATATCTGTGTGAAACAGCCAAGAACCCTTATATATAACTATAGAACTATCATTTTTATATATGTAGGTTTCCCATAGCCCCATCTGACGAGACCTGCCTGTAATAGTACGAAATATTTTGATCAAAGTATAATGGGAAATTAGTCGTGACTTGTAAAATTATTATCTGCTTGCAGAAAGAAAATTTTATTACCATAGATAAGATTTATTTTATTGCTAAGAGAAATTGATTTTCTTATAGAAATTTAGTAACATATTTAATTTAGACCATTCCAAACCTTAAACATTTTCACTTTTAGATGTTGAAGTTAAAGAATTTTAATAGATTTATTAAATAAGATTGAAATAAGTGAAATTACCACAATAAAATATGACAGCACTGTGAATATTAAGTAGTTACTTACGAAGCATATTTGCTCTATAATCATTGCAATTGACGCAAAAATGCCATATTAGTGAGAATCCTTTGGAAGTACAAATAAAGCCTTTCTTTCTGTCGCCATATTGTGAAAAAAGAAAAAAATCTATAATGTATATAAACATATATACAATATAAATACAATAATATGGATATACTTACTTTCTGACTATTTTATGAACAGTTGGTTGTTATATTCATCAATTTAGAAAAGATTTTTTTTTATTAAATTTACAGCATGATAGGAAATATAAGGTAAACTAAGGGCGCGTCAAAAAATTAACATTATGTACGACATATTTCACTATAAAAATTTTTACGCTTTAAAATTTACTGCTCCCTGATGGACAAACAAACTAAGCAATTCGTAATAATGTAAGTAAGTACTTCTATGCAGGCTGATTACCATCTTATTGGTTCTTATTGGCCCGTCCATATTATTTCTAACGTGTGCGATACAGAAACATTTTGTTTTTAAAAGATACAATTAAACGATTTTAAAGTTCTTTAAATATAACACCATGCAACACAAAATTGTATAGCGAAGTGCTATAGAATTTTTATGAGATTCTTTGTAACTGTGTTATAAAATTCTTTAAGACTTCTATAATTATTTCCTGTACAGAACCGCTTAAAGAACTAAAAGGTTCTACAGAACGGTGCCCATTTTTATGGTATAAGTGTTGTAAGAAGGTTTTGAAAATGTTCTTACAACAAACATTGCTCTATAAAATTTGCTCAGAAAACGTTCTTACAATTTTTACAGAACAAGAAATTGTTAGCTGGGTAGTATCCCAAATTGTTTCAATATTTTGCTTAGTTTTTAAATTTGGTCCGTTGTTGACCTTCTCTTTCTAAACCCTGCTTGATACTCCCCTATCTGTAGTTCTGCTATAGGTTCTATTCTCTATTTTATTAGCGTTACCATGATTTTATACCCTATATCTAGCAATGATATACCCCTATAGTTTCTGCAGTCTGTTGCATCTCCCTTTTTTAAAATTGGTATAATCATAGCATATTTCCAATATCTAGGCAAACATTTTTTCTCCAAATCTTTCGGATTATTTCGTATATTCTTTGTCTTAAATCTTCTCCTGCGTACTTAATGTTATCTGCCGTTATTCTGTTTTTTTCCTGGACTTTTGTTATTCTTTAAAGCTTCTAAAATTACGTCTACGTCCTTTTTTGTAGGTTCTTCTACTTCTACTTCCTCTTCCCTTACCAGTAGCATCTCCTCCTGATCCTCTCCTTCCCTTTCGCTCTCTTCATTCATTATTTTCTCTTATAATGACGTTTTACTTCATCTATTTTCTTAACCTGTTCTGCTCTCTTCTTTTATTTAAACACTTTCTTTGTCTTTCGTCTTTGTTCCCTGTATATTTCCTTATCCTCCTCTTGTACTGACTGATGTGCTTTAATCCTTAGCTTATTTCTCTTATCCGCCTCCCTGTACACTCATCTCACCATTCTTTCTTCCCTACAAACTCTTGTTTTGGTATTACTTTCTCACTTGCTGTTTGTATTACATTTTCGTTCATGTTTATTCATTCTTCATTTATATTTGCTTCCAGTAACTGTCTGTTTTCTTGCAAACCTTTCCTTTAGTGTTGGGAAAACTAAGTTATTTCAAAAAGCGAATACTGAGTATTTAAGTGATATCAAAAACCGATTGATAACTCGAGTGATGATCACTTGAATTCTCAGCAGCTGTACATATTACTATTTTTGTATGGGTAAATTTATTCGATCATTTAATAATCAAAAATCTTACTTGAATTGCTGACTTCCCTTGTATACACTTAGAAACTTCGTATAAACATTGAATAATAAATAAGTTATTACTCAGTGGTATAAATCATACGTTCCCAAAACAATTATTTGAACTGATCGTTCACAAGAAGGAGTGTAGTAAATCCTCATGCAATAAGATCTCGTGAATAAGATGCGAAAAATGTATTGAGGCCACTGGCAGACATTTTGAACAACATTTATAATAATTTAAACTGTTAATACAAATTGTTATCGTTATTTAAATGTTTCTTTGTCTGTCCAATAATAAGCATTTGAAAATAAATAATAAACTACTAATGTTATTTTAGTCTGGTCAATTGTAGTAGAGAAACTAAATTTTTACAAAATGCCAACGTTTTGCCTTATATTTAAGCCATCTTCAGGGCTCTAGAAATGTAAATGTGTTACATAACCAATATAAAATTACAATAAATTAAAACATAAGAAAGACATGTATTGTAATTTTATATTGGTTATGTAACACATTTACATTTTTAGAACCCTGAAGATGGCTTAAATATAAGCCGAAACATTGGCATTTTATAAAAATTTACTTTTTCTACTATAATATACCTATTACCAGACTAAAATAACATCAGTAATTAATTAAAGGTCACTAGATACAACATAATAAATAATAAAAACAAATTTAGGGTTAACACGTCTAGGGCCCTCTATTTCCGTTAGATGACACTTTTCGATCATTTAGTGTATATAACATGTTCTATTTATTTTTGGACGTAGAATTATTTCCCCTTAAAGTCCCGCAGAATAAATTCGGATCACCCATATAATGAAATAACTAGTAGTACAATCGAAAAATATTGTCTTTTTTTGTTTTTCTCCTGTATACCCTTCAAATACATGTTGACGACGTGATATCCAACCTACAGAACCTATTTAGACTACCCAAGTTTTGAAATATATTTAATTTTCGTACGGCTAATAATAGTTTCTTGCGTCAATCATTAAATTTATGAGAAATAGTGGAGCGGATTGCTTTCGGCTCGATTAGAAGTTAAAGTTGTTTCCGTGATGGAATTAGTGCGCCCATATGCAGGAAGCAATTTGGATAGTGAAATCGACTGAAGTCGTTAATGAATTATCGTTATCTTAATAATTGGAATTAAAATCGGTATCAGTGAAATCAGTATGGAAAACGAAGTTGTAACATTTAAAGTAAATAATTATAAAAATTGTGTGTAATTACTAGTTAAATGTCCTGTTTATTTCCTCAGTAATTATTTATTTATAAGTATAGACTTTAATACAGACCAAGGTTGGCTATTTATCATTATGAGTGATCGTCATTTAAAAATGTAGGATGATAAAGAAAACAGAGTAGATAGAAGGATTTTTAGTTTAAATGTTGATTTTCTAGGCCTCATCTTGAACTGAGATTTAAATTATTCTATAATTTCCATGAATTGTATTGGTAAAACCCGGAGGGATCCAGAATATGTTTTTCACACGTTTACGTATGTCATTAATAGTGCGAAATTAATTAATACACCTTGAGTTGGTCTAGGGAATAACAATAACAATAATTTAGTAGTCAATATTCAAGTAACATATTGCTGTATTTTTTGCGGAAAAGGCACCTTACCTGAAACCAAAAAAGATTTTTGCTCGGTGCACTGGATATTTCATATAGGAGTATTTCGAAAACGGTTACTGCTAACGACGTCAACAAGATATATCTTTTTCACATAAAAAGGTAGGAGAGTCGATTGCTTCAATAGTTAAAATGTATATACTAAACCGCCAAAAAGTTCTGCCATTTAAGAGCATGATGTGCCATAAGTGGTGCCCTAGTGACGTTAAAATTAGAAATAAATTTGAATTTGTCGCCTCCAAAACCACTCGATTTCCAAAATGTATGCAAATATTTGGATTTTTAAAAAGGTTATCTGCTAATATTGACTGTATCTTTTTAATCATCAACTTTTCAACTACTATTTTGTCGTCAGGAATCTATTCTTGCTTTACGTTACAGTCATTTCAGGATATCCTGTATAGAATATTGAACAAACCTTCAATATGTGATTTTTTTTCAGTAGCAGCAGGAGTAGTAGTAGTAGGTATGCAATTTTTGCTGCGATTTGTCTTCTAAATGACATTTTGTAAAATTTTAGTAACTAAATGCTATTTCTCTGATATTTTGTTTTGCAAATAAACCTTATATTTTGAGAACTAGTGGAAGTCATATGCGAAGAAAATGTACAATGACGGAAGCCGAAAAGTGAACGACTCTGAACAGATTTGGCTACTTTTGAGTAGTGTGCATTGGGGTTTATCCAGTGGCGTACGCTATGTGGAATTGTTGTTACATTAAATCAAATAATGCACGTTATATTAAAACTAATTTAATAAGATCGATCTTTACAAACAACAACAAAAATTGTGCAACAACCATACCTATCGACCAGTTTTCTTCTAATTTAGCAATTGCCTACATTTTTTCGGCTTCTGTTAAATGTCTAGGCATTATTACAAACATTACTAACTGAACAACAAGTTACTCTGAATAGGTACTCTAATCTTGTTGACATTTTGTTTTACAACTACTGTCAAAAGTGTCAAATTTCGGCGCTAATGATTTAAAGCCAATATTATACCAAACAAAAAAAAAACGTTTACTTTTCAATTTCCGCCATTGTACATACAGTGCTTTCATAAATGATTACAAGCCACGTGATCAGGGTCGAGATTTCCAAATCAATCGCAGAGCAATTCATTTGCGAATATCCTTTTCCTCACTACAGCAATTGAGAGAGACAAGACATCTATTTGCATAAGAGTTGTTCTTCGAGAATCACAGTCCTGGTCACGTGGCTTGTAATCATTTATGAAGGCACTCTACAATAAAGGCTGATACGCACCTACAAGTCAATCAGGTTATAGTCCGGTCGTAATTTGGTTACGGTCTGGTCAAATATTCTAGAATGCATATTATATTGTACGATTCACATTTTCGGGGTACAATAATAATTAGTAAAAATAATATAAACCTGGTAATAGACGTTTGGAGAAACCGCGTTGAATGTGTACAAAACGAAAATCTATTGGCGTGTACGCCCATGGATACAGATAAATTTGTCCGCCGATCGTTTTTTTATTCCATCAACTGACTGAAAATATTATACACGTAAATGTTACTCCAATATCAGTGCTTCTCAACAAGTTTTCTATGAAAAGATCGAGTTTATTAAACTTTGACTTATTCATTTTTAATTTGTACACAAATAGGAACATTGTTTAAATGTTCTTTAATTGAAGAATAAATGTTGTACTCATATCATGTTATTTGTAGAATATTTGTTTGGTTTCAGTAAAAGCAGTAAATAATTTATACACCTGAGCATCAATAAATTATAATTTGATGTAATTACTGATAGTTAATGCAAAACAGTTTGTACAAGGATTATTCAATTTAATCAATTACCTGCGTTATCAGTGTTTATGTTTCGATAAGAGTGGTGTAATGAAATTAGATTCAGGATAATTGATTACATAGTTACGTCTAATATAACTCGGTAAGTTGTATAAAATGAAGTGAAATTTTTGAAAAAGGGTCATATTTATGTATGTGACACCTTATCCTATACGTTGAAATAATAAAAATATATTGTTTTTGTCTGTGTTGTTTTATAAACGTTATCAATATATGCATTATTATCTTGTTAGAAGACAAAACAGTAGTTAGTAGTTACTGTAAATCATAGAACAGTTGGAGACACATCCGTCTTCATTCAACTGAATTGTGGTTGATTATTGCCTAGTAAAGCCTGAACTACAGTGGCGGGCAAACGGGGGGTCGTCATTGCTAGACGATAATATACATTTCCTGTTAAAATATACATATTGTAAGTTAGGTTAATCTGTGTTAACTTAATAAATCGGGAACCAGTCGATAAATTGGACTTTATTAGTCCATTAAATAATTAAATAATATAAATGACATGCTCATAGTAATAAGTAATATTTAAAATATACTTAATGATATGATATGAAAAGTATGTAACCGAAACAAAACAACAGAAAGAGAAAACTATAAGAAAAAATAATGAGAGTGGTGCTGATGTAACGTAAATGGTTTCTATAAAATTATTCTCCGTTGCAATTATCTTCTCTGCCATACAGCACAGTCAGCAGCAGCATCATCGAAACAATGTAAGGGACGATTCTCTGATGAACATTGATAATAGTCTCTGGTACAAAAAAAATGTTTTTCGTTTTTATCTTCCATGTATTTCAAGCTAAAGAAACGAAACTTGGTTAACATTATCTGTCAATAAAACTACACTTTTTGAAATGTTTTCAACTCAAAGTATTTTTAAGGGGTTGAAATAATCAACCCTTATATTTTTTTGATAATTTTTTTTTATATTTTTTTTCCTTTTAAAAAATATGTCTAAAAAGTCCCATTCATTTACTAACTTTTTGATCTCTTCAAGTTTTTTCGAAAAGATAAGAATTTATGAGAAAAGAAATAAATATATTGCAATGCATTTTAAAAAAACTCTTTAAAGCGAGTGTATTTTGCCCAAAAATCTAGTGGCCTGTTCTTTGCAATGGAATCTATATAAACAAATGTCATGTTATTTTTATTTATTGATCAAATTTCAAAAATTATAGTTTTATTTATAGATAATGTTGAGCAATTTTAGTTTCTTTAAAAATATACCATGTTTTTCACAAATTTTAATGTTCAAATATTTATAATTAGATTGTTTGACGTAAGAAAATTGAATAAACGATCATTTTTGGTGTAATAAACCATTATTTGTTAATAAAAAAGGGATGCTTGTTCAATAAAATGCACCCTTATCAAGATATTTACATTAAAAAAAGGAAGAAATCACTGTAAAAAAATAATAAATAAATAAAAAAATTCCAATGACCAAAATGCAAAAAGATTATGACAGATTCTGTGAACCAATACAGGGTTAACTATGACTAAGTTCAAAAATTTTAACCACGTGCTCAGGAAGGGGTAAAAGACAATACAAAATTTATTTCAGTATTCGATGGCTAGCTCGATGTTTAAAAAATGAGGCAAAACCCTATTTTCCTACGGAAAGTCGGCGCCTATGACAATCAATCATCATCCGTCATGGCTAGATATATCAACTACTGGTCGTTTTTTCAACAATTGTCAAGTGTAGAAACAACGAAACGAAACATTTTTATTAATAATAATAATGTCTAAGTACTTGGTAGATAACAGCTAATCCGGTTAGCTGCAGTATTTTGTATTTGTTCTTTCGTTGCACACTGCCAAAACTACATTTCACTCCTTGCAGATTCATAATAATTATCCAGTAACATATCCGACATAAAATACTTTATTTAATTACTATAACACGTTTAAATATAGTCACTTAGCTGATTTAAAGTAACAGTAAGTTCTAGGTTCTTCTTTTTATGGCCGTCGTCCAGGGCATTGCTAATTGCATACCCTCCATGCTCCAAACCATCCAGAATAGCAAAGTTAGTTATAATCTAAGGGTCATTTTTACAGAATACTGTAAACATCTTGGGATGTTATAGTTTAAAATATTACTAATTATTTTATGCAAACATTGTCGATTACTGTTAATATTGTTGCTATAATTAGTATTAACAGAATTTAATTACACAACAACTCATGAAGTTTAAAAATTTATCGGCGAGTGCACCTTGCATTAGTGGTCTACATATGTCATCAGATGTCGTCTGTAGATGTCAAATAGCGTAAATATACCGTTACGGTACTCTGATTAGTTTGAAATAATTTTTCAGTAGGTACTTGTTTTTCGCAAATTTAATTTTTCGCGTATTTTATGCGTATTTACAAACATGTCGTATTCAAATGTCTAGATGACGGATAAGGTGCTGATTTATGGGTGTGTGACAAGTGCATATTATCGTGCGGCATCCTGAAAGACGTTTCCTGAGTATACAAAATATTTTGCTGAATACTTTTTTAACCACAGCGAACAGCTGTTTTATGCCGTGGCGGTAAACGTGTGGCAGTGTTTTTATGTATTTGTGTACATTTACGTATATTTTGTTGTTATCGTTTGTGCTTTTTCCCGACGTAAGTAATCGACCTGGTCAAGACCGCCAAACCAAGTAGGTACCTCGCTTTACATAAAAAGAACGATCGAGGGAAGGAGAGGTCCACAGGAAGTACAAAAATCTTTGCAGGTTTTAATTTAAACAAGTAAGAACACAGAAGATGATTCAACATTCTTAATATCTCTTAAGGTATCAATCCTGGAAATAAATATTAGTAAAGTAGGTGCTGCCTCTCTGTGCTACCATACCGTATTTCTCATAATCATTAAATAATAATCTACATTTTGTAAAGATTTTTTTTCTTTCAAAGCGGATTAAACTGATACACTTGTCAATGGACCTGTCACTATATTTGACACATTTGACTGGCAGAATATACCTAATCTCGCAGCTGACAGAAGTTCAGTGACGTTCAGTTTAAATAGAGATTTAAAATAGTTTTGAAAAAAAAAATTTTTTGGCTTTATAAATAAGTTTGGAATTTTTTTGAAGGTTGATTCCATTAATTTTTATTTTTTTTCCTATCCCCTCTTAAAATATTTGTACTAAGTCATAGTTAACCCTGTATAGCTTACGTAGCGCCCTCTATCTGTTACACCAAAAATGAAAGCTTTCGATTTTCTTGCGTCTAAAAATCTAATTGTAGGTATCGACTTTTATGTTTATGATTGAAAAAAAAAAAACTGAAATTTAACGTCACTGAATTATTTTTGTAACTTTCACACCCTGTATCTCAGTAAGTATTAATATGGACTGCACAAGTTAATATTTTCCGTTAAATAATCTGCAGACAAACTATTACTCATTGCCTCGCCCATTCCTTATGAATCGCCCTTTATATGAAGAATTTGCATAAAAGTTTCCACGGTATTTTCATCAATATCTGTGAATGTAATGTAAATTTTATTATAGATATTGTATGTATAGAAACTTATAATAAATGTATTGACAAATGGTAAATATTTTTAAAAGACATCTACAATTATCGTCGTTTTCCTAGAACCAGCCGGTGGCGCCTCGATATCCTCAATTGCTTTTTTGCTTGCGTTTGATAATTCTTCCCGGGAACCCCGGAGGCATCCGAATACGTAAAATAGCGTAAAGCGCACAGAAGATCCAATTCTTGTGGGTATAATTAACGTGTTTGCAGTGGTTAATTGGTTACTCGGAATTACTTTAATTAACGAATTCACCGCCGATATTACGGGACATCAAACCGACCGGCCGTGCCGAGGTAAAAACTACGCGACCGGCAGTGTTGCCAACCTACTTTCGAGAAATTCTTTGAAAGAGAATCATAGTGCTCAAGTGCAAGTCGCCGAAGGAAAGTTCAAGTCAAAGTGAAAAGTACCTTTACGGTATTTATTGATTCGTAATCGACAATGAGATCGTAATATACACTTGCGTAATATACCTACAGCTTTAATTTGATAGTCTACTCAATGGAGAAATTGCATGAGTTTTACGTGCAGAACACATTAACACGTGCGTGTTAATACGCTTAAAAATGGTATTAAAAAAATTAGTTTGACCACGGCCCAACAAAACAGTCGCCGCTACAGCGAAGACTTGTGACGTCAGGCGACGTTCGCAGGTGTATACCTAATACAGCATTGTGGTTTATATCTAGTATACGATTTTCATTTTCGGACAATGCAGTACATACGTTTAGAAGAGTTATTTTGTCGTTTGGAATATTACTGTGTTAAATATACATTGCAAAATAGACTCGTAAAATGAGCACAGTAATTGCATCTCACCGGGCAAATGGAAGAAGTATTACATTATGCCATTATATACGAATACAGCATACAGCGCCTAATAAAAAATATTTCACTGTGCCAAAAAATTAATAGAAAAATGTGGTGTAGTGCGATGAGTTTGGGTTTTAATATCACTTATATAACCCTTCTAAAATCTTATTTACATAATCGTCAACAATCTGTGTACTATAATGGCTTTTGTTCATATACTTAGCTACAAGTGGAGCCCCACTGGGTTCCAATCTGGGTCCCCTGCTTTTCTTAATATTTATAAATGATGTATGTGATAAGCTGAATTGTAATGTTTTAATGTTTGCTGGCGATTTAAAGCTATATTCACGGATTTCGAGTCTTGAAGATTGCCTTATATTACAAGGACAAATTTACATTTTGGACAATTGGTGTGAAGAAAATAAACTGTTCTTAAATGCATAAATCTAACTTTTAGCCGTAAATTTAGCAATATTCAGTATCGCTATAGTATCGATGATACAGTCCTGGAACGTTGTGAAACTTAGAGATTTAGGGATTTATTTTGACACACAACTTACTTTTAATTATCACATTAACACAATTATTGTCAATTCAGCATTTCGTGCACTTGGATTATAACAAATTGAAATCATTTTCAAGATACATCAGCTTTAAAATGCTTATATTTTAGTCTTGTTAGAAACAAATGAGAGTATGCGAGCGTCATATGGAATCTTATCTATATCCACTATTCTCTAATTATTGAAAGAGTTCAAAAGTCATTTTTTTAATTTTTAAGTTTTAGAATAAACATATCCCATGAGAGGATGTAATTATCCTGAGTTGCTGTACACTTTTAATTTCATATCTTTGGAAAGACGTAGATTTCAGGCCTCTGTTTTGTTTTTGCACAAGCTCTTACATGGCAAAATTGATAGTCCTGTGTTACTATCCTATTTAAATATTCTTGTTCCTAGAGGAAGTTCTAGATATCACAATACTTTCTTGTGTGAAAGGGCTCATACTAATATTCTAGGGCACCATATGATGTGAGATATCATGATTATCACATATTACAAAAAATATAATATAATATATGCATGTGTGCTATCAATGCACTAATCATAACAGAGTTTCTGATATGTGCGATATTTTTTCTTACAGTATTTCGGAACTAAAAAGTGTATATTGTAGCTATTCATAACGTAATGTTCTGCATAACTATTATTTATAAATTCTGTCTTCAATTATGTATGTTTGTGTATGTTTCAGCAATTCATAATTTATAAATTATGTCTTAAATTACTTATTATTTATAGAATTATTCTAGTATAGCCTTGTGTTTTTGTTGTTTTATGTTTTTATAAGATATATTTTTCACCCATGTAGTTACTAGTTACTAAAGATTTGTACAATTGACCTATAAATGGATTACTGTTGGGCAATAAATGCTATATTGCATTTCAACATTTTTCGTAAAGACCATTTTAATTAATGTAAGTTGAATCGTAAAAGGTAAATTGTAAAGTTGTAAAGAATCAATTAAATTTTTATATTAATCTACCAGAATGTATACAGGGCGCTTAGAAAATCAATGGTAAAGCAAGTTTATTTTTTTTTTCATTTATTGTATTCATCTCGATTCCAAATAACATGTTTGCGCCATTTATGAAATGTACAATAATGTTATTTGATGCATTTATAAAATTTTGCTATCTGACTTCACTACATTAAATTACCTCTTTCATAGTGGTTTTTAGGCTTTCACGGCCAGTGTTGTAATTTGATACATGGTGATTTTCCGGGTTGTTATGCCGTGACCTCGGTAACTGGTAGCTGCCAGAAACAGAGTTAAAATGCACATCCCTAGCGACTGAGTCGCGGCGAAGCTTTTGCAGAGTCACCACTGAAGATGCCGACAGTGAAGAGCGGCGAAACGTTTGGAAGCATGGGATGCGACCAGTTACAGCGGCGGCTACGGAACGCCTCGGAGGACCACCAGTATCTGAGAAGCGGTTCCGACCGTAGCAGTCGTAATACCAACAGTAGGAATCGAAATCAATATATGGACAGGCCCAGAGACACCGATAGCGGGTCTGTCCCCACAGAGCCTAGCCCGAGAACAACCAGGGCAGGTAAAAGTATCCCAGCTAATGCTAGGGATGTGCATTTTAACTCTGTTTCTGGCAGCTACCAGTTACCGAGGTCACGGCATAACAACCCGGAAAATCACCATGTATCAAATTACCTCTTTCATTCTGAAAACATAATAAACAAAAATAATAAATAAGGATTTTTTCAAAATATTCAAAGTTAAACGAAATCAGTATTAAATAACAATAACAAATAATTTAAAAAAATTAATAAAAGTCCAATAAAAAAGCGGCGAAATGTTCGGAAGCCTGGAATGCGATCAGCTGCAGAGACTATTACGTGGTAGAAATGGTTCTGAACGGATCAACCGTAATACCAACAATAAGAATCCTAATCAATATATAGGCGATTTTGATGGTGGGTGCATCCTCACAGAGCTTCGCCCGAGAACAACAAGGGTAGGGCAAAGATACCTAACCAAGGCTAGGAAATTACACATTAATCCTGCGACTGGCGACCAGTTACCTAGGCCATAACATCCCAAGTAACCGCAATAATTTAAATAGAATTAGGTATTCCTACTTTAAGATCCAAAACAATTTTTACTTAATAAAAGATCTGACAATGTCAGGAAGTTTTGCCAACATTATAACTTCAAATTCCTATTAAATTACAGTTTCCTTACAAATTTGGGATATTGGTAGAAATTAATTGCGGCTATTAATGCTATCAGCCCCTACAGGAAATGATAGATACCGTACGTAGTTGCGTACCTTCTGCAGCATTAGACATCAATAAAAAGCGCATAATTCAAAGTAAATCACCGTATACAACGCACATTTCACACAAGACGCAGACTTCAACTGTTATTAATTATGCTATTAGCAGAAAATTTCTCGCATGTTGCTAGGTAATCTATAAATAATTAATAATTTTCAAGCATGTGGAAACATTTTATATATTTTTTATTTATTTTATCACTCAATACGTGTGAAAATGTGAGTTTTTCAGAATGAGACATATCGATGGTTTTCTCAATGTTTAAAGTTTTCGCAAGTTTAGCATTCGAAATCGTATAGAAGGGGAAACTCTGTGAAGTCGAGGAGTAAATTAGGAATTTGAATGTCTACGCACGACTTAGTGAACTGTGTCTAACGCTCGCTGAAAATTTTACGAAGGAAGAGAACAAGACATCGGATTTGGTAGTAGGGGAGATTGGAGCTTTGCGTATTTCGGGTTAATGTAAATCTTTCCATTTTCCAATATGCTTCATGGAGAATACAAAATAAAATGAGTACACAGTTTAACACAAAAGAACACAATATTGTGTTAATCTAGGTCCACACGGGATTGTGTATATTTTTACACATTTCTCTGTATGTAGCAGTGTGTTAAAAGTTTAACACAATCCACTGTGTTAATACAAGGTGGGCCATTTTAATCAGTACAGTCGAATATCTCGAGTTTCGTGAGTGTTACGACATTGATTTTGAAGCTCATTTGAAGGTAAAAACAAATTTTTAAATAGAAACCTATATTTGAAACCGAATTCGAAAAGAGCAAGAAATCTTACGTCTGAAGCCACTATAAAAAAATTCTTAGGACTCTTAGGTACCATGCGTACCCCATAACTTTGCTCCAGGAATTAAGACCAATCCACATGTAAATGCGGATTGAAATTTCCAATTGGGCTTTGAACATGATCCAGAATGATGTTATCTAGTTAACTACCTGGCTTAGATTATGGGAAGTTAGCCTAAATGCGATTTCAAGTTACGTAGCTACAGGATTGACTGCAGCCTTCCCGGTATTTCACCTTGTAATTACGACCTAAAAGTAACAAGCAAAGATTTGTTTAAAGTGGCTTCAGACGTAAGATCTCTTGCTCTTTTCGAATCCGGTTTCAAAAATATGGGTTTTTATTTAAATAATTCATTTTGACCTTCAAATGACCTTCAAAATCAATGTCAAAGTCAGATCTGGATGCACAGATAGTTGGCCCCCAGTTTTTTGATCAACTTTTGTCTGAGTCATTTTTTCGTAACACTGACGAAATTCGAGATATTCGACTGTACTGGCCCACCTTGTATAACAAATGTTATGTGTAACTTTGACACATTTCAGTGTTATTTGTATCATTAAATGTGTAACATGTTAATTTTATTGTATAATAGGTATTGATATGGAAGACTTACCTACCTTTTTAGTTTGTTAATTATCTTTCTGTTTGCTTTCGAAATAATTTTTAATAAATGTATTTTTTTGCCTATCGTCGAGAATGCATTGAATATAGCCTATGTAGTGTACTGCATTAGTAAATTAATATATTATAATATTCTAGAAAACGTCAGAATAACTGTATTAAAAATTATAATTTCAAAAGCAAACAGGAACATAATTAACAAGGTAGGTGAGCTTTCCGTATCAATACATAGAATTTTCATCATTATGGCGTAGCTAATTATAAAATAAAATATATTTTACTTTTTATGATTTTATTAAAAAAATAAAATTCAGTACAAATGAACAACTACGTTTGTTAATAAAATGTATTAAAATTGACAGTATAATAGTACTATAGTACATATTCTAATAAGAGACTAATAATGTTCTAGTAAAAAATAAACAATGAAACAACAG
This sequence comes from Monochamus saltuarius, assembly GCA_025584915.1. Classification (NCBI taxonomy): domain Eukaryota; kingdom Metazoa; phylum Arthropoda; class Insecta; order Coleoptera; family Cerambycidae; genus Monochamus; species Monochamus saltuarius. Next base: position 8,824,655 of record CM046723.1, on the reverse strand, counting down.
ACATTAAACAAATATGTATTTAGGTACTACATAATAGGAGTTAACGAAAATTAACTGGTGATCTGAACATATATAACTTTCTTTCTCTAAAGTTACAAACATTCAGATTACAGAGTAATCTAAAACGTCAGAGTCAACTCCTAATATTTATAAGAGTTATATTCTAATTAGGTTCAGCTTAGTTACAATTATTAGTAATATTTGTTATAATTAGGTAAGTAGGTACTTATACCATTTTCTTTGATTAAACATCAATTTAAATTTAAATGAACACAGTGAATGAAAGGTAACTGATACAACAGCGCTACATTACCAATATAGCGTAGTGACCTGTGTTGGATCAGCTGATATACAGCGTGTTAAGTTTACACAAAATGGTGTACTTTTAACACACAACTGGTTAATATTACACAAATTAAGTGTATTTTATTATAATACTAGTAATGTTAACACATTTTGTGTAAAACGTACAAAAAAGCCATAATGTGTAAAACTATTAACACGGAAATTTTACACATCCTTAAATACACACTGAATCTCACTTACACAGCAACTTTTTTTGCAGCGTATGTATTCTCAAATAAATTTAATATAGTTATCGTATATACGGTGGTGATGGCTTCAGATGAAGTAATTTAATAATATTACTTGATATCATATTGTTGATGTTAGCTAAAAATAATCGAGCTATATATTTTCTGATGATATAGTAATCTGAGTGAGGCAAGATGCGTTGGCAGAGGATCACATCAGATATCAAACGTAAATAATAATAAGCATATTAATTAAACTTCAAGTCAAGCAATTCTATATATTACCAGCATGTATTTCTTGAAACAGATCATTTATTTATACTAAATAAACAATTTTCCAATATATATATATTTCTTTTTTTTGTTCCTATTTTTTGAGATATATATTAGGTACTTACATAGCTTGGTCCGGTTTAGTTAATGATCAACAAGAAAAACGACGCTGTTAACAGTAACAATTATTAAGTCTCTGCCTAAGTTATAGTTAATATTTTTTATGTAAGCTATAGATTTTTTCGGTTTTAGATTTTTGCACTTATTAGTGACAAAATTACGCAATTTCATTTTTCTTTAAATATAACCGGCGCCTTCGCCAAAGTTTTGAAAATTGTTTTGGTACCTAGTCGAGCTTCACAGTAACTACTAAGAAAATTGCATTTGTTTAATACAATGGCTTAAAAATTAGCTTTCGCCTCGAAATAGTTGTTATAGCTACTAGAAACTTGTCTTAAAAATCATGTTTAACCCGCCGGCCGTCACTCGCGTCCAGTTTCGTCACACCATTACTCACTTGTTAGATTTTATCTTACAATGCAAAATAATAATTTTTAATCTAAAAAAGGGAATGATTACTGTTAAATAAGATCTCTATTTTATGTTTATCTATGAAATTTATTGAAAAAATGTAAAAACACAAATAATATATTTCTAAAAGTAAAAATCTTTAGATGTAGAAAGAATATAGCTCTGCAACTTAAAATATTTTCTAAACTTTAACTAAATTATTAATATGGTTAACATTTTAACACATGGATCAATAAGTAAATAATAATAAATGTTGAAACTAATTGCTATAGTAATATCCGTTATTCATCTTGTAAAATGCTCTGTCCGCACACTATTGTAGTTTTAGATTTCTTGTAACATTCGGACATGCTTGTCTAAATGGTATTGTGCCATGCACACCAAGAGCATCAGTTAATTAGGTTCGGAGGGCGTTTTCTGGATACAGCCAGTGAGGTATTCCTCGAGCGACATTGTCATACAGCCTTTAGTTTCTTTAGAATTTTGAGAAATGTCAAAATGTTAGATAAAATCTAACAAGGAGAGTGATCGCGCATTAAAAATTGAGCTCAAAATACGGTAGATAAATTTTACACAATTTTATATTAATGAATAGTAGGTGAAATCGCAAGCAATATTAATTAATTAATATTAATTAAGAAATTGTTATTCATGCATATACATTCATGCATATGCTTATGAAATCGTTTCCTTGACAATCACTGTTTATTTATCCTTGTCATAAAAGTCAAATCGTTTTAATACCTATAAGTGCTAAAATAAGTATATAAAAAAATATTTGTCTAACTGTTTTTTTAATAGAACACTCTGTATTTTTGACGCCATTGACAATACCGCCAGTTGAGCATTTTAAAACTATATTATACCTTAATATCTTTTACGGTTTTTGAATTATTAGGTATCTACATGTTTATTATTAATATGCACCATCTCACATCATATAATTTATGAAATAATAATATCTTTTCAAAAATTTAAAAAGAAAGACATGAAAAACAGAAGAAGATATAATGGTGAATATTATGTATTTATTACTTCCAAACTGGCTTCTATGCCTTATTACAAGGAGTAATAACAAACAAAAAATATAATAATTGTACACTACAGCATGAAGAATACAACAGAAGCATTCACATTGTCGTAATTATGATAAACATATTCTCGCGACAAGAATTCAGACGACTTAGGTCATACGAACAAATGAATAATTCATTATATTTTCATCAAAATATTTAAGAAACTGCAACTGATAGTAATAAAACTATATACTACACTAAAAGTTTGCATTATATTTTGCACTAAATTGCAAAAAATGATTGTTTTTAACGCGACCGAATATCGGAAATTACGTTGACAATACAAACAAATGTGTAACGTCAGCCGTGACGTAAGACGTCTGAATTCTTGACTCGAGTATACATCAGGTTAACAGTTACTATACATACAAAGTATTTATAAATTGTCAACTGAATATATATTTTTGACAGATCTTAAAAATAAACCAAAAGGGCTAAAGAGGTCTACGCTATGTTTACCAGAAACCAGGTTAATTAATCGGAATATCGACAAAAGAGGTGCAACCTGGGTTGTCTTTCGAATGAGAATATAAAGAAGTCCATAGCATGTTAATTTTAAACTCCTTACGAAAATGAATACTTCGAGTGAAGTTGAAATCTGAAGGTCTGTTATATTTTTTAAAATAAAGAAATCGTAGAAACTTTTTCTGTATTTTGGTTGTGAATGTTATAGAAGCGAAGCATCTTCAAGTTTAGGTCTGATTGAACTATTATATAATGATATACTTGAACTAATGTTCCGAAATTTTTTTAAGTTTCTTATTACAAAATTCAGCGCTTTATAGGCTGAGGCAGTTATGTTTTCAATGTGCAATTTATATGAAACTTTGGAAGCAATAGTTACACCTAAATCCTTGACATAATCTTTTCTGCTTAACTCAATACTGTTCATTTCATACGAATAAGTTATTATTTGTTTATTGCGAGTAATATTATAGCATTTCTGAATATTAAAGTCAAGTTTGTTGACATAACTCCATTCAAATTCCGCATGAATATGACTTTGAAGAGATACACAATCATCGGAACATTCGATACGTTTGTAAAATTGCGCAGGTTATCTGCAAATATCAAACAGTTTGAATTTTGTATTACATTTGTTAAGTCATTTATAAAAAATAAGAATAGCAGCGGCCTCAAGTTAGATTCTTGAGGGACACCTGAGTTTGACCTACACTCACCAGAAAACAACAATAGTAGTTCACAATAAACTTACGCTCTTGAAGGTATGTTAGTATTAATGCAGTCAGACAATTTGCAACCCTATATACAAAAAGCTTATTTCATGATCAGTATTATCAAAGGCCTTGATAAAATCAGTAAATATTAACAATAAACATCTCGAATCCCATATATTTTTGAAAAATTCAGTTGACTGTCTTTATAATGGCGTAAAAATGTACAGGATACAGGTTATTTATCAAGAGTAACTTTTTTCGATAAAATGAAACATAATAAACTTTTCCCGATACGTTTCCTATTCATCACTTTTTCTGTGGACATACTTATAGTATGTTAAATTCTCAGTTAAAATACCCAACGGTCCTGCTTTTATAAGCTATTTCCTCACACAGATTTTATGGCCAGTGATTTTTATCGGGTGAGGGACTAGGAAGTAAATAATTCACGTACCATGGCTGTACCATCAACGACGAAATCGCTGGATTTTATTGTCCACGGTGCAGCGATGACGGCTTGATGGCTGGCATTACCGACCGTTTCCGGTTGTTAGTCGTCGCGGGATCGCCGGTGCAGATTGCATTAAGACCAATTTATTTTAAATTATTCCAGAAAAACCTTAATGGGGGTCCACGGGGCCGCGTGCGAGGGCAGGCTCGAGGTTAAAGTGTAAGAGGAATCCTCTTGCAGAGTGGGAGAGATGGGCAGGTCTTTGACTGCATTAAGTTATTGTGGTTTTTAGTCATTTTGCCGGTTCGTTGACTCGCAATGTGTTTATTTTTGTAGACGCTTCCCACGTGACATTTCATTATTTAGTTATTTCAGTGCGACAGCATAACAGCAAAAAGTTGTGTAAATGAAATTTTCCGCATGGAGAGGAGAGAAATGTATGTAAAATTTTACCCCAATTGTGAAAACGGTACTCCAGATTGGCCCTAAAGTCATGACAGGAACAATTTGTTCAAATAAGTGTCACATTTTTGGAGCAGTATCGTTGTGCATTTTGCAATTTAATTAATAATTAAAGAGATAAACACACATTGTTTCTTACAAATTTAAAAATTTGTTGAATGCTAAATCCACTAATACAATTTGGGTTATTATTTAATAATTTATTTATATTATTTAAAAAATATGTACCTATATGACACACCTATCTTTAGCCGTTTTCTAGTTATTGAACAATAAAAATGGAAATCGAAATAAATGTTTTGTGGTTTTCTTAAAAATTTATTAATTTTCAATGTTCCATAACTTGAAAACGGTTGAAGATATAGGGATGTCTTACATATTTTTTAAATTATTATTAGTATTAATTTATATTGACTATTCCTATAGTTGTGTTGTCTTTGTGGAAAATAAACATATTTAATTATTTGTAAAAGAATAATTAGAATATAAAAAAAACTACAAAATCTTACACAAACAAAATTGAAACGTAATAATATTAGAATAACGTTTATACACAATATATTTGAAATTATACCTATAAATATTGATGTTTTAGGTATATACATGAGTTTCAAACTTATTGTGTATAAAGGTTATTCTAATGTTAATGTATGTCTCAATAGCTTGTGTATTTCTAGTTTTTTTTTTATTGCATTATAATTAGAGCTGTGGCAAGAATTCAGACGACTTACGTCATACGAACAAATGAATAATTCATTATATTTTCATCAAAATATTTAAGAAACTGCAACTGAGAATACCTAATAAAACCATATACTACACTAAGTGTTTGCACTATATAGGTATTCCACAAAATTGCAAAAAATGATTGTTTTTAACGCAATCAAGTATTGAAAATTTTGTTAACAATAAAAAAATTGCGTGACGTAGGTCGTCTGAATTCTTGCCGCGACTATATCAATTTTTTCCAGAATCTCGAAGATGTTGAAATAATACGACAAAACGGTAAAAAAAGTTATAGCAGGGTCACAAAAATACCTTTTACTTTAGATTTACCTTTGACATTCTGTATATTTTTGCTGAAAGAATTGGTGGTTACATAGTTTTAAAGTTTAGAGTTTAGTTGAAGTTGAAAAGTCCATATAAACGCAACTTCAATTTATATTTGTATTTATGAACGAGAAATAGCTAAACAAAAGGAGATGAGACCAAAGTGACGTGCTGCTATATACAATCAGTCAAGAGCCGCAATATCGAACACATAAGTGTATGCAGACTGAACACACTTATGAACAGTTCAGTTAACAAGAACGAGACAGTACAGTGTTTTCGTTTCTGGTAAAGTGCCTTTTCTGCTGAATATTACTTGAAAATGTTATTCAAAATGGAAAACGATGGCGACATACAAAAAAAAATTACAAGAAAATCGGCAAGGTTTGATGAAACCGTTATCTTTAAATTTTCAACAATAGTTTCATCAAAGCAGACTGATTTTCTTGAAATTTTACACATCATTATTTACCATTCTAAATAATTTTTTCTAGTAACAATTTGCTGTATTTTCAGCGGAAAAGGCATTTTACTTGAAACCAAAACAGTTTTCACTTGATACACTGAATATTTCAAATAGGATTATTTCGAAAACGGTTACTCCTGACTTCAACAAGATATAGGTACCTTTTCCAAATAAAAAGGGTAGGGCAATCGATTGTTTCAATTTTCAGATGGATATATTAAACCGCAAGAAAGTTCTGCCATTTAAAAGCAGCGGTCATATGTTATATTTTTGAAATCAGGAATGTCATATGTAATATTTTTGAAATCACAATAAAAAAAAATCAGCAGTACACAGGGCTTTCTATTTAAAAATGTATTATTGCTTCTTGTATCGTTCAACTTCGGCACGCCACTGTACAACCCCTACAACATTATTTTGTATCTCTAATAATAACGACAATAATCGGTGGCTTAAAAATAGAGAATAACCCTGCACGTCGTACTTATACACATTTTGTGTAATTTTAATGTAAAAGCATAAATGAAGGAAGAAGGTTGTAATAGTCCTTACATTTTTGTATATACGTCCACAGCCTTCTTCATCAGATGAAAAAGGCTGTGATACGTCATACGTCTATAATTAAGTTCAGTTAAAGTTCAAATTGTAGTTCCGCTCAAACCATTTACCTTAAGCCGGTTTAAATCTGCTACAGCTAGCCAAATGCATATAAATTTGAACTAGCTTTACGTTTCAACCAACCAACATAATTTTCTAGCTGGTTTTGCTCTTTGTTGTGTTACATTTGCACATATAAGAACACTGCGATTCGATCTTCCTTACACGATGAGGGTAGGCCATCATCTGGCAGGTCGTAAACCAGCGTCTTTGATGATGCGAAAGCGGCACAAAAGGGTTCGTGTTCTAAGCACTCATCGGCCTTTTCACTATATTCCTGTCCGTATAGGGTGGGGAATCTCTCTCAGCTGTATAAAGTTGCTTGAGCGTGTCTGATCACGGAATATTTTTATATATTATCCAAAATACCGATGATGATTCCATATAAAGGGTGATTGGAGGGGAACCCCCAAAATTCCCTAATAAACATATGGTCAGTGGTTACTAAGATAGCAATGAACATATTTTTGATATTTATATTTTATTTTGAGTAGGTCATGCATTCTAAACCAAATTCACATTAGTGATTATTAATTGACACATATATTTTGACGTTTGTGATTTAAACGCTTATTTTATAACTGTCGCATTTATTTTTACATGTTCGTTTAGTCGGTATTGCACACATAACTTTGTAATGCTTGCCACATTTAGTCATCGAGAATATGCTGATATTATTTTCATTTATGGGTATTGCAAATGTAGCGTTTATCGTGTTAAGTTATTAAGTTGCTGAATATCGACGTCGCTTCCCGAACAGAAGAGTGTCAGATAGAAATGTATTCCAGTCAGACAGTCTTCAACAATGCACGTCAAACTGCAATGTTTCCCAGTGTGAGAATTACATCTGAGATAGACAAGCTGGTTCTGGTCTAGCAGTGGAAAAAGGATTTCTAAATATGGTAGAACGTAGTCTGGGTGTAAGTACAAGGCGCATTGTAACCGGTCTCCAAAATAATCAAACTACGGCATGGGAAGTTATTCACAAATATGGTTTAAAACTTTTCCATATTCGGGGTGTCCATAATCTTCAGGACCGTCATAATGATTTGCAGTTACATTTTTGGAATTGGATAAACGCAAACCATAGATACCAACCATATAAATGCATCGTTAGTCAGATGAAAATTTGCACGTCACGGTGGAAAGTAACTTTCAGCATTAACGTGTGGTGTGGTATGATTAATAATCAATTATTTGGCCCAGTTGTGCTAGATGGTCGTCTTACCAGAGCTAGATATGTAGAATATTTGGAAAATAATTTGACATCTACTGGACGAAGTTTGGATATTAGGAAAAACATGTACTTTCAGCATGATGCATCTTAACAATCGCTTTCCACAACGCTGGATTGGTCGAGGTGGTTTCCAAAATTGGCCATCAAGGTCACCAGATTTGAATCCCCTTGTGAATTAGAAACATATAATACAAAGATGCTACAATTATGATTTGTGTTCTCGTTAAACCTCCAACACTTTTAAAATGAAGACAAATACAAACGAAGAAGTAAAACTGTGTTTGCTAGAAAATAGACACACTTGAGCAAGGAACGTTAAATATACTAAAAATTGAATATGAAGACTGTTTAAAAAATGAACATAATTTCAAATATTTGCAGAAATAATACCTATTAATGAAATAGGCAGAACACTGCATGAATGTATATCTAGAAATAGGTAAAGATTTTGGAGCCGCTAGTGTAGGTTCAATATCATTAATTAATTAATACATCCACCCTCTAACAGTCTAATTGCTTGAATATTGGTTAGTTTCATCACCATCATCACAGCTTCATAAAATTGCAAAACGTAAACAAATCTTAATCTAGAATTTCGACATTTCGAATTTGACATTTAATGGGGGTGTGGCTATGTTGAGCTTGCGCATGCGCAGAAACTGCAAATCGGCTCCAGTGTTTGTACCACACTTTTTCAAGAAAGAACCCGCAATATAGTAGTATTATATATAAGATTCCATCGGTCTTTCAGGTAATTCTTCTCTGGTAGTATTCAGTAAACATGTATCATGCACAAGAAGTCGCATGGGAGTCTCATTCTGCTTATTACTTTCCCATGTTCGACAGATGCACCCATACCGATGCATGTAAGACGGTTGAGCTTTTAGTATTCATTAAAGGCGACATCCTTGAACCTGCTCCTCAACGTAAGGCCGCGATCGTACGAGCTGCCCATTTTAAATGATACTTGGAAATGTAGGTCTATCCTGTTAAGAAGTTCAGACACGAAACAGGGCAGCTCGTGTAAAGTAGATGAGTAATATGATTTCTAAAAATACTCTGCATCTAGAGCGACAGTAATGGGCTATTGGTGTTTCTTTAAAATCAGTTTTAATAAATGCCAGCTTCCATTGAAGCAGTAATGTGGAAGAATTGTATTAGTGCATTGCAGTTTACCTGCTTTGAATGCTTATTTTTGATGGTTGACTCGCTTTTTAATTATTTAATAGCAACTGCCTTGGTCATTGACCTCTATACACGACAGATTCAGTTTTGAAAAATCTTTCGTTGGTATGTTACTTTTATTTTACTTTCATTTTTACAAAAACAGGTCACAAATAAAGTTTATATAGACCACAGGTTCCATACACAATACACAAATAAAATGAAGTAGTATGATTCTTAAAGCAGCGTAGACACAATATAGTCCCAAATCATAGGACTGGACCTCATACATCCTTATAAATAATATGTATGTTCTTAATATCGTACGGTCTACAGTTAATGTTGAAACAGTCCAATAAATTGTTAAGTATTTTGTAAAAATAAACATCAGCGAAAAGTCTCCTGCGACTCAAACGATCTAATTTATAAAAGATGATAAAAATTATCGATTTGTATTAAATTTATAATTAATGTGACAAACTTTGGCAGATCGTAGCTGGGTTAATGTTAAATATTTTTTTCTTATTTGTAAGTATATTTATGAACCAATAGTTTAATCTTGGCTCATGATCATCATTATTATTTTGAACATTGTTAAATTATGTAGGTACTACTGTGTCTTCTGTATGTTATATTACGTATTTTATTCCGTATTTTATACTGTATTTTACACGGAAAACTTTTCTTGGAGTACCTTAACTTGTCAATAAATTGGTTTTCTTTCACTTTGAACCCCATTCCCAATAATATTTCGTAAGATTTTTTCTTATATGGACATATGTCCATTTTTTTTAAAAGTTACAAGCATTTTATAAAATATAATTTCATAATATTTCAAAGTAGCCTGATATTTAAAAATTATGGTTGCCATAACAATAATTATTATTTGTGATTAAAGATTAGACATTAGCTAACCTTTATTAATCAAATTAACAAATCTTAAGACTATAAAATTGTTCAAAATGTTCACCCTTGGCTCGAATGCAAGCCTCACATCGGCGAACTAAAGACTCCGTCACATGACGGATGAGATTTGAATAAATTTATTATCTGGTTAGCTGCCTCCTGACTTCTCTCAAATAACTGCTGTCGGGTAGTGATTTAAACATGGTAGACAAGCTGCTGCATATGTCCCCATAAAGTCCAAAGGATTTAGATCTGCGGTGGTCATGATGCTGGACCTTGTTGACCTATCCATTTATTGGGGAAATAATAATTTAACCAAGCAGTTACTTGTAAAACATTTCTCTGTTCAATACACCCTATACAAAATTCGGTAATTAATGAAAATTACTTGCTATACGCCGAACACTAATTGAAGAGTTGTCAATGACAGCATCTATTATCTCTTCTTCATTTTGTACATTCACTTCAGTGGGACGAATGGTCGTCTCTGGAGCGGCGTTACCTTCTTCTCCAAGTCTACGAAATGATGCACTAAAGACTGTGTGGGCAGATTGATGTCTATTTGGTTATCTTCGTTGGTATTCTTGAGCTGCTTCTCTGACGTTTCCATTGGAATACTCATATACAATAGTTGCATGCTCTTCAATTGTAAATAAATGCAATATTTATTTAGCACTTTAACGCTAAGAAGTATCAAATGAATAAACAAAAGGTATGTTATTGCACACAATCCATGACAAATCATTCAGTCACAAATTTTTAAAGGAAGGGAAGAACGGGCATATCTGACAATTTATACTAGTTGTAAATTGATTGCTAGAACAGTGAATTGTGGATTGAATGATTGACGGGACACGGAATAAAAATAATAAATGACCGATCACAGCGACAGTAGCTATTCTGAAGTTCTAAACTATGATAACACAAATATAGAGATTTTAAATTAAAGTTAGGTTATAACAAAGATAGAAACAACTGTTCATAAAATTATAGCTTATTGCAGGGGTCGGCAACTTGCGGCCCGCGGGCCGCATGCGGCCCTTTGCAACTTTTTGCGCGGCCCGCCAAAGCACCAATATTAATTATTTTTAATAATATTTATACTCGTATATGATATAAAAGCTTTATGTTACATTTGAATGTGCGGCCCGCATCAAAATTTTTATTTTGAAAATGGCCCACCGTCCGAAAAAGATTGCCGACCCTGGGTTAATGTTAGATGCCTAGTAAGAAAAGACAGCTGACAAGCTAATACGCATGCGCCGGATTATCAGAATCAACGAACTTTTTAAACTGTCAGTAAATTGGTCTTGATCGTGCTGGAGCAGCGGATTAGGAGTTATGGATTGTAGTTAATTTCTTGCTGGAACGCTTACATCCGTACTGCGCATGCCTCTGATACTTATGGACACTTGCAGACTTAAAATTACACAAATCATATTTTTTTTATAGTAACCATCATTTTTATTTGTCAAGCTACTTTGATTGAAATATGCAATTATATTTTGTAAAATGCTTGTGATTTCTGAACAAAAAAAAAACGAATTGGACCTATGTTCACGTTGTATGAACGTTCATAATGTTTGACATTAACCCGGCTACCATCTATCACAGTTTGTCATAGACCACCATGTATGTTATTTATGCTTCTTGTATGATTTACCGAATTTTCCTGGTTAAAACTTAAAGCTAAGGGCACCCTGTATTTTTTATCCCTATTTGATGCATCGGATTCAATTTTTTTACATCTAACTTTCCACGTCAATTCGTTTCTGCTTCGAATTAACACCATCATCCTTTTTGCCAGTATAATACAACGCGATTTCGACTTTGACGAGGTCGTGTTCGTACAGCGATACATCAAAAACGTATTTGAAGAAGACGAAAAAAAAACATTAAATAATTGCCTCGCAGTTCGACGCGTTGATTTATTTTGCATCGGAATTCCTGAAAACCAGTTCATTTTTTCACCGTCCACTTGTTGCTGGCGTCCGCGCTTCGCTCGCCTCATTACTAACAAAATAGTTCATCTGTCAAAATCACTTTACAGATGAGTGATTAGGTGCCCGGTTGAATGACGTTGATTGCACTCGACCAAAAAGAACTCGGGACCCACCGACAGGAAATTGGGCCTGATATGACTTGATTCAGTCCCGCCTCGTTTGTAATACGTACCTTTATTTAATTGAATGTTTTGCTACGCCTCAAAAAATAGCTCTCCATGGAGATCGGTCAATTTTTTTCAACATGCTTCTGTTTCGATTGTAAGAGAAGAAATGTAGTCGTTATTTCAGTACATTGTAATCGCTAAAATAAACAATTTATAATACCCCATCTAAGAACTATAGAGTCGAATGACCTGAGCTATGAGCAAATTCGTTATCAGGTCTAGTTCTGAAAATAAATAATATGGAAGCGTCAATGGCGGTTGTCAGGTGACGCGCCGCTACACCTAAAGTAACCACAGAATATTGTTATTTATATTTTTATATTAAAAATGTCGTATGTAATGTAAATGTTTTTTTTTTATCAAAATACATGGTTTATGTTTATCACTAAAGCGACGACCTTAATACTTAAATATAAATTATTTATGTTAAAACAAATATAATCTTATTCATGCCATCTAATCGACAAAAATATCCCAATTATTTACCAGCAGGGGTTCGGTTCTCAAGTTTAATGGAATAAATTTCCTCAGAAAGTGACTAAATTCTCATGAGAAAATGCAAATCTGTGTTCTTCAGCATTCTCATTGTAGTTATTTCCCATAAAAAAAATGAGGAATTATTTGACATCGTTTTTGCTAAAGAAATATAAAGCTTTAAATATTATATACTGTCACGGATATCCCACTTCTGACACCAAATTGTTACAGATTTCCCAATCCGAATTTTTCTATTGCCAGAAAAACAATCCGTTAATAAATTACTTACCTTTATTAACTGCTCAGTACACTACTGAACACTAATTACAACTCAACTAAACAATTAATTAATCGCTATCTAAATCACTATATACTTTAAATATGCCCACGTTGAACAAACGTTTTTGAAACTGAAATAGATTATTAGCGATAAATGCCACAGCCTAACACCTGACTATTTACAGCAGTTGCTGGTTAATTTTATGTTTTTGTAGGTATATGTTTGCAACTTGGGTTCTACAAACATTAACTTAGCGTCGTAAGTGCGCCCCTGTTAATGACGTCATCTGCGAACAAAGTGCGGGCTTTATTTATCACATCTGTCAAAATTAATAGATACAAAAAAAATAATTATGATAATACGTAAGTAATTTCGTACAATGCATAAACAAGAAGTGTCGGGGAATCGTCATCGGTCAAAATTTTCGCTGCAGTTCCTCGACCTTATTTATGGCGCTTGTTATGATACCGGGGATGCGTATAGGTAATCACAGTTAGCGGGTGTCGCGGAAGTCGAAAGCTGCTTCACTTGTTTATACAATAGGTTTGTCCACAAAATTTTAATATTATTAACAAATAATCTGTGTAATAATGTTGTACCTGATATACTAAACTGGTTTCAATACTATACCTAATTTTCTTTTTTCATATATTGTTAAAAAAAATCCATAATCAAATCAAGACTTCAAAGTCGCAAAGGACTATATTATATTATCTATTGCCAGAATGTAACCAATTACAAATGAGAGGGAATAGTAATAGATTGTTAAAAATAGCTATTTTTATTAAAATTTTATTTTGCTGTCATGCTCGTTTTACAAATGTTCTTGTTCGCAATTGGTTACATAATATTTTGTAGACATGTAGATATTGACCTTGGCCACCATAGAGACTCGGTTTGACCATTATGGATATTTAGTTACATATAGGACTAACTATTTGAAAAGAAAGCTTATGAATGTGCTAATATAGGAAATAATATTGAATATCTGAAAAACTAAATAGGATTGCACTGTTGCCACTAAATGAGATACACAATTATTAAAGCATTAGTAAAAATGTGGACTTTTTAATAATTTTTGGTTGTGTTACAAATAAATAAAAAAATATTAATACGAAAGTTAAACTTGAAATTTCATCTTATTTTCTAGTTAATTTTTTTTATTAACTAATTAATTTTAAACACACTGTAGGTATGTTTTATTCATTTATAAATTTTAATCTTTAGTTTTATTAGAGCAATCATTTAATGTTTTTAGAATTTCTTGTTTACATCCATAACTACAGCGGTAACAACATCGTCATCCATGTATTCCTTTTTTATCTTTTTAATATTTTTTACATCTCCAGTGGTACCGATATTTTAATTTGCGAACTGCTTTACGAGTACAGTCATATTTGGGTTTTATTAAATATTTGTATTGCTTATCGATATGGAACATAACTTTTCACAAGGTAAATTCGTTGTTCCAAGAAAGTATTATTAATAAAAGTTATTCGGTGGGCAGTTAATAACAATAAATATTTTATCTTTGACATTGATAAGGAAATATCTATAGTAACATTTGAGTAAATTGAACTTGTACATTGAAAATTATTGATTGACTGACTAGCTTTACTGTATTGTTTCTTTTTATGTGTTGTTTTTTTTATATATAACTTTTGTTTGGTTAAAATTATTTTCTAAACCTCGTACAAGCATTTCTTGAATTTTTAAATTTATTAAATAACATTTTTAACTAGTAAACATTTTTTAATGTATTGTAAAGGTATTTAAGCTAATATCATTGACTTTTTAAAAAGTCAATGCTAATAAAAATCAATTTTCCTACAATTCCTACTAATGAAATCATATGTACGTTCTTTGATACCAAATAAATGCTGAATAACAATTCCATATACTCGTACAAAGCTGGATTCTATAAGTATCTAAAAAAATTAATCTAGCTAAATTTACTAATAACAAAGACATACCAGGATTAATGAAATTATTCGATAATTTTCAAAACTCAAATTCATTTTTGAACTTGAACACGCAAAATTAGCCACAATAAATGAGATGTGACCTATTTCTAGCAGTGGTATTTACAGTCCTTCTCCGATCGCCGGAGAGCGGTCTCCCACCCGAAATTACGCGAATTTGATAATGAAATTCACTTAATTTGGGTAAGGAGATATTAGGATACCACTACTATAGTACTTTGTATTCGTAGTCCGTCCAAAATGATGTAAATTTTATTATCAAATTCACAAAATTTCGGGTAGGAGACCGCTCTCCGGCGACAGGAAAAGGACTATGACCACTGTAGAACTGCTTCTTCAGGTGGCCTTCTTCATTTTAAATTGAAGTAAGTATCTAACTATAAAAATTAACATATTGGTACATTCAAATTGAAAAATTGAATTTTGAAAAGTCTAAGTCATCATCACTGCGCATGTTTTTTGTCATAACTTACTGCACATACATTTCTACATGGTTCTGGAAAACTAGTCCACTGTAAAACCTGCTTTTGCCGCTATTGTTATTAATTATTGATAGAATTAATTTGCGATTTTAATTAATAAAACAAATTGACATACCTGATGTTACAACAACAAAATTTTGGGCCCGTCGTACCCAGTCAGATGATTGTGGCGGCCATGGTACCGGTCCTCCTCGTCCATTCCCTTGGTATTAATGCTTGGAAACGCTGTACATGGTACGGATATAATTGAGCCGCATGTATGATCCGCCACACTGCTGCAATACGCCGTGGACGCCCTGGATCTCTATCACTTCCACGATTTGGTTGCAAATTTCCCGTGTCACGCCTGCGCTTTCACTTCACTTGCACTCACTGCACATCGTTGTAGCTGCATTTGGCAAATGTTTACCGGGAAATCGTTCTGCTTAAGCATTTTCACTTCATCATAAATTAAACGATATCCATCAACTGCGAGTTATTTATACACCCAAGCCATTTTTGAACATTTGAAAAACTAATGTAAAAGCTCGTATCACAAAAACGTTAATACGATAAATAATCTCATATTTCAAGTCGCCTGGCTAGAGACTACAGTCTCAACGATGTAAAGGTTGAAAATACTAGAATTTCAATCATTTTTTTTTCTAGGAGACTAGGTATAAGGATTTTATACTTTTTTTACGATGTTGACTCCATTTTTCATCTATTTCCAAATTTTTTTAGATTAGTTCGGAAACACCTTATACAGGGTAAGTCAGTCATAATGTCATTAATTTTAAGAAGAGATAGGGAATAATGAGTATAATGCGAATACGTGATTAAAAAATAATCTAAATGCATATTTACGCCGAAAAAAATATTTTCAAATCATTATTTAAACCTTTCAGACTGTCACTGACCGGTCACAGCCTTGGTCGGTTACAGCTCACAGTTCAACTCGATATCGACCTGATGCAATGTTGTCAAGTTGTAATATTTTTCTATATAGTACCTACCCACCTAGGTTTTAGACATCACAAATAAACGGTTGTACTGACTATTTTAGAATATCATTTTTTCTTGTTCAGTTCAACTTCAGCCAATAATAATTTAAAATGTTAATACCCAATAAAATCAAATAATAATAATCAAATATTAATAATCAAATAATTCTATTAAAAATTGCAAGTAACGCGGTCCACTCAGGTTTTCCTGTAGAAAATACGGCCCAATCAAACGATACCCGTACACTCGCGTGTCGATTTTTCTCTGAGCAAATGTAGCTGTTATGACTGCAACAAAACTCCAACGTGTCTAATAATAAACTGAGTAATAAACCATTTACGTACATTACATAAAAAACCTATACCCAATGGGTAAATTATTAAGAAGCTGAAAAGTGTTTCGTGTTTAAATACTAAGTACTTAATAAAAAACCATCGTGTTGTCGACAGAAAACTGTCTAAGACCGAAATGGCACGCCGCTAATCTAAGTTATCGAGAGTTAATCTTGACCTTGACCTATGGTATTATTAGGTCAATAACCTAGTTACCTAGTTTTTGTACTGTTATTTAACGACAAGGAGTAAAACTATTTTTTTAAATCTAGATACATGAATGAATTTTCCTTAAATATTGATTTATTCGTTAATAAAAACAAATGTAGATAATAAATAAATGTTTTCGAATGTTAGGTTATTACAGTTTAATAATTTTGATATTACGTTTTCACTACGTTTTACAAATAAATATGAATTTTTAGTATTACTCGTAAGTACAATTAACCGCACACATAACCAGATGTACAATTTGTAGTTACGTACATCTAGCCTAGAAATGTATTGTTTTTTAAGTAGTATGATACTAACCCGTTTACAGCCCACATTTCAAGTAAAACTGCATTTATCCGTCCATAGCACTTTATTAATAAAATTAGGGTCAGTCGCATTTCGTAAACATTCTCCGTATAACACTACCATTTCCACATATTCGGAATTTGTAAAATTAAGCGTTGTGAATTTACGCCAAATACGTGAGGTTAGACCGAAATAAACAAACTACTGCTTACTGCTTGTATTATCTCCATCCCCCCTCCAAATGTGTGGCATGATCTACAAATTTGAGGGGGAAGGAATGCGGAAAATGCAGAGTGCTAAATAGAGGTAAATTTGAATAACACGCTGATGTGTTAGACGATATTATGTATGTAAATGTGGCATCCATGGTTAATACGGCAAGTCTGTGGCAATAGATTTTCGTCGGGTGCGCCATCAGAAAGTTCGTAGCGTACCAGGAGCGTCGTGTTACTGATTTTTATAGGGTGATTTGTTTATTTTTTTAAAGGTCGAGTAAAAATTTTTTTTTTCGATTTTCTGCCTTTATTAGGCCTCCTGAATACGTGGTTAAAATTAATGACATTATGACTGACTCACCCTGTATACCTACCTAATTAATACTGCAGGTGCAATTCAATGCCGGTCGGGGCATTAGCCCGCGGAGTAATTGTTTCCTGCAGTATCATTTATATACTTAATTAATATAAGTTCGTCGAGCAAAATTTTTCACTTATTAATATTCCACGTGTTTAAATTATTTACGGAAATTTATTTAAAGTCACGAAGATTTTGAAAATTATCCTAGCCATGGCAAGGTCTAATTTTTTAACGTGAACGTAAACGAACGAAGCTCGAGGAATATTCGGTAAGAAAATTTCACACCAAGCAATCTCTTAATTTGAAGGTAGAAATGGGGATCACCAGCGACAGGTAGACTTTGTCTAGAAAATAACTAGGTACGTGTAGAATTTACCATTAAATCATTAAAAGCACAAGAATATAAAATAATTAAAATATCAAGTACTGTCACACAAAAGGTCAATCTACAAATTGATAAATGTCAAAAAAAACTTGAAGGAGGATGAAAATTTCCGGAATTTTTTTTAATTACCACGATAACGGAACAAAATACAAAGGACAATGTTAAAAATAGCCGATTTTTGGCTTATCCGGGGGAACGCATAAATCATAAAAAAATCAATTGATTATTGTTAATTAACATTAGAAATGGCCCAGAAATACGTCAGATAGCTGGGGAAATGTCGCTACTACCCCTAAACCTATATAAACTACCCTTAAATAGCTTTAAATGGATAATCATTAATTATTGTTATAAAATTCGTGTAAAATGAAAAAAATGCTTGAAAATGATTTGAACAGACAGTATGTCAATATAAAAAGTGATAAATAACTGTAAAAATGTCCATTCCACCCCTAAAAATTAATAAAACTACTTTAAAAAGCTAATGATGAGCTTACTTCGACATCAAAAATAGATAATGCTTAAATGTTCAAGGGAACGCTTATTGCTAGAAAAAAATTATAGATTACTGTCAAAAAATGCAAAAACTGATACTAGAGTACATTAAGTGGGGAAATATCAATTGCACCCCTAAATCTATATAAACTGCCTTTAAATAGCTTAGAATAGATTAGAATAGATCATTATTTATTGTAAAATTCGTTTAGAATTGAAAAAAATGCTTAAAAGTGATTTGAACAGACAGTATGTCAACATAAAAAGTGATAAATGACTGTAAAAGTGACCATTCAATGGCGAAATAGGGCCAATTGTTCTCACTTTGCGAGCGCGTACTGAAAAAATGGCAATTTATCCAGTTATTTATCACTTTTTATATTGACATACTGTCTGTTCAAATCATTTTCAAGCATTTTTTTCATTTTACACGAATTTTATAACAATAATTAATGATTATCCATTTAAAGCTATTTAAGGGTAGTTTATATAGGTTTAGGGGTAGTAGCGACATTTCCCCAGCTATCTGACGTATTTCTGGGCCATTTCTAATGTTAATTAACAATAATCAATTGATTTTTTTATGATTTATGCGTTCCCCCGGATAAGCTAAAAATCGGCTATTTTTAACATTGTCCTTTCCAATTGGTTAGAACACGGTGTGAATTTTTTATACAAATCCGTTTACCTGTTGCAAAATGTTACAATTGCAGCATTATTTGTGGTGTACCAATAGCGTCTCGTCATTTTAATCCCCTGAAAAGGTTAGACGGGCTGTTGCATTCGCTCCTTTTTTACGACTTAACCGTAAATCCATGGTTTTGTAATGGTAAATAATTCGTAACGCTAGATTTTAATACGGCGGAAACAAATGACTTGCGGTTTATACAAACGACCGCGAGTAGGTTGAAAAGCGTCAGTATTTAAGGAAATATTTTCGTTGAGTGGAAAGCGTCGTTAGGAAAACGAGTGTACAGAGAAAAAAATATGTGGAGCTCCTTAAATGGATGAAGGTTTAGGAAAAATAAACTGCCCGAGGCACTCGTGTTTTTACTACGTTTCACATTCAGCAGAAAATATTAAGTTAATTATGCGTTTTATATTTTTTCTTACGACTTACGATAATGACGGTCAAATCTTTCAAAGCATTTAATGAAGTCTATTACTGTGGCGAGCCAACATTGGCGGCCGTCAAAAACAAATAGTGGATATTCTGTGAGATATAAGAGGTCTGCTTACTTCCTGCTCGGCCTAAGCGGCTCGACTTACAGGAAGCGACCTGCATTGCAGCGGGTACTTAGCGCAGACCTCTCGCCCTGGGCGACGAGACATTAAATCTGTAAATGATACTGCAGGAAACAACTACTCCGCGGACTAATGCCCCAACCGGCATTGAATTACTTCTGCAGTATCTGTGTGAACAGCCAAGAACCCTTGTCAGACATAGACCGGTTTCGGACTTGTTAGCCCTCATCAGTATGCCATAGGTGAGATGACCGACAATTGAACTGACTGTTCCTTCATATGTATGTTCACATATTAACTGAGTGCAGGTGAGATATAAGTGGTCTGCTTACTTCCTGCTCGGCTTAAGCGAACATACATATGAAGGAACAGCCAGTTCAATTGTCGGTCATCTCACCTATGGCATACTGATGAAGGCTAACAAGCCCGAAACCGGTCTATGTCTGGTATTGTGTCTGACAAGGGTTCTTGGATATTCACACATATTATATTGCAGGAGTAATTCAATGCCGGTTGGGGCATTAGTCCTCGGAGTAGTTGTTTCCAGCAGTATCATGTACAGTGGATATTTTGTTGCTATTATGTTGCTAATTTGTACCACCAGTTTCAATTTTGTACCTTGTGGCGCTTTCGAGAAAAATGGTGGCTGCTAGAGTAATATTATGCCAGCAGACCATCGAATTTCTCCGCAACTAACAACAATAGCTAAGCGATTTTTGCACCATATTTGTTGCTCGTCGAGTACTTTGTACCAGTGTATAGTTTTTTTTTTAAATATATAAAAAGTTGCTCATTCCACATATACAGTCAGTTAAAAATTTGTTGCTGTTTTGCTATCGTCTAAAATGAAAAATAAAATACTGCTGCCAAAAACAAGATATTTTGTTACTAATTTGTACCGCACGTTTCAGTGTTGTATAGTGTGCCGTTTTCAAAAAAATTGGTGGCTGCTAACATAATATTACTCTAGCAGCCACCATTTTTCTCGAAAACGGCACACTATACAAAACTGAAACTATTGACGCAAATTAGCAAAATAGAAACAAATTATTTATCACTTATTTTAGCTGACGTTATTTAATTTTTTGTTTTGCGCAAGGCAGTAACGCATTTTTAAATCAATATATTTCTGCTCAAAGAGCAACAAACTATGGTACAAAAATCGTTTTGCAATCGTTTTACGAAGTAATTGAGTGGACTGTTGGCTTAACATTTACGCTAGGCAGCCACCATTTCGAAAATAATACAAGGTACAAAATTGAACCTGATGGCAGAAATTAGCATCAAGATAATAACAAAATATACACCACTTAGTTTTGGCGGCCGCATTTTATTTTTCATTTTTAGACAAGCGCAAGGCAGCAACAACATTTTGAACTGATTGTATGAGTTGAATAGATAATTCTTTTTTTATTTTTGAAAGAAAACTGTACACTGTCAGATAGTACTCGAGGAGCAACAAAATATGGTTCAGAATCGCTTTGCTATTGTTCTTAGTTGCGGTGTAATTCGATGGCCGGGTAGTGTAACATTTACGGCAGCAGCCACCATTTTTCTCGAAAACGGCGCAAAGTACAAAATTGAAATGCGTGGTACAAATTAGTAACAAAATATCAACCACTTATTTTTGCGACGGTATTTTTTTTTTCGTTTTAGACGAGCGCAAAGCAGCAACAAATTTGTAACTGACTGTATAAGTTGATTGGACAATTCTGTTTAAATTTTTGAAAAAACTATACAGTCAGATAGTACTCAACGAGGAAGAAAATATGGTTCAAAAATCGCTTTGCTATCGTTGTTAGTTCGATGGTCGTAATATTACTCTAGCAGCCACCATTCTTCTCGAAAACTGCACAAGGTACAAAATTGAAACTGGTGGTACAAATTAGCAACAAAATATCCACTACTTGTTTTTGACGGCCGCTAATGTTGGCCTGCCAGGGTAATATACGTCATTTAATTTTGCTTGTCAATTTTGAAAGTTTCAGGCCAAAAAATTAGCTTATTATTAAATAACTATGAACAAATAACACTTTCTAAATTGCTGTGATGGTTCTGAATATCAACTAATGAAACATCAAGTTAATAACCGTTGTGCAGCTATGATAGAGATATGTATTACAAACTCGATCTATTTCTTTGGCTTCAGTTGTTGAAGAACTTCTAGGAGTTCATGCAGTGGTAATAGGAGAAATATTTTATCGGAGTATCAGTCTAATGAAAGAACAAAAGTTTTATTCATGACCTAACAATAGTTTCCTTATTAAAACAATTCCAAAGAAAGTATTTGCATAAATTCAATTATGCCGCTGTGTTTTGAAATGTAAAGCAGACACGGACAGCGCACTAACACAATGGCTTCCTTTTCTAGAATATTAGACTAGAGTTTGAGACTTTTTTGAAACCTCTATTACCTTACAATTTGCAAGTGTATGACTGTACCAAATAGTAATAAACACGATATACACAGCGGCGTTACTCCAAACGTTTACACCGCTTTCTTACATCAAAATAATGAAAAAACAACGCAATCTTTCAGTTCCAAGCGTTTTTTTATGAGTCACTCTTGTTAAAGATTATAACTGGAAATGGATTCTATCCGAGATTCTATCGAACATCAAATCACTGACGACTGCTATATTATGACCACTGCTCTGTTCCAAATTTGAAGTCTACACCGCTAAAGGTTACTGAGTTACCGATAAAAACCTGCAATCCAGTATCTGAAAGGTCAGAGACTTCTGAATTTTGCAAAATTGAAAAAGTCTTGTTCTTGCTCGATTTTGCAAGATCATGTTTTGTATTGTCTTGCGAGAGTCTCTCAAATTCCTTGGCTTGCAATTTTGCAAGATTCATGCATTACTTTTGCGAGACTTTAGATTTGAAATGAGCAACATGGAACTTTATTACGAATTTACGAATTTGGTAACATTGGTGGTTGCTGTCGGTCGACTTCGATCCCGCTCGAAATTCGTACGTAACTATTGATATGACCGATTGTCGACAGTGGTCGATTGGTACTATTGGTAGAATTATAAAGTATTGATACGACCAGTTTTACATAAGAAGTAATGGACGAAAGATGCGAAACATAATCGGAGCTCTTTCAGACAAGTGGCAGTGAATTTATAATAACACAGGCACACAAAAAAAAAGTTCTGTGCCCGAGCTCCGACCTATGGTTCCCCATGTATTTTTGGCTCCCGAAACCGATCCCGGGGTCGGTATAGCCCAGACGTTCCATATTTGCGCGCTACGGTCAAAAAAATGACCAAAATATGGCCATTATCTGGAAATAAGCGCAAAGCCTTATCTCCGTGCCATTGAAGGGTCCAAACATGAATCAGTTGTTGGATAGGACCTCGCACATCCCAATTGTCACTTGAGGGCCACGAATTGGCAGAAAATTGGTCCTAAAAAATTTCAAATTCTTAGAAAAAATCATATGATTTCACCGTATTCAGGATCGAATTGATTTAAGAGGATTGTCTTCATGTAGCATTGTACAGTGAATAAAGACAAAAAAATAAAGTAAAATAAAATAATAATAAAAGAAAGAAGCTGCCCACGTCAACGTCGTTAGCTTTGGATCACGCCATAGGAAAGTAATTGTGACCTGTTTACAAATTTTATGGAACTGCAACCCTGCTAATGCCGTTGACGTAGGAAGTATTGTGGCTCCTTTCTTTCTTTTTAATTTTTTAATTTTTTTTATTACTTTTCTTTAATTTTTTTTATTTTTTTTTCTGTTTATTCACTGTGACATGAAGACAATCCTTTTAAATCAATTCCATCCTGAATACGGTGAAATCATATGATTTTTTCTGACAATTTGAAATTTTTTAGGACCAATTTTCTGCCAAATCGTGGCCCTCAAGTGACAAGAGAGAGACATAGGATGATCAAGTTCAGGGAAAGAATTTACACCATAAAAGTATTTCTACGGGAATTTTTAGGCAATCCAAAAATCGTATGTATTTTTACTCTTTTCAGTGGCGTACCAAATAATTTTACAAAAGGGTGTGGTAGACCCGTAACCATATTGGTTATAATTTGATTCCTGTCTTTAGTTCATGAGTTAGTAATAAGTACCTACAAAATTTTAGGAAAGTGACTCTTGTCGTTTTCAAGTAACCATGTAAATTTGATTTTTTCCTTGAACTTGATCACAATGTATCTCTGTTGGAAAGGAGATGAAATTTCGTAAGGAATACAATTTGAAGTTTGACTATTTAAACTTGACTCACCCTGTATATCTACAATAGAAATGCAATATTTATTTTTTCAGCTAATTTACTTAAATATTACCTCCTCTTATATTTGCAAGATTTCTTGCCGTAGCAATATTTCTTTTCATGTCTCGCAACACTTTTTTTTAATCTTATCACGACTTCGACCTGTCAAGTTTTGTCTTGTTTTGCAAGACCAGGAAAAGGTACGACAAGATAGCAACACTAAACATTCTTCTTTCTTTTTCAGGTGATTGTCAATGTGAGACAAGAAACAATCTTGCCGCTCAAGAACATCCACCATTCCTCCCACCACGCGGCGCTCTCGCAAACAAGACTTGAAATATGGCTATATCGGTGTGAAAAATCGCATAATCATGACGGTCGCCAGCAAAATATGCAGGAAACTATCCCCCAAAGGATTCGCTATAACGGCTATAGGCCTGACTATACTCTTATGTGTCTACTACACCAGTTATACTTCCGACGTTAGCGAGAGGAGCAGTCATTCCCAGGAAACTAGATCAGTAGTTGAAAACGAAGTGGATGGGGGGAAATTTTCGCGTGGTTTTAGAGATCACACCATTGACGCAGCGGCGCTGAAGAAGGACTTGGAGATGTGTCCGAAACTTGGGGCTGCGGAAGCGGATATCAGTACTGCAGACGTGTTTAAAGACTTTGAGTTTCAGGTGGGTAAAATCCTCTATTACTACGATTTCTATATAAAGTAGTATTATTACATATATTTTAAATACACATTAAACATTAGTTTCCTTTGTGTATAATCTATATTTTTAAATACTATTTTTTATTTGTATGTATCTTACCTTTATGAAGTACCATTAGTATATTTTCTTATCAATTTTGAAACGTCATTTTACCAGTATTTTAATTTTGGCACAAATTTTGTACTTCACTTACATTTAAAAAATACCGTTAGAATAAATTCTTAGCATTAATTAGTTGTATCTTGTATTCACTTCTCCTACGTTTTACATCAGAATGTATCTTCTATGAATGTAAATCTTGCAATGTCACCCTTTAAAGATACCAATAGCATTTCTTAATAGGCACAAATCTTTTTGTTGTCATATTTAGTTACCGTTGACTTCTTATAAGTATTAGTATCTGTTATTACCAGTTTTTACTTGTGAATTAGTATTTTACTTACTTTTCGAAAATACTATCAGAATAACTTTAGTTACCTTTTAAAATAAACTTGCAATTGTTAAATATTATGGTTATGTAATTTACGTTAAAATGCTTCTTACAAGTCATAGTATATGTTACTACCAGTTTGTAGTTGCACCTTGCATTCTAGTATTTTAGGTACCTACCTTTCGAAAATACTTTGGGAATATAAAGATATTCTCATTCTTTCCCTTACTTACCTTTTGCGTTAAATCTTAGCATCTGTGGTTATGTTTAGTATACGTATTTCACATACCTTTGAAAATACTTTTTACAAGACTGTGTTGCTATCAATTTTTAGTTGTATTTACTTACCCTTCGAAAATAGATATTATCAAAATATCTTTACTTATCTTTTAAATTAAATCTTAGCATTTATCACTAACATATGTTTCAGTTATGTCATTATCTTTGAAAATACTTCTTGCATATCTTAACATCTGTTACTACCAATTTTTAGTTATGCTTTACATATATTTTAGGATTTTATTTAACATCGCAAATATTCAGAATATATTCACTTTACTTGCATTTTGCAATAAATCATTTATCATTATTGATTATTTTAGTTATATCATATTTAGGACTTTGCTTACCTTTGAAAATACTTCTGACAAGTTTTAATATCTGTTACCTACCTGTTTTTAGTTTACTTACAATTTATAACTCAATCGCCTAAATTCAAAACCCGACAAGTCCATTAAAACGAATTTTAGGAAAATCACAAAAAACCGCTCTAGGTTCAATTTTTTTGTTATTAATAAACGAGACATTGTTCTTTCGATATGTTAGAAACCAAAAATATACCAAAAAAAATCTATGGTCCCCCATTTGGTTGTTATTTTAGTTTAAATTTTGGACATGTCAGGATTTGCTTGTTACCATTGTGGACATGTCGGGTTTTGACATAAAATTATGGTTTTAAAAACGAAAAAACCACTGAATAGGTGGGTATCTAATCGTTTATTAACGACGTTTATTACAAAGAAAACATAAACATAATTAAATATCAAAATTTAAACTTTCTTCTAAACAAAAAACTTGGGAATTTTCGCCAACTTCTACTCTCGGTTCTGTGGTCTCAAGTTCTTGGCACTCTTTTTAATTTTTAGCAGATCGCAGATAGCTTTAGCCACGCTTTAGCTGTAATCTGTATGTTTACGTTGCTGCTTGCCGTGAATTCAAGGCTGAGTGCGGCACTGAGAGGTGGTTTGGTCTTGGCCTCCCATTGGCTGGCCTGGAAAACAAAACCTTTGTGGACATGTCGGTTTTTGCATGTAAGCCTAATTTTCAAGACGAAATTCACCGTGTTATATGTCGGAATTTGCACTGAAGGAATATCGGAGCGTGTAGACCTCTGACAGACAAATAAAATGGCGTATAAAAGTCCAACTTGAAAAATATGTGACTTGTCGGGTTTTGAATTTAGACGACTGAAATAATATCAGAGTATATCTGATTTACTTTCCTTTTGCAATAAATCTTACCATTTTCCATTATTGAATGTTTTCATTGTTACCTACTTGTTTTTAGTTTACTTGTATGTGTATTTAGTATTGTACTTACCTTTCAAACATACTATCAGCATATATCCCATTTACTTTTCTTTTGAAATAAATCTTAGCAGTTTTCATTATTGAAAGTTTTCATTGCCATATTTAATATCTAATAAATTTGAGCATTTCATATTTTTTACTAATCATTTAATTATATCGTAAGTACTTTTTGCAAATACTCTCATAATAATTCCAAGTAAGTATCAATACTTTTTATTGCTAATCTATTACCTGTGTGTGTATTTTGACTTACCTTTAGAATGTCGCATATCTTTACTATCCGTAATCTGGATGTTTTGTCATCTACCAAAGTTGTAGTTGTTATCTTTGTAAAAAAATAAGCAAACGATGAAGAGTTAATTAGGGCAGGCGGATATTATGGTAAAAAGCGAGCGCTCCAATCCTTTCCGCTTCGGCTTTTAATCGCTTTTAAAAGTTGACGTATCGTCCGTTTAATCAGGAAGTCCGCCTGCGAAAAACTCATCTAACTTGCTCCCCCGTAAGAAATTAAAAAAGTCCGCTGACCGTGCCCTATCTGCTTCGACGCCGGCGTGAGGGGGGAGGTCTGCCCCATCACCCCCCCTGGGGCATCCATAAACTCGGCGACGAACTTAATAAAACTAAAACGACGCCACTTTCCCTTCTTCGGTCTCATTTAATTTGTTCTAAAGGCACTTACTGCGAGCGATGATTAGATCCAGGCTGCAAATGAATTTCACTCCATCGATTCATCGGTCCAAGTGCACGGTTGCCAAAGGGCATAACTCGAAGATACTAGAAATATTTTCTATAATAATTACATATTAAAACTGGAGATTTTTAATATAACCAGCAGTATCCCAGATACTAAAATAAATTTGTTCTTGTAGTATGATTGGATCTGAAGAACAATTCTTTTTGGATGAAATATGTTTCAGTTGTAAATTGTTGCGATGATGAAAAAAAAATGAGAGCCTAACTAATCTAAACAAATCCAATAACAACTAAAATAGAATCGATTTTTTAAATTTAATTTCAGTCGATTGAGCCAAATATGCCTTATCCGAATGTTGCTGGTTTAAAATACAGGGCGTTCAATGCTAGAGCTTTATTTTGAAATATCTCAGTAACTTTTAAACCTGTCGGAGTATTAAAAAAAAATTGGCACAATTATGTTTTTTGGCACGGCAAATAAGAATTTTTAACTAATTTTGTAGTCACTAGTAGAGGGCGCCACTTATGGCACATCACATTTTTTTAAATGGCAGAACTTTTTTGCAGCTTAGTGTAGCGATCTGACGATATAGAAACAATCGATTCTCCTACCTGTTGTATGGTATGCCCTGTTGAAGTCGTTAGGAGGAACAGTTTTCGAAATAATCCTATTTGAAATATTCAGTGCACCGATTGAAAACTGTTATCGTTTTCAGGTAAAGTGCCTTTTCTACTGAAAATACAGCAAAAATGTTACTTGGAAAAGTTGGTCAGGACGGTAAATTATGGGGACGTGCAAAATTTCAAGAAGATCGGCGAGGTTTGATTTTGAAACCATTTTTCAACAAAGCACAAAGATTTTATCAAAGCACATTTTTAAATAATGTAATAAGTTTTCCATTTTGAATGTGAAATAACATTCAATTATTGATACCTATATACCCAGTTTTCTTAAAAATGTAAAATATTTAGACAGAAGCACTCAGTGGCGTAATTTTAGCTTTAAAATAGTAGATAAAATATATGCTATTACTTTTTTTATAAAGCAAATTACACAAGTACTCTTTATTATGAGGTCAGCTGTTGTAGCGTCAATATCAAGTGTCAGATTCTGATATTTCCGACCCTGACATTTGTGATTCCAAATAGTAACACTGAAGTCGCCACACTACAGCACATTACTAAATTCTATATTAAAATTCGGCTTATTATACATGATTGAACATTTAAAATCGTATTTAATCTATTATACTGTCATGGAATTTGCCCCACTCACACCCAAACCGACGACTGTGGTATCGCAAAATGCTAAGATTGCTCCGATCGCCCCTACACGATTCTGTTAAACAAACAAAATGCCGTGGGTCGAGACGGGACTGGAAAAATGGGGAATCGACGAGAAGCATTCGAGTCGTTCGGGAAAATGGATATAGAGATACTAGAAAATACGTGGGTCTATAAAAGAAGAATAAACGGCTGAGTTAGTTAGTATTGTATTACAGTCTTGAATTGAAGTGTTCAGAGCGATTTAGATAGCGATTAAAAGTGAAATAGTGTTTAGTTGAGCTGTAGTTAGTATTCATAAGAAATAGACGGATTGGGAAATCCGTGACAATACGAACAGAAATTATAATTATTAAAGTAGTCTATGAAAATGACAAGTATTTTGTTTTAATATGACATTTATTTAATGAAATCTGTTGAAATTGAATTAAGTGTTTTGTAGTTTTCTTAATAATTTATTAATTATCAATGTTCAATACCTTGAAAATGGCTAAAGATTGGAATGTTATATGTCATATTTTTGAAATCAGAAAAAAGTAATAATTCAAAAATTCAACAATACAGAGAGGGTTCCATAAAAAAATATATTATTGCTTCTTGTATCCCTCAACTTTTGCACGCCACTGTGCTTCCATTAATTTATTAAATGGGTTAACTTACAGCCCTACAACTTGTATTCGAAACTTTATTTTGTATCACTAATAATGATAATAAATATAATAAATAACACAAAAAGAGTAACATATTTCATTATGGTATATTTGTTTTAATACTGGTTCCATATTGTGTTAGGAACATCCAATCTAGATACCATCTTTTGGTACTTGTTTAATATTAAATGGTTTAATAGATGTTTTGTTTAAATTATTGGTAAAATGAATAGTTAGCGGCTTCTAATAGCAATTCCACATACTAACTTGAGGATGTTGAATTTGTACGAGAAGGGTGCCGCGAGACAGACACACAATCGCAAGTTAATTGCATGTTCGTTGCATAGAGTCCATAAATCTTTATAGATAGTGAATTTGCTTGATATATAATCACCTACACTACTGGCAGCAGCAGCAGCACCATCGTGGTTGGTAAGTGCATTTTCAACGCCTCCAACTTTTGTGTTGACTCAACTCAAAGGATGCCACCTGAAGAAGCAAACTTAAAAATGCAGAAATAGGTCAGATCTGTGTGTGGTTGAAAGGTGAACAAAGTAATTGATTTCTGGAGACAAAAACTGACATTGTACTTTCTAAAGAAAGAAATCTAAATACCTGCAGAACCACATTTAGATGAAACTTCATCTCTTCTCGCGTTCTATCTTCGCAAACCGGCAACGCTGTCGTACCTACGTCCTGTTCTGATGCAATTTCGGACTTCTTCCTTTCCGTGTCTCTAATTACGGCCGAACTCAAGGGCGATTGCCACACTTCCGATAGCCCATTACTCCGCTTCTACCAGTAACAGGATATTGGCTGGCTTTTTAGCATTAAATAATGTTTGCTCAGACGTAAATTAAAGCTTCCCCTGAAAGTGTTATTAAATAAAGTGCAATCGAGATTCGAAAGGAATCGCACAGAAGTCTTTGAGTTCAGACATCTGATATACTCTCAATAAAGAACATTGTAGATAAAAGAAAAGCCACAATTTTCTTAGTAACTGTATATGCATTACATATTCTAAAACATAATGCCAAACTCAAACAGGATATAGTAAATGTTAATAAGTTTAGAAGTCGTTACAATAGTTTTAGGAGGTGATAGAATTCTTGATTTTGAGCATACCTATATACAAGTGTTACAATATTTGTGATTATTAATTTTTTAATTTAACCATGCTTTTCTACAACTATTGATGTAGATGAAGAACAAACCTTTTTATAACAAATATTGCTGTACTTTTTTTTATTAGGAATGAATGGATTATTTAAATTATTGAAGCAATAAAATCCAAAGTGGCTTCGTTACTAGAACCTCATAAACAGAGTTACCTAGAACTTCATAAACATGGTTTTTCTGCTTTGTAAAAGCGAAGAATCAAATTTAAACGTGGATTTTCTTTAATCCTCTGTGCGTAGGTTTATTCAGAGATTATTAAAAACATACCTAAGTAATGCTCTTTCAGTTCTTATGAACAGTTTCTTGATAAACATTCTAAAAATTAGGGAAATTAATTTTAACACGTTTAAGTATGCAGGGAGCGCATTCGCCAAAACAGAGCACAACCGTTTAGTATGTAATAAAAATGGTTTAAAAAATGAAAGATATTAGAAAATGATGGCCAGTTATTTGTGTCTAGACTGGATAGATCGTGATATGAGAGGGCTGACATATTGGCCAAACAAGTAGTCAATTTGTGGGATCTGTGGGATAGTATTGGGATTACCACAATGGTATCTTGCAAGGTCCATTGATGACTGGATCAAAAAGCGATCAAAGGAATATTGGTTGGGTGGATCCAGTTTGCGTCAAGCCAGAACCATGTTTATATAAACTTAAACTATTTTTAAACAGATCCTGCCCCTGGATTTTCTTAACATTATTCTGTAACATCTTGTATTTGTCATTAATTATTGTATGGACAGAGAAGTTCATCACACATCAATTTTTTAGCAACTGCAAGTTTCAAAAACAACTCTGTGTGTGCCAATTGAAAGCAAAAAACCCGTAGGAATTTTAATCGGCAAAATGAGCGATTTCGAATAGGTATATAGAAATTAACTTAAATCAGACTATTTTAATTATAAGAAGTGGTCTTGCCTTGGACACTTACTTACGGTTCATTCTGTATGCTGAAAAAGAACTGTATGTTTTGTTTTCTCAATACATACGTTTTGACTCAAAATTGTTCATCTTGTTTGCATAAGATTAGATGCCGGATTGTCTGGGTATGACATTACCAGATGAAATATGGAGAAAAGAATTGTTTCTTGTATTTGTACTTTGTGAAACCCTGTCAAGGTTTCGATAAAATCAATACTCGGTTTTACATAGCGGTATGTCTCACAGCAGTTTGTTTTCCACGTTTTCCCGACATTCGCCGAATGTTCCGCAGTCCGTAGAAATTTCTTGTATTTGTCTTCACCGGGTAAAAATATTATATATGCTTACAAAAAAAAACAGGAAAATAAAAGGCTATTGTTACCTGGGGCACAGTCTCTATACAACACCAGAAGGCGACGACGGCTGTACGCGTTTCTCGAAGGATGTGGCCGTCATAAAAAAGCACGGCTTTTCAAGTTTTCAGCCGTGTCTAATGTACTTTCTTGGTTGCAATGTTTCACGGATTGCTAGGTTCCCATTTGGCGCAGCATATTGCATTTTTATGAGACATGTCGACCTACAATTACAGTTGTTAAGTCAGCCGTTAAAATAAACCAAATAATATACCGACACCGGCGTGGACAGGAATTCTTTCATACTTAATATTTAATTTGTGTTGTGGTAAATATGGCAAATGATCCTCATAATAACACCTGAATTAGTTCAATTTAAAACTGACATTAGATTGCGAATTTGTTACAAAAATGTAAGGTAAAAGCGGTAAGCAACTTAACCGAAGTAGGCTGCAAAAAACTATTGGTCAGATATTTATAATTACACATGTTTCTAAAACTATTCGAAGCATTCTACATTTATATATGTATATATAAATCAATATAATTAAATAGTGTGGATCAAATATCCAGATTTTTATTTAAACATTATATTGTTTTAGTTACTCCACTAAAGACAAAACATAACACTTTTCTAATGTTTTACGATTTTCGTCACGTAGCGGTATTTGTAGTAATAATAAGAATGGAAGAACAGAAGTTTTAATAAGCACTGCTCCTAAATGTAGACGAAATGGCAACGTGGCAAATGACTCATTGCAAATTAAATACTGAAAACAATATTAAAACAAAAAATTATTTCAAATTTACAATTCTGTGGCATTAGTAGGTCATAGATATGTAGTGTAAACACTGTGTAGGTAATGTCATATTTATTAATGGTGATGTGGTGAACTTGCGGTATTGTTCAACGTAACTTATTGCCTTATTTACAATATAGATCCATTCGTGAGAATTACAGCGACAATGTTGTTGGGTAAATACCAGATAGGTGGTTTCACTTGAGGTATTTATAAAATTATGCAATCTGATTTCTTAAAAGTAATGAATAATGATATTTAACATTTATATATATTTTTTTACTTACTTTAATAATTTTGAATTGACGACTGATGATGATTTATTACTTTTGTTTCAGATATTAAAATTTTATAAAAACCTAAAATAAAAATGATAGGAGCAATGACAGAACATGTTATTTGGAATAGGAATGAAATGCATAAGTACAATATTAAAATGATCCATGCATTAAAATACAAAAAGATACACAAATTGAACTGTTTTACTATAAATAGTTTTAAATAAGAGCATATTATTAGTTTTCTAATAATTCAAGTACTCACTCTAACATATTTTTTCTACCTCGTATCCATTCTATAGCCTTGTGTGTCGTACTCAAAGAGATTGGAAGAGATAGAGGTAGTAAACACTAAATTTTACTTGCGCAGAGGCTGCCTTACTGAAGAAAATGATAGTATGTCAAATTTTTAGTAATTTATAAAACAAATCAAAACCTCAACGACTATGATATTTAATTGGTTTTAAGTGATTTCTTGAATATCATTTATTTTCACATAAACCTAAGCGTTTCATCATGAGAAATGTGAAACATACTCGTATACTTATTTCTTCATATTTTAAGTCCATAAAATTCCAATTAAGAAAATATTAGCTACTGATTCAATATTTTTATTATACATTTAAAACATAATAAAAGAATACAGTCAAAGACCCTTAAATAAAAATAGTATTGAAAAATATACTCTTTCCTCAAAGTTAGTACAGTTATCCAAG
This sequence comes from Monochamus saltuarius, assembly GCA_025584915.1. Taxonomy (NCBI): domain Eukaryota; kingdom Metazoa; phylum Arthropoda; class Insecta; order Coleoptera; family Cerambycidae; genus Monochamus; species Monochamus saltuarius. The sequence goes on along the minus strand of CM046723.1, from coordinate 8,790,891 downwards.
ACGTCATTAATTTTTCTTTAGGAAAACTAAAATTATAATTCTAAATAAAACATTGTAAGCAGCAATAATTCTTGTATTGTATTTTTTACTCTCAATTAGATTATTTTCTTACTCAGAAATTAATAATTATTACATTTTTATTTGTATCAATAGTAGTAGTAAACAAGAAATTATATTAAATACTGACCTGGTACCAACACAAGTAATAATTTCAAAATGCACCAACCAGCAACGATCTAGCAAGCGGTAATTTGGCACCATTCAAATTGATGTGTGTGATTGGTGCGTGAGAGTAGGAAATTGGCAGGATGCGCAATAGTCTTTGTCTAACCTCCTTCTTCCTAAATCTATGTCGTAAAAATATTACTTTCAGTAAATATACAAAATATCGATTAAATAAGTTGGCTGCAACTACAAAATAATACACCGGTACACAATTTATATCTAAATTATTATTATTATTATTAATAAAACAGTAGATAGAAAGATAAAGCGTACAATTTAAGTAAAATGAAAGAAGCGGACACATGCACGTCATAGGGAAAACCAAGATAGTTAAACTTGCAAAAAAACACCCCAAATTTCATTTTACTTGCATAAATTAATCGTATATCCGATGAAACGATAATAAAATTGGATGCGATTATGTGTTGGCATATTCAGGCTATTATGGCATTCCGTTTTTATGTCTTCATTTAAAGTAAACCCTACTGGGATGAAATCAGAGGGAAAACGAACTTTTTTAGGGCTTTCTTTCCCAAATTGTTTTCGAGTCGCTTCACAATAATTGAGACATGCTGGGAGGTAAAACCGGGTAGTATCGATTTTATTGAAATTGAAACCTTCACGTTTCTTTTAGCAGGAATTTAATAATAAATTACCGTGCCCTGCATATTTTATCTGGTAATGATTTTTCACTGTAATCCTGAGAGCAGGAATATTGATGGTTAATTTGTACAGGGGGATCTTAATTGAAACAACTTCGGCGTTCTTTAGACAACTACTTCATTAATATTTTCCAATAAAATGTCATCATTCGATTAATTGCTGATTAGTTACATCAAAATTCTCTACATATCTCAGTCGTACCTACGTATAAGATAAAGGCGCCGTCTCTTGTATAGGGTGTCTCACAATAAGCATGCATTAGACGTATTTAGGACACCGGAAATAATAAAAATCTGAATTTTTGTATCTAGGGGTTTTCAACACTGCTGAGTTGAACATTTGACATTTTACAAATATTTGTATACTATTTTATTAGGAGTTATTGGATTATTTAAACGATTTAACCGATAAAATCAAAGTGGCTTCTTACTTACCTACAGCTTCATAAAGATGGTTTTTCTACTTTGTAAAAGCGAAGTCATATTTCACTCATAACATTTAAACTTTATAGAGGGGAGAATCAATTCAATCAATTTAAAGATTTGTTTAAAAGATGGCCAAATAATTATATTCTGTTTTATATAATGATCCGTGACTAACAAGTCACGTATTTGCATTGAGAAATTGTTATGGCTCAGCGATGAGCTGTTACTGCATCTAGAATTTACAGAACAACGAAAGCGTGTCTTAGTGGGAAAATGAAGGTAACGAGGCATATCATGAGGCCTTGTTTTATGGAAGAAACTGCACCCGCATTTTGTTTCTGGTTCACAAACCTTTTAACATATACCAGTTACATATATGAAAGAGTAAATAAAGAAAGAGGAGTGTTTATTAAGGTTACTAGATATATTTTGAATTTCATGAAACAGTGCCAGTTCGGAAAGGAGGAAATTGTGATGATTTTTCCAAATATGTGCAGAAGAATGAATGTATCATTTTAATCGAAATGGCGTTTGTCCTAGAAAATTTCGTGAAAAAGTGAGCCTAAAACGGTATTTCAATATTTAGTCTGGCCACGCCACCACAGCGAAGACCTGTAACGTTCGCACGTTTGTACCTAAATACAGTAACAATACAATAAAGCACAAGCTTTAGTTCATATTTTCATACAATTTCCATTTTCGGACAACGCAATACATACTTTTAGAAGAGTTAATTTGTGATACTATTAGGTATTATTGTGTTAAATATAGACATTGATATTGAATAAAGTTGCAAATTGACTCGTAAAATGGGCACAGAAAGTGTATCTCAACGGGCAAATGGTAGAAGAAGAAGTATGAATGATGTAGTGCAGTTTATTGGTGCTATATACAAGTCAAAAAAGATGAAAGAAGAGAGAAAAAAGACAGAGTGGGACTTAATTCCTATGGTGATCAATAATGCAGAAGTTTAAAAAGCACATACCTAGAATAAAACAAAATGATGACTTACATATACTCACATACATACATATAATAATGTTAAGTGAATAACAGCACGATTATGAATAATGGAGGTACAAATACAATATAAGTAAAAAAAACAAGAACAAGCTGGAAACATGTAACATACAGTTATGATATTTTTGTATTTAGAAATTCATCTATGCTATAGAAAGCATTGGTTAACAGAAACTGTTTCACTTTGCGTTTGAAACAATTAAAATTTAAATTTTTTGATTCCTCTGGTAAAGCATTATAAAATTTAATACCCCAATATGCTGTTCTATTTCGCGTTCTACTAAGCCTCAGGTACGAATTATGAAGCATGTCTCTGTATCTAGTACGATAACAATGGGTTTCACTACGAGCTGGGTACAGTTCGATGTGGCTCTTTACATATAGCAAACATTGTAATAGACACAAGGAAGTGTTAAAATTTTCAACATAACAAATTAACAAATTGCAACATAAGTACGAATACAGCGCCTAATAATCAAATATTTTACCTTGCCAAAACATGAAAAGTAAAATTGGTGTAGGATGATGAAGTGCGGCGAAAAGAAGCATTGCTACATTGTTTGTTTGTGAAGATAATTTTAACTTTAATTAGAAATACATATAAGTAGGTAGGTTTAAGTGCATCGAAAAAATTAAAATGTAGAGTTGTAAAAATCAATTTATATAACTTTTCTATTAAGCTACCAGAATGCATACAGGTTTAGAACATCAGCGGTAAAGCAAATTTACATTTTTTCATTTATTGTATTCAGCGCTTAATTCCGGGGCTACCATTTACGAGATTTATACAATTTTGCTATCTGACTTCACTACATTAAATTACCTGTTTTATTCTGAGATGATTTTTTAATAATATTAAGGAGAAATTAAATCAGTAGTAAATAGCAATAAAAAAATAATTAAAAAAAAATGTTAAATATCTATATTCATATTACCTTTAATTATTATTTTTTAAATTAAAACAAGTAGCTTAATGTGAAATCAGATGGCATAATTTACCTACCTCAAGTACAACCATCTATCTGGACGTATCCAAACAGCATTGTCGCCGTAATTTTCATTAATGGATCTAGTTGTAAACAAAGGAATAAATTACCTACGTTTACAATACCTTAAGTTCACCACATGACTACTAATAATTATGGCATTACCAACACAGTATTTACACTGTGGATGACTTAAAAATGCCACAAAACACAATAAACAGACGTCTGTTCACATAGCCAACACCATAACCTGCACCTGTACACCAACATAAACTGCACTGAACGGCGTGTGACGTCACATCAATAATATCGCGTTTTTACCACGTGGTTTTGTTTCTGACATCTTCGTCTCAACGATATTCGAACTCTTTCAAAAACACCCTCCTTGGTTTGGATTTCTTGACACTTTTGATTGATCCGTAGCTGCAGCTCTTCCAGGCTATTTAGTACCATACACTAATGTCTTCAAATATCCCCAAACAAAGAAATCTAGAGGGTTCAGATCAGGCGATCTTGGAGGCCATAAAACAAGTCCGGCCCTTCCTACCCATCTATGTGGATAAGTTTGGTGCAGAACACACTGTATGAGTTTTTGAAAGACATTCCTTTGAATCAGAGGCAGAGACAAATGTGGTTCCAGTATGATGGTGCTCCAGCTCATTTTTCCATGGCCGTTCCATGTTTATTAAGACTTTTCTGCTTATTTTGGTTCATACTTATTACCTCCTGAAATATTTTACACTCTTTTTTTGATACCCTGTATAGGAACTTGTGTCGGATACAGATGTTTTCGTATAATATATTTAGTCGGTTTGTTTTTCTAGGTTATCGGACAAGTCTACCGCGAGTGCATTCAAAGTTTTCTATTATATATTACTAGATTTCCGAAATATGTTTTTATTATCTTGTAGTCCTCCTTCCGCACGTGGTTAAAATGTTTGTATTTAATGTTAGTTAACAAGATTAACTATGTAAATTAAATATGTAAAATAATTATGTATATTTTTGTAATTACATATATCATTTTTAAGGTTTCTAGTTGTTTATATATGTTTGTATCAATTTTACTACCACTTTCGGTTAATTTTTAATATTTGTACATACATTAAAAATAGTGTAGTTTTCTTAGTGTACCTGAACATCGAGTTTTCTCACGGACTGATTCGATAAACAACTAACAGCGATCTTAGGCGTCTTCAGCTGCATTTGTCCGTTACCTTCTGATGTACTTTTTAATGGATCTGTCAGGATCCCGTGCACTTGCTTATTCAACATTTTCTGCGAGTCTTAACCTGCCAGGGATTTTCTCGGAAACATATTCAATTCGGAATATTAGCTGTCAGCCATCTCGTGTACACTGCACTGTTAATGCTTTACCTCGAAAAAACGAGACGATAAATTGCCAACGCATACAACTGAAATTGTTTCCATTAAGAGGCATAAGGTTCTTATATTTGGTCTTCACCGAGGTATTGTAAGAAGAGAAATATTTTGTTGATTTTTTTGAGGTATTAATAATATTGTGTGAAACTAACTACTCAGTGGACAAAAGCCCCACCAGCGTTGAATTACACCAACAATATCTACCCATATATTCCTTATTATTAGCTTTTGTAACATTTTTTACTGAATTAGAAAGGTATTTTAAGCTAATATAAATCAAATCTCCTACAATTCCTATCATGATAGGAATTGTAGGAAAGTAGTTAAGTTGAACATTATGCGATTCAAATAGCTGATTTTATCTTCGTCGCGCATAGCATCAAATCCTTCAGACAATGACTTTCCTAAATCAACAATTTTCTATGCTGCACTGATATCAGCTGAAGCTACTGCTTCTGGCAGTTGATATTATGTAAACTATGGCGATTTTTAAATATTTCAAACCATGTTTTACTCGCCAAAAATGTATTTGAATATGCGTTTGATGACAGTGGTTCATCATCTATGGAATTTTCATACAGGCGTGTCCGCTGTTGATTTTGATCTTCGATCCACATAATCAAAGCTTTTTCCATTTTATCAGTGGGACTACTTCTCGAATATCCTGCTACTTTTGCACATCCAGGTTTGAAGACTATGACGAATTTTGTTTTTATTTTGACGGATGGCACGCACAGACGATATGATTAATTCCATACTTTCTTGCGATCGATACCACAGGCCTCCTTCACAAAGCATCCAAAATTACCCTTTTTTGTAAAGTTAAAAGTTTTCGCTTCTTTTAGGCGCTTTTGCATTTTTGTTTTTATTCGTAACTGCACTCATAGGTTTAAGTACTAATGAACAGTGAATGCAATGTTGTATCAATTCTTTGGGATAAACCCTTATATAAGTACTTATTGCCTTGTATACTACACTTTTTCGATAATGAAAAGTTTCTGAAACTGTTTCATTTTTATCCCAATCGACCCAATTTTTCTAGACTATTGATACTCAATTGAAAATTATTATCTTTGTAACCCAGTCCCTTAGATGTGTCTATGTTTTTATGTAACCAACTCTTTTTTAGTTTTACGAGTGTATTTTAGGGATATCCCTGTGTTCCTAATGTTAAAACGCTATTTACCTGATTGGATTTGCATTTTTCATTTAATTTACTCCAACACGTCCGCCCAACGCTCCTCGTTCTTGTCTAGTATTTGCATACTATTTTTAAGCGGCGTTTGCTTTCGAGGCATTGATTTCTCTACCAACTGTGTTGGGGTGTCTATATTCAAACTCATACTTCTTTGTGGACCGTGCAAAATGAAGCTCCTCGATTCGATCGCTGACGTAGATTCACTGCAGTACACTGGAATTGTCGCGATGTCACACTTGCAGCAGTAACGGTTTTGTTACAGGAAAATGTTGCTAGTAGGATTAGTCTGTGCAGGAAAGAAATGTTCAGATTAAGAGTTTTCAAAGTATTGAATGAATTCAAAGATGTTTACGAGTGGATTGAAGGTGAAGATTGCACCCTTAAAATTATAATTTACATCCCAATAGTATCTTCTCTAGTGTAGTGTTGGCAGTACTGTATTTAATTTAGTTTTCAGTAATTCAATATTACATTCGAAATTTATTTAATTACTTTTTGTTTCAAATATTTCTATAACTAAACATCTATAAAGGTCAAATCTGGTCTCTGGGATGGCCGAAATAAATATCTACCTATTTATTTATTACCAAAGGTATGATGTACTTAATCAATTACAAATGAAAACCAGGTATCAAAATACATTTTTAACAAATATTCATTAGTCGGTTCACCTACAGCATACTGATGAGAGCTAATAAGCACGAAACCGGTAGATACATGTCTGATGGGCCGCTGACAAATGCTGCTGTTTGCTATATGTTTTTCGAGGTGTAATTCAATGCTGGTCGGGGTTTTAGTCCGCAGAGTAGTTGGTTCCTGGAATTCTGTTTTGCAAATATCGTAATTGCCGAATCGCTATAGAAATCGGGGGCTTTCAATTCAATGGTGCTTACAACAGGTAGGACGCTTCATTGCTTTGTGGCCTATGGGGTCCAGTACGGAGTAGCTAATGACCACTGGATGTAGCTTCACTACAATTCGCAAAATATTACTGAATTATTTGAAAAAGTATATTAGGGACATTATTGAAAACATTTTACTAGTTGAGATACAAAATTATTACACAGAATTTGAGAAATTGTTGAAAGTGAATTAGTTTTATATTTATTTTATTATTTACATATTAAAATGAAAATGAGGGCTAACTAAATTGAAACTTAATCCCACGTTTTATAAAATTAAAGATAAGGCCTCTTCACTTTTCAATTACTTTACATTTTTTATTTTTTGTCATTGTTCATTGAATCTGATTCATGTTTAAGTTATAGGATTTGGTATACCCTTAAACATAGATAGGTACTTGTGTGCATATCTCTAAATCTAAGATTATATCATTTCTTGGAAAGGAAATTGTTACTTATCTCTTACACAATTATTCATTCTATACTTCTACCATTTATTTGAAATGAATTAGAAATATCAATTGAGTATGTATGTACTTCGATGACCAAATGTTTCTTGTAAAGGAAAGTTTTGCCACTTCTCAATATGCTGTAGTACGTAAGTATAATTATCCACCTCAAGCCTTAAGGTCATATAATACTTCAAAATATAATTATATGAATACAAGTCCTATAGATATTATGGCGACAGAAATCGTATTAGATAGCTAAGTGTAAATTATGTGTACAAGTAAATTACATTAAACTTTATTATAAAAATTTAATTTGTATAATCACGTTAATAAATATAAAACAAAACGTGTTTGTTAAGTAGAATTGTTATTGCATTTAGGAACATCAACAACTTGCTTCAACATATTTTACATTTTTTTAAATAAATTTATTTCTTTAAAGAAATTTGTTACCCAATCAATATAAATGTCACGTAAATTCGGTAATTTTTTAAATGTTGTCACTATAATGTTGAACGATCCAGTTGCATTTTTCACATTATGTTTGTTATTCTTGTTTAATAATTACGTATACACTTTAAAAAATAACGAAGACGCCCTTTAACATTTTATAGGTCACAGTGAGCTGTTGAGATTCTCAGAAACAAAGGCTTATTAAAAAAAAGCGGACATAATAATATGTATATTTATCGTTGTTGTTAAACAGCAAAAGCGTTATGTGCATTGTTACCTAGTTTTATGTGCAACCTTTACATTTACAGTGTCTAAGATAATGAGAGTAGTTCCAGAAGGAAATACTGACTTGTTTACGAGTGTAAGTCGCTCAGTAAGCTCAGTTTCATCAAGATAATTAGCTAGAAGTCTTGAATTTATTCTGTTCTGCCGTTCCCACTTTCCCCGCGAATCAGAATTGCGACAAAATCACGCTCAAATGGTAACTAGATCCTACCGTAGGGTGTGCATGTAGCCTGTGGGTGATAGTAATAGCGTTCGCTAACGACACACTTTTGAAAGATATATTTTCTCCAGGGATTCATTAGTCAAGCTTAATGTTTTTGGAAACTATTTCAAACAAAACTTATACAAAAAGTCATTACTTGACTTGATTTTGTACTATTAATTGCATGGATTCAAGGAGTTTGCGAATTATCAATATCCATTACATACACCATCCATTTGCAATACCATAATAAAAATGGTACCTGCGTACTCGCTTTATACTCGTATTTTTAAAAATTTAGTACAGCAGTTGATCTGTCAATCAACAAAAGTACACTCGTCGCAATTTTAAGGTTTCCAGCCCGAATTATTTTCATATCTTGTTTAAATTATGACAGCTTAACGCTCGTCCTTCACACATGATATGAAAACAATTATTAACACGTATTGACATGACATAATCATTGATTGTAAGAAGTTCTCTTGTGACCCTGATATAACGTCTCTGTTTTTTATTAGCTGCATTATTGGTCAATAGGAAATGAAAACCACCCACCTTATAATTGTTGACGTTTCGTTATATTATTTCAACATCTTCAGGGCAGGAAGAAAATTTGATAATTATAATATATTTTTGTTTTAGGTATTAACAATATTGTATGAAACTTGATAACAACTGTAGGAAATATACAATACAGTAAAAAATTATATTTCTTAAAAATTAAAAACGACAAATAGGAAATATACAGGGTGTCTGGTAAGTATTTATCATACTTTCCGGAGTGTGTAGGGGCGGTTAAAGTAACTAGTTTTTTTACTATATTACAAATGTATTTTAAGCTAATGTAAATCAAATCTCCTACAATTCCTATCAATAAAGTCATATGTATGCTGTCTGATACCAAACATCTAGGTATGCTAATGAACAATTTCACAGACAAAGCTCTATTCAATAATTATATCTAAGAAATTAATCTATATAAATTTACTAACCTGGTTTAATGATAAGACTGTATAAATATCTAATGACTTCATTGATAGGAATTGTAGGAGATTTGATTTATATTAGCTTAAAATTCCTTTCTAATACAGTAAAAACTGTTACACAAGCTAATAATAATTATTGTGGGTGTAATTCAACGCTGGTTGGGGCTTTAGCCCACAGAGTAGTTAGTTTCACACAATATTATTAATATCTAAAAATATATAAAAATAACTCTAGTCTGTCATAAAAATAATCCAAAGTGCCTCTTAACGAAGTTACGGAGCCCCTAAGGGGTATCCAGCGATTTACCTTTTCGGTTTTAACTTTTGAACCGACGTGTAGTTGATTTACACTGTCAAGTAGGTCAGGAGCAGACTTACCACCGCATTGGTTGAGCAAAAATTTTGACAGATGTCATTTTATAGAGGTGAAAACTGAATTTTGATTTACTTTGGTCAAACCGCTTTAAAACATGTACTCTACATTTATTTGTTTCGATAAAATTAGCCGCTTTCGAAAATATTAAGTTTTTGTATAGTACGTTTAAATATTAACTTTCGAAATTTATTTAATTATCAAATTTATTAACATAAGTTAACAAGTAACAATAACTAATCGAATAACACGATAACTAATAATTCGTATGAAAATAATAAAATTTCTCATTATTACATCTCATTAATGCTGCTAAGTAATGGGCAATTGCGGCAAGAAGAATTTATTCTGATACATTTCCACATCATTCGAAAGCTTTACTTTTTCTTGTTTACTTGAGCTGATTTTTGAAATGGCCGCCCTGTACCTCTAAACGTTTTTCCGACAGATATTTTCTCGTACTTGAAACAACATTCCAAGATTGTCTCGAATATCGTTGAAATGGTGTGTTATTCTTTCTATCAAGAGGCACTTTAGAATTTTTTTATGACAAACTAGGGTTATTTTGATCTTCCCTATACATTACCGAGTATGCCATATACTTACCAGACACCCTGTATAAACGTCGTATAAAATCAGAATTAATTAGAAAATTGAGGCATAATAAACAATAAATTTTACATTAATTGATAACCTTATATAAATTTTGATGTTTTAGTCATACTAAACTTGGAAATAATAAGGATCCTAATGTGGCGAAAAGTTTTGTTCTGGCAGTGGCAAGTAAATTCATTCAAAATGGAAGCAACAATAATGAAATATTAGAAATATTTTTGGTCAGTTTTTAATTTTTCTTTTAAATGAAAAATTTACAATATTAAAAGATGATTAATAATACGGTGATACATTAAAGTAATTACAGGGTGTTTCTTAAGTAAAGGTACAAAATTCTAGGGCGTATTGTCTAAAGTTTTTGTATATAAATGTGGGGTGTCAGGACATCCGTTGTCCAGTCCCAGCGTGTCAAAAAATAAAAGCAGTTTTTAATGTTTAAACCTTGAGATAATTGAACTAAAATCGGTGTATATATTTAGGATGACAGTAGGTGTGAAATAAAAATTACCAACGTTAGAAAATTGCCAGTGGCGTAGGTGTGGTCATCATCATTATTTGCCAAAATATATCTTTTTCATATATTTTCAGGTATTAACAATATTGTGTGAAACTAACTACTCAGTGGACAAAAGCCCCAACCTGCGTTGAATTACACCCACAATATCTACCCATATATTCCTTATTATTAGCTTTTGTAACATTTTTTTTACTGTTTAAGAAAGGTATTTTAAGCTAATATCTATCAAATCTCCTACAATTCCTATCAATGAAGTCATATGCATGCTCTCTGATACCAAACATCTAGGTATGCTAATGAACAGCCACAGACAAAACTCTATTCAATAATTATCTAAAAAATGTATTCTATTTACTAACCTGATATACTCTATATATGGAGTGGGAACTCGAAATTCAACCACAATAGATGAGATCTGATCTATTTCTGCATTTTTAGGATTGCTTCATCAGGTGACCTCCTTTAACTTGAGTCAAATATCTCCATATATTAAGTGATATATTTTCTTTTGGCAAACAATGATCGATGATACCCATACCTACTGTCATATTAAATACGCATACCGATTTTAGTTAAATTATCTGAAGGGTTTAGACATTATAAATTAAAAACTGATTTTTTTAATTTTTGACACAGTGTTGCTGGACTGGACAATGGCTGTCCTAAAACTCCACATTTATATAATAAAAAACCCTTATCTTTAGCCACGGAATACATCCCTGAATTGTTTAACTCTACTTAAGAACACCCTGTATTCTAATATTTTTATAGAATTTTATTGTTACCAAAAAGTACAGTTCATTTTCGATATTTTAATATTAATCTTGAATTTTAACTTTTGTTCTTGACATTAAATATACCTACTTATATTTTGAAACAAATTTACATTTTAAATGTTCAATAAAGTAGCAAAACGTGCAAAATTGCATTTTATATTACTGATATGTAGTGTTTAAATTACTAATCTAGTAAATATGTAATTGTATAAACAGTAATATTTCTCATTTTTCTCGCATTTGAAGTTATATTCCAAGATAACTCTTGAAGCAATAAAAATATGTATGGGTTAAAAGTTACAAGAGTTGAGACGTAAACATGAAAAAAATATCGTTATGATTAGTGAAATTGTTTCCTATACGAAACGCGTGTACTTTTTATCTAAAAATGGCATCCAATCACGAGGAAGCACGCGAAACTCTTTGATATTCAACATGCAACCCTAGTTAAATGTGTTGTTCGGTGCTGAGAACGTCTCTTCGTACGACACCTAATAAAAGCAATTTTGAGACGTCGAACAGCCCGATCGGATACATCCTAGGAAACATAAAAACGGAATTATACAATATCCCCGCTTTAATATTAAACATAGACGTAGGGATAGGTGCGTGGATGTTTATAGCGTCATATATCAACGTATCGCTAAGTGAAATATGATAACTGCGTCCAATAATATAATTTACACGTAAATCATTTCGCCTAATTTATATTCATAGATACTTTAGAGTTTGTGGTTTACTCACATAGTTTCGCCATTAGGCGTACATTAACGTCCTTTTTGACAGCTGTTATGGCCGAGGCGATTAGTTGTTGGCGCGAAAATAAAACGTAATGTTGCAAGCGATGCCTATTCAGATTGGTTAGGTGGTGGTCTTCCTATAAAACCTGGCGTTTACGGTTCTTTCAAATGAAAGTGAAATTAAAGGAAAACTAATCACATAATTAAATTTATTTACCAGTAATTCTGTTTTATTAGACGGTGAAAATGCTCACCACTAACTACATGCGGTAATAGAGTGAGTAAAAGAAAGTGGAGCACATTATGCTTACACACACCTGCACAGCATGGACCTGCAAAGCCTGCTCATGAAGGTTCCCATGTTATTTAATGGAGCATCGCACACTAGACCAGCACCTGTATGTACCGTCACCTGCAACAACCGTCATTGCAGTTCTACGCTTGGCCGCGCTAGTCCGACGTAAGATCTGTTCCCAGAAAACTCAGGGATTGGTTTCAAACTGTTAGAAATATTCGACCAGTTACGTTGTGAATGTGCCACTGAACTGACGGGGAGTCCCACTTATCAACAATCTCTATTTACTTACTAATATGATTCAAGAGAGATATTTTCGAATATTACAAAAACATTTTTTCGAGCACTTGGATCGTCCTCGTTTACAGCACCAAAATAGATTTGCAATTTGTGTAAGGTAAGTTGTTGATAAGCGAGCAAGCCCGACAGTTCAGCGATACATCCTTAACTTAACTGGTCGAATATTTCTAATAGTTTGAAACCAATCTCTGACTTTTGTGGGAACAGACCCTACGTAGGACTAGCACGGCCAGGCATAAAAGTTGCAGGTCACCAACACAACCTGCATTGACGGTCGTTGTAGGTGACGGTACATGTCCGATTCGGTTTTGCAGGTCCGTGCAGGCGTAATTTGCGCGATATTTAATAAGGTTACATTCGTATGGGATGTGTTGTTGAAATTCTGGTAATGGACTCAGGCATAAATGTTTGCCTTTCAACGGCTTCATAATATTTTGTCGTCTTGTCTTGATCTCTCAAGACAAGATTTTAAAAAAGTCTTGCGAAACAAGTCATCAAATATTGCTATGGTAAAAAGTCTTGCAAATATAAAATGTAAGTGAACATAGCTGAAAAAATAAATATTGCATTGTAGATACATACTTTATTTAAACAACATCCTGTATTTAAAATTATTTTTAAAACCAGTTTATTGGATTTAGGTCCAGTTCTGCTGAACTGAACTAATTATAAATTCTCTGCCACTTGACTGAAACAGCTTCGATTCTGTTTCGCCATTTTATTCATTATTTATAACTTATTATGTAAAACTGGCCGTTTCTACACTTTATAACGTATATGAATCGACGACTGTTAACGATTGACCATATCTATAGTTACGTGCAAGCTCCGAGCGGGATAATAGCCGACCGAGAGTAACCACAACTCTTACCAATTTCGTAATAAAGTTCCATGTTCCTCATTTGTGTCTCCAAGAATAATGCAACAGTCTTGCAAAATTGCGAGACTATCGCAAGACAAGGCAAGATTAAGTAAGAACAAGACTTTAAAGAAACTCTTGTCTTGATTTGCAATTCATAGCAAAACTTTTTCAAATTTTATTTTTTCAGATTTCTTGTCTCAACCAATAATATTGAAAACATTGAAATATAAGTTTGATTTCGTAAAAGAGAAAAAAATGATACGAGTATGTATATGATTAAACATAAACATGTGGAAAACTGTTCAAATATTATTCAGCTTTTACTATTTTATTGAAATACAATGACATTTGTCAAACCGCTATTTTGGACAAATGGAAACATTGCTTGTGGTACTTGGTTAATTTAGAAACTTTTCGTAAAACTAAAGACTAGATTGTTAAAGTATCGTGAGCAACTGCCATGTTAAGGTAAAATCCCTATTACCAACATTGAAATATAATTTTGAATTTCCAATACATTTTACACACAAACTATAGGGTGCTTGGCACTCTCTATCAATTCGTTATATTATTCACTGCTAAATTATTACAGACTAATTTCAGGACACCCTGTATATGCTTCAAAAATATTAGCTAGATAATTTTCAAAAACTAACTTTTTTAATTATTTATTTTCAATTAAATTTTCATTTAGAGATAATAAACTTTTTACAATCTTATCATACTAATTGTCATTTTATAAATTGGAAATTATTAATGCAGTTCATCAATCTCATTTTAAATTATATTGCATTATTTTATTAATATTGTATACACCACAATCTGTATTTCCTCTTAAATGAATACTAAGTATAAACGAAGCATACCTTTCAGCCTTATTTAGGTATTGGTTATCTTTAACAGGGTGTTTGAAAATGTAGGGTGTGATTCTTTGGAACTTTAAGAAGAAAAGTTACGCTACATTATGAAATTAACTACATGGAAATAATATGAACGTGGTCTCTCTCTTTTTCATTTAAAATTTTAAATACAGTAGGTATTATATTTCATGAGTTTTATAATAGGATATGATGTTGCATATTAAACATATAATATCTGGAAAACCATAAAATTGTATAATATATTTTTGAAAGGCTCAGTTGACGGTCTTCTCAGTGGCGAAAAAATGTACAGGGTGTTCCATTAAATAATATAAAAGTTAGGCATTCATCTCGGAAATGCGATATTTTTTATGTGATACAGGTACTTAAAAGTTGTACATACAGGGTTTTTCAAAACATATATTCTTCATGTTTTATATTTATAATAATACTGTTTCTGATTTGTGAGCTAATTTTGTTTTATTACTTAAGAACGAATAAGAAATTAATTTTTAATTTGTTATAGCCTACTTGGATGAAGAGTAAGGAGTATTGGGACAAAACCTTCGAAGACCGTTATGAACGTCAAAAAATGGACGCAGAAAGACCTCCTCTGAAGGTGAGCTTGTTAACTGTTTTCGTATTATTTTATACAGGGTGTCCCAAAATTAATGGGACACAGACCAAGAGTATTTTGATGTAAAATAATGCGATTAAGCCAAACTTACTTTGGTCCATTTGTGGCTAATAAAAAAGTTACGGGGCGTTAAAGTTCAAATTTTGAATTCGAAATTCTTAAAATTCTTAGAAAGTTCAAAGGATCCTTTTGAAAATTTGGATTATGGGGGTTTTCTGGGACAAGAAAAACGAATCCGTACTTAATTTTGCTGTAGACGCTAAAGGGCGCTACGAAATTAGGCAAGTAGGTATTCGAAATTAGGAATTCTAAACTTTAATTACTTATAAAATTTTGGTACATAGAGAAAGATGCCCAAAGAAAAGGAAAATATACGTTTGTGATTTTTGTCTAAAGTGTTATTTAAGAAAATCTGTTAATTTTTTTAGACGCCCTAATTTCAGATACCCTCTGCGAAATTAGGATACCAGTTTATAACCAGCAAATTTGCCATTTTTAGTTTGTATTTTTCATATTTACTTAAATGTTCTTACTCAATGCAAAAACTATAGGTATATTACAATAAATGAGGTCGTACCAAAATTTTGTTAAATTATGTTTAATTAGGTCCGTATTTTATGATTGATTTAGAAAACCTATCCGAAATTAAGCTACTTTCCTTTATTTGTCCGTTGACGATTTAGAAATAGGTTATTTTCACAGAACTATGTATATAATTTATTAAGTGTAATATTATACAGGGTGTCCAGAAACTCTCCTGACAAACGAAGACCGGAGATTCCTCAGATAATTTTAAGACAATTTAACCCAATTCACCTAGTCCGAAATTGCTTCCTACGGGAACTAGAGCTCTTTGAAGATGGCGCATTGTAAATAGTTTTGTTTAAATACCTCCAGAACGCTTCTACTTAGAAAAACAAAAACTGGTACGCTTGTTTAGCCTTCAGAGATGAATCGATTCCATCAATTGCGAATTTCTAGTACCGATCATAGGCGTCCGTTTTGGGTAGGTCAACGGTTATTTTAACGCATAACTTCTTTGTATTTAACTTTTAAGCATTTGTGACACTAGATTATTAAATTTTCAGTTATACTAGTAGTAAAAGGTACTCTTACTTTAAGTCATTAGGATACACCGTTTTCTAGAAAAATGGATTTGAAAATTTTACGTTTTTTCGTCATTAAAGTTCAATTTATATTTTTTGCACTAGTTGGCTCTGAACTGCCAACAAAAGTAAAACATACGCAATTGATGGAATCGATTCATCTCTGAAGGCTAAACAAGCATACCAGTTGTTTTTCTAAGTAGAAGCGTTCTGGAGGTATTTAAACAAAACTATTTACAAGGCGCCATCTTCAAAGAGCTCTAGTTCCCTTAGGAAGCATTTTTGGACTAGGTGAATTGGGTTAAATTGTCTTAAAATTATCTGAGGAATCTCCGGTCTTCGTTTGTCAGGAGAGTTTCTGGACACCCTGTATACAGGAAGTATCATCGACATATATAATGAAATGAATATGAGAAATAATGATCTTTATGACAGTCACTAATATACAAAAGAAACAACACAAGACCCGATACAAAACCCTGTGGTACACCCATGGTCTGTATTTTTGAATTTATATATTGAACATTCGAAGAATTTTTATATTTAAGGCTTAAATGCTGACTCCAACTATTAAAAAATGAACTTATCCATTTCAATGAAATTTCTCTTAATCCATAAGTTGATAATTTTTTAAATAGTTGGCTATGATGGACGCAGTTGCCTGCCTCAATAGACTTTAACAGAGTCACATAAAATGAGTGACTGGTTGATATTCCCGATTAAAAGCCATACTGATATTTTATTACAATTTACCGTTCATGAACGTAAATCTATGTAAATCTGTCAGAAAATATTATTAATTTTTTTTTAAACGTAGATGAAACCGTAATCGGTTTATATTTATTTAACGAAGAGGGTTCACCTTTTCCATAAACGGTAGTGACTTTTCCGAGTTTCAATTTTAATGGAAAATAACCACCTTTAAACTAGTGTCGGCAATCTTGTCTTGTTTTCTCATGCTCTTATCTGGGTTTTGTAAGACAATAGGAAATAAGACCAAGACACGACTTCAATTGCAAGACAAGACACAATTTAAGAAGTTTTGAACAAGACTAGTTTTTATAGAAACTTGTTCAAAAAGTCTTGTTTTGCAAGACAACAGAAGACTTTTTGAAATTTTGCAAGATTTCTTGTCTCAGTCAACAACAACAGTCAACTACTGTAAACGACAAATTTATTTTAAAAAAATCTAAGGTTTTACAATGTCAAGACATATTTTTTTAAATATACCACGAAGTTCACAAGCATCTCCATGAATGATAAAGACTGTCTTATTAATAATTATTATAAGTTTTATAGAAATAATCTTTTGTATCCAAAGATTTGAGGGTTTAAGTGCCACTGGAGTTTAAGAAACAATAAAAATGATATTTGTCAGTGACACAATTTTTTTACTTAAGTAAGAAAAACCAGTGAATAACAAGGTTTCTCTAAAATCATCTGTTTTTAGGACACTGAGCCATTTTACTTGTTAAAAATAATTTTTAACTAGCAAAACATATTTTGTCATATCGGACACAAAATTTTTCCGCCAAGGTTTCACTTCGGCAAATACAGTTATTAGAGAAATTGACGCAGCGTTCGATAATTGATTATTATACGGTTAAAGCGTTCTTTGTAGCAATTTTCTCGGAAAAAATTGCGTAGATTGGCCGCAAAATGAAAGTTTCGAATGTGTATACGCCTAATCTACCTAATCGGTCTTGGTTTAATAGACTCCGCCGTTTTTATATTGCCAAAGAGTTCATTTAGAAAGCAAATCCATCATTTCGTTTTTAACGACTAACCCACTTACTTATTTCCGTGAATAGGCAATTATTTTTTAAATTATATTCCTAAAATAAACCGAAACCGTTAGATACTCGTGCGTTGAACTCGCGGGCGTCGCCAAAAACATCTCTGAACCGGAGTCAGAGTTGTTTTTCCTTTGCGGGAAAGTTTGCTAAGATATTTCAATTATTTTACATGAAGCAATATGATGATTGCAATCGTATATTGTAATTTCCTTTTTTTAATTTGCATAAAATCACTGAAATGTAGCTGTGCTATTTATTGACGGAAATAGCTATATTTTAGCAGGAAATACATTTTGTCGTCAGAATTCAGTCAGAATAGAATTAATTATTTCTACTACTCTTAATTTGTATTTTCTGAATTTTTGAAATGAAGCAATGAGTAATTTTAATTCAATTTTTGTTGCTAAATGTCGTGCATAAACATGTTGATGGAAATGAATTAAGTATCCATGCTTGTTCCTTCTGTTTAATGTAAAATAATAATATTATGTAATAAGGAGACGGATTGACTTCAATAACCAGTTGGGTGCATTAAAAACGCACCACAAGCTTTATGTACGGTGGGAATCAGCTTAAATTAACCTGTTACATGCTCCATTCTTTTCTAGTGCCATTTATTATACACGGTGCTAGAAAAGGACAAAATATGCAAGTGGTGACTGACTACTACTGTACAATCGATTGCAATAAATGGCACACACTCAAAACAGTTTTTGAACTACTGGAAGTTCTGAGTAAGAATTTCATACTTTCTACTGCTACCGTGCATTTAAAAGAAATATTGTTAGAAACCAAGGACCGATAGTCACCACTTAACCCGAGAGGTACCGTGAGACGAGGGCTAATGAAAATAAACAAATTCCTCGAGACAGGGCAGACGAGACAACGAAGCGACACATTCGACTGCAGACAGCCTGATTAGCTGAAACTATCGATCTTATATAAACACTTTGTATCTCAGTATTAAAACTTGTAAATTAATTTAATATATTTTATAATTTCTTTGAAACTAAGTGTATTTCTAACAATAAATATATATTTCATTTTAAAAAAGGTTACGCAATTGTAACGTTTATGGGATATAATTTTGTATTTGAAAACAACTGTCTCTCTGTCATTAACAATAATAAAACCACCCTTACCTTTACTATATATTACATTTAACCATCATTTGTCCTAAAATGTCTATCAATTATGCCAAAGTAAAAATCTAAATGTTTGAGGATCCATATCTTGAGCAGTTTTAAAGATATTTCATAGAGAGGTTCCTGGGGTGCAATTAGTATGCAGAGTGGACCTTAAATAAGTATAAATATTTTAACTGCAGGTGTAGTTCCTTATATAAATGAGTCTAATGAAAGCCATTTTTAATAATTTGTAATATTTACGCAGATATTAATTTAAAAAAAATGACCACATTTTGAGGACCCCTGACGAACCATATGATCTTCTGAAGGCGAGGTTGCCATATCGCCTCTAAAATAATGTATATTTTTTACTTGGAAAGTTGGCTAGGAGTGCATCGGCTCTCAATATTTTTGGACCTGGTCCCTCCAGTATGCTTCCGTTGTCAGCATTTGTTGAAATTATCAAAGGAGACACCCGCAAAGAGTTTATGAAACGTTGGGATGAAACAAATGGCTGTCAATTTGCTAAGGAGTTCCTAGAGTACCCCTGCAAGGATACAGCCAAAAAGTACCTGACTATGTCGAGGACAAATCTTCGTTTGGTGACAGGTATTCAAACTGGACATTGTTGGCTAAGGAAGCACCTCTATTACATGAGGAAGTGCTAAACACCTCTTTGTAGGGGTTGCGAACAGTAAGACGTGACAATCCTTCATGCACTGCCATCTCGTCAATAAGAGAGAGAGTCCGTGTTGGGAGAGCGATGGCCTTATATGGCCTACATTAGAGAGATCCCCCTGAGCAACGGCACCACCTTTTTCTCCTTATTGGGTTGGTTGGCGGCTCATGTGGACTGATCTCCTAATGGGAGGAGGTACAAGGGGCCCAATGGGGCCTAAGTGCTGTAGCCTATTTGCTACCCTCCTCTTAATTCCAGAATTCCAGATTCCAGACTGGCAATGCTTGAGTGGGTAAGCAGGCTTCAATAAGTTTTCTATTGAACCACGAAATTTGAAAAAAATTGATTTTTTATTCCTGATAACATTTAATTGTGTTCTACATAGTGAACTGTACTGATGATTAAAATATCTGTACTTATTTAAGGTTCACCCTGTATAGTATTAAATATTAGATAAAAAATCACTAGTAGTAATATTTGTATTATACATTCTGCAATTTTACAGTTTTACTGCACTAAAATAATAGTTATTTTGTAGAAAAGAATGATGCAATTTTCTCTGTTACCAATTTTAGTTGTGTATTTCCCAAGTGCGCGTCAACATGATACAATTCAACAGCATCTAAATCAATCTAAAGGAGCGCATAAAAAACCATAAACAATACTTTCACTACATCTCCAAAAGTAGGATGTGGCTGATTTATATTAGTCTACTTCATAGTTCGTAACAACTTTGACCGCTTTATTATTTCATTATAGGTGTAATGATATATGGAGCGTTTAAACAATAAATAATAGCAGGCGCACACTCGCATTCCTGCTCACATATTGAACACGCAACTTAAAGCCCCAGGTATTTATTACCAAACCTGAAGGAATCGTATGATGAATCACTGTCATTACACGCGTGCAACTATCACAATTTTGTGTTTATTTTTCATGAAACGGCTCATTAGTTAAAATGATCGCAATACAAGGTGTATCTTAAGTGATGACTTTAATTTCAAGGGGTGATTCCTTGTCATATTTTAAGCAAACAAGTGCATATGAACATCGGTCCACAAGTTACAGGGTGTCAAAGTTGGGAAAATAAATCGCATTTTCTTAAATATCTTTCGACTGATTCGAAATAATTTAATGAAATTTCATACACGAGGGTTTTTTGGAATGACAAATTCAAAGCTGTGGTCAATTTAGGTGTATTGTTTTGGGGGCGCCAATAATGAAGTAGCTACTAGGAGCAACCGTTTTATAATTTCGAATTATTTGTTCCAAATTTCAAGCGTGTACAGAAAGACGTTAAACTACAGAAAATTTTCAGTACAGTATTTCAGGATTAAAGAATATGAAATGACTAAAGTTATAAGACCTTGGTTTTTCTTTACCGAAAACCATAGTAAGATTTGGCGGCATTGGAAAAACTATTTTTATATTTTCTAAAGATAGATGAAGGTTTTATTTATAAAAACTGATTATAGCAGTTTGTGTTTACTCGTACACAAAAAACGCAGTCCAATCTAAAACTACGACAAAATTAAAAAAAAAACTTATTCACAACTTACAAAGTTAACAAATCCATATTTTACACAGAGATAAATTGATGTAAAATGTTACTCTAATTGTGCATAAGAATACTTCAAAGTGGTTGTGACAAGAACAATTTGTGTAAATAATTACTACTTATTTGGAGTAGTTCCATTGTACGTTTATTGTGTGACTGTTTCTTACAAATTAAGCACCTAAATTGAATTATGGACAAAATTGTGTTATTTTACAAAAAATAGATTATATTTTATATCTAAGTTGTTGAATGATTACTATTCGATAATTTCTTATACAGTACACTAGTAGGTACCGTATATACAGGTTGTCTATAAAATCTATGTACTAAACACTAGCACAAATTCCTGAAGCTAATATATTATAATCTAGCCCAATTTACCTTCGCCAAAGATATGGTCAAGTATTTTTTGGCTGTGTCCTTGCAGGAGTACTCTAAGAACTCCGTAGCAAATTGACAGCTATTTGATTCATCACGCCTTTTTTAAGTTATTTGTGAGTGTTCTTCTTGATAATTTCAACAAAAGGACAACGAAGGTTTACTGGAGGGACCAAGCCTAAAAATATTGAGACCCGATGCACTCCTGACCAGCTTGTCAGCTTCTTTATTATCATTGCAGCACTCGTGTTCCTTTACCTCGGGTGGTTGTCCCATGCTGATCTAGTAACAATTAGATCTTTTGATTCCGTAATATTAGTGATTGTCTACTACATAGATGCTAATGGTTTTGCCTGTTGTATGCCTACAGCCAATTTCTTTGGCGGCTATGGTTATACCTACTAATTCCATTTGTACCACGGTACTATGCCTATCCATTGCCCACTGATATTGGATATGTGATCCTGCACCTTTCTTCCTTTTTGATCCGTCTGTGAAGATGTTGGCGGTTTCCTCATTCCTAATAATTACCATGTAGGGTCTGTCAAACCCAAACATGGGAGAAACATATATAATAATATGTCTCCCTGCAGAAGAGACATCTTTCTGACGACCCCATTCCACTCCTAACTTCTCCAAATCCTACATCATCATCATATCAGTATTCTTGAGGTGAAACATGGTTGCCGCAGCCACTTCTTTTAGATGTATATCCAAAGATGGCAGATATAGCATTTCCTCCATTGCTACGGTGGGTTCGTATAGCTCTAGCTTTTGTTCAGCTGTTATCTATTCGGACTTTCGGTCATCAGAAGACAACCTTATAGGCTAACATTGACCTGACAAAGACAAGTGTACTCGTATATCCACATGAGTACCTTTACTTTAATTTTTCAGGTTTTACCAACGGTTCTGCGGTACTGCCCATAGAATATGTACGCCTTTTTAGTCACCTTCCTATTTCATGTTAGCTTCGCATCAAGTGTGACTCAAAGATATTTCACATCCGATACAAAACTTAACGTAGTGTTTAAAAGAGTTGGTGCCTTTATTGGCGCCATTCTTCTCTTCTTCGTGAAGACAATCATTTCTGTCTTGCTTGAGATTGATGGACAGAGCATGGTCCTCGCACCACTTTTCAGTGGTTGTTAGGGCTGTTTGTATTATTTGGCAAAGCATCTTTTCGAACTTTCCACTAATCAGCATAGTGAGATCATGAGCATAAGCAATGGTATACTTAGATGCTAATTTCCGATTTGAGGTGGCACAGTACACCGTTTAGAAGCATGTTTCATAGCAATCGTGATAGAATACAACAATTCTTCATACGGAGGCATCCGCCACGCTTATTTGTATGGCTTGTTTGGTGAGCATATCTCCGCAAGAGCTGTGTTAATTTTGCGGAAGGTCGTTTTGTCAAATGCGCCTTCGTTTGTACTTTTATTAAGGTAATAATCACACTTTAAATATATAAATTTGGTACAAAACTTTGCAAAAACCGTTTATAACAATACTAGTGAAATTAAATGTACAAATGATATGATACTATTATACTCTATAATTATATAATTTACTCTATTAAAATATATAGAACCCGCAACGATATGGTTTAAAATTTTTCCCAACATAGCATGAATATCAGCTAAAGTATTTACCTAAGTGTATGTTTATAAACATTTAGACTGACTTACAGTCGGTCTACTATCAAATTTAAACTGGATTTGATGACATCCCTTAGCAGCAACCAATCAAATGTCACATCTCATACCTTAGCAATGAAACTAGATTTAGTAATTAAAACTTAGTTAAATTTAATTTCATAAACTGACCGCTGAACTTGAGAAAATAAACCGTTTAATGACGCTATAACATTTTACGATTTCCATTAAAAAAGAACACAAGCTTGATTAGCTTACGCGTACGAGTATACAAAACCATCTGCATTTAAAATTAATTAGCACATACAGTTTTCGAATATAAATATTTTTGTACAGTTAAGCGATATTTGTATAGAATAACAACTTTTTACAAAGTACGTACTCAAGCGTAATCGGTATTAAAGAATTTACTGTGGCTGAATTTAAGCCGAACCGGTAATTTAGCCGTAATGTAAATATTTTTCATTAAATCTTGCTCATGCAGCATAACATTCTGGTGTTGTTTCATGGTCTTGAATAATAATTAGCTCATTTAATGTGTCACTAGTTTTAAGGTAAATAGCTAATAGCTCGAGCACGTATGACATAAATTGTCTGATGATTACTGTAAAACAAGTACAGCAAAAAAGAAAAATATTGAATGTGTGAACAAGGCCGTTTTCCCATTAGGTAATAAAGGCACGACAGTTGTAGGAGAAGGGTTGTTCATGTTTGACATATGAAGATCATGGGCGAAGTTAGGTCATCAAATCTGAAATGTGTGTGAGTTGTTTATGAATATTAAGAAAAGATGATCCTAATTGAAAACTACGGTCAAATATCCAATATTATCCATCTATCATTAAAAAACAGATTTTGTTATTTTTACAAATTTCTCTGTATTAGCATTGATAATTTACAATCGACATTAAATCTAGGATGCACTGGCAAACCAATGAATTTTTAATAGCAAACGTCAAAACGTAAGACTAGACGTAAATTCTTAATAACGATTGTCGATATTATATAAAATAAGGGTAGGTACTTTACTCTTAAGCAAAATTTACATTTTTCGACATACCTCGTATACGACTGCAAAAAATTGAAATATGGGGTTTTAGGCCATGCAGAACTTTTTATCAAGAATAACTTTTTTTCATAAAATCAATAATAAAAAAGTTCCTCATATGGTGCCGACTTAATTGGACACACTGTATAAGAACAAATATTTGACATAGCTACCATCTGCTAATGTTTGTCATAGAGCTTGTAGAACACAGTGTTTTTTTAACTTATAATTTAACAAGTTAAGGGTACGTCACAACTTCAGGAAATTGTTCGCTTTGAAGATATACGGTGTGGTGAAATTTAAAAAACAAATCACATTTATTCAAATATTTCTGAAGATGTTTGATTTAAATCGATAAAACGTACTGAATTGTTATAAATCTATTATCCAGCGGCGTAGATATTATGAAGCACAGTCACTGAGGACCTCTTAATTTCGACATCGCTGACGCTGACTGCCACTGACTATTTTAGAAATTAGATAAGTGAATAAGTGATTAGAAATCACTTCACAAGAAAGATTACCGACAAGGAAAGTTACATCACATAGAAGGAGATTATTTCAGGATCGTCAGTTACGTAGAAAGGCATTAAACCCAAGTAGCAACCGCCGAAAAATTTGCGAGCCGCTAGCCCACAGCGTTTAAGTACAAGTTCCGAAAGCTTGTTTTAAAATTAACCTGTAAAAACAAATAAAGTGAGCCCTCAATTAATCCGGGGGACGTTCGTCTCCCTCCATTCGCGGTAATTTAATTTAATTTTCGTCTAAATCATTCATTTCATCACGGTTTTAAAATCCACTCTTAGCTTCTCACGCCGGATAGCTTTTTATTATTTTATTGCAGTGCTTCTCTTTGCGCCCCGTTCCGAAGTCCTCCATTATATCTCGCTGCGGACGAAGTATGACTTCCATTATTTAAATCCAATCTTGGAATTTAATAAAATATTACTTGGTTCTAGTTAAAACCTTTCTAAGGTGCAGCCGGTAAGCGGCAGGGAAAATGCGACTGCAGAAAGAGGGGGTTGGAAAGTGGAAATACTCGTGAGAATTGAAGTCCCTAGAGATTTATAAAGTACCACATCTATAGATTTATTAGTAAAGGGAGATGAAATAGTTTAAATTTTGAAGTCAGAGTTAGAGGACTTAATTCTACTTGTTAATCTGGATTATTGGAAGGTTTCATACAGGGTTGCGTTTTAACAGTTATCATATTTTCATTTATACAGCAATTTGCGAATTTACAATTGTGCTCGCCATAATTAATTAATGAACTTTGGCAGATACACCATATGATAATATAATTTAATAATATATTATTGAAATGACATTTTATAAATTTAATAACGTAATAAATGCGTTAATTTGTGCGATTCGACAAAATCAAACTTTCCTCCTCATAGAATAAAATGTTACTTTTAGCACATAAAAAATTGTTATTTCAATTTCGCTCCCTGCTAACAAAATATAGCGGAATTATGGCAATGTTACTTACTCTGCTATGTATGTACAATTGTTTACAATAATTATGGCACTCATTAAAACAAATTTTGCGATGTCTTTTCAACTTCTGACCTATTTGTAATGAAATCTGCTTTAAACTTTTAACATCAGTTTTTAGTTAATTTGCTCACCAATAAAGATTTAATGAAATTTCTACTTAGTACTTCGAGAAGTTCAAAAACTGTTTTGAGGGAGTGGCATTATTATTGCAAAAGCATGTACGCGTTCAGTGTGATATACCAATTCTACAACAACGCATAGTAAGTTTCGGTGTACAGTGTTGTTGTTAGTCGGAATTTGTTTTTTTTTGTGTCCTTTCTCTCTCTCATCCTCCCTCTGTCTCTTTCTCCCTCCTTACCTCCCTTTCTCCCATCCTCTCTCTGTCTGTCCCACTGTTTCGCCTTTCTCTATTATACACATACACAACATTCATACAAAACAAATGACAATTTATTATGATTTATGATTTCTATCTCCCTTTGCTTAATATGTGTAAATTTTCAACATACACAAAATGATCCCGAATAATGTGCAAAAAATTGAGGGTACATTGTACGACCGATATTAATAGGGGGCTTACGAACCTTTAACGGGGGGTAATAAGTTTACAGTTATATTTAGTTTCTTCCACGCTTTGAAATTCATAGGTGAAATTTGGCAAGATACGATTATTTAGACTCATGAAATTTCTTCAGGACTTAGTCTTCTCGTCCTGTTATAAGGTGTTGAAATAAAAGTACCTCTTATATATTTTTCATTACATTTTTTTGGGGTTAACTTTTCCTATTGGAAAAAAATATTTTTCAATGGGTGTTGAAAATAGAATGTTTTTTTGTACTTGCAATTTGGAACTGAAATACTCACGCACATACTTTTCTTTTCAGTATCTGATTATACATCGATATCTAGTGGGTTTTCATCATTTTGCATTTGATGACAGTTCATGTTTTTTATATCAGTGATGTATTTAGCATTTGGAACTAAATATAACTTTAAATAAGGTAGTTTAGATAAAATAAATAGGTACATATTATACGGGATAACTCTGTATTTGCTCAGAGTGCAAAAAAATTATGTGTGATTAAAAATTAAAAAAAAAACACGAACAACTTTTATCATTATATTAAATTGCACGTTTACTTTTAATTATGGCTACAATTAAAATAATTAACGTACAAAGAATGTAATGAATTATGAATACTAAATTGTTAAATAAACAAAAAATTACACGTTTATCTAAATAATTTTTTTGTTTTTTCCACAAAATCTCCTTCCAGTTGAAACGTTTGAACGTTTTGTAATTTTTTGTTTAACAACTTAGTATTCATAATTCACATTTTTTGTACATTATTTATTTTTACTGACACCTGTGTGGTGCAGGGTATTAAATTTGTAGTGTCTATGTTTTTTCCGATTGATATTTGTTTGCACTTTCATGGCAATCTTTGACCTGTTTATTATAATTTTTAGTTCTGATTTTTCGGCACCCCATAAAAAACACTCAGCAGATATTTGTCGATCAAATTTGAATAGCCTGGTAATATTATCTCTTTGATAAAAAATCCACTAATACCACTATCTGAAAAACGACACATGAAAAATTGTAGTAGGCCAGGCTTTTGTCACACCAATAAAATGGTTAGTAGAATATAACCTCCCTTCAGGGTACTCATTTTTTAAAAATTTGGCTTGCGGAAATTTCACAGCCGCCTCACATTTCCAGAGGTGTTAACCTGAAAAACGGGACATACTGTATATATTTTTTCTAATATCCGAAAAGGTGATAATAGACATTAATTTAATATAAAATTCAACGACTTAATCTTTTGTGTAGATTTATAGTTATTTGTAAATTTTTATAAAAAAAGGACTCAAAATATTGTGAAATTCACAGATTTAAGGCTGATACTTTCATTCGGAAATTAATCAGACGATTCATTAACAGTGTTGTTAAACTAATCAAGTAATTTAATCATGATTAAGAATTGATTTGTACTTTATTCTTATTTTAACAACTTGTTTGCAAATCGTTGGTGAACCTTTGTTGGCAGCAATGAATATTTAAAAAATAGTTCCACAGTACCACAGAAATAAGAGAGAAATAGTTTTCTGGATTGTTGATTAGAGGTTATGTAACCTTGTTTTCTTTTTAGTTTATACGTGTTCGGTGTTCAAACGCAAAATAAACCAGAATTTTTTGAAAAAGTATAATTTATTAGATGTTTGATGTGCAATAGATCTATTGACAGGGTACAGGACGAGCTTTTCTGCATTATTTAAAGATTAATAAAGAAAACAATAGAATAGTATTTGTAATTCGACCAGCTGGAGTCTTGTGGACACCGATAAAATCCCCAATTGTAATATAAAAACCGGTGCTGTAAAATCTGAACGTCAATAAAAGTTGACTTCTAATGGAGACTTCATGATATCTACAATAAATATGATGTGCTTGAGGTTCTACTATTTATGAGCAAGTTTGAAAAACTTACTGTGTATTATCATTATGTAAATGTTGTTCTAATTCACGTAACAAGTTATTCACAGTGTCTTTTTTTAAACCAAACCTACGGAAGAACTCTTTATCATCCAAATCAACAAAATATTCTTCTCTTTCTTGAACTCTATATGTCCTCATATTAATTATAAAATCTATGATATCTTCATCATTATCATCAAAAATTTCATTTAACTCTTCAAGATCCATTTCACAATTTCAATTAAAAATAAAAGTAGAATGACAGAGAAACTAAAATGTGAAGTTACGAAACCTTGATTTGTGCATTAATCCGGGGGTCTATATGTCCGTTAACTCTAACAGCACCACGCCCACATTTTAATCATGATTAATCATAATTAATGCCGAAAGTCCTCAATAGATCTCTGTTAAATTTGATCAACTGTTAAAGTACGTTAATCATGGTTAAATGTGACTGAAAGTACCAGCCCTAAGAGATTTAAAATGTTGTTGTCGTTTTTTCGATAACTGAATGTTCTCAAGATGTTTAAGGAATGCACAAAGTTTTGAAAACAACAAAAAACCAGTGGCTTAAACTAATGGATGTGCATTGTCCAGCGAATCCAATTTCACTGGGTATATTTCAGGTTCACTATTACCTTTCATAATGCGCTTGCTTTGCTTGTAGCAGTGAGTAACTGTGAAGCTTTAGAATATAAAATCTCATTTCGTAATGGGTGGGTATTCAACACTACAAGGTTACGGATTACAACAGTCTAGGCTTTATTTAAAAGCCTTCGCTGTCTTCGCATTCTTGCTGCACCTGAACCTATTTATTTTACTTTAATGTTTCATTTTATGCTGATAGATAATTTAGATTCCTTTCTAGAAATATTTAATACAAAACGTACCTATTCTGATACCGGATCATCTATGGTTTTATATTTGTTTTGACCTTCCGTCGGATCTTTTCGGATGATGACCCTGTACATTGCTTTGTTTTCATCACGCTACAGTTGTCAACTTCCTGATTTAGCCAGGTATGGGGATTATGGAGATAAGTCAGTTTCCGTATTTGAAATAATTTTTTTACGATGTCAAGCATTATCTTTCGATCTTAGTACGGAAGAATTTAGACAGTGATTGATATTTGCGCAAAGTACTTAATTATTAAAGCCTTATTCTACCGCGCAAACTGTTTTAGGTTTTAAAAAAATTACATTCCTTTAAACAAATGTAGTTTTCATCTGTTTGAGCTTCCAGTTTCTGTAATGTGTTATGTATGTTATTAAAAAATGTTAAATAACTTTTTGTTTTTACCATTACAATTTTCTCACGAATAATTTTGATGAATTAAGTTGCGGTAAGATCATCCCAAAAAATATTAAAAATAGGAGGGAACATTACTGTCTGGAATATTTCACACAAACGCAGCCTCGCTTAAGCTTCCACTGCTGCTCACAAGCTTTCAGTTATATCTGAAAAGAAAAATTATTCAATAGCGAGGAAATGAAAAGAACATTTTTCCCCGGATATTTATTTGTCGCATTCATCGGAAATCTTATGGAGGAAATAAATGTTTTCTGTCTGAAAATGTACATGATGTAATGTATAAGTCTACAGATATCATGGATATTTCATCTTCTTGTGTTACTATACTTCGACCAATGCTAAGGTACCTTGCACCAATAGAGACTATATTAAGTTTTAAATTATTACGTTTGTATTATTTTTCAATGGAGATTGCTAAACAATACTTCGGCCTTTGTTACGCGAATTTTAATTTTCTCATTCAACAATTCAGCAAAAAAATGGAGATAAAGAAAGTTAGTAAGTAAATTTAAAACAACCGAAGATTTTAAGATACCTAATATGTTACCAAGAATTATAAATAAATCAACAAGCACGTTTATACATACAGGGTGTGAAATAAATGCAACAAAATTTGGTCAGAAATTCTTAAGAGAAATTTAAGGGACCCGTATTTTTACTTTTGATAAGTGCGGCCCTTTCGGAGATATAGCCCCTGAAACAAGCCCCTAAAAATTAAATTTTTTTATATCAGAGCTATATCGCACAAGAACCACCAAATTTGGTACACAGGATTTTATGACATGTAGAATGCGATGCTGATAAGCTTTTTGGCAAGGGGCCCCCACAAGACACTCTTTCGGGGGCCCCCTTGCCTTTGGGGCCACCGAACTTTAATTGCATATTTAATTTTTTAAAAAATTAGTAGCTTCTTAGAAACTCCAGGGAATTTAAAAATGTTTTTGTCTCTTAAAATTGGCAAAATGTGATTGCATGCATATCGAGGTTCATATGAAATTTTAAAGTGTTAATCGTAGATGGCTGGCATTCGCAATAAACAATCAATTTTATTCTGTGACAGTTGTCATTAACCATCATCGGGAGCTCATAGAGACAGGATCAGTAGTTGTAAAAAAATCACAATTTAAAGAAATTTAATTTTAATTTAAAGAAATCACAAGTTAAACATTAACAATTAATAAGAAAATGTGAATATCAAAATAAGGTACAATAAACTTGGAAATTAATAACAAAATTAATGGTACTTCATGATTAAATAATTTAATTCTAAAAAGTTTGTTAAAATCACACTGGTCAGTTCCGTAAAACGTGTTCAAAGTGAGAACCGTTTTGTTCAACACAAGCCTGCAAACGTGACACGAAATTTTGACGTATTTTCGTGTCCCTTAAATTCTCTTAAGAATTTCTGACCAAATTTTGTTGCATTTATTTCGGAACACCCTGTATACACTGATAACAATGACTACCTTACATTTACATCTTTCAGGTACAATTACATGATTTTGTCTAAACATAAATAATAACGTTGTGAAATTTTTCATGTATACAAATATACGATTTTACTATGAAAAAATACATACTCATAAGTAGTAATTTTCCATTACAGTGGTAATACTAAATTTGGTGTTATATCACAATATTGACCTAGGCAATAAGCTCGGCAATAAGTAACCAACCGTGTAATATCGCTAATAATTTTTATCAGTGTATGAAAGTCTTTGTTTAATGTCTTATGCAAAGTAATTTAGAATGATTAACATTAACTTAATAACATTTATAAAGGTTTATAAAATGTATAAAAACCAATTTCCATGTATTTATTTTTGTGTTGGTAAATATATAGAGTGACCCATTTGAAAGCAAAGCATCTCTCTAAAAGTTTTATTTGTTGACAAATTCAAAAGATGTTTTTTTATGATATTTTTTTATAGAGCTTCAATAACTCTAAACTTAATTTCTTTCAAATTTGAGTGCGCCACTGAATTAAAAAAAAATCTCAGCATAAGACATAACATTTTGTCGTATCTCACACAGAAACAGCACTTTATTCATGAACAAAATCCAAATTATCAAGGCCAATTGGATTTTATGAATTTGAAATATGATAGATTTTGTGTTATATACAAGCAGAGCCTGAATCCCAGAAGGCCATTTTTCAACACCAAAATTGTTTGTCTCTTACAAGAGTCGTTCTATCTATATGTTATAGGCAAACCTCGAAGCTCCGGCTCTCCTAGGTTAGACTAGTCAATCCTCAGCTCTGACTTGAAGTCTTAGTCTAAGCCCAAATCAATGAAATTTGTCGGCCTCTGACTAAAGAATGTTCGTCAAACCTTGGATAGACTAATTTGATCAGGCAAACGTCGAAACTCAATTTCATGAAATCAAGGTTTGACCAGTCAAACTTCAATTTCATTTTGGTGAATTAATTCTTTCAGTCTCAACATTCACTTGAGTGATTCATTTGATTCAGTATGGTCAGTGAATTATATATTTGTACTTGTGTTGTCGAGAATGACTGACCGATCACCGATCGTTCAATTCAAGTTCGATATCGGAGTTTATTTACAATGACACTGTTTTATGACTCCCGTGGTGTCGTAATTTAGGTGCATATACAGGGTGAGTCAGAACTCCGCGGGCTAATGCCCCGACCGGCATTGAATTATACCTGCAGTATCTGTGTGAAACAGCCAAGAACCCTTGTCGGCCACTCCACCAGACATAAACCGGTTTCGGGCTTGTTAGCCCTCATTAGTATGCCATAGGTGAGATGACCGACAATAGAACTGGCTGTTCCTATATATGTAGTTTCACATATAAATCGAGTGCAGGTGAGATGTAACTGGTCTGTCTGCTACTTCCTGCTCGGCCTAACCGGCTCGACTTGTAGAAAGCGACCTACAATATCGTAGGTACTTAACCGCAGACCTCTCGCGCCGGGCGATGCGCTATTAAATCTATAAATTATACTGCAGAAAACAACTACTCCGCGGGCTAATGCCCCCACCGGCATTGAATTATACCTGCAGTATCTGTGTGAAACAGCCAAGAACCCTACTGCAGGTATAATTCAATGCCGGTCGGGACATTAACCCGCGGAGTAGTTGTTTCCTGCAGTATCATTTATAGATTTAATGGCGCATCGCCCGGGGCGAGAGGTCTGCGGTTAAGTACCTACGATATTGTAGGTCGCTTTCTGCAAGTCGAGCCGCTTAGGCCGAGCAGGAAGTAGCAGACCAGTTACATCTCACCAAAATATTATATTTGAGCTCGTCATGCCTTATACGCTGGTTTAAGAAATATGTACCGGGTGTTCAAAGTTTAAATTTTGTTTTAGAATGTTTCAATAATTGATAAATTTTTGATAATACAATTGAAAATTGGTAGTGTTGGGTTTGAGGGAGCTAGTTTCACTGTATTATTTAGGTAAATCAAATCATATTTATTTATACGAGTTGTGCTGAAAAAAGTTAAAAATATGAAAATCGTTAAATTCTACATAAAAAGTGTCCTCCTATTTAGGTCGCCTAACTTTATCGATTTCTGTGTTATTTGCATTTAAAAGTTTAATGTAAGTGATTTTCTTTTAAGCGCTGGTATTGCTATTTCTTTTCTTAGTAAGTTTGTGTAAAATTCACATGTCAATAAATATTAGCGTATTTTGCGTGCGTGTGATGTATTATTCGTGCAATTAGTGAGATATTTCAGAATAAAATTTAAACCTAAAACACCCTGTATATCTTAAACCAGCGACATTCGTGGCAGGCATGATGGGCTCAAACATAATATTTTGGTGTCTATTATCTCCAGCTTAGTGTTGCCATTCTTTCTGACTCACCTTGTATAACATAGAATGCTTTTGAGATTATAGACAGATCTAGATTTTAGATTTTAAAACATTTATACGTAAGTAATTTCATAAATATATTACATTTAAAAAATTTCGTTTAAAAACTAAGTTATAGAAAATTTGTCTAATTTTACTGGAAATTGTTTTTCTATTACCCTGCTGTAGAAAATATTCTGTCGTAAGACACCGAACTAGCTATTCTAGATAAGTGATCCGAGTGAATTCGGTCATTCAGTCGCATCTAATCGTCAGCTGCAATTGTTCATTTAATTCAGTGAACTACTAAAATAAGTATAGACGTACTAAATTTTACTCGCCTGCATTACATTGTTATTTTTTTTGGAATACAACGTTGCTTTTAGTTCGCAGGGAATGATTCCGTCCGCAAAGAAGGAATGATTAATTTCATTCAGTGAAGTGAATAGTTCGTTTGTACTAGTTCGTTTGCGAACTACCCATCTCTACTACAGATCGACGTTTGCCGACACACTCAGATTTGAAATTAAAAAATAAAACTTAATTTAAGAGCGTAAGATATTGACAAAGTCGTTACCAATTAACTGTAACTGTATTAAGATGAAGGATTGCCATCATCTGAAGAAGACCAAATTTTTCGATATTTTGCAAAATTTACAACTCTGTGGCATCGCCACTGCAATATTAACGTTATTTTACGACATCTAGTACAAAAAGTAAATTCTGCTCAAAATCATAAAACAATTCCGTGAGCAGCCTCTCAACTATACGGACTTATTGTTAATATTCATTCGTATAAATATATAGAAGCTCACCTACAAACAGCGGTCATAAAAGAACTTTTTTAATGTTACGATATTTCTAGATAGCTACGAACCATTCTGGATCTGTTTTGAGCTAGTGCATAAAGTGTTTCTTTAAAATACCAAGTGATTTAAGTTACCAATATCGGAAAACATAAGTTAATCCTAACCCTCTTTGTTTCAGGTCATCATCGTGCCCCACTCCCACAACGATCCCGGCTGGCTGAAAACCTTCGAGAACTACTTCCACTCTTCCTCACGTCAGATCATGAACAACATGGTGGCCAAACTCCAGCAGTACAAGAACCTCACTTTTATTTGGTCGGAGATCTCTTTCCTGAACGCCTGGTGGGAAGAGGCCCATCCAAGCAAGCAGAGGGCGCTGCGTGACCTGGTGCAGTCGGGTCGGCTGGAGATCACCACCGGAGGATGGGTGATGACTGATGAGGCTAACGTGCATCTTTACGCCATGGTGGATCAACTGATTGAAGGTGGGTAGTCGGGACGAAGAAATTCTGTAGTATGTTAAGGTATCAGTACATTTGAATGCAGATGTTTTTATGAACCAATGACGTCACATACGCCAAATAATATAGGTATAAAATAACTTCATAGTACACACTGCCATGAAGAGTTTCTAATTTTACTAGACACACTAAGCGAATTAGCCTCATAACAGGATACCATTTTAGAAAAGTTTGGTTATATGTCGACTATGTGATTTCTGTGTTTATTAGTTTCTTTCTTTGTTTTCTACAATTTTTTGATATATTATCATGTTTGCTATGCTGTAATTCTTGATATCAAGTTGTTCCGTAATTAACATTGAGCATTGCAGAAGTTGAAAACTGAACAACACACATTCAACAGCAGTTAAATTTATAGTTTCAGATGCCATTATGCATATAAATAGTGTAAAATTGTGCGTTTATCAATCTGTTTAACTCTTCTAGTTCTCAAGATCATGATGATTCGTATTGACAGTTCAGTTATTCCCACCACTGCTGATGCATCCACACAACCTTTTGTACCATAGCAATTTCAGCCGAATATAGCAAACCAATATTATGCATAAAGATTAGTATATTGACACTTGTACAGAAGCTGTAAAATTTGTTTTCGGAACGCAAAATTAATGCTGACAGTGCTTTCAGCAGATTCCGGAGCACACTATAATACTATTAATTCTAATAATATAATAATAGAATTTATTCAAGTACTAGATATCATTAACAATAATCAATAACATAAATATCCCGCAAAATGATGACAGTAATGACACATGAATAAGATGTCACCTGCATATGAGGCTTTTCTTTCCGATCATGCATTAGGATTAACAGAGCTGTTCAATTTTTACTTTATTTGATTTTAAGAATATTTTTTTATATTGTTTTTTTTTTTTGTAAATTTTAAGCACATTACTGTATCTGTTTTACGAAACAACTGTTGGTTACTCTTAAATAATAATAATAATAATAATTTTGTTGTCCATCAGATCATTACAATGATATAGGACACGTTAAAATAATTACAAAGTAATAAGTAACAAGTTGACAATATCTAAAATTACTAGGAGAGAAAAAGAATTATAAAAATAAAACACAAAAGTGCAATCAAATTAGACACACACTAGATAAATATTCACTTACAGAATAAAAACAATGATTAATTAATAAAATTTCTACTTCACACATAAAAGTATTCAAGGTGGTTATTAGTTTTATTCTTCTTCTCAAAAAATGTTAAACTATGAAAAGGAACTATTGAGATATTACAAGATCTCGTCGTTGGGTAATTATGGTAAAAGCTATTCATTTTGAAAACACTAATATTAGTTTTAACATAAGATAACAACTCCATAATATAAATACATGGAAGTGGCATCAACTTTAATTCCTTAAACTTAGATCTACATGATATTCTTGGACCCATTGATAACATATTTCTAACAACCCTCTTTTGCATATTAAAAGCCCTAACTGCATGACTAGATGACCTCCAGAAAACTATCCCATAATTAAGTCGTGAATAACAATACGCATAATAGTAAGACAAAAGAACAGATTTGTTTACAATATTTCACAGTCTGTACAAAGCAAAACAAACAGTTGCAAGTTTTTTGTAGAGGATATTTATATGTACTTCTCAACTCAAGGTGTTATCTAAACACAATCCCAAAAAATTAGTTTCCTGGACCTGTCTTACAGATATCCGGTCGATTCTAAGCAAGTGACTAAAACAATTCCTATTGCTTATATCAGGAGTGAAATTCATTATGACCGTTTCATCTTTATTCACAATAAGATTATTGCATTTAAACCAATTACAAAGGTCATCCAATCTCGATTGAGCTGTAATTCTCAAATTAAAGACATCATTCTCAGACGCCAAATATGACGTGTCATCGGCAAATATTTCTAAACCCTCGTAAAAATGTAATAATTTGAAGATCATTTTTTTAGTATCTATACAGGGTGTTCTACAATCTCTATGACAAATTTTGGCAGATGGTAGCTCAGTTAAAGTTAAACATTTTTTATTATGTGAACGTTCGTTTTTGTTCAGAAGTTACAATAATTTAAAAAATATAATTTCATATTTCAATCAAAGTAGCCTGATAAGTGAAAATGATGGTTGCTATAACAATAATAATTATTATTTGTGTTTAAAGTTTAAACATTAGTTAATCTTTATTAACAAATCTTAAGACTAAGAATTGGTCAAAATATCCGGCTCGAATGCAAGCGTCACATCGGCGAACTAAAGATTCCGAGATTTGGATCATTTCTTATCTGGTTAGCTGCATCCTGAATTCTTCCAAGTAACTGCTGACGCGTAGTGATTTCAACATGGTAGATAAGTTGCTTGATATGTAAATAAACGTCCAAAGGATTTAGATCTGGAGAATGCGGTGTTGACTTATCCATTTATTCGGGAAATGATCGTTTAACCAAGCAGGTACTTGTCTCCCTTTATGTGGTGGTGCGCTATCGAGCTGATAGCAAATATTTTGAAAGATATTAAGCCCTACGTCATCAGTGAAATCATAAAGGTTGTTTGCCAATAACGTTCTATACAGATCTACTTTTAAGCGATCATTTAAAACATGTATAGGCAGTAAATTATTGTTTATAATGCTACCCCCAAATGCTGACATTGAAAGGTTTCTGAAATCATCTTGATCTAATTGCATGTTGATTTTGTTTGCTACTATTATTTATGCCGTTATTAGTAAAACGCGCTTCATCTTACTAGCAAAATGAATCATTTTATGCATGTTATTGAAATAACCAGCGACAAATTCTAATCGCTGGGGAGCATCTTCAACATGTAACGCTTGTATATTTTGGCGATGAAGCGAATGTAACATTTCTCTGTTCATTACACGCCATACAAACATGCTAACGTCGAACACTAATTGAAGAGTTGTCCATGATAACATCTATTATATTATCTTCTTCATTTTGTCCATTCACTTCAGTAGGATGAATGGCGTTTTTTAAAGAAGGGTTTACTTATACCTTCTTCTTGAAGTCTACGAAATGATGCACTAAAAACGGTGTGGGCAAGTTGATATCTATTTGGGTATCTTCGTCGGTATTTTCTGGTCGCTTGTCTGACGTTGCTATTGGAATACCCATATCCAAAAACATTGTCTGAACGTCAGTTGTAAATACATGCATTTTTCACTTAGCACTTTTTAACGCGAAGTGTCAAATGAATAAACAAAATGATACAAATAATAATTACTTACTATTTTTTTATATTAATTGTTCGTTCACTCATGTCAAACGTATAATGATGATGATTTTTAGATACAGTTCATATTAAACTGCAGTAAACTATGAAGTTACTAAACTTCAAAAATTCAGACACAACTAGCGATAGGTTCGATCAATTGTGCAGATGATGAGAAAAAGAATAATTCTTTGTTTAAATAAGCGGTAACCATTTGCGTTTTCATTTTGGAGAGCAATTATTACACTTTCATAAAATATTATTTGAATCTGTAGATTTATTATTAAGCAGACCGCATTTGCGCCCAGGAACGATTTACGTTGGTAGGCCCTAACCACCATTCAGTGCAGGAATGGTGGAAGCCTGGAAAACCTCATTAATTAGGGGGTTAGTTAAATGTCGACTGGTATCATTGACCCAAGCTATTCTTCCACCCTACCATACCCGCAGAGAGGATGCAAATCCTGCCCACGAATACAGCTCATATACGGTCTACCAGCTGCGGGACTCGAACCCACACCGATCAATTTTTATTTTTACATTGTTAATTAGAACATATACGGTGTTAAGAATTATTTGTCTGAAAAGCCGCAGTTACGTGTATTATTTATTATTAACTAGAATTGTGGTCTTACTTCAGTATTATGTTCAAATCAAATGCAATAATCAAAGTAAAAAACGTACTATTGCAAACCAATAAACAATGAAAATAAAACATTAAGGGCGATTAAAATAAATCCGGTTCAAATCGATCCGAGGTAATTTCTGAAGTATTTCCAAATAGAACGTACAAACTAAAGTTTGAAATAGTCACAGTCATTAGGTACGCCTCTCAAAGATCGTTCGTAAATTCTAATCTCTAAAGGAAACTTATCCCATTGCGATAATGTTTAGAATACATTTTTTATCACTAGACCACAAATTAGGTAATTAAAAATACAAAGTTCTGATAAAGTTTGTTTCTGTAGGTACAATCGTTTGCAATAATAATGACACTCTCTTAAAACAGTTTTTGAAGTTCTGGAAGTTCTGAATAGAAATTTCATTAAATCTCTCTTGTTAAGTGAAACAACTAATGTTAAAAATTTAAAGCAGATTTCAATATCAATACGTCAGAAGTGCAAAAGAAATCGCAAAATTCATTTTAGTGAGTGTCATTAATATTGCAAATGATGGTACGTATGTATTCCTACTCAATGATTATGTTAAAAACGTGTGCAGGAAAACAAATAATAAATTTGCTTAAATTACATACTAACAAATAGGTATTTCAGATTGTTTTTGCTATTTTTTGAGGTTATTAATATCCAGGGCAATCAACATTGAACCGTACGTTTAAACGCTATCTGTAGACTAGATAATTTCAATTTATGTCTTCGGAAAGTCCCACGGTTATTAAAAGAACACATGTGTTTATTAAATGATTTGTTTGATTTATATGAATATCGTGACTGGAATTTCTGCGATTTTGAAATTTATATTTCCTCTATAACATATTTACAAAAGTAAAGTCGAAAGTACCCATCATTTGTATACTTTTTTTTGTTTACTTTGATGTAGTTTACGCCTGTATTAATTTCAAAATTTGATCAGTTAAGAAACAAATAAATTCTGATTCTAAAAATACAATTGGCAATATCTAACGATATACAGGATATTTCTCAAATAAGTGCGTTTTTCCCAAAAAAGTAATAGAGGATGTAGTCTTAAACAATTTTCATTAAACTTAGGTCGACCCTGCATTGTCCAACTTATTCGACTGTTTACAAAGTAGTAATTAGATCTAGGTTACTAGTTCAGTGTGGTTAACGGCAGAAGCGCGGCCTTGCCTCGTCGATTGTAGATTGTTTTATGTTGTGTTATTTAAAGCAGAGTTTACCCGGAGTAATGGCACGCAAGTGGTATAATTTTCACCACCGTTCACTGTTTATTTATTTCTTTTTAAATAATTTATATTGAAATAAATATATATATACGGCAGGTTAACATTTAGTTTACATAATGGGGTTATATTGTGTGTTACTAATCTTGAGCACTAGAGAATAAAATAAAAAAATATAAATGATAACTATGATATAATGACGCCACAAAATCATTTCATTTCTTTTCAGCATATAGGTATCCATATACATATAGATATTTTTATTGTTCAATAAGGCATTTTGTTATTTATATTGAGTCGGTTAGTAGTCGCGCGGTTTAACGCGTCAGTACTTGAATCGATGTGACTAGACTGCTGTCGGTTCGATCCCCGCAGCCGCCAGTAGACCGTATATCAGCTATATTCATGGAGACGATTGGCACCCTCTCTGCGGGTATTGTAAGGTGGAAGAATGTTAACTTGGGTCAATGTGAGAGACTGATACCGGTCGACGTTTGACGAACCCCTAATTAATGAGGTCTCCCTCATTCCTGCACTGTATGGTGGTTAGAGCCTACCAACGTAAATCGTTCCTGGGCGCAAATGTGGCCTGCTTAATAATAATATTCCGCTCCCTCTTTCGCACAAGTCTTCGACTTCTGGGCTAATCCTCGTGCTTAGAATAAGGGGTATTATTATTATATCCTTATTACACTGACAATAATTGCGTTTGACAACTCTGACTTGTGTTTGATTTCAGTTATTTATATAATGTATCAAAGACAATTTTGAATCTATATCAAATTTATAATCAAATAAACAATACAATGCGTCGAAATAATGTTGAAACCATTACTTACTTTTATGTCTTGTCTGGTAGAATATTTCATAAAATCGTTCATTTAATTTCAGCAATAATTATAAGTACCTATCCATGTGTCTACAACTTTATTAATTATAGCTGTGATTATAAATTATCCCGTTATTGTATCAATGTTTCTGGGTTATTATACCTGATAAATTTTGTTTATTCTTTGATTCTCAATAAAAATAAAATGCACAAAGTTTAAGATATTCACGAAATTGGAACATATGCTAAAATAATATCTTCATCCAAATCTTCAAATTATATGCCCAGAATTAGATCATCCTCAACAGATAAGAGTTCAAAGGATACAGTTATGTAAAATAATATAATAATTAAAAGTCAAAACAGTCGTAAAACGTCAGAAACGTTTTTGATTATTGTAAACGGGATTTGTAATGCATACTTTATTATTTATTTATATTTATAAATAAATAAATTATACTAAAAAGCATTGAATATTTCTTTTAATTGCAAACAATTAGTTAAAGATGCGAGAAAATCCCGGTTAGATTAGCTATTTTTAAATATACATATATATAAACGTTTGTGTTTACGTGTGTTAAATGTGGTTTCTCTCAATTTCATAAAATTAAGAGTTTACGACGAATATTAAACGCCACTGTATCTGTTCTGCCTCTCACAATTTGGGAAATACGTAGGTTTGGGTCTGTCTGCGGGGGTCCTATAAAATTTCTAAAATAAATACCATTTCATGAAATTTATAGATTGTTTGAATCCCTATGCACTTTTTTGTATTCATTAACAGGGTGCACCTATTCGAGCTGACAGTTGATTTATTTATTTTCTAAAAAGCTTCTAAAAGTACCTACATATATGAAAAAACCGGAAAATATATATTGATATATCTGTATACAGGGTGTTTCTAAAATAAATACGTTTTTTTCAAAGAGGTAATAGATATTTTTTATTAAGAAACTGGTAGTCTAAAATGCCATGTTTTGTAAAAAAATAATCTAAAATTATTATGCGACCCACCTATTGTGTGACTGTTTACAATATAGTAACTGAATCAAGTTTATTTATTTTGAAAGGAGCAGTCGCCAACGTGTCTCGTAGACTCTAGAAAAATGCTTTGTTCAAATCAAGAATTAGCAAGTGTGTTGTCGACCATCGGTCTAACACCGAATTTTTGCTTCGAGCTTATTCTTAAAACACCCATAAATTCATATATGTATTTTGTTAATCTGTTAATTCCGTTTTAAATCATTTAAAACGACAATCATTTTATTACTGAAATAAGTGGTAAACTACTTATCATAGATTGTGATGAGATGATTCTACAAGCAGATAAACATGTTTTTAAGCTTCGTTAGTTAGAGCTTGCACACATTTTATACAGTCGTCGCAATATAAAAGTTTGCAACCTAAAAGCCATTATACTTTTAAAAGAGTGAAATTATTTATAGGAATTGTAGGAGATATCAATTATTAGGGCGTGTCATAATTGGTAAATGTGTGAAAATTCATATAGATAAGCAGTTATACCGTCGTAATTTAAACAAAACATGATTCTGGTTGGAAATCTTTATGTTGCAGCGAGTGTACATGATAAAACTGTAGTCACTGTTTCACGCATGTAATATCGCGAGTATTGCGATTCGGGTTGTTCTCGACAAGGTGTAAAATATCTTCCTCTCTATTTGAAAACGTTGCGGTTTTTCTTGTCTACAGATTTCATAGGTTGTTGTCGTACCTCGCGTACATTAATACCATATCTGCTTATTGTTCATTTGATTAACGCATTTCGAAATTAAATATCGCAAGACATGTCCGCACCCGCGCCGTAAACTTTTGTTAGTTTCTGCATTGCAAACTGTTAAGTAAAACGATAACGGGTCGGCCTAAATTCCACGTAATAAACTCATGACTAATTTTCTGAAGTACATGACACTTTAAAGCACACCACATACTGCTACTGAATAAAAATTGTTTATTTTATCACCTTCTGTGATCCTTTTAAAAACGTACTTATTTCATAGACGTCTTGTAATTTTAAGACAAATTAGATTTAACACTCAAATGAATATAATGCTGGAATAGTTTTACACATTTTGTATTTTTTTAAGTTTATTCCTAAGGCGACACGAAAAAGGATGCCGTGCCTCAAATGAATTTCCAACTGCTGGAAGACAATTTCGATTTGATTAAAACGATGTTTTGCTGCACGAACATCAGCACTGCTGTTAATCCGCTTTATCGCAGATGAATTATCGCGATAATTTATGTGCAAATGATGCTAAAACACTGGACTTAATACTTAATTAAATTTCTAGATCAGTAATTTAAATTGTTTTGGGGTATATTCGCCTCTCAAAGAATGCGAAATGTTTGAGAAATATGTATTTATTTAACAAAAAATATTTACAGTACAACGGTTTAGTTATTTAATTTAATCCTTTCTGAATTATTCCGGGTAGTGAATTTATTAAAATTAGACACTTCCCTATTTGGTTCATATTTGGACATTATTAATCAAACTCAAAGCTGCAAAGCTGATAATGATAAAAACATAATATTTTGTTTTTGAATTAAATATGATTTATCTTTTTGTATTACAAACGTTTGCGAATAAAAAAAAATAAGATAACGTTTCACTGCTAGAGGATCCGGAAAAGAAGATGAAAAGGAACAACGAAGCAACTGCGGACAACGTTGTTGCTAGGTTATTGCCCTTCATCAGCGCAGTGCAGCTTGAGCGAATAAGAAGGAAAAAAAGGAAGGGCAAATGACACGATTGGCCTCAAAACCGAGGCTGTGTGGCACGAAGCTGCAAATTAGGGATAGGTGGTTACTGGTCATTCTCCTGTGTAATCGTGTCATTTGCCCTTCCTTTTTTCCATCTTATTTGTTTAAGCTGCACTGTGCTGATGAAGGGCATAACCTAGAAACAACGTTGTCCGCTGTTGCTTCGTTGTTCCTTTTCACCTTCTTTTCCGGATCCTCTAGCCGTGAAATGTTATCTTATATGTTTACGATCCGTTTAGTTCCTTTTGTTGTTCATAAAAAAAATGTATATTTCTTTGACTTGCCAATCAAAGAAACACGAACCACATTTTCCGAGTCTGAAAAAAAGTGTTGAAATAGCACTGGAACCAAACTTTACAAGAATTAATCTAAATGAATTCCACGAGCTAATAATAAGCATATTACTCTAGTTCGTAGGTTTTCACGGCCGCTGTTAATTGAATTATGTACACTTTCTGGGCTGTATCGCCATACTTAACAGATGGCATCCTCCGTGCTTCTCGTATCTTGATTCGGCCGCCGCTCAAAATACGAGAAACACTGAAGACGCCATCTGTTAAGTATGGCGA
Organism: Monochamus saltuarius; assembly: GCA_025584915.1. NCBI lineage: Eukaryota > Metazoa > Arthropoda > Insecta > Coleoptera > Cerambycidae > Monochamus > Monochamus saltuarius. The sequence continues at coordinate 8,746,656 of CM046723.1, read as the reverse complement.
AACGTCTGCAGTTAAGTACGTCATTCAAAAGCATATTACTCTGTAAAGATCGAGAGCGTCAAAAATGGACGTTTGATACGCACACACACTCATCATGTCTGCCAATCCTTGATTTGCTTAAAACATTATTAAATAAAACGTCAGTCATTGTAGAATCAACGAGACACGTAAGCGCCCGCGCCGTTAACCACAATAAACACTAGTGAACTTGACCCAGTTAGTATAGGGTGTTCCAGTTTCGTTGTAATTGCAGGACAATCTCGGAAATTGCAAGAGATAGAAGGATGCATTTTTTGCAACACTGGACTACTTTTTCGAGAAACTTAAGATGCCTCAATCAGAACTTTCATAGACCTCTTCGTTTTTGAGATACAGGGCGAAATTTAAAAAACTACTTCATATCAGAAAATAGCTGAGATACCGAAATGGTGAAAATTACTTCTGATAAATTTTTTTACGTAGAGTTCAGAGTGGCGTTCTTGTAATTTCTCAAAATATAACCCAAACATACATTTTTTTAAATAGAACACTATACAGGGTGTTTCAGGAGGAGACAAGTACATAAGTATGTTATTCTACCTTCAATTTTAAGCAAAAAAATCCTATGAACTTAGGTCTAGAAACGCTTCGTTTAGGATATATAGAATGTCAAATTTTAAAAAATTAATTAGAAGAAATGTTGTTAAAGTGTCTAGGAACAGCCATTTCCATTGAAAAATTAATCTAAAGATGATGATGCATGCAAATTATGTATTAGAGTGCTTATTATGTATTAGCTTCGTCAGTAAAAAGCATCAATAGAACTAGTTGACGATTAGCGTTGATCTAATTCATAAAATTTCAATCTTCTGGCAAAAAAACGTTAAATTGATGTTCCGTTGGTGCATTTTTGTATAATAATTATACAAAACCAAAAGCATTATTTATATAATAATTATATAAAAGCATTAAATAGACTTGTATGTAAGAGAATGTCTGATTGTAGTTTTTATTTTAGGTCATCAATGGATAAAGACCAACCTTGGCATAAAACCAACATCCGGATGGTCCGTGGATCCTTTCGGTCACGGCAGCACGGTACCCTACCTCCTAGCAGCTTCCGGCTTAAAGGGTACTGTAATCCAGAGGATACACTATGCCTGGAAACAGTGGCTGGCCTTGAAGCAGTACGGAGACTTCCAGTGGGTGCCCAGTTGGAGTCCTTCAGACCCTTATGCTACTATTTTGACCCACAACCAACCATTTGACATTTACTCCATCAAACACAGTTGTGGTCCTCATCCTTACATATGCTTGAACTTTGATTTTAGGAAGGTTCAAGGTGAATACACTGAGTATTCCTTGAAAGCACAGACCATAACAGATAAAAATATCAAGGAAAAAGCTGAGTTGTTGCTGGAGCAATATGCCAGAACTGGTTCTTTATTCCCTCATAACACCGTTCTTATGCCTTTAGGGGATGACTTTAGGTATAACGTAAAAGAAGAATGGGACCAACAATACACGAATTATATCAAACTAATGAATTACATTAATGCTCATAAAGACCTGTACAAAGCTGAAGTTACTTTCGGAACTCCTTCGGTGTATTTCCAGGAGATAATAAAACGCTATAACCAATATCCAACCTTGAAGGGCGACTTCTTTGTTTATTCCGACATTTTTGCTGAGGGAAGACCAGCATATTGGTCTGGATATTTCACTACGAGACCTTTCATGAAATTATTAGATAGGGAATTAGAGAATACTCTGCGAAGTGCTGAGATTTTATATGCGGTAGCTTTAAATAATGCCAAACAGAACAAATTAACATCGTACTCAAAAATTCTTGAAAGAGACTTTGAAAAACTTATTACTGCTAGGAGGAATCTCGGCCTATTTCAGCATCACGATGCTATCACTGGTACCAGTAAATCGTTTGTAATGAGAGACTACGGTCTCAAGTTATTCGAAGGCATTCGAGATACCGTGAACATACAACAGAATGCCTTGCAAAGTCTAATTTTCCCGAACATTCCCATTAAACCTGATCAAAATCTAGTTCTTAGCGATGTCGAAAGAGAATCTTATGAGAAATTGCCGCATAAAACCCCTATTCGAATTGGACCTGTCGGAGCAAATCAGACGAGGAAGATTTTAGTTTATAATTCCTTATCTCATTCCCAGGAACATGTAATACAACTTAGAGTAAATACAAGTAATGTTAAAGTCACGGATAGTGAAGGGAACGATATTATTTACCAGATTAATCCTGTTTGGGATATGTCGGAAAATACAAAGCTGTGGATTTCAGCCGATGAATTTGAAGTTTTATTCATAGCGAAACTGCCAGAGTTGTCGGTTACAAGCTTTCAGTTAGTTTACACTACAGCGAATACTGACAAATTGGGTGTTATTTACTGTAAGAAATGCCAGAAGAAAACGACTATCCTAAACGGCCAGAATGACGTAAAACCTGATGTTTTAAAGTCGACTTTTAGTATTAAAGACATACCACCTGGTGATATTCAGTTGGAGAATTATAAGCTCAAGTTGCTCTTCAACGGAAACACTGGCTTTATGAAAACCGTGACGAGAAAACACAAACCTAAAATCATGCAATGTGGGATACACTTTACGGCTTATCGAAGCGCTCAATTTCATTCTGGCGCTTACCTGTTCATGCCTGATCCTAATGAAAGAGATTACGAGAAAGATGTGCTGCAGCAGTACAAAGATCAAAAGACCATTATGATAACCACCGGTCCGGTGTCCACGGAACTTACAGTTATTTATGGACCTTTCCTAATGCACACCGTGACTATTTATCTCGTTGAGAACTCAACCTTAACAAGTGCGATATCCATAGAAAACACAGTCGATTTTGAAAACCCTCCAAAAAATAGAGAAACTGAGCTATTTATGAGAATCGTTTCAGACATACAAAATGGTGAACCACCAGAGTTTTATTCAGACTTAAATGGGTTTAATATGCAAAGAAGAATTAAAGTAGATAAAATTGGCTTGGAAGGAAACTACTTCCCCATCACGTCTATGGCGTACATACAAGATAACAACGTAAGGCTTAATTTGTTGACAAATCACGCCCAAGGCGTGGCTAGCTGGCAACCCGGCTTCCTAGAAGTCATGTTGGATAGACGAACCTTGTATGACGATTCTCGAGGCATGGGCGAAGGTCTAGTTGATAATCGTAAGACAGTCACCAAGTACTGGTTGCTGATTGAAGATATATCGCAAGTTAAGACTGAAAACACGGCACAGCAGAAGCGTTTTGAGAATTCTGATGACACTTTCGAAAAGGGAGATATAGTAAGATCATTTAATATACCAACGGAGCCGGTGGAGTCCGCTAAGCAGGAATCGTTTTCCCGTCCCTCTTTGTATGCTAACCATTTGTCGAATCTGTTAAATTACCCTGCCGGTATCTTCATAGTAGATCCCGAACACCAGGTCAACGTTAATAAGTCGTTTAAACTTATGAACAAACCGTTGCCATGCGACGTTCATCTGTTGACGCTTCGAACGCAGCCCGACGCCGTTTACTCCCAGTTTCCTTCATCTAGTGCTTTAATGGTTTTACATCGACAGGGTTACGACTGTGCGGTGAACAGTAATTACTCGTGCGATGTGCATAAGTTTGACAAAGACATTAGTTTTGAATTTATTAATGTTAAGGACATTGATTTGAAATCTTTGACTGGCGTAGAGACTTTATCCAATTTACAAAGTTTGAGTGATGTTTACATTGAACCCATGTCCTTGAAAACCCTCAATGTAACATTTGGATAATGTATAGTTGATGTGATCTTTATAGGCAAGATTATTTATGTATTTTATTCCCTGTAGATAATTGTACATAGTGACAATTTTATTTAAAAAAAAATTGTATTTGTATTTTAAGAGGTTTTCTTTATTGCCTTCTTTAAATGGACATTTAGTGTAGCTGATTAATGTAACTGGAAAACCATGACTGATATAATTTGTTTGTTTTAATTAAATATATTTTGAAAGTTAACTTTGTAAAAATATAACATTAATTCTCTCTAGAATTTTATAAAACTGTTTTTATTTTTACAAAAATAAAGTTATTTTCTTTGACAGATGTTTTTTTAAGACACTTATAAATTTTAAAAATATAAAAATGAAATTAAATATTGCATTGGAAAACAGAAAGATAAAATATGTACCGCTGTACAGGGTGGGTAAATTTTGATGTTTTTATAGGCGTTAACTTTAGGAGATAAAAAAATTACCCCTACTCTCAATCTCTTTTTTTAAGAGAAAATTAATGGTCAAAGCCAAAATGAGTTATTTTTTATTTTCAAGTAATAACCAAAATTTAAAATTGTCTATTTTTCGATATATGTCTTACTTGGTTGTTTGTAAAGTGAGAAAAAAATAATTAATGCGTTCTTCAGACACTTATTTTAGTAGAGTCCAGTGGCGTGCCTAATTTTTTGGTAACTATTAATTAACCCAAAGTTGTGTTATTTTAAATACAAAGCTTAGGTGGCCATGGGCCCGTTGAAATTGTTATTTTTTTCTCTTTCCATTAATATCTAAAATGTGGCGTTAAACATGATTATTCACCATTTTACTGAGGAAACAGTTTATTCCAGAATATTATCAATTTAATTTTTTAAATATTTTTGACATTTAGAAGAAATCATGACAGAATGAGTTACTGAACAAAAACGGTCTAATTTCAGTCACATGCAAGGTGTCTCGAATTTTTTCTAAATAACTTCGAAACTAACTTAAATAAATTTATGAAAATTCTTGCTCAGTTTGTCACTATGCTCGTGTCAAGAATTCAGACGTCTTATGTCACGGCTGACGATACGCAATTGTTTTTATTGTTAACAAAATTTTCGATATTTGATTGCGTTAAAAACAATCATTTTTTGCAATTTAGTGCAATATATAATGCAAACTTTTAGTGTAGTATATAGTTTTATTACTATCAGTTGCAGTCTCTTAAATATTTTGATGAAAATATAATGAATTATTCATTTGTTCGTATGATGTAAGCCGTCATAGCAGATTGTGAAAAAACAAAAATGCATTTGGGGCCATTAGCATTAACAATTCAGTTATTGACATTTTGTGAATTGTTATCAGTCGAAAACACAACATTTGACCAATGCAGAGCTAGTAGATATTCGTTGCATTTATGATATGTGCAATACATTACTTTCTGTGGGGTAGAATGAAGGCTGTATAGTTTACCTTACAGAATTAAATTATTTCTTTTTCTTTCTCACTTTCAAAGAATTACAATAGAGGATTCATTTGGAAGCAAACCAAATTAGACAATATAATTTTGAAATTTTTAGATATTTTGAAGCAATTCAACGTCAAGGTAGAAAACGTATTCACCAAATTGGAAATCTTACTAATCTAGTGAAGATAATCAAGTGGTTTTAAAATATTTTTATAAATTTATTGTACAACAACCATTTGGATACAAATATTCAAGTTGATATATCAATTTTTCGAGAGCTTTGTATAAGTTAGATTATAATAAATTAATTCAAAAGCTCCAATTCTTTGGATTCTCAGACCTACTACTAAAATTGTTCAAATCTTATTTGGATAGTAGATATTAATATGTTCTGTGTGATGGTTTCATGTCTGAGTCTGTGCTAGTTATATCGAATGTACCTCCATTTTAGAGGCTTTATTTTTGTTATTTATATTAACAATATAGTTCAATTTCTTTATTACAATTATCTCTTGTATGCAGATGATTTAAAATTTTATATGACATTACTTCCATTGATGATTGTGTAAAGTTACAGCATTCCCTAAGCTATATTCATGACTGACATATTATTAACAATTTTTCTCTAAATGCGCAAGTGTACTCTGATCACTTTATCTAGGAAATGCTATCCTATACCATATAATTATAATATGAATGATATATCCTGAACCATCCTGAAACTGTAAAAGATATCAGTGCATATTTTGATAATAAAACCAAGTTTCGTTCAGTCTGCATATAAATGTCTGGAATTTCTAACTACAGCATCCTATAGGTTTTCAGATATTCAAGAATATATGACACTTTTGCGACCAAATCTCGAAAATTATGTTGACAATAAAAACAATTGCGTAACATCAGCCATGACGTAAGAGTTCTGAATTTTTGCCGTGATTATATGCATCCCCTAGAATCGGTTCGAATCCTGTGGCTGGTAGACCATAGGACAGCTATATTTGTGCAGAGGATTGCCACTCTTTCTGCTGGTAGGGTAGAAGAACGTTAGCTTGGATCAATGTGAGAAATTGATCCTGACTGGCGTTTGACCATCCTCCTAATTAATGAAGTTTTCCAGGTTTGCCTCAATTTTACACTGAATGGTAATTAGGGTCTACCAACGTAAGTCATGCCGGGGCGCAAATGCGCCTGCTTAATAATAATATATGCCGCCTCTCTCCCGCACAAGTCTCCCGACTTCTGGGCTAATCCTCGTGATTAGAAGAATTAGATTAAAGATATTATTATTGTTATTACTATTATTATATAGTTAGTCGCAGTCATAACATATAAATAAATAAATCAGCAATTTAAATTCTGTATATTTTTTCCAAATATGACGATCAGCATCATCTTCATAGGGGGGACAAGTGAGATCAAGTTACCGTTTTCCATCAGGTGCTCGACACATTACGTATTCAAATTTTAATTTAAAACTGATTTTTTGATTATATATAATTGTGTTACTATTTTTAAATGTGGTTTTTGTCCATAAGAGTAATGTATTTTGTTTGTCACAAAAAGTTAAAATGCTTTGTATATATTTATTTAGGTATACAAATTTGTTCCACAATCTACATCTTTTTTTGGTTAAGCCTTTTAAAACACTATTAAGAATTAATTTTTTTTATTTGATGGCAAAAGAAATAAAAAATATGAAAAATAATATATGTGTAATCAAATGTAACAACAATTTGTTATTTTTGCATTGATGCATGCAAAAGCCAGAAATGGATCGCCAACAATCCTTCTTGACCTCTCGTGCGAACGTCATGCCAGGGTTAATCTTGCTTAAGTCGGCACTGCCATAAATCATACCTAACCTAATCCAACTTGATCTAACTTGTATAATTGTTTTTTCCAAAATTCCAGGTATTGATTAAATTTGTATTTGAATCGGTTGTTTTTGTTTAAAAATTTTGGAGCCTTCTAGCATATAAACTATGTAACATTTATTTAGGCAATTTTTGTTAACTTTAATTTTTAAGATTTCTATATCCTGTTAAAATAAATTACTCAAGTTGGAAAACACCCTGTGTATAAATAATAGGCAAAAATACAGAATTTACATACCTACTTTTGACGTATTTCCTCGTCCGGACCTGTACTGCATGCTGCTACCTATATATCATTTTTAATCTATACCTAGATACTAGATAGGTATATTTACTTGATTATTAGAAAATATGTATATTTTATTTTGTTTAAATTGCAGATAATTTTTTTCAACAAATTTGTGAGAATAGCAGGTAATCCCATAGAAAATTAATATAAAGTATGCTTTACTGAAAATGCCGCTCTTCATTGCGGATATACAAGCAAATGCTCTATTGAAATGGATAGTGACGCGTTGCTGGTTGCCTAGCAACTTTGTTGTCAAGCAAAGGAGCGCATGAGATTTGGGAGTCTCCGTTCAGTTAGTTCAACACATTTCCCCTTGCGTTCTTTGAGAAAATATTGAAGAATACGATTTAAAAAAAATCATTATTCTTCAGATATTTTAAATCGAAATTGAAATAATTCAAATTTTTTAACGAAATTTAAAATTGCTAAAACATTTTCACATTTTTGCTATCCGTTTATTTTATGGAATCATTTAGTACTACTCATTTGTATTTCATGGGCGACACTACGTCTGAGGAAGAAAGGTGAGTGATAAATGTTGTAGTTCTAATTACTTTTTAGACCATTGACACTTTTACAACAGACATAATTATTTAAAATTCGCGGGTTTACAATCCCATGAGCTAATGTTAGTCCACTGCATTGTAGAGGGCGGTTAAAGCGTAAATCTTAAATATAAATCTTATAAGATCAGCTTTTAATACAGGAATTACGTCCGTACGTACGTGATACTCCGTGGATTGAAGTCCTAAAGCGAAAAATTTATAAATGAATACGTATCTCATTTGTAATCCCAAAAGATTTGTTTTAAAATCTATTTTGTTGTAGACAGGTGCATGTCGATGTTTTGCCCATAACCTTGAATTAAACCAATGAGAGTGTAAACCGCGTTCTAGCGACCAATAGAAATTGTTTAAGAGCCAGGGTCAACAAATCCTTGTGAAATAGCCGAGTTTTGTGGCGGCCATGTTGAAAACAACCTTTTATCCGACGTGTGCTATATTTCGATAATTTTCACGTGTTTACAAGTGAAATATTAAAATATTGTTGATATGTGTGTGGTGGTTTAATTCTTGCCGGAATTTTCATGGTGTGTTTCGTTATATACGTGAGTTATATCTAACATTTTACCATGTTTTGATACAAGACCTTGAATTGTGTTTGGCTTCTCAGGCAAACTTTCGGAGTTTTGGATAAGTCTCAGTATGCATTTTTATAGAACAGGTAAGATAGTTTATTTGCTATTTGCAGATGTTCATTTAGATCAGCAGGTAAATCGGTACCAGTTATGTATTTAGAAACCCAAACTTGCCTGAAAGGTTAGGTTAGGTTTCATTTCATTGGGTAAATAATCTACTCGTGCCTTTAGTTAATACAGGATTAAAAATGTATATGCCCTTACCTTCATTACATTTACATCATTTAAGTAGGTAGTATTCCATACTATTTACAGGTTCCCCTTACATATTTCAGTATCTATAATTCCTAGTAAGTTTCTACCTAATGGTATTATTTTGAAGTAGGGTATATACTATTTATACATTGTTGCTAGTTTAATAATTTTTCAATATAAGGAAGCTCAAATTAAATTAATTTAAAAAATTCTAGAATGTAGGTATTTCAGTAAGAACACATTTTTTAAGTACTTATTTAGTAGGATTTACTAAATAATGACTTTTTTGCGGATAAGTATTAGTACAATCACACTTGTAAAGGTTTGTTGAATAACATTTATGAAAGGTAAGGATTATGTTATAAGTAAAATTTATAGAAATTATACCTGTAGCCCGTAGCCTGATATATTTTTTTAATTTTTAATTCAATTTTGTTATTTGCTTTACAAGCTTTTGAATAATTTAATTTATTTAGTAGGTATAGTTTTTTTATTACTTAGGTAATTTCGATTTGTAGGTAGGTATTGATTGCAAAACAAATAAAAACCCTGGATGATATAATATCTTGCCATTTACATGGTGTTAGTGTTGGATAAGAAGAAAATATAATATGTTAACACCGAGGTTAACACACACATACTTATCTAACAGATGGTATGGATATACAGGGTGTTCCATATAAGAACCGACACAGAGCAGATGTATGTACTCCCAAAATATTGCAATTTAACCAAACAGGCTTATATACAAAGTGGAGCCAACTATTTCGAAAAAAAAAATATCTGAATGACTTTCACTTGGAATAACTAAATTTGGTACATGATTTAGGTTTATTCTTTGACTATGAGTTCAAGTAAATTGAAACACTACAAGGTATTCATTGAGGGCCCCTAAAATTATACCTTGTTTTCGTTGATCGAATTTAAAAAGAATGAAAATACCTGTCTCGCTCAGAATTTAATTTTTAAACACTTTTTTTACTACGTATTGTTAATTTTTAAAAAACTCAAAAAAATATGTAGTAATTAGGTAAAACAAGATTTTAATAGCGTTTATTAGAAGAAATCAAAAAGTCAGAAGTAGGCTCTGTCTTTTCTTTGTAAAATTTGACTGGATGACTCATCCTCAATGAACACCTTGTAGGGTTTCAATTTACTTGAACTCATAGTCGAAGAAGACCAGAATCATGCACCAAATTTGACCATTACAAGTAATTCATTTTTTTCGAAATATTTGACCTCACTTTGAAGGCCTGTAACTCCGTCTGTGTGCAACTTTGTATACAGGGTGTCTCATAATTAGCTGCCAACCCGGAACAGGCCGATTCTATGATCAAAACTAAGTAAAAAAGTTCATATGAACATGGGTCCAGAAATGCTTCCTAAGGGCACAGCGAGGGGCACAGGGACCCATTGAAGAAGGAGGAATGGAAATCATTTTTTTGCAATATCTCTCAATCGCGTTGTGATATATGAATGAAATTTGGTATACACAGATAAATTTTGATGGGCAATTTGATGGACTAATCCATTTATTTCCACAAAGTCCATTGGTATTTTGCGTGTGTAACTTTTTGCAGCTTAGTGTATCTATCTGACTATCGAAACAATCGATTCTCCTACCTGTTTTATTTGAAAAAGGTATACTTTGCTGAAGTCGGTAGGAGTAACCGTTTTTTGAAATAATCCTATTTGAAATGCTCAGTGCACCGAGTAAAAACTGTTTTGGTTTTAGATAAAGTGCCTTTTCTGCTGAAAATATAGCAAAATGTTACTTGAAAAAGTTGTTCAGAATGGTAAATTATGGAGACGTGCAAAGTTTCGAGAAGACCGACGAGGTTTGATGAAACCATTTTTCAACAAAGTATACAAAGATTTTATCAAAGCGGGCCGATCTTTTTGAAATTTTGCACGTCTCCATAATTTACCATTCTGATCAAAAGTAACATTTTGCTATATTTTCAGCAGAAAAGGCACTACCTAAAACCAAAACAGTTTTTACTCTCACTGAGCATTTCAAATGGTTACTCCTACCGACTTCAGCAAAGTATACCTTTTTCAAATAAAACAGGTAGGAGAATCGATTGTTTCGATAGTCAGATGGATACACTAAGCTGCAAAAAAGTTACACACGCAAAATACCAAGGATCATAGAATCGGCCTGTTCCGAGTTGACAGCTAATTATGAGACACCCTGTATAGGTAAGTATGTTTGGTTAAATGGTAATATTTTATGACCCCCTACATGCACCTGCTCTGTGTCGGTTCTTATGCGGAACTGCCTGTATATATGAATTAGGTACTTACATACAGACTAATGTGCAGATATAGGTTCCTAATATTATGTCGAATATTTTTCCATAAGGTTCGAGTAGAAAAGCTAATAAATATATCTGCTTACTAGAATTACCAGTTTTGACAGTGTCATTCTCAATTTCACTTTCATTAACCGAACGGTTGTTTTTATACATAAATAATGACCTTTACTACTATGTACATATAAAATGATCTAATATTTATTCTGTCATTTGTCAATTCACGTTTTTTTTTATCATACCTTGTATAAATTATTGTAATTGTAATGGATGTTTTACTTACCTAGTATAGCTCTAAAGATGCTAGCTGATAGGGTTCACGTACAGAATTGCTATTAAGTATGTTTGTTTAAATCCTTTCGAACATTTACATAAAATCTGTTATTGAAATACATAATTTTCAATTCAAGAAATGTCTTTCTTGGTAAATAATGAAATTAACAGTGGCCGTGACCGAGATGACCGATAGTGACTGAATTCTGTATCTGTTTATATTATCTTGTACAGGTTAATATTATTTGTTGAAGACTATGTTTACACATACCTATTTTTACTTTATTGACACTGATTAGGCTTTAAAAAGGTTTATTTCGAAATGATGATTAAATGTTATAAACATTTTTACATCGTAGTACACCTACTTGTGAGTTAATTCTTATGACTAATGACTAACTTTATCGTGTAATATTTTTGGAGGGGTAAACTGTTGAGGCATTGTGATTTACAAAATTGCAAAATCCAGTCTGAGAATTACTAGGGAATTATAGTTATTTATGCAACAAGTGCAAAAGTAAGACAACACGTAGCGTGTAATAAACACTTTTTGTATGATATGCATAGGTACAATATTTTTTCTACGTTCATGCAATTACTCAAAACGTAATACAATCAGAAAATTAACTAAATATGGCGTTGATTTGAACGTTTATGTTTGTCATGATCACAAAACGCTGTAGAATGACAGATCAGTGCAATAAACATTTTCTGCACTAGTGCAATACGTTACATTTTCGTGTTAGATATAAGTACCTACATACGCAATTTCAATGAGGTTTAGAAATATCTATGGATGTAGCCGTGTACTTAATTAACTCCGTTAACAATAATTACATTGAATAATCAAAATCATTATTTTGCTAATGTTTATTGTTAGCTTTTTTTTGCAAAAAATCACTTAAAATCACGTAAATCATTTGAGCAACTAATTTCTTTTGGAGTAAGTAGGTATTTATCATATCACAAAACTTTAAATATTTTAAATATTATGTTGATTTTAAGTTTTTTCTTAAATAAAATCTTGATGAAGTAAGGAAGTAAGTTTGTATTTGCTTTTATGTGTTTTATAGTGTTTCGAAAAGTAACGAATAAATTAATTATTTTTGAAATTGAGAAGTTTTCGAAAAAATCCTCTGGTACGTCGATTTTGTTTTTAAAAGAGCACTTTTTGACATACAATCCATATTTGTGACGTCATCGACAATTTTTTTAAATACCAACCCCCAACTTTGACCATGTCATTTGAAAGACCGTGTCATTTTACATACCAACATAGGTACATCATGAAAAATTATGGTGTTACATAACAAAAATTTCAAGAAAATGATGTTTGAAGATTTTAAAATTTAATTTTCACAATACTGTGCACCCCCCCATTATGCAACACCTGTCCGTGCTTATTTAGATGAGCTGTTCCCGAATCATTGGATAGGGAGAAGGGGGCCGATTGAGTGGCCAGCCAGATCGCCTGATTTGACACCCCTAGATTATTTCTTGTGGGGATACTTAAAAGGCAAAGTATACGTTACTAGACCGGTTAATTTAGAAGATTTAAAAGCAAGAATTTGTCACAAGATACTTCGTATACCTCCTGAAGTTATTGATAATGTTCAAAAAGAATTTATTAATCGTCTTGACTACTGTCAGGCAGCCAACGGTGCACAATTTGAACATTTAATTTTGTCGATTATTATCATTTTCACTACAATATAGTTGCGGCAAAAGAATTGCAGTATACTACTTACGTCATATGAACAAATGAATAATTCATTACATTTTTCATAAATATTTAAGAAACTAAAACTGAGAATAATAAAATTATATACTACACTAAATGTTTGCAGTATATATTGCACTAATTTGCAAAAAATTATTGTTTTTAACGCGATCAAATTTCGAAAATTATGTTGACAATAAAAACAGTTATTCCGTAATGTCCACCGTGGCGTAAGTAATCTGATTTCTTGCCGCGACTATAATACAAATTGTTACTGCGTAATGACGTAATGAAATTTCACAAAATCACCAGTGCAATTAAAAAAAATTGTGATACCTATATTTTCATCAACTAAAAATAATATATACTTAAATAAGTCCTATAACCTAAACAGTTAATTTTCACATACTTATAAAAATAGTTAAACAAATTTAATATTTTCTGTAGTCTTATTTTTAACCTTAGTTTTAGCAGAGGTGTGTTGTTATAAATATTCTTTACACTTTGAAATGAAGAATTTTAAGGCACCAATAAAAATACAGAAAATCTGTTAGAAAATACTCTTATTTATTGATTTTACCTCTTGGGTAATTGTCCTATTAACGCAACCTATAGCCAAAATGTTTAACCACGGACCAACCTGAATGAGTTCATCTAATAAGCTAATCTAAGTTCACTATAGGTATCTCCGAGAGTATCCCTCACTTATAGACTTCTTCACCTCAATAATGATTTTATTGTCAGTGAACATCCCCCTGGTCTACGGTCGCCTTAAAATATTCATACGTCTATTATCATTTCTCAGATTCCCGTTTATTTTCCAGTTCTTCTCGACTTCCATTACCATGACGATGGCGGTTCCCGGCGACCTCGGGCTTTTTGCTCTCTCTCAATAATATCCCCCAAATGACTTGCCATTCTCACATAATGAGAAAATTAAATGGTTTTTATCGCGCATAAAGAGACGGCCGAGAAATAAATAATCTTTATAAAAAATTCCGCGTCCCGGAAAATACCGACGGGGCACCGTTGCGATGGTGTTTGGGTGGCGTGCGTGCGTACCGATTATTAAAAAATTTACATACTGTTACGTTTTTTGCTTAGTTTTAGGATGATGGATTTATCCGTCAGAGTCCAGTACCCAGTACCCCACTTTAGGGTTTGTTATCGAAGATTTTTTTTTATGTGGTAAATAAAATGCAAAATTTTTAGAGGATTTTTAACACTGGGCATTTTAGATGTTTATCAGACACTGATGCACCGGGTGATGTATAGTACAATCGTTTTCGGAGAGCGAAGTTTTCGAAGTGGCAATAAAACGTTGGTGAGACGAAATGTATACATTTATTTTATTTCAACTTATACCTAGTTATGACAGGTATAACTGGATGGTAGCTGCCCAAATTATGCGATACACGGTTGGAAAACGGTGATGATCCATCTGCCGTTACCTGAGAGCGACAAAGTAAAGTAGAGAAATCCGTGCAATAGACAAAGATGGCTATATAGGCTCCAGTCGGGTTTCACCAATGTTTTATTGCCCACTTCGCCTTCCGAAAACGATTCTATTATTTGTTCATAAACTTCTATCAAAGAAGGAACGCACTAAACGGTCGAAGTCTAGGCGCATCGCGAACCATTCTCGTTTAGTGAATAATCTTCTAATGATTTTAAACGTTATTTAACTATGATTTTAATACGCGAACATCTTGCGGATAATTTTGTTTACTTCATTATAATCGAGATGACAGTGTTAGTGACAACCACTTTTCGGCACGTAAAGTGCTGCTTCGAGTGTTGCAGAAAACTAATCACGAAATAATTATTGCAACTTTTGTTATTGACTATTTTAATTATGTAAAGTTCAATCAAGATACCTCAAATAAAATTCTTGTAATATATACGCGGTGATGCAGCGTATGTAATAAAAGCAGAAGACATTTGATTCCAAAAATATTCCAGAGAAGTAAGCGAAAAAATAAGGAATAGTTACACAATTTCAAATGTCGAGAGTTATCCTTTTGTTAGTAGAACAAACTGTACTTTTTATGATTTTCAAATATACCCGCGTCAAGAATTCAGACGTCTTACGTCACTGTTGACGTTACACATTTGTTTTTATTGTCAACGTAATTTTCTATACTTGGTCGCGTTAGAAACAATCATTTTTTGCAATTTAGTGTAATATATAATGCAAACTTTTAGTCTAGTATATAGTTTTATTACTATCAGTTGCAGTTTCTTAAATATTTTGATGAAAATATAATGAATTATTCATTTGTTCGTATGACGTAAGTCGTCTGAATTCTTGTCGCGAGTATATGTATTTTTTTATTTCAAAAATATAACTATTGTGTCATATACTATTTATCTGTTTCAGTATTTTTTTTTTTTCAAAAATAAACTTTAACACTACGGACCAGTGTTGCCATACGAAGTTAATTAAATTTTTTTATTCAAGCATCTCTTCACGTTTCTTCACATAATAGGAACATCGTTTCATTGCAAAAATTGATAAAATAATTGAAAAAGCAAATAGGTATCAGAAAATTTGTCACATTTTATTAATTTGTGGCAATCTTCTTTGCAGGGTCAAATTTTCGTCAATATTTTTTTTTTTTGTGAAGAACATATTCACCATCTGGCAGTACTGCTTAGGATGTAACAGCACTGTCATCTCATTATTATGAAATATGAACTACATAAGAATATAACAGCTTATTTTTATGTAGGAGAAAGTTACCAATTTTAAGTTAAATAGTACAAGCCACAGTTGATTCAATTTACAAATATATTTATATACAATGTGTTCCATTTAAGATCTTTTCTGTTTTCTGTTTTTCCCAGGATATTTGATGAAGTAATGAAATCTGCCTCACAACTGGAATCTAATATGTTGAAAAAGAGTTATCTACGTCGAACAAAAACTAAAATGTTTACTTATAACGGTGTTTACACTCTTAAATCGAGTACGCTGTGTGTAACAATGTTTTTGTAAATATATTTTAGTTTTACTTAGTATTTGATTTTAGCAACGCCCTAGACTAATAAGTAATAAACTTTCTTGAACCTAGTACTAGTAGTATTAGGTATAACGTACGCATATAAAAAAATGACTTTATTTAATATATACTTAACAGTAGGTGATTAGTATGGATGTCTTTCTGTTTCTTACTTTTTCGTTTTCATAATGACATTAGTCTTTGGTATACTTAATGATCCTCTAGTCTTTCATCTGTCAGCCGCAGGTGCGAGCTCAGTAATGATAGCTAGACTTCTATACTGTATGTACATAACTAAAATTTGAAATTTTGTCGACTGTCGCAAAATAATACACAATTTGTAGAATAGTCTTCCTTGTTGCCGTCTATAGGTATCCAAATAATAGTCCACAGTACACATATAAAAAACAAAAATAATTGTGTTACATAACTCCTATCCTATTAATTTTAGTACCGAGATACAGTTTTTGCCAATTTCGAGACATTGCCATCACATACCAAATAATAGTGATAGAGTTCTAGAGTTTTCTAATTTAAAGCTTTCATCTTATAAGTGTAAGGCATGTCAGTGTAGAAGTTTGATCAAGAAAAGTTCAAAAACATTTTTAGCAATAATATTTTTAAATATAAATTGCCCTCTTAGGCATCAATGACCTGATAGATATTACTGCGCATGCCTAATATACTTAAGCCATGTTTCAACCGGAGCACCTCACGCGTTCGAATTCCTGCGTGTTCGAAGTCCTACGTGACCGAAAGCCTACCAGCCCGAATACCTGCCTGTTCGAATAGAGATGTGCGCGCTCCCGGCTGACTGGCGGAGAGAAGACCACGATGCAATTCGCCTGACTTAATATTAACATTGGTTTAACAACATATTTCTGATGAAGATGATTTTGAACATATAAAACTTTGAGTCTATGTTTGATAAATGTTTTCAATAAATACCTACTTAGATGCAAATATTTAAATATAACTAATACTAAAACTTTTTTAAAAGTTGTACATTTGTTTATAAAAATGTTTTGTAGTGTTAATTTCTAAAAGGATTTGCGATATGTACGGCTAGGACAATTTTATTTGGGAAAAACGCCAAAAACCCGTCGATTATGTTTGCGAGAGGGGCATCTTGCACGAATTATATGAATCTAACTGCTACCCCCTGAGCGGGGTAAACATCTCCTTCAAATTTTTAAATGGGAAGGGTGGTCAAGATGCATATCGTTCGAAAGCTCTTTTAATTCTCTACAGAGGCATGTGTCACTTTTGAAAATCAGCCTATTTTTGAAAAAAATACAGGGTTTTCAAAGCAAAATTTTATTACAGTACATTTCAGGAGTGACTAGACGACATTCATTAATGATACGTTGGCGTAGATCTAGTGCGTAGTAGTCCAATAGGCTTAAATCTGGGGATCTAGGAGGTCATTCAATGGCACCTCTCCTACCTATCCAACTATTCGGAAATGTATGGTTTAAAAATTCGCGCACATGGTGGGCATAGTGGGGCCGCGTCTTGCTGAAACATCAGTTCATCTTCGAGGTAATCATTATTGTTTTCCACAATTACCGTTAAGGCTGGATCAATAGCTTCTTGCAGCAATTCCAAATACATATCACCAGTCAAACTACCATTTATAAAAAAAGGACCAACAAGGGAATCACCGAATAAGATACCAGTTCAAATATTTAATTTTTCTGGGTGTTGAGTATGCTGTTCGAAGAATATCCTTGGATTGGAGTCTGACTAGTTACGGCAATTATGCCGGTTGACGGTGCCATTTAGGAAAAAACTGCACTCATTGGAAAAACAAGTGTTGAAAAGAAAATTTGGATTATGCATCACAAAGCAACGTGTACCAGAACTGCAACCTCCACAGCTTCATTACGTACAGAACGTTTATGGTTTTTATTGCCCACATATCCCGTCTCCCGGAATTTTCTACTAACTCCAAGACAATTTTGCGATGGACAGGTTTATTGACATGTCGTTCAGTAAACAACTGAGCTGCTCTCAAAGTATATATTTGTTATTTTTATAAAATAATTCAATTATTTCCACCCTCTCTTGCGTCGAATAAACCATTTTTAATTATTTTGTATTTAATGCAAAACAGCCACTAAAACCACCAACACCACATTACGACATTTTTAGTGGAATTTATGAAAGAAATAAATGCAAAAATCTAACATAACACGTTGGAGTAACTAATGATAATGAAAATAGTTCACGTAAAATTATTTATTATTGAATGGAAGCTGCTGGACAATTATTTCCATCCATTTGGATATATTTAGACGCTTCTTTAACTTAATGATTTTAAAATTAATAGCGAACTCGATAGTGAATTTCAATTAGAGAATAATTTGTAGAGATAATACGAAATTTTGTATGTGTTAAGTTCTGCACCTTGTATCTTTTAAAAAAAATTGGGTTAATTTTCAAAAGGGACCCATGACTGTGTACAGAATCAAAAGAGCATTTCAACTATATGCAACTTGACCATCCTTCCCATTTAAAAATTTGAAGGGGTTGTTTACTCCGCTCAGGGGGTAGCAGTTAGATTCATATAATTCGTGCAAGATGTCCCCCTCGCAAACAAAATCGACGGGTTTTTGGCGTTTTTCCCAAAAAAATTGTCTTAGCCGCTATGGGCTCTGTTACGTTTTCGTTGGGCCACCCTGTATAACTCCTCGTACATATCGTAAATCGTTTTGCAAATTAACACTACAAAACATTTTTATAAACAAATGTACAACTTAAAAAAGTTTTAGTATTAGTTATATTTAAATATTTGCATCTAAGTATTTCTTGAAAACATTGATCAAACATAGGCTCAAAGTTTTATATGTTCAAAATCATCTTCATCAGAATTATGTTGTTAAACCAATGTTAATATTAAGTCATGCCTTTCTTACTTTCCACTAAACATGATTTAAATACATTTACTAAACTTATGACTAAAGTTAATTACATAATGTTATAAATCTCACTTGTCTCCAATATTATGAATGGTTAATAAAACGTAAACTTTACCTAAATAAAAAAAATATATATTCACCATAAAATACATATGACCTTAGAATTAGAATGCGCCTAACAACGATAATCATTAATACATAGATAATTATCACCAGCCTCATTTTCAGACCCTTATAATAAAAATACTCACATCTATATAAATAAGTATAGAATAACTATTGTAATATAATAGCAATATTACAATCTTGTCCCTACAACTGCTGAAATAACTTGTGTATAAATGGGTATATCAATTCTTCAATCGAATTATATCTACATGTATTTTACAGTTGAAACATACAAAATACAGTACTTTTATAGCTGACTACCTACTGCATGCATACCCAGTAAATACGTAGATAGTACCTATTTAACACATGAAATAAAGTCACAAGTAAGTACATATAATAATAATTAAACGTGTGGAAACATTTTAACAAAAGGCTGCATTATGGTAATCAATTAATAATGTTTCTAAAACTGTGGAAAGTGATACATCACTGTGAAAACCGTTGTGTTATCTTCTTACCGCGAGAACGAATCATCCAGGCGAATTGCATCGTGGTCTTCTCTCCGCCAGTCAGCCGGGAGCGCGCACATCTCTATTCGAACAGGCAGGTATTCGGGCTGGTAGGCTTTCGGTCACGTAGGACTTCGAACACGCAGGAATTCGAACGCGTGAGATGCACCCGTCTCAACAGTGACATGATTAATAAATAGCCTCTTATAATAATGTCACATTGCAAAATTTATTCGATTTAATTCACAGTGCTTTGGCGATAAACGGAGTAATATATTTCTCGAGCTCTCGCCACATAATTAATGTAGGTATTGACCTTTTTCTTTTTGAACAATTTTTCTTAACTGTACTTTTAACATGGTTTCTATATTCATATTCAGTATCAGTATTCTTTTGAACCACTTCGTGATATTTGCTTTACTCCAGACTGTTCGGTAATCGGTAAGTTTTCAACCCTTCCTGCTATAATAAAGTACGCTATCTATCACAATTACTGCTCCTCGTTCAAACACGTCACTGTTGATATCTTCATGGTAATCTCATTCAAAAACAGGCAAACGATTTTTTAAATATCCCGTATCTCTTCCAATACTGTGTTTATTATTAGGTAATCTGTCTTTTCCAGAAAGCGCCTTTAATCTTGTAGAAAATCTATCTAATAATGATTTTCTCTTACTCCGAACGTTTATCATCCTGCCAAAATTTTGGTACAGTATGGTCTCTGTTTTCTAAGTATTCTCTACAGTCTACACCATACTATAATTTCGTTTTCAATAAATATATTTTTACAATTTTGTTTACCGAAAATTTATGCCTTGGATTGTTCTTCTAAGATTATATCATATAATTTAGGCATGTCCTCAACTTCAACCGGCAGCTTAAATTTTCGTTATCGTTCAAATTGAAGTCGCTAAAAATTTAAGTATTCTAGGACATATTGTATAATTCAAAATAAGTCCACTTTGTGATATAGAATGAACTAATTATATATTTCATCTGTATCTGACTATTAAAATGCCTGTGCGCATGTGCCCTTTCATGTCCCCTTCTCGTGCGCGCTCAAGATCTATCGGATGTCTTTGTTCAATTTGGCTGCTATTTTTAGCTGCTCTCTTCACATAAAGCTTTAAAGTACTTGGATATTAATTTTCTATCTACGTGAGTTCAATTTGGTGTGTTACAAGTTCTTATAAAAGAACTGATACTGTTCTTTGCTTGTGAGGGCATCGAATTTCTTTTTCGAATCGAATAGATATATTGCATTTTGCTTCGATATTTTTTGCGTTGTATAAATGCTCGCTTTCAAACTCATTCATTCTTGAGCAACAATCATTTAAAAGTGTATCGTCGAGACTATTGAAAATGCTATTCAGCTTTAATATCCATTTATTTAAATTTATGATTAACATATTCATTGAGACGTATTATAATACTTTTTCAGTGGTACCAAGATACAAAAAGTGTGCAGGTAAACTGAAGTTAGCTATGTTGTACTACTTAGGTTGCACAAAATTGTATGCATCATTTGTGAACTACATATTTGTGTTCTTGCTAGGTACAGGGTGAAGAAAAGTTAACGGGTATATGAACAGCAAGGTACAGGGTGACTGTACTGGTTTCACGGCTTTACTATTTTATAAGTTTAAGTAAACTTTAAATAAACAAGTTCTCAACTGCTCAAATCTTGCTACAGGGCGTTATTTTTTTTATACTAATAATTTTTAAATCCACGAAAATACTTACTTTAATTATTATTTATTTTCAATTTTGATATGTAGTAGTATATAAAACCACATATGCATGCCTATTAAGTGAGGGTAGACATTTCCAACAATTTTAATAAAACAAAGTTTATCATTATAAAAGTTGATAATGAATTTCGATTTTGATTAAATTTTTCTAATAGAACAGTGCATTTGACGAGAAAAACAAAAGATACCATTTTCATATAAAATTGACCAGACTAGAAAAAAAATGTCCACATGGAAGAATGTCAGTGATGTACACATTTTATTGTAAAAAATATCATATATATTTGTAGAGACGCCACTGGTGGAGCGGTAAAATACATTTTCAAAAATATGTCCAAATAACACCATGAAATATTATTAACAGATCATAAGAAACCACCTCATATAATAATAATAATATCTCTACCCCTCATTCTAATCACAGGGATTATCCCAGAAGTCGGAGACTTGTGCGGGAGAGGGGGCGGCATATTATTATTAAGCAGGCCGCATTTGCGCCCAGGAACGACTTACGTTGGTAGGCCCTAACCACCATTCAGTGCAGGAATGAGGGAGAAACCTCATTAATTAGGGGGGTAGTCAAATATCAACCGGTATCAATCTCTCACATTGACCCAAGCCAACATTCTTCCACCCTACCATACCCGCAGAGAGGGTGCCAATCCTCTCCACGAATATAGCTTATATACGGTCTACCGGCAGCTGGGCGCGAACCAACACCGATCTAGTCACCTCGATTCAAGTACTGATGACGCCTTAAACCGCGCGACCACCGACCGACCCGACCGACCGATATACTTCTGAACAAAGTTATTACAGTTTTCAAATGTGCTCAAAAATTAAAATTCAAATAAGTAACATTGAGATCTGCCTAATCTCAAATAAAATGTCAGATAATGTTTTGTATTTACTTTACATTTTCATAAATAAATTTAAACATAAATATCAAAATATTTTTTGTTATTTATTAAAATGATATATTTCGACATTTTGATATTCTTGAGGCATCGTGGAGTCAACTTACTAAATTTATGAAACAATTAAATTAGTACTTACGTATGTGAAATTCATTTTTAAGTTATTTGTACTGATCATAATATTATTTAATTTATTGTAAATGTTGAATATATGAACTGTTATCATTATATTTTCGATGGCATCATTTGGGTTAATCCTGTAGATACAATATAAGAATTGAATTAATTTTCATGATAGCCAACTGTCAGCATTGCCGGAGCATTCTGCGAACGGACCGGATCGGTCCGGAACGGACTGCAGGAGCGGTAACGGCTAGTGTCGATGGCGGCGCCGGTGCAACGGGGTAACAACCGGGCAAGGACCCAGCAAGGCCGCGACGCAACCACTCCGCAGTATACTGGGGAGTTCCCGCAAGTCGGCCCGTACCCGTGCGATCTTGCAGGTTTTGGCCGGGGACCGTCTACATGGAGGACGTCATGCGTGGCGCACATTTGGTCTAATATTTCAATTATCGCCACAAACCATATAAGACGATAATTTTAAACAACTGGAACTTTAACGCACACTTCAGCAAAGTAAAGAAAAGTTTGTAACTGTATTTTGGAAGTGTGTAACTTTAAAAATCAAAGCTGAGCGGTTTTAGTTAAAAAGGCAGCATGTGAACTAGTTCAAAATTTTTAGATAACTTCATGAAGCTTAATAATAGGAGTACCTAATAGAAATTATACGATATTAATTATAGTAATTATTAATTAATTGAAATATGGCATAATCAAATCTTACTAATGTCACACGTAGAGTGAAAACAAAAGAAAAGAACCTGTCTTTATTTTTTCTCCACGTGTTCGATATCGCCAAATGGATTATTAATAGAATAAGTATATGTGTGTGCTGCCCTCTGACGGATATAATACTAATATTTATTTATTTAGCATCAGTGGAGGCATCAGTGCTATACTAGTACTATATTGCACTAAATTGCAAAAAATTATTGTTTTTAACGCGACCAAATATCGAAAATTACGTTGACAATAAAAACAAATGTGTAACGTCAGCCGTGACCGTAAGACGTCTGAATTCTTGACGCGAGTATACATAAGTTACAAGTTACTTCAAATTTTTTGTAGCAACCATCAATAATGTAATCTTTTTTTAAATCTTCTCTTAAATCTTAATTTTAAAAGTTGGATGCCAGGTTCACATAGTCACCATTTTATGTAAAAAATATATCACCAGTACTTTGCCACTGGATCTAAATTTTAGAAAAAGCCTTTAGATTTTGGACAATGTTTACATAAATCTATGTACCCAATTTTAAATTATTTCACTCACTAGTGTTTAAAATATCTAAATAAATCAATAATAATGTTAGTAAGTATGACACCCTTTGTCTTTTCTTAAAATTCACCAAAGAATAGGTTTCAATTTAGGTCACCGCTTGTGATCATCCTGTATTTCAATTAATTAAAATTAAATGTATGTCGAACTTCATTTTACATTTTTGAACTTTTCTTTAACATGATATAAAGTTTTAAATAAATTTTAAAATAAATACAACCAAATTGCTATTTAATAATAAATTAGTTGCTTAGGTTGTACAAGCACTGATTTATTTTGGCAAGAATTGATTGCTTATTAATACATTCATGTCGTTATATCGCTTCATAGGTTTTGGCTGAAAATACAGGCGGAAATAAGTAATTTTAACTTTTTTTACAGGATGTAGTTAATTGTAAGTAAAGTAGATAAAACTTATTACCTACCTGCTATTATTAGAGTGTCGTTTCTTTTAAACAATTCATTCTTGTTAATCGCATATGCGAAGTACCACTAAGTATAATAATAGATATTTATTTATTGAAAAGTGGCTAGCATCAATTGCAGAATAAATTATAATATTGAATCAGAACTAAAGTAATAAAAAATATAAACCAAAGAAAATTATGAAAAAATGAGAGAAAATACAAATAAGAAGGAATTTTAACTACACGGATGTGTAGGCGCAACAGTAAGTATTCAGAAAAATTAAAAAATATATTATTTCTTGATTATTAAAAATTACGTGTTTGTTAATTGAACTCAATTAATAAATAATAATAAATGTCTTTTTTAATACAAAAAATTAAATTGAGCACATACATATAAACAAACAATTTATTGTTTATGTGTGTTTGAAAAATATCACATTTTTATACATATTTGACAAAAATTTGTGAAAAAGAAATGAAACTTCGATAAAATGTCAGTCAGTTTGTATACAACTATCAACAGTGGTGGAGATTTTTAACAATTTTTATTTTATTTATCTATATGTAGAATGTTTCAGAAAACAGTAGTCATTACGCAACCGTATACTCCTGAGGTAAAAGCAATTTATTATAAGAGACTTTATTTGTTGTTTGGTTTCTATAGATTATTAACATGTCATTTTTAATGATTTCTTCATCAATACCTATCTGACAACCGACATTAGGTATTGGATTATATGTAAAATTCTTTCAATACTTTCACAATAAAACGGCGAAAATAAAATTCAATATGGGCTTTGAATTTTGGAAATGAGGATAAATAATAAAGGCAAAAAATATTATTCGAAAAAAAATGTATCTATTCGAAGACATTACGAATTTTTGTTCGAATAATATTATTTATCTGTCTTATTCAAAATTCAACGGTCATTATTAAATTTTAAATTTTATTTTCGCTGTTTTATTTTAAAGGTATTGAAAACTGTAATTATCTCGTAAACCCAATTTCCTATTGAAACTACCCTTTTTTGTGGATAATGGACCATTATTTTTCAAAACAATACAGAGGGATTCACAAAACTCCGATTTATTATTTTTTAAATTATACGTCTACCCCCATATCTCCGCCACTGGTTGGTTTATGTTTTCAGCAATACAATTAAATCGTGCCCCCTAACGATATCTACCAGTACTGTCTAATTTTTATTTCAGCCCGTATCGCAGTTATTAAAAAAATTTGAGTTTTATTTTAGAACTTTGCAGGTCCGTACCTCCGTAAATAGGCCCCACCGATCGAAAGTTTATTAAGAAAATGTTCATTATTTTCTATAGCCATTACCGACGGGGTAACCACTGATGACTATATTCTTAAAAATCCTGCAAAATCAGGAAAAACTGCGAAATCACGCAAAATTCTGCATCATCTGGAGGCAAATTTGCCCGTAAAGAGTGACAATAATTTCACTTTACGTCATTATCAGCGTTATTATACTTATTTCCGTCTGCGAATAACGCAGGTCGCAGATTATTATACCATGGAGTGGAAAGCATGCGGTGTATCAAGTTTAGAACTATTGGAAGGCTGATTGTCTTAGTTTTTGTTTATTTTTTTTTACCTTGCACTTCGACGTTACATTTTGTATTAGTGCCTCCACCACTGGTTGATCTAAAAGTATGTAAACATTAAAACCGGACACCCTGTATCTAGGTGCGGGGGTTAACTCAAGAGTTAACTTCGGTGCTTCGCATCTTATGAAACAATTTAACTACATGTTTACCGCTAATGTCGTAAATAGTTATCTTTCACGCCACTGGCTTCGAAAAATTTCTTTACGGGTTTTTCCTTGTTGTCCAGGGTGTGACTAGGATCGTACAAATAAAAAATTGACCAATAATGTCACAACTCTGAGCAATCTTCGAAAGATTCATTTTTGTTGAGTTAATACATCGGGATGCGTTTGAAATTTTTCGATAACTCGCATATACAGGATGTCTGTAAAAGGTTGGGAAAACATTCCACCATATACTTATTCCGAGGGCCAAATTATGACGATCTATTATTAAATTAAGTTACTTTAGTTCAAAATTTTATAATTTCCGAGATACAGGGTGTTCAAATTACTATTTTATTTTAGTTTTTTCTCAATAACTTCATATAAATTGTAGTAAGAACATCAAACTTGGTACAGAGGAATTTTCTGTCACGAGAAATCGAAATATGTCAGGATTTGCTGTCAATTGGAGAAAACGTTACCTGCAGTACTTCACATAAATTATAATAACTTTTTGTGTCTATACATTCAGTACAGAGTGTTTAAAAGATCTGGACAAAGCGGTACCACATGTTCCTAGAGCCAAGATATCATGATCTAGTCCAAAATTTGACAGTACTTAATTGAATAATGTATGAAAGACAATGGGTTTATGTTTACAAAATAAAACCTGTCAAAAAAAAACAACGTTTGTTTAAGACATTTAGGAAAAAATGTCAAACAATATACCAATCAATATACCAATTCACAAAAAAAATTTTAAATGCATGTAAAGTACTGTAAAGAACTTACCACTACCAAGTTTTATGTTTACTACAATTTATAATAAAGTTATTGAGAAAAAAACTAAAAAAGTTCAACATCCTGTATCTCGGAAACCAATTTTGGACTAAGGTAACTTGATTTAGGCTATCAAATTTTGGACCCTAAGATATGTGTTTTTTCCCAACCTTTTACAGACATCTTGTATAAATATAGTAAATTTCGAGACAATTTTTATCAAATGCGACAACCTTAGAAATTCCTTGAAATTACCCGAAATTCCGCGTAATCCCTTGGAAATCTTGTCGCAATTTTGATCCCAGTGGCCTCCTCGGCCATTACCGTAGTAGGCTTTGTGACATAAAATTACGAACCACCCTGTATATGTAACGCCAGGTCATAATGGTTAGTTTCAGTACAGGTATACACATCATTTTATAGAAATTTCAACTGATAATGTGGCGACCCTGGTTTCATATCAGATTGGCAATAAATCTAATAATAGGTTTAAGTGTGATGTGACGTACGTTCGCCCTGAACAATTGATTTTTCCGCGATATGTGTCGTAACAGCTACCGGGATAATTACTTTTTATTTTTAGTTAAGGCTTACGGTGAGCGCTCTATCAAACGATATATAACATCTGTTCCAAAAACCGTCGTGAACTGTTCAGTACCGTGAGAAATGTTTGACCAACACCGTCTTACGTCGCATTCGCCGAGAATACATTAACAACTAAACTGACTGACTAATTCTGGACGGTTCGGAATCGATTCTTGCTGTGTTGGAACAAACCCATAGTTTTCGCTCAGTAACTCCTTAACGGATAATGATAAAAATATGCGGTTTTTTTTAATAGACTTCAAATATTATTTTACGTCGGCGCTGTGTTTTGAAATTTTGAAAAAGTGTAAAATAAATTTTTTAAATTCATTTTTGATTTTTTTAAAACTTCCAAAACACAGCGCCGACGTAAAATAGTATTTGTAGTCTATTAAAACCGGATATTTTTATCATTTTTCGTTGAGGAGTTACTGAGCGAAAACTATATCCCTTTGGATCGAGCCCTCACCGTAAGCCTTAAGGTGAAAAACCCCAACAAACAAATAGCGAGTGATTGATTCCCGTAACGGGCCGCATTTAGGCGGCGAATAATAATAAATACACTGGCCGCGCTGGAATCGGTTTACGTGTCCATAAATTTAATTAGCGTTGGTATTTTAGTGGGAAAATAATGGTTGGGTTAGTGATATTGTTAATAAATGTCTGAGGTGATTGGTGATTTTGTACAACACAATGTGTCGGTAAATGGCGGACGACGATTTATTTTCTCGTACAATGGATTCCAGTGCATAAAGGAGACTTTTCCGTTGGTAATCAATTAGGGAAATAAACATGGCCAGGGTTGCTACAGGTATAGAAAACTGTGAATCTCGGGAAAAGGCGGGACATTTTATAATGGTCAAGAAAATCAAGATAATCAGCCTTATTCTATAACTCCAAATCGAATAGAAATGTGTTCCATGTAGTAGAGATTAACTTGTCGAATCGGAATTCTACGAAATCGGTATTCTGTAACTGTGTTTAACTTCTACTATCGACATGTCTAATAGAAATCGATTTCGACCGGGCAAACGACAAACGTTGTCGAAGTGCAATTTCGATATCGGAATGTGATGTAGCGCATGCGCAGTGTCGATTATTTCATTGGCATTAGTATTATTTAAAACTAAAATAAAATCCACCATATAAATGAGCTGCTCGGGTGATGTTTTTTTCTTAGAAGGTGTAGCACAAGACATGTCTTTAGATAGTTCTGTTCCTCTTGAAAGAATATAACAAACTAAATTTCTCCACAAAACTACTTGTAATAGAAATAAAATTTTATATATTATCTTATCTGGGTTTTTCTAAAATCTACATCTGGACAACAATTGTCACTGCTGCATGTAAATATTTCAGTCATCATTACGTATTTGCATTAGTAACAGCCATAAACGACCCATTTATTTGATCAGGTTAGGTTCACTAAACGTCAGTTGGTCGTTAAAGGTCAAATTCGCATGATAAATGCGGGGTTGCCGTTGTACCGGAGGCGCTTCAGATAGACGGTCTCTTTTACGATTTGTTAGCACTTCTATATGAGTTAATACCAATTTGTGCCAGGAATCAACGCGGTAGATATTGACCATTCCGATTTGTAAATATTACGATTCGATCTGTGCATTTCTATTCGAATTGTTAAAAGTTACAGAATAGGCCTGAATGTCAGAGAAATAACGAATTTTTCAAAAATGAAAGGTTTGTATGTAGATAAAACATTTTAGCAGTGGTCCGATTCGTTTAGAAGTTACAAGGATTTTAATAGTTATTAATTGTATAACGGATTTAATAAGCCTTTAATCCACGAGAAATAATGGACATCGAGAGCTACATTTTTTCGAGAGCATTAAAGGCTGGTAATTTCCCAAATGTAATTCAACGTTTTATCCACGACCACGGCCAAAACCGGTTAATTAGTAGAGTGAAAGCCGTGTGAGAGCAGGTGAAAAATTATGGTTTTGAAAAAAGTCATGTTTAACAAATTTATTTTGATCAAAAATATTGATTGTCAGCTGAATACTAGAAAGTCTTGGAATTGTTTCTATGATATGCGTTTATTTATTTGTCAACAAAAGTGAAAAATTTGCAAAATCGACACAAAAAATGAGTGAGAATTTCTTCATTCCGGCTGAAATCCATCATGAAACCCAAGGATCAACATTATGTATGTTAAGTGCGAGAAGCAAAAGTGTGTACGAAAAGTAATTGGTGGAATTCGATAACTGGCGAAAAAAGGGGCATAAGAGAAGAAGCAACAGAACGTTTTGAACAGTGACTGCATTTCTTGAGCTCCCTGATCTTCGACAACATTACTGGCCAATTCTAGGGGTGATATTACCATTGTGAAGCTATGGCAGCGGAAAGTTATGTTGAAGATTCACTATCCAGCAAGATGGCAGCTGCTGAAAAATCCAGATTTTACCTGACGAAGTTGTGGGTCCATTCAGTCCTTCAGATAATCGTTACCAAGTGAATTTAAATAATCCTGGTCAAAATGACACGATCGTTCTAAAGATAAATGTTAATATTAATAATAATAATTCTAAATAAAATTAAAGCGTGGTGTTATGTATTTTAATCCACTAGTGTGATAAAAGGTCTTTAATTCGCGGAAATCTTATATAGTGGTCGTGTATAAAAATTATAATTTCATATTTCAATCAAAGTAACCTGATACTACTTTTGTCCTACATTTTTTTCTATTTTAAATTCTAAATTTCTACTGCAAACCCGTTACCATTACCTATTAAAATAAGCCAAAAAGTTTTTACTAACATGTGAGTTAAAACGCATCCTTAGGAAGTCACTTGCTATTAAAAGGGTACAAATTATCTTTCAAAAGCATTTATCAATGGCAGTACCACATCTTTAGCATTTTTCGTTGAAACAGTGCATCGAACGTGCGGAAAAAAATTAAAAAAAAGAAAAATTAACATTTTTTAGTAAAGCTAAATAAGATTACTTACGTTTAACTAGTACCTTCGTGTTTCACTTGATAAAAACACTATATTAGTCATTTTCAGATAATCTATACAGGGTGATTCAGTTTTTAATGAACAAACTTCGAGGATAAGTAGAACTTTTAAAAATAATGGCTATTTATTATCTAATAGTTTTGAAGAAAAAAAAATTGATTTTTTGGTATAATTTATATAATAAACTGCCATTATTTTTCAAAGTTCTACTTACCCTGGAAGTTTGTTCATTAAAAACTGAATTTCCTTGTATATAACAACATACCAAACTCTATTAAAATCTAAATAGGGGTTCGGATCAGATATCTGCAAAAACACAATTTTGAGTAGAATTTTAAGTGGCATTAGAGCTCCCAAAAATTAAAATTCAAGAACAGAAAAATGTCCGGATTTCTCAGTTTTTTCGTAGTATTTCTGAATCATCCTGCATGTTTTACGACACATCTTGTCACATGACATCGGAAATATTTTACATATGGACAAATCTAAATATATTCTCTTTCTTTGCATCTCGTTTCTGTAACTGGAATTTTGTTCTACCTACCTACCAATAAAATCATATCTCGATCAATAAAACGAAGTAGAATTTTCTCACTGCAGAGAAATAATTGCCGACTTACTCGGTCGTTATTATTATTATGCAATTAAGCGTTATGTCGAAAAATCCAGCTACCTGTAGGGGCACACCCGGTTTCTTTCACTTTTGCAACTGCAACGCAGATATACACGGTAATTGACGGGCTTTTCTAGGAATGTATTAATTATTGTTTAGTTATTTTTCCAATTACCGACAGAGGCATATCCTAATTGCGTTTTGAATTTGTAACATGCTTTTGTTGTGACAGTAATTGTAATTAAAATGATTTGCAAGCGTTCGTATTTATCCTTCTGCCATTATTGTATAAGAATGGTGACTAAATTATAGAAATTTTGATGTTCTTGCTCCTATTCATTTTTTTAAATTTCAGCACCAGTGGTTCAGAATTGGGATACTTTAAGACTTAAACTAGAAAGGTGGCAAGTCGGCATTCGCCGACTTGACCTTTCTTAGTAGGGTTAGTTTTTTAAACACCATGTATTTTTCGATAATTAGTGCGTTAAGAGACCTCCGATGGAAGTTGAGTAAAATAAATTAGTCAGTTCTCTTAATTTTGAGACTTTTTAACGTTCAACATTTTTCCAACACTTTGTATATAAAACGGTCTTTCGTACATCCGACAACCCATCCGAAGCAAAAATAAATTTATTCCATGAATATTGGGAGTTTTAATATTGGTTCAGTTTTCTTAAACACCCTGTATTGTTTTCATTAAAATAGTTTCCATATAGACCATTGTTAAAAGTTTCATCAAAGGAATATTATACTTCCATGAAGCTTTCTAGAGAACGGTCGGTTTTAAACACCCAGTAGTTTTTAATTAGTATAGTTTTCTTACAGACCGTTGTGAAAAGTTTTATTAGAAAATATTCCATGAATTGTGAGGATATTTAAAGAATGGTTTGGTTTTGTTAAACACCCGTATTTTTCATCGGTATAATTTTTTACAATCGTGAAAAGTTTCATAAAAAAATTAAATTCCATAAATTTTGTGGATCTAGAGAATTGGTCTTTATTTTACACACTGTATTTTTCATAAGTATGTATTTATATAGCTACATAATAATACCTAAATATGTATTTTTATATTTTTTACAAACTATCTTAAAAGTTTCATCAAAACCAAAAAGAGTTTTTAATTTCAAGTTTTTAGAATTTTTAAAATGATTCGATTCTCTTAAACACCCTGTATTGTTCTCATGAAAATAGTTTCCATATAGACCATTGTTAAAAGTTTCATCAAGAGAATATTATACTTCCATGAATGTTTATAGAAAATGGTTCATTTTTTAAACACCCAGTAGTCTTTTAATTAGTATATTTTCTTACAGACCATTGTGTTCATAAGAAAATATTCTATGAATTGTGAGGATTCTTAGAGAATGGTTTGGTTTTGCTAAACACCCTGTATTTTTCATTAGTATAATTTTTTACAATCATGAAAAGTTTCATAAAAAAAAATAAATTCCATAAATTTTGTGGATCTAGAGAATGGTTCTTTATATTACACCCTATATTTTTTCATACGTATGTATTTATATACATAATAAAACCTAAGTATATATTTTTATAGTTTTTACAAACTATTGTAAAAGTTTCATCAGAAAGAAAAAAATTTTAAATCCACAAATATTCAGGATTTTTAGGGAACGGTTCGGTATTTTTAAACCCCTGTATTTTTCATTAATATAGATTTTTACAAACTATTGTATAAAGTTTCATCAAAAAGAATTTTCTAATTCCATGAATTTTGAGGATTTTTAGAGAATGGTTCGTTATTTTTAAACACTCTGTATTTCTTAATTAGTATATTTTTCCTACAGAACATTGTATAAAGTTTCATCAAAAAGAATTTTTTAATTCCATGAATTTTGAAAATTTTTAGAGAATGGTTCGTTATTATTAAACACTCTGTATTTGCTTCGATAGTGAGTGTCATAATAAATCCTTGATGGAAGTTTAATAAATAAAAAAAAATTTCCATGAATTTTGGGAGTTTCAATATTTGTTCAGTTTTCTTAAACACCCAGTAGTTTTTAATTAGTATATATTTCTTAGAGACCATCGTGAAAAGGTTAATAAAAAAATATTCAATGAATTATTGTGGAGATTCTTAGAGTATGGTTTGGTTTCGTTAAGCACCCTGTATATTTTCATTAGTATAATATTTTTACAATCGTGAAAAGTTTCATAAAAAATAAATTCCATAAATTTTGTTGATCTAGAGAATGGTTCTTTATTTTACACCCTGTATTTTTTCATAAGTATGTATTCATATACATAATAATACCAAAGTATATATTTTTTATAGTTTTTTTACAAACTATTGTAAAAAGTTTCATCAGAAAGAAAAAAAAATTTTTAATCCACAAATGTTCAGGATTTTTAGGGAATGGTTCGGATTTTTTAAACACCCCGTATTTTTGTAGATAATTAGTGCGGTAAGAGTCCCCCGACGGAAGTTTCGTACCAAAAAAATGTTCAGTTCCCTTAATTTTGACATTTTTTTAACGTTTCACATTTTTCCAACACTTTGTATTTAAGACGGGCCTACGAACGTCACAGAACCCCTCCGAAGCGAAAAAACCGAAAATTTCCTCGAATCTGTAATTTTTATTTTTTTCTCGTCAATTTTTATCGTAACACCCCGTACATCGAGCTTTTTGAGTCGCACTGTATATAAGCGAAGCGACTTGAAGTCTGCCATATTGTCTAGCTCACCGATACCACCTATTCATTCTATTTATGCAAAGTTCAATGCAAATAGCAATAGCGGATGGAAATATTTGACAGCTGTTCTATGGCTTCCGTCATTTTGACCCCGTCTTGGTCTGCCATATTGTCTAGCTCACTGATACCACCTATTCATTCTATTTATGCAAAGTTCAATGCAAATAGCAATAGCGGATGGAAATATTTGACAACTGTTCTATGGCTTCCGTCATTTTGACCCCGTCTTGCTTAGAATTTTCGCAAAGTTCGATACGAAAACGAATTCAAAACCAAACGCTCGCATAACACAACGTATCTAGAGACTTCAAATTTACCGTTTTCGGCCTTTGGGGCCTCCGGTCGGCCCATTTAGCGAAATTTTCTGCGATTTATTCGGAAATGTCACCGCGCACTCGCCATTTGACGTTTCTGTAGTCGACGAAAATTTTTGCTATTTTCACTATAAAATCGAATTTTAAACCTAAACCTGAGGCACACGACACATTGTAGAAGGTTCAAAGTGTACGTTTCGATATGGCTTTATGGAAATAAAGGGGTACTTACTTTTCAGAATGTAATCGTTTTGAAGGTTTTGTGAGGACCCGCCATATTGCTAGGCTCTTCTCCCCTTCTCGGTTTGGATTTAAGCAAATTTTTATGGAAAAACGAACTCTAAATCCAGGGCTCTCATAACGGAAATTATCTAGAGACTTTAAACATACCTTTTCTGTCATTGGCGGCCCTCCGATCGACCCATTTAGAGAACGTTCCTAAGTTTTATCTGGAGCTGTCACAGGCCGTGCACCGTCCTGGTAGCCGTTTGACGTTTAGGACGGCCGGCGGCCGAGCGAATGCGAATACCGCCGAACGTGTAATTGAGTAAAACTTTCGTTATTTTCACTATAAAATCGAATTTTAAACTCAAACCTGAGGCACGCGACACATTGTAGAAGGTTCAAAGTTTACGTTTCGACATGGCTTTGTGGAAACGAATGCGGGAAAATACGAAAACATCGAATCCGAAATAGTTGGACGTCTACCCATATCTGACTGACGTTTCTCGAATTCCCGGCTATATCCATCTCTTTTTTTCGCGACATCCGCGCGAAAATGGAAAACTGGCGGCCGCGGACCTCCGGAAAAACGCAAAATTCGCCCCGAAAAACGTAAAGAGGAATCACCAAAATACGCCCACCGGACAACCGAAGGACCGAACTCGGCTTCGCGCACCCGGGCTCGCCGCTGCGCGGCTCGCCTCAAAAGCCTTAGGTAAGGCAAAACGCCACTTTTTCGCGAGAGAGAAAAAACAACGGATTTTAATATATAAGAATGACGTGAGTAGTGTACACTGTTCCAACTTTATAATTGCAGGGTATTTCGGAATTACAAAAGATAGAAGGATGCGATTTTCGCTGGATTACTTTTTCGAGACACTTAAGGTGCCATAAGCGGAACTTTCATAGACCTCTTTATTTTTTAAATCAGGGCGAAATAAAAAAAACTACTTTTTAGGTACTCTTCGAATTACTATGGTGTACTTGTAATTTCTCTACAGGTCTCTTTTAAAATATTACCCAAACATACATTTTTAAATGGATCTACCCGTATAATATTATTTTTATATAATTAAAAGCGTAAAATTTTTAAAGTTGATGTTGAGGGTTGCATAGTTGATCTTGCATTTTTATATAATTTTACAAAATTGATTCATGAACCCTACCTTAGTTACCTAAAAATGTATGCAAAATAAATGGTTATATTAATAGCCAATATTTTTTATGCTGTATCTAGTCGGTTTTTAGCACCATAATAATACTACTAGAAAGGTGGCAAGTCGGCTATCGCCGACTTGTAATACTATATGTACGATGTGTGAATAATATACATTACTATTGAACACAATGAAAACACAACATACATACTTCTATTTATCCCTATTTTATAATTTCACAATTCTTTATTTTATTCTGTGCAAATTCATGGAGGATAACACTGAATATAAATAAATTTTATTTCACTTGTTAAGTAGATGTTTTATGCAAGCCTAAACACCTTGCTATTGAAAACATAAAACTTGTTTATTTGATATGGCTGGATTTGGTTTTCTATAAGCATTTCAACGAGCTCCCTCATGCCTTATGTTTCCATTTGAAAAAATAAGTAGAGGTAGCTGGGGGATAGGGGGTCGAAGAAAAATTAATTAGTATATAACTACTAATAATTCTTTGTTTAATGGATTGTAGGTGTAAAACTATTTTTCTCTAATCTATGACTTTTTAGACTCCGCAGGTATTATTAGAAATTAGAAATGTCGATCAATGACCTATTGGATAAACAGTTGGTTGTCGATAGAAACGGGATATATATTCAATGCACGTGATTGCTAATCATTTTGTGATTGATTGCTTGCTAATAAATACACTATTGATGTGTGTCAATAAAATATTTTGTTGCCTTCAGTATTTGTTTTTGTTGTGTTATATTCAACAAAAATTATTTCCATTTAATTATAAGAATAGTAGGTTTAAATGCAGGAAATAACTTGCAACAATTTTTTTTTAATTAAAAATATTTGTGTCACGTTTTTATGAAATTGTTGTATTTATTTTAAATAATTATGTTAATTTAAATAAAATGTACAATATTACTTGATAATTTCTAACCCCACTTTTCTTAAAAACATTGCAAATATTATTAGAGATAAATATACAAATTTTTTAAATTAAACAAAATAAAATTGACAAAAACAATATATATCTGTTTTTACCGTGTCAAGATTTTAAACGTTTAGTATTCCTGTTCTAAATAATTTTCTAAATATGAACACCTTTAGTTCAGCAGTGGGATATTTTGGGATTTGTCCCTAGCCTAGACGGACTAAAGTTTTTTACATTATAGAAAAATACTATGATCATACATATTTTTTAGTATTTTAAGCTGTTCGTCCAGTTTGTTAAAAAAAATTTAAATAAACATGACTTTTTTTCTAGATTTAATAGCAGTGACAGTAAGAATCGATTCGTACAAATAGAACCTTACTAGTACGGCACTTTGATAACTTTTAACAGGATCCGTAATTTAAATAACGAAATACCAATCGATTTATCTTCTGATAATGATCTTGAACTTG
Source organism: Monochamus saltuarius (assembly GCA_025584915.1). Classification (NCBI taxonomy): domain Eukaryota; kingdom Metazoa; phylum Arthropoda; class Insecta; order Coleoptera; family Cerambycidae; genus Monochamus; species Monochamus saltuarius. The sequence goes on along the minus strand of CM046723.1, from coordinate 8,709,996 downwards.
AGGCCGCGAATCGCAGCCATGGAGAAAGTCGGAATAACTAATCGCTACATCTCCCCTTGTGTTCGAAATTCTTCGACTTCATTTTTACGGATCGCGTTAGCAATAAATAAGCTACCGCTGTTTGTACGGCCGTTCCGCACGAGTTGTGTCAAATTTTAGGGTAGAGGCATGTACACAAAAGAAACCTTAATGAATTGTCGGACACGGACGCTAATAAGGAATACTAATAAACTTTGTGGCCCGAGAGGCGTTGGACAATATTGATAACGAACCTGGAGGTCCCTTTGGGCACGATCCGCGATTTTTCGGCGGTTATCGCTGTAGGTACCATTAATTTGTTAATATTGAAATATGGACTACGTCGTTAATGATATTCCTTTCGGTAGAAAAATCCACATTACTGAGTTTTTTCAATATTGGTTTGAAATAATTAAAGAAAAAATCCTCATATATTAGGAGATATTACATTGATAAAAATGATTGTTGTTCACATCATACATCAATGTAAAAAATACCAAATCCATATTTAGTATTCCTTATTAGCGTCCAAATCCTGTATGACAAAAATTTCTATGCCAATATCGTACATTTACATCTTTTATGTAAAATTAATAATGATTTTTTTCTAAATATACATGTGTCAAATACACGATTCACTATGAAAAAATGCATAAGTAGTAATTGTCCATTACAGTCGTAACATTCTGGTGTGTTATTTCACATTATTGAACTATAGGCAATAAATAATCAACAATCTACTATGTAATTTCGCATCAGTGTTGGTATTATGTGGATATTATTAGAAAAATTAATTAGCCACGTATTGGTTTTGTAAAAATTAATTTTCAAAATCTCATATGTATTAGTGCAGTAAATTTCATAAAGGTATTTCTTAATATGCAGAGCAATGACTATAAATTTAAGTCGGTTATTTGACTACAACAGTTCATTACTTATAACCCAGATTTGAGCGTATTTTGAAAAAAAAACGTGTCAAAAAATTCAAAATATTTCTTGAAATTAGCCACGCCCCACAAATGTGACTCGAGTTGACACGTATTTGAACATTTTGAACGCACAAGAATAAATAAATAACTAGAAGTTTATATCTCCGTCGCGCGCTGTTTCTCACAACGAATTCTAACCCCCTAGAAGGAGGCTTTTTAGGCTTTGTTTGCGAATGCACATAAATAAAGCAAATGTCAACAATGGACACAAGTATTCCGTACAATCGGGCGTCATCGACGAAAATTTGGAGATAGTTGGATGCGGCGGTCATTAGCGTGCCCGTTTTCTGAGAATATAATAGTGGTATTTATTGGAAAAGGTGAGGCTTTCAACATTTAACTTTATATACTGAGTAAACTCTAATAAGGTATGACTTTTATGTATGTGTCATTTTCATACCTGTCGAAATACGTCTCGTTGCCGCTACTGTCGTTATGTCTTACATTCACAAAGCTCCTTCTAGGGGTTAGAATTCATTGCTTTCTCGTTCAGTGACTTCGCTGCTGGGTTAACCCGAGATTGTATCCCGAAACGGTCAGTGCCGAACTGTCTAGAGTTTAGTAGCTTCCTATAGCTAAACTTTTATTACGCTATGATTTTAATCTGGTTGTTTTACGTTGTTGCTCGTTTTTTAGTGACGTATAGCGTCAGGTTTAAGAATATATGAATATTTAATCAACTAGTTTTATAGTTAATGTACAGCTGATATGGAGGAGAATAAAACAAAATAAAGACAGGGGCGCAAAAATTAAAAGCAACATACCAGGGTTCCCTCTCACCTGGAAAACCTTGAAAACCTGGAATAGTCAAGGAATTCGTTCTAAGCATAATAAAGTCAGGGAATTGTCAGGGAATTTAAAAATATGGCGTAAAAGTCAGGGAATTTTTAAATATATTTACAACGTCAGGGAATTTTAAAATTAATTGAAATTGACAAATAGTTTTTCTAAAATTTACTTCATTTTTATATCTATTTTACAATGTATTCCAAATCCAAATATTCAAAGAAATAGTTATTTTGTTACAATATGTTGAGTTATTTTTTTATAATGTGTCAGGGAAAACCTGGAAAAGTCAGGGAATTTAACATGAATTTAGAAGAGGGAACTCTGCATACAAACACACACAAATTCCACTTTGGGTTTGTCAGTAAATTTAAATCACAATATTTTGATAAATTATATATTTTTACCTGAAATTCCAGAACAGGGTAAAATAAAAAAACTTATAATTTGGAACAACCGATAAAATTCTTTCTTCAATATTTGTTTTATTTTATTTTAAAATAGTAATTTCATATTATGTTTTAATGAAACAAAACAGAAAAGATAGATTAATTAGGTACGCCTATGCCATAAATCACGCCACTTGTTTTCCGAACCGAGGTCACAAATTAAATGTATCCCACATCAAAAACGCCGGCACATAGATTTACATCTGGTTTTATTTATTTTTGTGTTTTGTACTTTGTGTTTATACAGCAAGTTCCGTAGAAACTTTTTATTTGTTGTGTTTGACTATTTATATATTAATTTTGTAAATAATTTGTACCGTGTACCAAAAACGCAATGCACTGAAGTACAAATTTGTTGTTTTTCGGTAAGTTACACTATGATTAATAATATCATATTGTCACAAAATACATAGATTTTCGTTCTTTGCCATAAGATTTAGTCCGATTGCAAAACCGGGTTAACTATAACTTGAAATATACAGAGGAATAAATCTAGTCTACACCCTGGAATTATGTAGAACATTCGATACATTACCGACCGATTGTGGAAGTATTAGAGATCAGAATAAGTCAGTCCAAGTATCAGTGACAATTAACGTACCTACGATATTGTAGGTCGCTTTCTGCAAGTCGAGCCGCTTAGGCCGAGCAGGAAGTAGCAGACCAGTTACATCTCACCTGTACTCGATTTATATGTGAAACTACATATGAAGGAACAGCCAGTTCAATTGTCGGTCATCTCACCTATGGCATACTGATGAGGGTTAATAAGCCCAAAACCGGTGTATGTTTGGTGGAGTGGCCGACAAGTGTTCTTGGCTGTTTCACACAGATACTGCAGGTATAATTCAATGCCGGTCGGGGCATTAGCCCGCGGAGTAGTTGTTTCCTGCAGTATCATTTATAGATTTTATCAGTGACAATCAAGTCAAGAAATTCTGGTAATTTGAATAGTGATTAAATGAATGTGTTTTAGTATTTTTTTAAGGCTGAAAATGTATAGGGTGATTAATAAAACACGTAAAAGTTAATTATTATTATTACGTGCTGAAGTAAGGCAGTTCACGGAAATCAGTAACAATATTAAATGTCTAAAATTTCAACCACTTCAGTCTAAACCCACTTATTTCAGTAACACTGTATAGATACCTCCCCTTTTTTATAGTCTTTCTTCCTAATATTATTATTAATGTTATTTAGTTGTTATTAGTAAAATGTTGCTGTTGCGGCGGTTGAAGTAAAACTTTTATTTGTATTTTGAATGTTCTCTATAAGTCTTTAAAATAATTCTGTGAATGATTTTATTTCGGTTCTCTCCGGTTTTGGGCCATTAGTACTTGTCTTGTTTAAGTGGGAGTAGATCGGTTCTGTAATTCCGGTTTTCTCTAATCTTATGTAAATAAATTGGCCTCTAAATCAGATTCGGAAATCAACATTTCTTAGAATTCCAATGACTTTTTTTCGCCAACTTTTCACCTAGTAGTGACAAGCGCCAAATAGATGTGCGTCAGTCGTCGGCTCTTTGAAGAAAATGGATTTCGTGTCTCGGCACTTTTGAACTTGACGACTAATTGGAATAAAATATGGAATTTTAAATAATTATTTCGAAATAGCTAACACATGGACTATCATCGTTCTTAGAAATGTAGTAGTTGTTATATCTTTATTAATATAATTTAACGTGTTACAAACCGTGGACTTGTTATTTCTAATCTAACAACCCCACACAAAGAAATGAGAAACATGGGATTTTCTTACGAATTCGGTAAGAGTGGTGGTTACTCTCGGTCGGCTACGATCTCGCTCACACTATATGGTCGATCGTCGACAGTAGTCGATTGGTAGACGTTATAAAGTATACAAACGGCCTAAGTTATAAATAATGGACGAATTAGGCAAAGTGAATTTATAATTCGTTTCTTTCAGCTGAATTGGACCTAGACTCAAGGAACTTTTATTTATTTTTTCAGCTAATGTTTACTTATATATTATCCCTTCTAATATTTGCAAAACTTCTTGCCGTAGTATTATTTCTTGGGTTATCTGGTAACTTTTTTTAAGCACTTCGAGCTGTCAAGTCTTGGTCTTGTCTTGTTTTGCGAGAGTAAAAAAGCAAAATGACATTACCAATCAAGTATGTGTTGGACATGCTAAGTTTTTAATGAACACATTAATTCTAAGTTTATCTTTTATACTGGGTGTAACTAAATGTGGATCATATTTTTTATAAAGCAACTACTTTTGATTTTTACATTTTGTTAAATACCTAAACTAAAATAAATGTAATAAAATGAAGCTATAACATATTCCGCTATTCTTATTTCGCCAAATTAACAACGTCCGCAGTTTGTTTTTTCTTTCGTCCGTTTACAACCTGTTGACATACCGTAATAGATGTGTACCTAAACTTGGTCAATGTCAGAGGTTATTGACAGTAAGACTAAAATAACATGTAAAGTCGTAGAAAAGTTGTTTTTATAAAATTATTTTCCAATGTAAATACGCCTCTCTGCCACTTCGTTAGTTCCACACAGTTGATTTAAACAGGTAACAACAGGCAACACTTACCTGCATGCTGGTACAACTGCTGTCGGGTAATGTCCAGTGGCAGAGCAGAAAATGAAAATAGAAAAACTTATTACCCTTAAATAACTAACTTTCACATAGTACCTTGATTTGTACGATAATTAATTTTTTGTACATACGGTTTTCTAATTATTTAGACTACTACAATTACATTGAATGTGGCTGAGGTACACTATAAATATTTCTGTGACGTCACCGGGAAGGTTATTTTTAGGACGTCGTTTTATTATTAGCGTTATGAACATGAAATTGATGGTAAATAAGAGAGTGGTTCGAGAAAACGTCATGTTAGTTTGATGATCGATTTATGCAAGTTAAATTGCCAAGAAACAGTCCGCGAACCAAACGAGACGTGAAGTTACTCAGGAGTTGATTTGATAATGTGTTGGCTACAACATATTTTGCTCGGAGCTATTTTCCTTTTAATAGAAACCGTTCTACGTGTATAGTAGTAGGTACTCTAGATATGTGAAATATTGCATCCTCATCGATTTTTTACACTATACTTAAATTAAGTATTACACCTATTATTTCAGTCAGTCTAACCAACTTGTGACAGTTTAGCTAATTTGTATTAACTTTCAGCGCTTGAAAGTATAGACATATAAGTCTAATTTAATAATGAAGTGAATAATTTTTGATCATATTCATTCTTGGACAAAAGCGTGCGCGTTTTTATATAGAAAAGGTTACAAATCTGTTATATAATTATCCTACGTTCGTAGTTAAGAAAATGCGTTTGTGAAAAATTTACATTGATCTTTATACCCAAATGTCAAATATTTTAGGTACAATCGTTTGCAATAATAATGGCACCCATTAAAATGAATTTTGCGATTTCTTTTGTACTGCTGACTTATTCGTAATGACATCTACTTTAAATTTTTAACATTAGTTGTTTTACCCACGAATAGAGATTTAATGAAATTTCTACTCAGAACTTCCAGAAGTTCAAATCTGTTTTGAGAGAGTACCATTATTATTGCAAAAGATGTACCTCGCTAGAACAAAGCAACGTGTGAGAAGGATAGGTTTGCACATAATGCACTTTTCTGACATGGATGCACCTTAGCAACCATCATTTTTATTTCTTTCTACTTTGATTGTCATATGAAATTATATTTTTTTAGATGTTTGTAACTTCTAAACAAAAACGGATCGGACCTGTTCATATAAAAAAAATGTTTGACATTAATCCATCTACTCTGTTAAAGTTTACCATAGTAAAGCACCCTGTATATCGCCACTGCTGTTGTAGCTCTTTGGGTATACGCGCGTATACCCTGTCCTTGTCCTATTGGTAGTTCTTTACCTAGATGTTGACGTTAGCTATTAAGGTGCCCGTATCTCTCGCCGTAAAATGATCAAATTTGTGGTGTTTTTTGGGTACTGAAATCTCGAAAAATAAAACTCGTAGAGCAAAAGTAATATCAAAAATAGAATTATTGATGTTTTGTTTATCCACTTTTACTATTTAAACTTTCCTCAAATAATGTAATAACTTTTAAAATGCATTTATATGACACGCATAATTTCGCTATTCTAACCCCACATTTTAACAATTATTTTCACATACTTATAAACAAAAGTGAACAATCTTATATGCAGAACTATGTAAGTTTATGTTATAACAATGTTTACATCTATAGTTGAATTTCAAAATACGTATTTTGAAAGATTTCAGTACCTAAAAATTCATTGGATAGATCGCTTTCTGATGTTAAATATTGATTTTACTTCGGTACCTTTGAATATTTGCAGGTGGCATGAAATAACATCCTTGTTATTTGCTAAACTCTATATTATTCAGTTCTTAAATGTCTAAAATTATTTATATTTGTAGAAAACACTTTTTCAGGAATACGGCGCCCTTAATGAAAGTAATAATAAAATTCACGAAGTTCCTTTTAGAGGTTAGAGTTCGTTGCCTAATACGATTACAACAAGTTTTGATAGATCTATCTGTATCTCGATTAAAAAAAAATTAAATTAGTTTTAGATAATTTGAATTGAAATAGTTTTTATGGGTACCTACTTTTTACACTGAAAAAATACAGTCAAGAAATTAGACACTTATTTGGAAATTAAAAAAACATTGAAAACGACCATGTCAGTGATAAATTAGAATAAAATAATTTCTATGTATAATATTTGCATAAATATTGTTATATTTCATTGAATACAGGTTTGGGGCATGGAGTGTTTACTACTTCCCCAAAAATCGAAGTGATGTTTTATGGAGAGCTCACCATTTACATTTATAATTCATACTCGCTATGCAAATAATTGTTTCACCAGAGGGTATTCCAGGGGATTATCATGTTTAAACATTCTACTGCTACATCGTATCTAATATTTATTTATATCAAAAAGACTACCGAACCGTAGGCGATTCTGAACGAGAACGAACATTAGTTATTTACGTTATGGAATTAAAATACATTGCTAACAGAAATGCCCGGTTAAAAGAGTAATATATTACCTACCATACCTCCAAGTGTTGTATGTTTATATTACGTTTTTTTTCTCAAAGGTAAGTAAGTAAATCGATTATAATATTAACAATTATACCTATGTAAATTATGTTCTTATAATGACAATATTATTATAAGATGATAAACATGTAGGGGCCCTCATAATAAATAAACATCGCTATATTTATAATTTTTATTGCAGTATGATACATATTGCATTTCAGCGAAAGTAAAGAATGTCTCGTATCTCATAGAGCTGGATCGTTGCCTGCAAGCCAGCGGCGTGGGTACGGTGGAGTCGCGCTGAAAAGTATAACTTTCCGTGTTGGTCTCAGGTACAGATGGTTACGAATAATTGCCTTAATTTTGCCATATGATAAGTTGTACTAAACTAAACATAACAATTTGTTACTGTTATTATGTCAGCAAACAGATGTCAGTTCGGCCGTTTCTATTTGCTTCTCTTTCTTGTTTTACTCTTCACCGAAAATTTAAAATTAGTATGCCTAATAAATGATGATCGTTTCTTATAACGTTACATCTATTCGTAATACGATCGTTGGACGTTGGATCGGTCAGTGGTCGCGCGGTTTAAGGCGTTGGTACTTGAATCGAAGTGACTAGACGGAGTTGGTTCGAGCCCAGCTGCCGGTAGACCGTATATAAGCTATATTCGTGGAGAGGATTGGCACCCTCTCTGTGGGTATGGCAGGGTGGAATAATGTTAGCTTGGGTCAATGTGGGAGATTGATGCCGGTTGATATTTGACCACCCCCCTAATTAATGAGGTTTTCCAGGTTTTCCTCATTCCTGCACTGAATAGTGGTTAGGGCCTACCAACGTAAGTCGTTCCTGGCCGCAAATGCGGCCTGCTTAATAATAATATGCCGCCCCCTCTCCCGCACAAGTCTCCGACTTCTGGGCTAATCCCTGTGAATAGAATGAGGGGTAGAGATATTATTATTATTCCACAAGTCTTCTCGAGATTCAAGGTTCCCCAAAGAAAATAATCATATTTGTTGAAGTCTGGCGATCGTGGTCGCCAATTTTCGGGTCATTTATTTTCTCACCCGAACCATTTATTTGGAAACTTTAAATTCAAAAAGTCTCTAATAGATAGTAGTACTAAAATGAGGCGGTACCCCATTAACATTTAATAGATTTGGCAAAATAACTGGGTGTTCAAAGTTTAAATTTTATTCTGAAATTTCTCAACAATTGAGAATGTTATGATAGCATGACTATAAAAATTGGCAGTGTTGGGTTTTTTGGTGTGAGAATTACGAACTCACTCTCAATAGGTCATGCATCTGCTCTGTCCCAGTTCTTATGTTCTGTATATTTTTAATTATTTGGAATAGAGTTTTCATTAGTTTGATTAACACGAATTTAGGGATTTTTTTATAATTAATTCAAACCCTTTAACACCTGTAAATAAGGTAAAACGGCACGCGTGGATAGTTCTGCGTAACAAATAAATAGTAAGCTCACCGAAACTTAGTATTCAAAGGTGTTTCAGATACATATTTATTACCTACGTTATATTTTATTTTTAGGCTTGACATTAGTGCGGCTTAAAATACGAGTTACGCTCGTTCGGAGCCACGATAGTGGCGTACATGACCAGGTGGAAAATAATTCATTCAAAAACTCACGCATGAGTGCGGCGACGCCCGGAAGTAGGATTCTCTACCTGCTATTTAGTCGCGAAAATTATCGTTCGTGGCGTTACGAAGGAGAACTACTTTTCAAGCAATGGGTACCATTACTGGTTTAGCCATCGCAGAGAACGGCCAATTAAAACGTTTACATAATTCCATATATCATTTGTGAGAGATATGAGCGTATGGCATATGGTTGTTTTAGTAGTTTTAGGAAATGAAGTGAGAAGAAAGAGGAACAATTAATTGTTTAATTTACTTTTTTAACACTTTTGTTTCATATTGTATATAATATAAAAATAAGTAAAAAAATACTTAGGTAGGCTTCTTTAAGGGCGCTGTATTCTCGAAATAGTGCATTCTACAAATACAAATAATCTTTAAGAACTGAATAATATAGAGACTAGCAAATAACAGGAATGTTATCTCACGCCACCTGCGAATATTCAAAGGTACCGAAGTAAAACGAATATATAACGACTGAAAGCAGTCTAACCAACACATTTCTAGATACAGAAATCTTTCAAAATAACGTATTTTTTTAAATTTAACTGTAGATGTAAATATTGTTATAATATAAACTTCAATGGATTTTGTTCTGAAAATAAACTAGCATAGTTCTGCAAGATTATTCACCTTTGTTTATATGTGATAATAATAGTTAAAATGTTAGGATAGCAAAGTAATGTCTCATAAACGCTTTGTAAAAGTTATTTGAGGGGAATTTAAATAGTAAAAGTAGATAAATTAAAGCATCAAGAATTTTATCTTTGATATTCGTTTTGTTCTACGTGTTATTTTTCGAGATATCAGTACTTTAACAATATTGTTTTGTTATGACAGCAACATAACGTTTCTGAAGCTTATAATGCAGCTTATTGTGCTGGAATTATCAATTTCTACTAACGGCTAAAAAATATTTTCTTCAATGCACGTAGAACTGATTATGTCGTACACTGATTGTTGTTGGTTATTTATTGCCTAGATCAATAGTGTGAAATAACACAAATTACTACTTGTAAATTTGCATCATAGGCGCCGAAATTTGAAAATTGTTACATTGGTGACATAGAAAATCCCTATATTACGTTACATAAATCAATTTTTCGGCATCTATGAACGGTTGAACATTATTTGTTCTATATTTTGTTGCACCCTGTATATCTATTGCCACAATGACATCACTGAATAATGTAAGAACTGAAGGTCTAATAAGGGTAGTCATAATCAGTGTTGATAAAACGTAGCTTTGTTAATTGTGCTGTTAATTTTATACTGGAAGAAACTGGTCCACAGCGAACAGGAATAATTTAATTCCTCGATATTTCAGCTAATTAATGATAATCAGTCGCTTGCAAATTGTACAAACTTATAAAATATTCCTTTTGCTGCTTCGGCCCGAATTTCAGGTATTTCGCCGATCCGAAAATAAATATTTAACGCTCCTTTAAAATAATACGTTCAAATTTACCTTCAAAATGCCGTTCTACACGGAGCAAATTTAAAATATAGCTCGGGGAGAGAGCGTTCAACCGTGTGTCGCCCACAGGTGCTTGGCATAGACATCAAAAGACACACTTGAGTGTCGATTATTTTTTTTAAAGGGTCCTATCTCTCGTTTGAGGGGTGTTATTGTTTATGGCCGAAAGTCGCAACGTCGCCGCCGCCTGTTTGATTTGACAAATGCGTCTCATCGTGCGCGATGAACGATTCCCCATCCATCATCGTCGAGGTGGAAAACACGATGTTCACGCTCGAGCGCGACCTGGATCAAGGTATGGTAGAAAAGTGACAGAATTCGGAGGTTTCTTTACCTGATTTTGTAATAAATGAGTGGAGACGTGGGTGTATAAGATTGGGTTGTGTTGACTACAAGACTTGTAACGTAATAGTTATTTACAATATATGTGTTGTAAACATTCATATTAACATGAGGTGTTAGAGTTACCAAACGAGGCGTCGCTCAAGTTTGATAAAATAGAGATTTTTCCACCATTAAATAAATCGCGCAAATATTTGCGAATTCCGCATTCAAAAGGACAAAAGCTTTAGAATACATACACACTATTTACTATTATTGGTTACTAGCACTGTCGCTATAACGGCCACACATTAACACTTATTATATCATATCGTACTGCTTTCCATATGACCTTCATGCATTCATGTTTCGTCAAAATTTAATATATTCTACGATCCAGATTATGATCTTTTAATATTTATTCGCTATATCATTATTTCGTCTTTTTCTATCAGTACACTCCTTTTTTATTTCATTTATACGGAAATTCACCTACTATAATTCATATGTCACGTATAATTTGCAAAAGCACTCTTGCATATAGATATAGCAATCCAATTTTTTTTGTCGAAAACTCATTTTAAAAATACTATCTTTCTTCCGCGAGTTTTCATCATTTTCCGTTTCACAGTTGTACTTCTTTACCACTTTCTTATGTGCACTGTATATATATGTATATGCTGCTCACGTAAAATTTTGTTAACGAAATACATATTTCAACATCACTTGCACTCATTTTGACATCGCGCTCTAAGCTCTTTATACATGTCATCATCCGATATTCCTCACTTGTTAAATTAGAACGAATACGCTTAAAGCTTGAATTATTCTCCATTCTTAAGAACACAACATGATATATTTTTCAAGTTCAAGTGAATAACACCTTAAATCGTAGAGCAGTTAAAGTGTGTTTATTTTCAAGTTTTTATTTGAAATAAATTATTGAGAGTTAAAACGTGTTCTGTAAACGGACACTTGGGGTGCATCTTGTGTTGAGGACAGCTCGGCTAGAATTACCAGATCGAAGATATTTGATTGAGATTTCTGCAATAAATGGTAAATTGTGTTCATTGAAAAATTAACGTGTGTACCGTTATCAACTGCGATAAAAACCTGTTGTTTTTGTCCTGCGGATTGGACACTTGTCAACTGGTCTGCTATATTCATAAATTCGATATTGGTTCAGTATGCCGGCAAAAATGTTTTGTTCCTGTTGTAATAAGTCAGCTGAGCAACAATACATGTTAACTTGCTCAGTATGTAAAAAAAATTTCAAAAATTCTTGTGTTAATATCTCCAATTCGGAAATTCGTATAATAAATCCAGATAAAGGATATGACTGGTCTTGCACGTCCTGTATATCTCAAAAAATGATATGACCAACTTAAAGGCGTTGCTAATTGACCTACAGAATAAAATTCGATCTTATTGAGCAATTTGATTTTGAAGAGGTTTTGGCCGAGTTGGATGATAGAAATAGCCGTAAATGTAATATTGTGATCTTTGGTGTGTCGGAAGCGGATAATGCTCTTGATTCGAAGAAACGCATTGATGAGGACAAGAAAACTGTATCAGGCATTTTGTCTGCCATTAACTCTGATGTTAATGTAGCAGATAACAAACTTATGCGGTTAGGTAAATTTAATCAAGAACGCGCTAGACCGATTAAAGTCACACTCAGCAGTGAAAATGACGTCAGAAGTGTCGTCAGAAACAGCAATAAGCTGAAAGGCCATAGGCAGTTTAACAGGGTGTTCATTTCATTCGATCGTACACCCAGACAGCTCCAGCACTACAGAAGACTTAAAGAGGAACTTGCTGCGCTTCATAATGAAGGAAAGACAAATTTTAGAATTAGGTATGTCAAAGGAGTACAAAAAATCGTCGAAGATTTAAACTAAATCCGCCCAGCAGTTGTGCTCAGGAATACCATAATAACTTTTGTGCTACTATCAAAACGTAACCGGTTTGAATACTAAAGTCCTACCGTTTTTTTCGTTGGTTTCTCAGGGTGAATTTGATGTGATTGGTATAAGTGAGACTTGGCTGCAGGATAGTGTGAGCAGTTATGAACTATTCCCAAACCTGTACAACGTATTCAGATCCGACAGAAAACTTGAAAACTCGGGTCTTTCTACCGGAGGTGGAGTATTACTAGCTTGTAAGACAGATATTAAATCGGAAAGGCTTAATTTGCAGCAATTTGATGTACTTGATTTGGTGGATATAGTGGGTTGTAAATGTAGCTTTTATTTTAGTATTGTATATGTCTTTGTTATTTATTTCCGACCTGGTACCTCTGTGGATCAGTACCAATTGTTTTTGAAATATTTGAAAGCTTAGAAATTTTGTATGGTAATCAGTTATTAATTATGGGAGATTTTAATATCCCAGAGCTAATGGCAGGTGAAGTGAACCATCCTAAGGTGTTATCAGTGAATAATTTTCAAGCATTTTTTGATTTGAATCAGTGTAATGTGGTCTACAATTCTCTTTATCGAATGCTCGATTTGGTGTTTTGTAATTTTGAATGCTCTGTTACTCACAATAATGCTCCGTTGGTTGCAGAGCATGATTATCACCCTTCTTTATTTATTGTATGTAGAGTGACTGATAGATTGATAAACTTTCCCCAAAATAAAAATCAGAGAAGTTATAATTTTACTAAGGCTAATTATATTGAATTATATAGTGCTATTTCCCATACAGACTGGTCTTTTCTATTACAGTATGATGACATAAATATGGCAGTAGCTGAGTTTTACTCTACCATCTATTCAATTTTTGATCTTCACGTGCCACTTTATAGAAATTCACAATCAAATAAGTTTCCAAAATGGTACACTGCTGAAATGAAACAAAACATTAAACTAAAAATAAATGTTATGAAAAATATAGAAAAACAAAGTCACCATTTCATTTTGCGGAATTTAAGAGACTTAGGGCAGTTATTAAACAGCAAATTAGGGTAGCTTACAACCATTACGTTTTAAGTATTCAAAACGCTCTGCCCGAAAATTCCAAATTCTTTTGGTCATATTTAGTGGCAAAAAGAAAATCCACTAGGATCCCAGGTAACATGAAATACGAAAACCAAACGTTTATTCAGCCCGAGGATATTGTAAATGTTTTTGCTGAATTTTTTAACAGTGTTTATTTGCCTTATGACAATAACTTTCAAAACTATGTACCCAACTTTGATTATAATGAAACAATTTCAATACCTTCTTTCGAAATCCAGGAGATAGAGTTGGCAATTAAGAAACTCAAACCAAAGCTTACATCTGGTCCGGATCAGATCCCCGCTTTCATAATCAGGGACGGTGTCTATACATTTTCTGTGCCTCTTCAAATCTTATTTAATCTAGCCCTGAAAATTGGCGTTTTTCCGGATTGTTGGAAATCCGTTAGGGTTTGTCCAATATTTAAAAACGGCGATGTCTCATTAGTTAATAACTACCGCCCTATAGCGTTGCTATCAAATTTTGCAAAAAATTTTGAAGTATGTTTATATAATCGTATTTATTCCTCAATTAAACCTCTTATTTCACCTGCGCAGCATGGATTTTTATCAGGTAGATCTACTCAAAGCAACTTGTTAGTATTTACCCAATATGTTTCTAACATTTTGGATTCGCATGGCAGGGTAGATGTCATATACACAGATATATCAAAGGCCTTCGACCGCATTGACCATTGCATTTTGTTGAAAAGTTGGAAGCGTTTTGCTTTGGACCTCTTTTAATTAAGCTATTTTCCTCCTATATAAACAACAGAACCTACTTCGTTGCATTCAATGGATTTAAATCTCAACAGCATTTCGCAAGTTCAGGAGTCCCTCAGGGATCCAATCTGGGACCGCTGTTATTCTTAATGTTTATTAATGACATCTGCTCTGTCTTAAAGTGCGAACATTTAATTTTTGCGGACGATATGAAAATCTTCAAGGAAGTTCACGATACTTTGGACTGTTCTAACTTGCAGGAGGATCTTAATAATATTTATAAATGGTCCGAAGAAAATCGATTGCATTTAAATGTCGCTAAATGTAAAGTGGTCACTTATACTAGGAAGTTGAATTATGCAAAGTATGAGTATAAAATAAGTGACAAAACTTTGCAATATGAAGGAATAATTAAAGACCTTGGAGTTCTTTTTGATTGTCAATTGAGTTTTGTTGACCATATTATTCTGATACAAACGCAGGCTAGAAAAATGATGGGTCTTATAGTTCGCAACTGTCAAACATTTACTAATATTCGAGCTCTAAAAACGTTATTCTTTGCATATGTTAGATCTAAGCTTGAGTATTGTTCACTGGTCTGGAACCCTTATTATCAAACTCACTCCGATTGTCTCGAAGGGGTACAAAGAAGGTTTCTAAAATATTTACAATTTAAATCAGTTGGTACTTACCCCGAACAAGGTTTTAATCACAGAACTCTATTGAACATGTTTAACGTTGAGGCATTAGAAACCCGCAGACTATACCAGTCAGTGAAGTTTCTTTACAATTTAGTTGGAAATAGAATAGATTGTTCAAACTTGCTTGCCCAACTTAATTTCCTAATTCCTCGCAATGCAGTGAGAAATCATGTTACTTTTACTTGCCAAGGGCTAACACTAATTTGTTATTAAAGTCCCCTATATATGTTATGTGTAAGACATTTAATGTAATCTGTGATAATTGTGATATAAATGATTGTTCTCTAAAGACGCTGCATACATGTGTTAGTAACCATGTTAATATTTAATTAACTATATTATTTTACATATTGCATCGTGTTGTTAGTTTATGTCGCTTTAACCTCTTTTCTTTTTATTTGCTGCTATTTTTATGGATTTGTAAATTTGCCATTGAGTATATGTAAACATTCGTGTATGTTTCTTTTAAGTTATGGGTATATGGGATTGTACACACTACTATTCTTAGGTGTTATTAATTCAACATATTTATTTATATATTTTTTCTAGATTTATAAAATGTGTAATTTAGCTCTGTAATTGGAAATTTGTATTTCTGTTGGGCTAATAAATGATTATTATTATGATTAACACAAAATCACTAATAAAATTAATTACATTCATAATTAAATCAGCGCAAGATATACCCGAAATTTTGCCCGCCCGAACGATATACCCGCTCATGATAGCGCTGGAAATGAAACAGTTGAATCCGACAATTCGTCGCAGCCAATCAAAAGCTGCAGTCGATGCGTACTTACTGCAGCAGAAGCTGTGTAATCGGGTATGCTTTCAGAGATATGCGGCACACGATTTTGTAGGACAAATATACAGTCTGCATGTATATTTCTTTGTGTTGACTGCTATAAATTGTGAGCAGGTTTATAACATAAGTTACTCTCTAGATTTTTGGCCGTCAACTATAATTGATTTCCAAGACACTCATGCCACAGTGGATTATGGCTACACCCCAATACATTTTCACGTCGAAGGTCCAAGCCATACTTTGCGATTCTTTTCATATAGTCGCGGCAAGAATTCAGACGTCTTACTGACGCTACGCAATTGTTTTTTTTTTGCCAGCATAATTTTCGATATTTGGTCGCGTTAAAAACAATCATTTTTTACAGTTTAGTATATAGTTTCATTACTCTCAGTTGCAGTTTCCTAAATATTTTGATGAAAATATAGTGAATTATTCATTTGTTCGTATGACGTAAGTCGTCGGAATTCTTGCCGCGACTGTATATAATTTCGTAAAGATTAATGTGCCTCACGACCGTTTACATCTTAGTTAAGTCCTACTAGAGTGCGACTGGATGTCACGTCTGCGGGGTGGAAACACCATATCCCGTTCGTGGGTGGCACACCTAGCGCGGAGACTTGGTAGGCCTCGGTTAAAGTGATGTATGGGCCGCCACAGGCCCTGATAACGCCCGCAGTTCCCCGCGGGTTCGGACACTGTTACGCGCTCCGACGCGATGGACCGCTCCGTGTTCTCTCCCCGGGGTATGTCCTCGGCGTAATGTCACCACGTCCGTTAATTAAGCGTAATAGAAAACTGCGCGCCGCCATGTTGTCCGTGCGCCCTTCGCACTGTTTTCGATACAGGGAGGAAACGAGGGCGAGGTCGGTAGATGTTTTTGTGCTGCAGAAATGAGCGCTCGAGATGGTTTTTTCATAACAAGTACACAAACGGTTAGAATCAAGTATAAATTTCACTTTGATTGATTAAACTCAAGTGCTTAATTCTAAATTCGAATACATGACATTTATTGTCGTGTTACAGGACATTTACCAACATTTTGACACCTGAGTCAGACATATCTGACCACAGGTTCAGCATTTCGATTTACTTCAAAAATACGGTTTTTAGTGATATTTGAGGTTGTGTTATAAGTACAGCGAATTGTTTTGCTTTTCATTGCTCTCCAAAAGCCATTTTTTCTTTCATCTTGAAAACTATTTTCTCTATTGACCTGAATTTTTTCATCAACACAAAATACTATAGCGCTTTCGACAGTGCATACTAGGTTTTAAAAAAATCATTTTTCTAAAAATTAATTCTAAATTGAAAACTCGTGAAATATGTATTGAAAATTTCCATATGAGGACAACTATATGAAATATTATTTTCTCCCTATGTACATATATCGATAATAGAAAACAAAGTGTTAGGATCAATGATAGTGAATCTATTTCTCTTAAAATTTCTTGAGGCGTTCCGCAAAAATCAATTATAGGTTCTATTCTTTACTTTTCGTATACTTCAGATTTTGTTAATAAAATAAATACGGCAAATATTCATTTTTATGCTGAGGAGACTCAATTATATTATGTTTTTTCAACTTATAATATTGATGTTGCAATTAAGGCTATTAATAATGATATTTTAAACTTAATTGAAATTACTAAAAAACATCGTTTAAGTATTAATGCTACTGAAACTAAAATTATGTTTTCAAAATGTCGGAAAAATGTATCAAATTTTTGCTTAACTGTTGATGGTCAACAGATCTTTTCTATCGCGGAGGCTAAAAATTAGGTCTTATACTTGACTCGAACCTGATGTTTAAATCGCATATTAGCAACTGCATTCGCAAGACACTCGGCAAGACATATTGTAATCTTAAATTAATTTATAATAACAGGCAGTTTTTATCCAAGGAAGTTAAGTCAATTCTATGTATGTGCGTTTTATCTCAATTTAATTTAGGGGATTCAGTTTATGGTTCATGTGCTGATTCTGCTGACTCCCAGACGAGTTCAGTTAATGCAGAACTCTTGCTTGGCGTCAATTTTTGGAGTCAGACAACGTCAACACGTGTCTTAAATTATCTGAAATTGATTGGTTAACTATGTATAATCGTCGTTTTTGCACAGTGCTTGTTTATTTCACAAAATTATTTTATATAGGGCACCTCCTTGTATCTATAATAAAATATCATTTAGAATTGTTAACATACGATTTAAGGGTAGTTTGACTCCTCCTCAAAATAAATAAAATGAAAATTGAATTCTAATCAGTTTAGGAAAAAATCAGTTCTAATGTTAGTATATTAATCTTCCAACTATTTGGGTTGTTACTTAATTAGGTTTTGATAATTCTATTTTGGTGCCATATTGTTTGGTTCAGCTTAGAATTAATACCAGAAGCTGTGCTTTAACCGACGCAGTAATTCTCGGATTTTTTTCCTATTTGTTTATTTTTCTGTTTTTTTATGATGCAATTTTTTTGCTATTGTATCTATATGGAAAAATAAAAATGTTTACAATTATAAATTCTGAAATCTGCTTTCCGCTCTTTGACATAAAGACATTAAAGGAAGACTGTATATTTGAGGTTGCAATTTACCTACCCCTAAATTCTTAGATGAGATGAATATTGTTTATTTCGGTCGATATAACTTCTGGAAAACTTTTCCTCTTTATCTTGATGTTTGAGAAAGTTTCAATTGGGCAAATGTTGACATCACCCAAGCCCATTTTCTCTGCAGAATGTAAGTTGTCAGAGTGTTATTTATCGGAGCTCCTAGATTCTCCGAGTTTCTATTGCTTCTAAATTAACTATTTGTGTTTACAATTTCTTACAAATGGCGCTGAAATTGTTACGATTTGACGTCTGGGCAGCAGAGGCTTTGTTTTGGGCAGTATTTTTAAAGTAGAGATAATAAATAATTCAATAATTCATGATGGTGTCCTAGTATTATAATCCTGTAAGATGCCAATGAGTAGGAAATATTCATTGTACAATAATATTAAAATTCTAGATTCCTGTTGGCCTGTTTTGTATTCAACAAAATCTGTTTTTTCTTAATTAGCGGTTTGCTGTCATGTTATACAGTTTTTTTGTTTTAATGCAGCGGATGAGACATTTAACAATTATTGTTCTTACCTAATGGTTTGAAAACACACGAACATGTAATAATTCCAATTATTGTCATTCTCATAGCTATCTCGGCAAAAAGATTACTCATTCGCTTAAGTTTAACAAAAATAGGAAGTATAAATAGACAGAGAATAGAATTCTGCCCTAAAATTGCAAAAATATACAGGACTTCCATTAAAAAAATATAGGTATAGTTTTGCCGAGGTTTTGATTGTTTGAAAATAACAAAATGCGACGCTTGATCTTTCAACACCTTGTATGAAGTAAAGCAACTTGTAAGATATTATTAGAATGCTTAAAGATTCATCTATCCGTTGTATTAAAATTATTTTTGTAACTTCTGTAGCAAATGATATTGCTAATTTCAAACATGACGATGAACAATTATTATTATTTTCACTATCATTACTATCACTACTAAGAATTATTTCAGAGCAAGACATTTTGAAACATTTGATGACTTAAGTGTAAATATCTCGAAAAAAAAAATAGGTAAAGGAAGATCTTATGAAACATGGGAATTTTACAGTGATAGCTTCCTGAAAATAGTTTAATTGAAAAGCTCTTATTCGATTATACAAGTTTTCAGAAAAAAATGGTAACTACAACCATGAAAACTTCTATCGGTCCATCACCTGTATTTTATCTTTTATAACAGCATTCATTTGTCCATATACACAATACTTACAGGCCAGTATGTATTTTTCAGTCTATTTTATCCTCTAATCTTCTATGAAATAGATAAATAGAATTTTTTTAAAAATATTTCACTTTGCTTACAAATATTCTAAAATATATGTATTTAAAATTATTTTAGATTCTTTTCAGTACAATTACAAAACTCCTATCTATTGCACTGCCTTTCTCAACAAGATAAACACCGTTTGCAAAAAATACAGAATTATTGTGTTCGTTTCATTTCAAGTGTTCCTCAATTTAGTTACATAACTTCACATTTGTGTTCCTTCAATATTTTGAAGAATACCAAACCTATATACTTATGTGATAAAATAAAATGGAGATCTGGATCACACACTAAAATTTTGATATTACTGAGTAGCAAAGCATATATTTCTTTTTACAATACTGAAAAATTTAAAAATTCTTTTTCGTATCTGCCTTGTTATTAATAATATAATAATTTACCACTTGTGTCACAATGTGTCAGTGACAACAGTTAAACATATGTTAAAAATATTTTTTTTTATGATTTGGTATTCTTCGATGTATGTAGGTTTTAATTGTTTTCTGTTTACATTTTGTCGTATTTATTGTTCTGTTTTTTGTATTTAATTGTTTCTATTCTGCTCTTTTTGCCTCAGGAGGTGTTGTCAACTTTGTTGATACACTTTCCTTTTGTAAAGAAAGATTGTATACTTTTTTTGCAATAAATTGCTGATATTGAGAACAAAGTCGGATCACAATGGCACTTATGTGATTAATTATTCAGATAGCAACACATATAAAAAAATATATCAGTTACTTATTTTTTGTATTTTATAAGTTCATACTTGTGCACTTTCCTTCTGCAGATATCGATCTTCAATATTTTTGCCAGTTACATGCTCGCATACCGCTATAATGAGAACAAAAAAAGAACGATTGGGATCGGTGCAAGGCACCCGGTTTAACCCATTTGTACGGTCGTTACCGAATTCGGAGCGGATCGTAAGGCCGCAAGCACATTATAACAGGGCTCTTGCGCGAATGCGGGTCACGTGGTCTAAGATTAATGGACCCGTATGCGTTCAGACGACTGCAGCAACAGTAATCGAGTTAGCGTTTTGGTACGACCCCGATAACGATTATGTGCAAGGAGGAGGAAGAAGGGTTACGGATGTGATCGATAAGGGATTGATTGATCGTCAGACGAAGGGTTGATGGTTTTGTAATGGTAAACGCATTTTAATTGCAACCTCAAACTCTTTTAAAGTATGTACTTGGTGGTGTTGGCTTAAAATAGGGTAACGTAACAGTAAATCTTTACAAGTGCTTCTTGTCGTTAAGTTCAAGGTTTCCATTGAAATGGAATTTATGAACCATTACTGTGTAAAGGTTGTCACAGATCTAGGTTCTTAAACAGGAGAGGTTCCCTACAAACTTTCGTTCAATGACGTTGCAGTATTTTTGAAATACGATGACTTAGTTGGTATTTAATTTGATTTTCGCTATCCAACTCAGTGTTTCAGTGTTAGTTATATTTGAATTTTCAGTTGTTTAATGATTTCTGTGTTGTGTTCTGGGTAGGGTTCTGTGATGTGTTATATGTTGCTAGACAGTACTGTTACAATATTATTAACAGTTTAGAACATCTAAGAATCTTAAACAGACAGTTTATTCTGTAACCTATAACTGAGCAGTTAGGTATGCCAAGTGTTTTCAATGCTGCCATAATTTCTTTTTGTTTTTTTCAAGTACTACAATATACATTGTGTTCTCAGAATTATAACGCAACATAATTTGAGACTTAACATACAAGTATAAAACACGAAAATAATTCCAATAACACAAAAATAATGATGCGTGGCACAGGGATGCTTCTAAAATTGACATTTTCGATGGTATCATCTGAGTTTGTGGACGGACAAAGCGAAAGAAATCAGTAGTTTGTTAGGCAACCTACTCTATTTAGGGGATCCTGGTGACAGACTTTGTTTCTTAAGTTTATGTTGTGTGATATACGTATATATAGAAAAAAGGAAATTTCTTGGATAACAATAAAAAAGTGTTAAAGAGAGATCAGAATTAATTTAAATTAATATGTCATTTAGTTATGGCGTTAGCATTCATGACTACGCAGTATTTTGGCTATCTGATGTTCATTACTTATTCATTTCCGGGATTCTCAGAAAATGATTAGGCAATAGCCAGTCTGCTGGAAAGAGGCTCCTGTGTCACAAAATGACCGTAGAAGGTTACAAAGTGTAAAAATTGAATTGATTGATGCAAACGCCTATGCGCGATGCAATTAATTCGATTAAAAAAACTCACAATAGTCAGTTAACAATAATGCTAAACATATTGATGTTGAAATTTACTTAATAAAACACATATTGGAACTAAATATTACAACTTCTGATTAAGGTACGTGAGTGATGCATTCCAGGGTCGTACTTTATTTTCATATATCATAGTAAAAGATTATTAAAATATTTTTTTGCAGAAATGTAATTTTGACACAACAAGCACCATGGAGAAAAAAATGATGCATTTTAATTGAATGAAAAAGAAGTTTAAAAATATGCGTTACATATTACTCTTCTCATCCCATTCGTATCCTACATGAAATAGCTACTGTTTGCTATGTGTAGCGTATTTAACAAGAGCAGTCGTTTTGACTATTTTAATAGTAAATGTCCACATTTTAATATTTATTGATATACTTATGTGTTTTATATTTGTAACAATGTATCTACCACTTCAATTTCAGTACAGGATTACCAAATTTAAATGTCAATTTTTAATATCAGTGGCAGTAATATATTTGTTTCTTGTGCGGGTGAAACGTGATCGATTGCTCGTTTTCGTCGAGCTTGGTGCTCTATTAAATATGTCATTGTTCTGATAACGTTCAATTTAAAGGCAAAGAGGACCCTGAATGAATAAAACCAGCCTCAACCTAAAACTGCAACCCGCACAATTTGCCGTTTTGCACAATTATTATGTATCCTGGGCAAGGATATTTGTATAAATATTACTAATCTGTTACGGCATCTGGCCATTTATATATTTATCAATTTTTTAAAACTATCATTTATAAAATATGTCCATATATATTGAACTCCATGTGCTTCAAGTTATCATTTTAAATAAAAACGATAATGCAGATCGTAACAAATTACAATTTTTCCGATTCCACTTTTTTGTCAGCACGAAATTAAAAGAGATAGGGGGAAAACAGAAGCACATTACTCTAATATTCTTGTAAGGCGAACGTTTCTGAACTATACAAAATTGTACATCTATATAGAATAGCCTGAGCCAGCAACACAAAACGAAAAACTGCAGCAACACAAAACGAAAAACTGCAGCAACCATTTTCTCCACGCGTTAACACAGGCTAGACTGATCCTAAATTCGCGAGTCCACTATAGAATATACAGGGTGTTCTGTATAATAACCGACACAGAACAGATTGTTATTTTATAGTTTTATTACTGTCAAATATTAATGTTGTAATTAATACATTTTTTCTTGAAAACCATAAGCGTTTTAAAATTTAACGAGAGTAAAAAAAGTGTTTTAAATTAAATTTTGCGCGTGATATTAAATTCGATCAATGGAAATATAGTTTGGTATAACTGTAGGGGTGACTCACCCTCAATGAAGGTTGTAGTGTTTCAATTTACTTGAAATCACAGTCAAAGAAGGTCAATAATAAACCCAAATCATGTACCAAATTTGGTTATAAGTATTTCAAAAATATATATTTTTTTCGAAATATTTGCCCCCACTTTGAAGGCCTTTAACTCCGCCTATTTACATCTTTGTATACAGGGTGTCTGTGAAAGACTGGGAAATCTCGGAGCTGGAGATACTGGTGACCAAAAACAGTCGATTGAGCCAAATATGCCTTATCAGAATGTTGCTGGTTTCAAATATACAGGGCGTTCAATACTAGAATTTTATTTTGAAATATCTCAATAACTTTGAAACCTGTGGGAATATTAAAAAAAAATTACACAATTGTGGTTTTTGGCACGGCAAATAAGAATTTTTAACTAATTTTGACGTCACTAGTAGAGGGCGCCACTTATGGCACAGCATGTTTCTTTTAAATCTTTTAGATTAACAGAACGGTAAATTATGGAGACGTACAAAATTTGAAAAAGATCGGCCTGCTTTGCTAAAATCTTTGTGCTTGTTGAAAAGATTGCCCCGATCGCCCCTACGCGATTCTGGTAACAAACGAAATGTCGTGTATCGAAGCGGCACTGGAAAAATGGGGAATCGACAGAAGCATTCGAGTCGTTCGAAAAAATGGATCTAGAGATACTAGAAAAAACCTGGAGTATTCCATTGGTCTATAAAACAAGAATAAACGGCCGAGTTAGTCGGTCGTGTATTACAGTCTTGAATTGAAGTGTTCATTTGGAGAGATCAAAGCGATTTAGATAGTGACTAATTAAATAGTGTTTAGTTGAGTTGTAATTAGTATCCAGTAGTGTACGGAGTAGTTAATAAAGATAAGTAATTAATTAACAAATTGTTTTTCTGGCAGTAAGAAAAATTCGGATTGGGAAATCCGTGACAGTATGTTTGGTTCAATTGCAATATTTTGGGACCCACTATATGTCGGTTATTATGCGGAACACCCTGTATAATAGAGCTTAACAATTATTTCCCTCTTAAGCTGCAGTAAAATAATGCAGGGCCAGCTTCCAGTTTAAAATAATCTCATAGTTTCAGAATTGCTTCAAAATAGTATTCAGTTATGGTTCATTATCCATAAGGAAAGTACGAATTTAATGTTATCCATTACAAGCTTTACATCCTGCACGCAGTTTTGGTTTTTGATCCCTATAGCTCTAGTTTAAGAATTATTAGTTGGTTTGCACAGAACGTTGCGACTTTGGTTTCGTATTGAATGGAAGTTCGCAATTTGCAAGTAGGTTAATGGCAAATCTAGCTAGAGGAAGTAATTGCACCGCCACTTTGCAAATCAGGTGTGAAATTGTTAGAAATATATTGGAATCCGGCTTTGAGTTAAGTGTTAAGTTAATTAGAATCCTATTTGGGACGTCCTTTTAACGTTCGTATATTCATAAATAAAGTATAATGAAGGAAAATGTGGGTACCAAAATAAACTTCAGATATTGAGAAATAACATACAACTGTTGACATAAATAAATGAATATAGCATGACACTTCTTAATAATTGTGTTTTTATGTTAAAGTACAATTTGTAGCAAATAATCGAATCGCGTGACCCTATCATCTTTGTAAAAAGGTACTAGTCTACTTATTAAATGCTCAAACTGAATTCACACTTGTATAGCTTGAATATTGTTTCCACGTCCTTACCAAACAAAAGACGATTATTTGTTTAACAATTAATTAATAATAACCTCGTGTCGCATTTTCTAATTAAGCTGTATTTATATTTTAATCAAGTAGAATCAGTTACATACATGTACAGGGTGTGACGCTTGCAATGAATACTATTAAAATCAGTAAGTGTAACCATAATATTATTTTAGAATTAAAATAATAAATATTATTTTATAAAAGAAGTGGTTGTTAAAGTAGGTGGCCGACATCTGTTGATATGTTTCGGAACTACTGTAGAGGTGAACAAAACATTACTTGCATAATAGAAGTGTTAAGTTTTGTGTATTTTTAAATATGTTTCTATAATTTTTTCTGTATAAATAGGACCAGAACAGGTAGCAAATTTTATATTTTTTTTTATAAAAAAGGGTACAAGAATGCAAAACAAAGGCCAGAATATTTGCACAAAATCTCGGAAAGTCTGTATTGTTCTCTAGTGCTACTTTTACTGTACCTACTTGATATTTCCCGTAGACGCGATACTGCAAGCAGAATTGAGAATAGGAAAACTGATAACAAAACACATGAAAGGTTGAAGCAAGCAATTTCTTATAGAGGATTTTATGCCAGGTAATTATAACTAAATTATGTTGTGAATTATTATTTACCTAAGGATGTTTTTAAATCTATTACACATTACGCTGCCAAGTTGCTTTATTTAATAATATAGATATTTTATGAGGTGGCTGAACTAAACCAGACGTCTGTAAACACAGGTTTTTAACAGCTTGGGGCTTCTCACGTTCTACCCCAGACAAAATTATGTCTCGCCTCACCTTCTTTTAGAGGTAGCATACGATCCCCCAAGTAGTCCCCATTTTATAGATATCTGAATCTGAAAGGTTGAGGTAACGTATATACTAGGAATTCACGATATATATATGCACTCTGGGAATAAGTCTTACATTAAAGTTTGGTAACTCTTGAAATACCTGTCACCTAAAAATTACAAGAATTGCACCATAATTGCGGCAATTGCAAACAAATTGTTGTTCATCCCTATATCCGACACCTTAATTTTAAAACACCATCTAGTGGTTCGGGAATTTTGCGAATAACGCTAGTATAATTTCAAGAAACAACTACTCCGCGGATTAATGACCCGACCAGCATTGAATTACTCCTGAAAAACAGCAACGGTTAGTCGTCAGCGGTGCCATCAGGCATATACCGGTTTATTTGATCTTGTTAGTATGTCATAGGTCAAGCTAACTGACGAATAAGTCAGGCTGTTCATGCCGGCAGGAGGATATGAGAGCGTGAGATGTAAGTGTCTACATCTTGTGCGCGAATCATGCGAATTGTTCATGAATGACTTACCACTACCGTCGACAACTATGCAACTTACAACTCATTTGAACATGGTGCAGCATATGAACAAAGCGAGTCGTACTGACTTTTTTTACATTCGTTATTTCTTTATTTTTTTTTCTCAGAAAATGCGAATGTTGAACTTTTTCAATACAGATATATTTTAATTCTTGCTGCAGACTATGCGTGAATTCGCGATTCGTGATGCGCTATGCACGATTTGTAAGGAATAAAAACCCTACACATTATGCACGAATTCCATACGTTTGTAGCAAGCATTAGGAGAAACTGTTCTTAATTTTTTGTCCCTTATAAAACATCACTTTCTTTATATTGTCCGGTTCTAGTTTGTTTTTTTTCAATTTATAAAATGTATATTTCATGTAAACCAACATTAAACGGATATAAAGGCAGCCTATGCTTTATGCTGTAATCGAATAATTTAATCTAAAATTGTTTCTGTAGCTTTGTTTTATTAAAAAAAAGTAATACTTCATACCTTCGCCTCGGGAATGCGTAGGTAATAAATAACCTTTTCGAAAGCGCCTTCATCGAAATCTAATAATCCATCTAATTATTTTGAAATTGGTATCCGGTGACAGATCTCAGGGGATAAATAATTCATTTCATTATAGTATACGCCCGGTATTGAATCGCAATCTTGTTACAAAGCCGTATTACCGCAGATTTATTGGGAAGGCTATTTTTTACACTTTGCAAAGCATTGTATCGGCAATTCACATTTCAAACAATTACATTTAACTTAAAATTTAAGTGTTTAGTTTTTTTAATTTATACACTGGTGTACTAGATCTGTAAACACAATTCGCTACAAAAAGCATTCAATTTTCAGCCACCAAATACAACTTCTACCACAAAATGAAAAATGGCAACATCCTTTTCTTCTGCGTGCTAACACTGACTCCACCGGTCTAATGAGAATGACTCATGTTATAAATCCACTCACAGTTTATAACAGTCGATACAAAGAAGCATACATGCAGCCCATATATTTTCCTATAAAATTGTATGTGCCGTATATATCTGAGAGCATACCCGATTGCACAGCTTCTGCTGCAGCAAATACGCATGTGCCAAATCGAAACATTAGGCTT
This sequence comes from Monochamus saltuarius, assembly GCA_025584915.1. Lineage (NCBI taxonomy): Eukaryota > Metazoa > Arthropoda > Insecta > Coleoptera > Cerambycidae > Monochamus > Monochamus saltuarius. Next base: position 8,682,402 of record CM046723.1, on the reverse strand, counting down.
CTACTGGTTGTGACGAATTGATGGATCCATCTTCAGCGCCATTATGGTCGTGCTAGTTGAAAAATTTCGAGTATGTCTTTCAACTAATTTAATTATGAATGTAATTCATTTTTCAGTGATTTTGTGTTCTTAAGAATGAAGAATAATTCAAGCTCTACAGCGTATTTTCAAAATCGTAGACGCCCTAATCTAACAAGTGAGGAATATCGGATGATGATGACATGTATGAAGGGTTTAGAGCGCGAAGTCAAAATATGAGTGTGAGTGATATTGAAATATGTAGTTAATTAACAAGCCTGTGCGTGAGTAGTGTATATGTATAGTGCAATAGTGGCAAATAATGGAAACTCGCGGAAGGAAGATGGTATTTTAAAAATGAACATCCGACAATAACAAAAATTTGGGTTGCTATATCTTATAAGATGAGACTTTACCTAGAATATATAGAAGGGTGTTTTTGCGAATTATGCTTGCCATGAATTATGGTACGTGAATTTCCGTATAAAATGAAATCGAAAAGAGTATACTGATAGAAAAAGACAAAAAAGTGATGTGGCAAAAAAAATATTAAAATAAATATTATATAAGAATATATTATACTTTGACGAAATATGGATTAATGAAGGTCATACGGAAGGCGGTACGATACAAGTGTTAATGTGTGACCATTATAGTGACTGCTAGTAACCAATAGTGAACAACAACATTTACGAGATTATGTAATGATGGGAAAATCTTTACTTTTACGAATTTTGCCAACTATAACATTTTCATCATGAAACTGTCATTAACTTTCATGGTAGATTGTCAGAAGCTCAAAACAAACTTATTAATACCACATAATAATTTTGGTATTTTTGTGTGCTTTGAATCCTTCTCAAGTGGCACGTCTAGGTAATTATCTCCCCTGCAACCCTCACCTGCTGTACTCATCTATGTGCTGTGAATGAGTCACTCTCTATTATTTTCTTTGGGTAATTGATAATACAAGATAATAATTTGGAAACATCTATCATTGTTGTTATCTAATGTTCCAAAATTGACACTGTATCAACTAAAAATAATGGATGTTATAGAGAATAATTATTTTTATTGTCTTTTTTGTATATTTCTTATATCAAAACGTCTTCAAATTTAGTCCGTCTGTGGACTAGCACGAAGCAAGAGTTCATAGAGCGACGAGTCACTCTCTACATTCTTGGCGGTTGGGTATAGTTCACTGTAGCAGTGACGTAGATCTTAAAAACGACTTAAACTCCAAAATGGTATTCTGGTTACACTTCATCAGGAATCTAGAATTAATCATTAAGCGCCACACCTTGTATAATATGAGATGTTTTCCACAACAGAAAATTAATCTACGGAATTGCTTTCTTGTTTAAATTACTTTCATTCAATATTTTGTATCCATATTAAAAGGTAATTGTTTACCGGATAGAAAATATTTAATTACAATGTGCCATATATGGTTCAGTCAGTTTTTCAACATAAGTTCTCGTTCGTTGCCGAGCCGTTTATGGGAAAGTATTTTTATCAATAAAAAAACGATCTGTGCAAACCATTCGATTAATACGTACGAAACAACTAGGTTTTTTATTGTTTTTCCCCGTCCTTTCCATATGCTTTCGGAAATATCTCTGCGGCCATTTTCTCTCGTCGTGTGCGACCTATTTTAATTAAATGATGGGTGAAATGGGCCGATAAATAACTGCTAGGTCATTCGGTTCCTATCCCCAGGCAAAGAAGGGATACTTTCCGGAATATTACTGCTGGTATAGTGTTTCCTTCAGATAATAAGATGGCCTGCACAAAAGATTAACCACGCATCGAATTGGCCGTTTGGTTTTATTAAAACTATTCTTTATCCGTTAGAGGACAAGAAGAGTTTTACCGTCATTGAGTATACTGTTTTTTTCTTATTACATGGACGAAGCGTTATTTATCTTGTTCTAGATATAAAAGATCCAGATCCTTAGTACTTGTAAGGTTAAAGTACTATAAAATCCGTTTAGCGACTTGTTTTCAACTGCTGATATATTCGTAATGAAATCATGTTTTAACATTAGTTTTTAGTTGTTTCCACTCACAAATAGAGATCTAATCAAATTTCTAGTCGGTACTTCGAGTAGTTAAAAATTGTTCTGATTGGGTGTCATTATTATTGCAATGGATTGTACCGAGGGGTGTTTCGCGATCGGCAGTGGTGTACAAAATAGCAGCAGTGAATACGGCAGTTAAGGCAATGCCGTGAGCAATGTTTGCATTGATTAGGTAGTTGAAGGCATTGAATAGATAGTGAACGGTATTATCGGCAGTGCTTTAGGCAGTTACAGCAGTGGCACCGTAATTGTCGGAAATGATCGCAGTTTTGCGGCATTAAACTAGTAAATAACGGCAGTGCTTTCGAAAAGTAACAAATAAATTCATTATTTTTTAAATTGAGAAGTTTTCGAAAAAATCCCCTAGCACCCACACTCGGACCCACATTTGTGACGTCATTGTTGTTCGAGATATGACGTCATCGACAATTTTTTTAAATAGCAACTCTCAATTTTGACCATGCCATTTTTAAGAGCCTGTCATTCTACATGCATACATCATGAAAAATTATGGTGTTACATAACAAAAATTTCAAGAAAATAATGTTTGAAGATTTTAAAATTTAATTTTCACAATACTGAAAATGATAATGATTATGTAAAAAATCGACTAAATTAAATGTTCAAATTGTGCACCGTAGGCTGCCTGACAGTAGCCAAGACGATTAATAATTTGTTTTTGGACATTATCAATAACTTCAGGATACGATGTATCTCGTCATGAATTCTTGCTTTTAAATCTTCTAAATTAACCGGTCTAGTAACGGATACTTTGCTTTTTAAGTATCCCCACAAGAAATCTAGGGGTGTCAAATCAGGCGATATGGCTGGCCACTCAATCGGTCCCCTTCTCCCTATCCAACGATTCGGGAACAGCTCATCTAAATAAGCACGGACAGGTGTTGCATAATAGGGAGGTGCACAGTATTATGAAAATTAAATTTTAAAATCTTCAAACATTATTTTCTTGAAATGTTTGTTATGTAACACCCGAGGGGTGTTTCGCGATCGGCAGTGGTGTACAAAATAGCAGCAGTAAATACGGCAGTTAAGGCATTGCCGTGAGCAATGTTTGCATTCATTAGGTAGTTGAAGGCATTGTCATCGTTGTTCGAGATATGACGTCTTCGACAATTTTTTTAAATAGAAACCCCCAATTTTGACCATGCCATTTGAAAGAGCGTGTCATTCTACATGCATACATCATGAACAATTATGGTGTACGTTTACCTTTAATCCAAAGTTTGAGAGTACCTACTTAATTGAATAAAGTATGAAAGAAGACAAAGGGTTTATGTTTATGAAATAAAACCTTAAAATTCTATCCAAAAAAACGGATGTTCAAGACGTTTATTTAATAAAAAAACGCCAAAGAATAAGAATTATTGATCAAACAATCAATGCACCAGTGCATACAAAATTTATAACTATTTGAATGCATGTAAAGACCTGTAGGTGGAGCCCCCTACGATTGACAGCAAATTTGAAACCATATTTCAATTTCTTGTGTCAGAAAACTCACCACTACCGCGTTTTATGTATTTACTACAATTTATAACAAAGTTATTGAGAAAAACTAAAAGAGTTCGACGGAAATTATAAAATTTTGGACTAAAGTTATTTGATTTAGGCCATTATGTTTTGGCTCCCGGAATATGTAGTTTTTTTTCTCAAACTTTTACAGACACCCTGTATAAGTATAGTAATTTTCGAGGTAATTTTTATCAAATGCGTAATTCTTGGAAATCTCTATTTTGCGAAATCTTGTTACAATTTTGATCCCAGTGGTTACCCACCTCGGGCATGTTCTCAGATTCCCACTGGATAAATAAATATCTGTTAGTGTGGTTCGACCCTGACTTTCTCATTTGTCGGTTCTCGTTGTAGTACAAATCCTAGATAGGTACGTATCGAGTATGCGTTGTGCGAAAGCAGCGCAATCATCTACGTTAACTTTTTCGTTTGCTGGCTAGCCTACGGCAATCGCATTTTAATGCCCGAATTTCGCGGAATGCCTAAGCGAGTTTCTTGAATTAGAAATAAATCTCGCCCTCGAACATTTTTATTCATCATTGAACGCGTAACGTAATGGACACATTTGTAATCGGCACTCGGCGTAATCTCTGTGGTATCCACTGTGTGTAAAACTATTAGTTTTCAACACGGGCGGCACGTACGGAATGCTAAATAGTTGCGGAAACACGGAGTTAGCGTTTTGTCGTCCTCCATTAAGTAGTTATGCCAGTAGTGGAAAGAATTTTGCCGCGCGGCCTACATTGCCCCGAGTACGCCGGTTTCTAGCGGGCTTCTAAAGGCGGGATCTCATTACTCGATTTCATTGATTAGTATCATTGAATCTATGCCACGAAAATAAAATAGTTAAATGTAAACACGCGTTCTTGACTCGTGGATAAATTTTGAATTCAATTGATTGATCAATGAGAAATTCGTCTTAAAGCGGATTCTGACTATGCGTTTCAAAATACTGATCTATTCAAACTGTTTGTTATTTGATATTTTGTTCTTATTCTAGTTATTTCTCTGTCTTTGTTTATTTTGTATATTTTGAAGTGTTTATTTTTTTTCCTTGTCCTGTAACCGTCGCTCCGTTGGACGTTGTATTTAAATAAATAAATAAAAGACAGATTCAATAATATTGATCAATGAAATCGAAACCTATAAAACAGGGTTCCCTTTCACCTGGAAAACCTTGAAAACCTGGAAAAGTCAGGGAATTCGTTTTAAGTGCAAGAAAGTCAGGGAATTGTCAGGGAATTTAAAAATATGGCGTAAAAGTCAGGGAATTTTTAAATATATTTACAATAGTCAGGGAATTTTAAAATTAATTGAAATTGACAAATATTTTTTTTAATTTACTTCGGATTTATATCTATTTTACATTATATTCAAAATCCAAATACTATGTATTCATGCCAAAGAATAGTTATTTTGTTACGAAATAAATATTTTAAAACTGTTTTTGCTAAGCTATTTACTTTCATCGACTTGGAATTTATTTGATGAACTTTGGTCAGGGAAAACCTGGAAAAGGCAGGGAATTTAACATGAATTTAAAAGAGGGAACCCTGTAAAAGTGCATCAACATTTATGAATCTAGCTGTCATATTCCAAGATATGCAAAAAATAATTTAAAAAAAAATACTTCTGTGTCGTGATCGCCGAAAACCGTTAGGTATTGTTTAAAGAAGTTTACTTGTTCATAATCATAATCATTTACGTCGGTCAGTGGTCGCGCAGTTTAAGGTGTCAGTACTTGAATCGAGGTGACTGGATCGCTGTGGGTTCGACCCCCGCAGCTGGTAGGCCGTATATAAGCTATATTCGTGGAGAGATTGGCACCCTCTCTGCGGGTATGGTAGGGTGGAAGAATGTTGGGTTGGGTCAATGTGAGAGATTGATACCGGTTGACATTTGACTACCGCCTAATTAATGAGGTTTTCCAGGTTTCCCTCATTCCTGCACTGAATGGTGGTTAGGGCCTACCAACGTAAGTCGTTCCTGGGCGCAAATGCGGCCTGCTTAATAATAATATGCCGCCCCCTCTCCCGCACAAGTCTTCGACTTTTGGGCAAATCCTCGTGATTAGAATGAGGGGTAGAGATATTATTATATTATTATAATCTGAACCACTGTTATTCAAGGTGTTTCTGAAATAAGTGCTCTCCTTAAAGGGATATTTTTTACTACAAAATCTGTAGTCGACATGTCATGTTTTTTTATTATAAGTCAAAGAAAAATAACATTGTACAACCCTTCTTGTGTAGCCTACAACGTATGGTTTTAATTATCGTTTTGGATTATACAGGGTTAACTATGACTTAGTACAAATATTTTAAGAGGGGATAGGGAAAATAAGAATTAACGGAATCACCCTTCAAAAAATTTCCAAACTTATTTATAAAGCCAAAAAAAAAAATTTTCGATATTATTTTAAATCCTTATTTAACGCCGCCAATGCTTGTTGGTTGCATACTCTACATTTCTACAAGCATGCAACAGTCGCTCATTAGTCAGTGCACTGTCATGTCATAATAATTGAATTTCTGTGTTTACGTTGTAATTTTGTGTTCTTCTGCAGTTTTAAGTGCCTTATTTTAATTTTTAAACGTTTTATAGTTATTAAATAAAGATATTTGTGTTGGGTGCAGATAATTTCCTACAATATAGTTCGCCGGTTTGGTTTTCTAGGTTATGGGACAAGACTCCCGCGCTTTCGTTCGATTTTGGTATAATAAATAGGAATCTAATCTATCTAATTGTACCTGCGGGAAGTGTCTTTTATCGGTAGTGAGTGGCTTTAATGAGCGAATATGTAGTTCTACCAGTTTATAACGAAATAATGGAAAACGAATGCAAAATACTGGAGCTAAGTGGATTAACTGTTACCTATCTATAAGGTATTATTACTATTAAGAATGTTAATTTTCGCTTCTACATTTAGAAATGCTGCAAAAAACGACGATGGTAGTAGATATTGTTGACAGCTGTAAGTTTTATCTATGGGTCTAAGTCATCTCAGTCGATTCTTATCATAGGCGCCGAGTTTCCGTAGGAAAAAAGGGTTTTGCCCCATTTTTTAAATATCGAGCTAAAATTCTGGAATAATTTTTTTATTGTCTTTTAGGCCTCCCTGAGCTTGTGGTTAAATTTTTTGTACTTAGTCATAGTTAACCCTGTATAGTATAGAAATACCGTTAGTAATTGTAATTAATTAAAATGCAATAGAAATACTACTTTCCATAAATCAATATTAGATAATTCTACAGATATTACGTGAATTATTTCCTAACAAAAACAACCACGTTCTCTACGACACCTTTTAAAGAAATTTACCTATTTCAGAAACATCCTGTATTTAATGGTAGGCAGGTTAGTGTTTCTATCGTATATTAAATTGAAGTATAAAATGGTAATTAAACTTTATTTTGAAATGATATAAAATATTTTACCTACTGATAAATATCACATATTAATTTTATTCCCACACTATCACCAAAGAGTAGAAATAATCATTGTAAATGTAGACGAGGTGCTATTTATTATCAGTGAAAGTTTTGGTGCATAATTTTTTTGGCACCGTGTCTGCGTTTTCATACGTATAGCTATTTCTAGAGTGTATCGTAACGGCGCATTTGTTTATGTCGTGATATAAAGGGAATTGTTTATTTGTTAATGTGTCAACGGTTCTCTCTTATCACATATTCTGCAACTGCGATCATACTCCCGTTTATTAATAGATCGCGATCCTCGATCACTCTATTTACGTATAAATTGTAAGAATACGTAGTAGGTCGGTCGTTTTCTCTGCTAATATTAATCCTGCGATCAGCTTTTGAGGCATAGGCGTAGGGAGAACTACCTGTAGCTTCGAGGTTTGTTAGCTGTGCGGTAACTAAATGGCTACCCAGATGTTTCTCTTCGATTTTCGAGAAAATACCGACGGGGAGGTCGTCATTTTCCCTGGATCTGAATATTCTGTTACGTAATATAATTTTTTAGTATGTTAGTAGGTATAAAATATAAAATTTGCAACTGACGCAATGTCTTATTATGACTTTTCTCATAAGAAAAATTATATCACTCTGTATAATAATCCAAACAAAATTGGTTTTCATAATATGCTACATTGCATTCTTATCATTTCTTCTTTCTGTACATTTTTTTTGCATCTCTAGCGTGATATTTGATTTTCCTAACAGGGGTACGCCTTTGGTACCTTGCGTAAGCTGCAATTTTTATATTTTATACCTACCAACATAGGTACTGAAAAATTATGCCAAATTTACCACAGATCCGTAGAGGTTTAGAAGTTATGAAATAATAAAATGTGGGCGTGGCGCGATTTGAAGTATAAAAGACAAAGCATAAAAGAAATATATTGTTACAGATGATTTATTGTTTATAAATATATACAGAGTGTCCCAGGATAGATGAAACGACTTTTCTAACAGACATAACCTGTAATAAATAAAATATGACAAACAGATCGAAGTATAAACCCTCATTTATAAAAATACGACTTTTTATCTGTTATAATTCTATATTTTATTAATTGCCATACGTAACAAGCTATTTTAATATATTTATTAGTACATACAGTGTTAAATTTTTTAATTAATATACAAATTTTAATTCCTAGCTTAGGGACATTTTAAATAACCCTCCTTTAAGCGTTCCTGGTTTACAACTTGTTGATAACACTAGTAACGCGCCTGTCAAGGTGATTTGCGACTTGCTGCAAAAAACGCGGCATTTTGGACTCCATAAAACAAGTGAAACTATCTATTTTTAATATCTTTAAAGTATGCTATCATAATATTGTTTGCTCCTGCAGCAATTAGAAACTGTTTAACGCATGTATAATACTAAAAACTGTTTTCCAGCAATAGAATCTACTTCTTATTTTTAATTTGATGCTCCCATAATTATATCGACTGGTTATTGGTTAGCAAACGGTTTGAAGAATTCCTGAATTTTTGTCAATTTTTTAATGATTTTGAATGGAAGTTGAGTCTACAATTTAAATATTGTGGAATATGTTTATACATACCTATAGATTATTCTATAAGTACAATGAAAGTGATATTAGAAGAACCTGAGACATACTCAACTGATTCAGTTTAATAAAGTGTCCAGCTGTAATGATTATATTGTAATGTCTTAGAAACTGAAAGAGAACATTCGAAAAATAAAAATGCAGAGTATTTGAGAACTCGTAAAAGGCAGTGGTGAAATGGAGTCCAGTACTTTTCCTGGCTTAAGGTCATTGTTTCTGGTTGTTGAGGTCGCTGCAACTTTGGAAACATCTGAATATTGTATGTAAACTTAAACGAAGGGAGGGCATTTTTGACTTTGTATCATAATATTTTGATGGTCGGTCTATCTGAAGTTAAATTGGTCTGACTATCCCAAAACACTGGGAGAGACCGACCACCTTTGATTTTCTTTTACTCTTTAGGTTATGACTCGTAATCTTATCATAAATTGTAGCCTATCATGCTGTCTATCCAATAAAACCACATTTACTGCAATAAACTTACCTACTTGGAAGTCATGTGACTAATACTGTGACAGTCAGAAAATTATGAGCATCTTAGAACTCAATAAATGACAAATAACTACTCAATACTGATTCAGAACGACGATTCAACCAGGATGTATGGTATTGATGACTAAATGTTACACAAATATATAATGGTAAAGCCACTTGTTGGTTAGTTTCCGAATTATCGGTATTGGTCGGTCTATCCCGCTGGTGGAACTCTCCCGGACTTACCCTATATATAAAATCCAAGCATCTGCACACACAAAATTTAGTTTATATCTTCTTTTCGTTCATTATTAGTGAAATATTCCTAATTAACAGTAACTACTACTCTGCGTGGAGATTTTATCTACAAGTCCCATCAACAAAATTGACGAGTTTCCAATTGACTGGTAACTGATCATGTATATAAGAAACCTATCAGAAACCCTTGATAATTAGCTGCAGGAAGAATTGTATTATTACATGAATTCGAGTTGACGCGAATGACGAAGCACCGTTTACCATACAGAACAGAGATGAGAACAAATCGAGAGTGAATCCTTCTGCCCGGTCGTTATCAGTGAGAGTGAGCGAGAGGGCAAAGGCGGCCGAGTCTTCCGCCAGGAAGGTGGGAGTGAGATGGTCTTGACTTTCACTCTTTTTACATGACCCGCTTTGTTGATATTGCCCCAGTTCTGTGACCAAGGCAGGTATTCCAGCGGATTTGTTGCTAGCATTGTCTGGTCTGGTCCCATTCGCGCTGCTTACGTAAGGCCGAGCCACGGTGCGCGACCTGTTCTATTTTTAGACGGTGGTGGACGCGATTTTTTTTTCTTCTCCGGGTCGTGACGTGATTCGCGGTTTTCGGGTGAGATTGTCAAATCCGCATAATAACGTTTTTTTATGCTTTTTGTTCCTTCCTGATTAAAATTTGAGATTACGATTTTTTTTAGCCGGTATTAGGTTCTTTTTAGAATTTTGTAGTTACGTTTCGTAGTACAGCTTGAATAAAGGAATGCTTTTAATAGGAAATAACCGAAGGTGAAGTCTGGACATCGCAGTGGATTTTTTTTCTTCATATATTACCTACGCATCGTCTTAAGCTACTCGCATACTACTAATGTCGCATGAAACAAACGGAACGGATTTTATTTGGCAACATCGCATGTAATTCCGCATATGCGATGTTGCCAAATAAAATCCATTCTATACGATGTTAATAGTATGCGCTTAGCTTTAATATTCGCGATGTTGTCAAAACTGGTTTTGGAAATATTGAAATGTTAGGATAACTTTAATACGATCCACACAATATCAAAATACATTACAGTTATATTTGACATTTACGTCAGTCAGTAGCTACACAGTAGAGAAATTTAAAAATAATGCCTTATATGGGTTCTAAACCAAACCATTTTCGAGTAAACAATTAATTAATGTGTAAAAATTCGGTTAATTAAGGGTGCTCGCTATACCTTTTTGCATTAAATGGCCATAAAATGCAATGTTTACCCCTTCTTTCTATTTATTTATCTTTAGTTTCATTAAAAACAGTGATTTCGTTAATCAATAAAATTCGATAAAGTCGATAGCGTAGAATGTGGCAACAGCACGAGAAGTATAGTAACTACAGGTCTGTTGGTATTTGAACTGCGAAGTGTCTGTCGCTTAACGCAAATTCTTTTACGTGCCACTATTTCGTTAGTTTTTCTTTGTTTTTGTTAAAATGTTTAATATACGTGAATATGATGATATGTTATTAATTTATGGAGAAGCTCGCTGCAATTCTGCAAGGGCGCTACGTATTTATTTAGATCGTTTCCCAATGGCGGCTGTCTAATAGGGACATTCATTGAAGTATCTTAACGTCCTCATGATATTGGTAGTAGTGTGCATATGTGGAAGATATCGATGGACATTTTGAACATTATGTAAACATGGCATTGTATTTTGATTTTCGGTAAGTACGAGTACTAAAATTATTTTTTTTGTACATAAGTTATGATTATTTCTGCGACGTGGGTCTTTTTTAGAAGTGTTTATTACTTATTTTTCAAATTTCTATTTAGTTTAAGTTGTGTTACTGTTTTAAACATTCAAAATTTAAACATTTAATATAAACAACATTAATTCTACCATTCTGTATTCAAAAATAAAATTGCATGATAGTTGTCGAAACTAAATATATTAATTTTCACAATAGTTTGTCTTTAGGTTTTTTGTAATCATTAAAAAAACAACCTGGCATGTGGTAGGCAACCCACAAACCGCTCGCCTGGCACAGCGTGTATTCTCACTGTTGCCACGTTGTGATAAAATTGCTTGATATAATAAATCTATTTATTTTAAAAATAACTTGAGTTTTGCCCTTGTACTATTTAACTTTTTTGTTCATTTAAGCCTGCTTCAGAGAACAACGTAGTGCTGCTGGCAACATCCCCACCACCAGTTAATATCAATGAAATAAAGATTTTATAAGATCAGTTTTGTTTTTGCAGGTTATATTACGTACAACTGTTGCTTCTCTGGGTAGTTGAAGTTGGAAATTTTGAACTTCACAACGAATATAATTAATTTTATTGGCTGCAGGTCACGTGACTTTGTGTTGCTGGCAACACTACGGCTCTGAAAGTGACTTTATCCTTTATCTATCTGATACTGAAGTTATGGCTGTCAAACCGTGTATATTAAAATACATTACTAGTGTTTCATGTGATTGCAGGTGAAAGGTGAAACATCTGTATCATTCAAATAGCTACGTCATACTAGCATATTGCTTACTTTTATTACTTATGATTTGCTTTATCGTGCCCTATTTATTTATTTTGGTCGTAGTAATTCAGATTTACTTTACTCTCAGTTTCTGTTACGCTATGCATGTAATACATTTGTGGTTAAATCAAAATTGTTCATTATCGATCACATTGAACTATTAGAGTTGGAGGTAAAAGTTTATGGAAGTACAACGTAAATATGGAATAGCACTTTTTAAAAAAGAACCTATATAAATTCTTCAATGATTCTTCGATAGTAGGTTTCTGCATTTTAGTTGTCTGCTATTATTACCAGTTTAATTGCTTTTTATCATTCTTTTAAATTTAGCTGGTGTTTTGACACTTATAAAAACGTGGGCACTTGATTTCAGCACTTGAATTTAAAGGATTGTAGGATATGCTAAAATTATTTTTTTTTACATGAAACATCCTCTCTAAAATCGGCTAAAGAATTAATAAATTTCATACAAAACTACAAAATTACGAAAACAAATGAAATTAAATCATAATAATTTCCATGAATATCGAAAAGCTATTTGTGCGGTTTAAAAATGATTTAAGAACAGCTATAGAGAAAAATATCCTACACTGAAAGCGTTCATCAATCGATGTCACATCGAAAAGAATTCCTTCTCGCAAGCTCTTATTTTTTATTCCAATCTAAGTAGCGCATCGCAGGGAAAGAGGTGATATAAATTTATATAGTTTTTTCTGAGCCTTATGTAAACGTACCGGAATGCGAGGCATTACGGTTACGTGACAAACACCTAATGTCTTGTCTGCCAGATCGGCACGCACGGGACATTTTTTGACGTCACCATTCCCAAAACCTTTTAAATGCAGAGAGTCAAGTAATCCGCCCATCAATTCGAAATAGATTACCATTTCTTCGAATGTAACACCTTTCTTGCACGCGTGATTCGGAATTTTTATACCAAATGTATATTTTTTCATCTTAAATTGTTACATACAGGTTAGTAAAACATAACGTCTTAAAATATTTATGAGGATCCCATTTACAATAAGTATTACAATCAGTGGTTGCTTGTAAGTAAAGGTAAATACTGTTATATGTTCTGTCTAACAAACTTAGGAAAAAAAATCAATTAAAAAAAATAAATAAGCCAGTAGTTGCATATAATCTTTGTGGAGAAGTTTGGCGAGATCTCCAAAGAAAAAAACATCACGCTCTGGAGTACCTACAGTGTGCTAAAGACCATAATAGAACTTAAATATAAGAAGGACATTTCGAAATACATATTTGTTATCGTCGTCTGAATCTGCTGATATACCTACCACATCCAATGAAGTAGGTACCTACATAAGAATTTCCCAGCAGTATGAGAGATAATACTCACCGGTTTATCCTAGTATGCGGCAGGAAAATCTGGATGAGAAATCGAGCAGAGAAGTCGAACCGGGGAGTAGAGGACAGTAATATCATCATTACATGCAGCTGAAAATAATATAATTGGGAAAGATAATAAAGAAAAGAAATTCTAACTGAGACCCCTGATGAACACTTCGCTGTTAGTTTGTTGAATAGCGTCACGTTTTAAGTTATAACAAATAAATAAGAGATACAAGTAAAGGTATGGATATTTCAAATTTGTAAATATTAGTAGTAATTTTTTGAATATATTGTCACAGAATTTGCCCCACTCACACCCAATTCACCGACTGTGGTACCGCGAAATGCTAAGATTGACCCGATCGCCCCTACGCGATTCTGTTAAACAAACTAAATGTCGTGCATATAGACGGGGCTAGAAAAATGGGGAATCGACGAGAAGCATTCGAGTCGTTCGGGAAAATGGATCTAGAAATACTAGAAAATATTTGGTCTATAAAAAAAGAATAAACGGCCGAGTTAGTTAGTCTTGTATTACAGTCTTGAATTAAAGAGTTCAGTTGGAGATTCAAAGTGATTTAGATAGCGATTAATTAAATAAGTGTTTAGTTGAGTTGTAATTAGAGTTCAGTAGTGTACTAAGTAGTTAATAAAGATAAGTGATTAATTAACAAATTGTTTTTCTGGCAATAAGAAAAAGTCAGATTGGGAAATCCGTGACAATATAATTATTTTCTTTTTATTAAATTTATTCAAAATGTGTAAGAGAAGTTCTCTGATGTTAAATGTAGTGCCGCTATTTCTTCCTCTGCAGATAAATATAGCTTGGGTAAGCGCCGAAATCTCTGGCTAAATTTGTCTAGCTTTGGTTTTGGACGTTTAACAGATAAGGGTCAAGTGGGACTCGTGAAAATATTCATTCCGGTAATCGCTCCGCACGATTTGGCTTTAGTTGTTTTAAGCGATTCAATTTTTCACCCAATTTTCCACGGACAACAAAGGCACAATGCAAACGAAAATTTGCTGTTTTAATTGTTCCATTTACGTTCATCTCCCATCCTTCTATGCTGATGTAAGCGTAAATTGGATTTCAATTTAGAGGAAGTTGAAATTTAAATAATAAATCAAAAAAGCAATTATTTAAACCCAATCATGTTTAAAAATGCTTCCTTTTACATGAATATTATGTACTGCAAAGAAAACTGGATCAGTTTCAAAGTCTCTTCTGAGAAAAAGAGCAATATCCCTCGCAAGAGGATTAATACGGACGACCCAACAATCTGCCCGAAACTTATTCAATGCCAAGTAATTGATGTTCGATCATTGTCATTCGTGTTTCCTGTTCCATTCTGAAAGTGAAATTAATTGTACCCAAATTTGAGAAGTACTTAAAATCAAGCGTATATCAAGGCATTGAGTAATATTTGCATTTCAAATTCGAACCGTCCCTATTTCATCCATTTGAAACATTATTGTTGTATTTAACCTTCCGCGTTAATTTATATTTTGGCGTTTGTTATTGTTAATTAACTGGAAACCTCTGGATCAATTAATTATAGCAGCAAAATTAACATCTGTTAGATTTTAATGTATCCTAGGAATTGCTTAATTTAATAGATAATTCGTACATAGCAGGATGTTGCTTAACGCTGTATCTCCTCATTATACTGTTCGAGTGATTTATTAATTAACATTATAATCAAAAATGTATTAGAGCGCTCTTGTGCAACGGCAAAAATGGGCCGGGCTTGTTGCTAATTTCTTTCGTACAACTGTAGGAATAATAATAATAATAATTTGTCTTTATTGGACATATATAATAATAACAAACAAACTCTAACAATAGTTGGTACTCAAATAAATAATATTTATTGTATTGATTGAGACATATTTCATGGATATGTACTCATTCCCCAAATTTCCAATCTTAAATAGAAAGTGGTATTATGTGATAATCATTTTTATATTTTCAAGTCCTTTGCATCGAATGCAATATACCCTTGTATACTCAAAAAGACGTACATATTCTATGAGTAGTGCCGTAGGATTGTTGGTAAAACCTAGGGAGTGAAACTAAAAGTAGTCATGTGGATATACACTGCCATTATGAGACCAATGTTAGCCTCTGGTGGCAAACAGCTAAACAAAAGTTCAGCCAGGTAGATCGCCTGCCTGAGCATCACCGAAGTTATGCGGAAAACACCCATCACAGCAGTGCTGTGTCTGCCAGCTTTGGATATCTTTCTAAAGGAAGTGATCTCTACAACTAAGCTTCGCAGCAAGAACATTGGCATGTGAAGAAGTCAGGAGTCTCCTCCTGTGGAAAGGGATCGTTAGAAAGATCCCTCTGCTATAGGCAGGCACCGACAGTATTTCTCCCCGTGTTGAGAGAATGATGGTTTTCCTTCTATGAATTATGTTATAGGTCCCCCTGACACGTCATCTTTGTGTTTCTAAAAGATTAGGTTTTATAAAAAATTTAAGTTTTCGATATGGAAAGGATAGTCTGGCTCATGTAGGTCAATTAAAAGCGGAATTAATAGTAATGACATTTTCCAGTAGATTCAAATGCATTTATCCATTTAAGGAGATAGGATTGAGGTAAAAATGGGTCAATAATGTGGAAGTCCAACAATTTCTGCCCAGATGTTAGTTTTTCTGGATATATGATACGACCAATAACGACAGTTATGAGGGTTAACGTGTACTGGATTTGATCTCTTTTATAAAGTAATTTTTATATCCAAATCTGGAAATGTCCATAACCGTAAGCAATCTAAGATTTTCCATATTATTCATTATAAGCGCCAGCCCTTGTATGACATAAATAAATTCAGAATTGAATACAATTTTTAAATAGTAAGGAAATATATAGATATGGTTGAGTTTCAGTCACGTATTTTTGCGACAAAATAAAGAGATGACAGTATTTACTTTTAAACAAATATTTACTCGCTTTACTATGTATTGTTGTAATGCCGAAATGACTGAATGAATAGAGCAACTATCTCTATGGCATATCTGTTCCGAACACGGAAGTGATATTAATATCATGTATTAAAGTGGTATGAAACGACTGGCTCGTCGTTATAAAGTAACTGTTTCCCTGTATCTGCAGATGATTGATTTATTGACTAGTGATTTATATACTACGCCTTAGAAAAAAATTCTCCACATAACTCGTGCGATACATTACCATTAATCAATGAGATCTGTTGGTAACAATAATTCATTGTGAAACTAATAAAAATGCTAATTTTTGCGAATAGTATGTTGTTATAATCCAATGAAACTGTTTACTACAACTAGTAATAGGTTGTGTCCAAAGTGAGTGAAATTTGATATCAGGCTCAAAAGTTATTAAAGGTGGAATCAACTATATTGAGCTCGATATGTGATATATATAGAGTGTTTTAAAAAACCGAACCAATCTCTAAAAACTCTCAAAATTCATGGAATTAAAAAAAATAAATCCAATTAAAGTTTAAATAAAGAGGACCCGATTCATCGCTTAAAATGTTGGAAGATACGGAATTTGACATTTTTTAAAAATGAAATGCCAACCACTCTTGATACACAGAGTCCCGATTTTTCCCACTATAGAACTTATCACTATCCTAGTTGATTTTAAAGAATGTCAGATTTATTTTTAGTTGTCCCACTCATCAATAGATTTCATTATCATCAGCAATTCAAAACAAGTAGCTAAATTCATTTTATAGAGTGTCATCATTATTGCAGTTGTATGTACATGTAAACTTCATGCACCTGAT
This sequence comes from Monochamus saltuarius, assembly GCA_025584915.1. Taxonomy (NCBI): domain Eukaryota; kingdom Metazoa; phylum Arthropoda; class Insecta; order Coleoptera; family Cerambycidae; genus Monochamus; species Monochamus saltuarius. Next base: position 8,665,357 of record CM046723.1, on the reverse strand, counting down.
CTTTCCCTAAATTAGATTCTAGAGCTAAGCGAGGCGAGGTAATCGCCTTAAACTTACGAGTCCTTATCTAGAATTTCTTATCTGGATGATTTCACGCCTTGATCGCCTTTTTGCGCCATCCGAGCTGATGCGCTTGCTTTTCAGACATGTTAATTTTTAGTTGACAAAACCTTTAGGGACGCACTAATTTAGGGATTACGTTGCGTCGTAAAATCGCGCGCGTCCCGACGCTGATACGGGGAGCATCCCCAGTCATTAATTTGAATTAGCCGGCGTTAAATATTCACATCTAATAAAATTAACATGGGAGAATTCCGAATAACAGAGGGAGCCGCTTAGCTGGATCCGTTATTTATGCGTTCGCAGTAACTAGGATAAATTGCCATAGGAGGGGCGCAAAAAATCGGTTCAAATTTTTCTGTTACGCATTACAGTGAGACTTTTCCATGTGGGGAAACGAGAAAAAATATATTCAATTTATAAGAACATTTTTCGGGAATTTCAAATAGTGATTTTCCGGGTTGTTATGCCGTGAGTTCGGTAACTGGTCGCTGCCAGAAACAGAATTAAAGTGCACATCCCTAGCATTAGCTGAGATTCTTTTGACTGCCCTGGTTGTTCTCGGGCTAGGCTATATGGGGGGACAGATCCGCTATCGGCATGTCTGGGCCCGGTTATATAGTGATTTCGGCTCCTATTGTTGGTATTACAACTGATACGGTCGGAACCGTTCCACGGATAATGATGGTCTTCCGAGGCGTCTCATGCTTTGAAGCATGGGATGCGTATATTCAATAATACATTCAATATACTTAAGGCATATTCGCTTCGTCGCTCAAGTTGATTTAGTATCTGGTATTCTATTAGTTGCTACAATGTAAAGACATATGCCTAGTTTATTTGCATCTGACAATTTTGGCAATGTATCTTTATCCTTATATCCTTAATGTATCTGTATTATGCCAAATATAAATAGATAAGTAGGTAGTAGTAGTAATAGGGCGGCAGTCTGGCAATTAGGCCACAAGAGGGCCTTTTTTTGCCTAACCCACTGTGTGATTGCACAACTGTTGTACGCCAACCACCTTGATTGGGTCGGCGAAATGAGGGACCCAACGATACTTGTGGATGAGTGGACTGTATTTGTGTTTTTATTGGCTGGTTCCCTTTTCTTTTTGATGTTGAAATAAACTGCACAAGCTTGTGTATGTACAATTTATTTACACTATGTACATGAATGAATGAATTGAGTACAATGGCAATTACAAGAAAATAATGCGTGCTGTGCGCATCTAAGATCTTAACTGCACTCGTGTCTGTGTTGTACTGTCTTGTCGTTTGTAGGGGTACTTGTGAGACCCTCTTGTCCTTAAAAACTAACGCACAAAGTCATGTGATAGGGCACTCACTGATAACCGCGTGCAAACGCTCCAACACCCACCATCCCATCACCTCTCTGATTTGAGTCTTCCTCGAACATACATGACGGTCTAATGAACACCAGGCATAAAGGATCCTCCTCCATCCCTATCAAATTTAAATGCCTGCAGTGACTTGTCAGGACCCCTACCATTTGATTAAGGATCTTCAACTAAAGTTCAGCAGTCGCACCGTCCCAGATTTTTGGGTCCATCCAAAAAATCATGCGCCTGTCTATGTCCCCTATTCCTTCAATTCCGTCCTAATATTTAGTAGGCTCATTTATTAAGGGTGCTGTGTAATATTCCCTCACGCAGTTCCAGGAATAGGTTCAGGTTCCTGGTCAAGCGCCCCAGATCTGAGACGAGCTAGCTGGTCGATACCGGAAATTCTTTTATGGACGTGTACCCAAACCAACTCTATCTCTTTCTGAACAAGAGTGGATCTCGTCTTCGGAGAGCTAACAGCCCTGAGTGCAGCCTAACTGTCAGAGCAGATAAAGATTTTATCCTCCACATAATTCCTTACTTCTTCATTAGTAAATATGAACATAAATGATCGGCTACGAGATAGACTCAAAATGATGACTTGAACGTCATTACAGCTATGTAGGCGACTGGTCAAATTCACTCGCATTCTTTGGAATAGCTGTGGGGCTTGTTGAATGAAAAGACATGCAACAATAATTTGACCAATAAGCTCGTCTTGAAATTCCACGGGCATCTCATAAACTATTGACTTCATGTAACATCACAGGAAAAAGTCCATTGGTACCAAATCAGGCTCGTCGCCTGATTGTGTAATGAAGTTGAGGGTCGTCATTTTGAGTCAATTTTGTAGCCAATCGTTTACTTAACAAATGGAAAATCCTTTATTGGCATTAATATACTATTAGTCAAAAGTAATTTACTACTCGTTTTCCACGAGCATATATTGCGTAGTCTTTTAAATAATTTTAGCACATTTTCAATCTTCTATCACATACTCGTATAAAACGTATTATTACTTGTTTTATACATAATTTTAAATTATCTAAAGGTCTTCCGGTATTGATTTCACTACATTACTATAATTTAAAGATTAGCCAGGTAGAGATTTTTAGATGTGTATATGTATATACGCACCAACCCCATCGACTAGAGGATGGGGTTGGTGCGGGACATTTCGCTTATTGCCCGGGACACCTACCTGTTACCTGTGCCTACGACACCAGCTTCTTTTTTGCGCACGACTGACACTGCTTTCAAATATTTTTACTTAGCCTTCTCTTGGTATTGAACGCATACATCAAGCAATTTTGTTATTCCATGTGTTACTATTTTTAAAATCTGTTTTACGCACTACGAAGTACGAATGGTTAGGACACACGTTGTTTGAGGTTATGTGGTGAAAATTAACCCTAAGGTGTCGTGTGAAAATCATAGTTTTTTGTTCTTTATAAAATAATTTAAGGGGATAATTTGTGATAATCTTTCTAACAGTGTACACTGGTATTAGCTTGTGAAATGTGAATAACTGTTTAAATGGTTTGTTTTTGATCAAGTAGGTGAGCTTTTATGCACTTTTATAGTTTTTGGAATAACTGAACAAACTTTCTAAATACCCTAAGTGGTAGTATCGAACTTACGGAAAATCATTTTTTAATTGTTTATGATAATTTTACTTTTCTTATTGCTAAAAACAAGTGTTTTTAAATTATAATCAACCGCAAACATTGCATTTACGTTAAAAAAATATTTATCTTACAGACGATATGGATAGTGCAGTGTTACCAGATGTTAAGATTTTTCTTCACATTGAAGAATTTTAACCTGAAATTTGACTCCTGTGAAGAAAATAAGATTTTTATAAATCAACAAAATGTGAAGAATTTATCGCGTTTTGCTTAGTTTTCAATTTTCCTTTAAATAATAATTCAACTCATACATAGGATCGACCAGAACGCACGTAGCTCTATTGTATTGTAGATTGTAGTGTAGTAAAGTATTGTATTAGAACTATTCAGTGTTGTCTTTAGAGTCAAAAATGATCATATATTTTCCTTTCCTATCTTAAATACAAAAAAATATATTTTGTTTGTTTTTTTATTTACCCAGATAATAGGATTATTTATTTTTGAGAATAAAATTTAGTTTTTTATTTTTGTATTAATACCTTTCCGTCTCAGCTAATATTAGTATATATATTTATTGTTTTCCTGTAACATTAACGTATCGAGAAGAAAAATAAATAAGTATATCGAAAATCCATACTTTTATTAATACATATATTTCAAATTTCCAGCGGTTTTTAAATCTAGGCTAAAAAACCCAAACTTGACAATCCTAATAAAATAAAACTGCGATATTCATTTTTGCTTAATCATGTACAGGCTTTAATTTTATTAAAGTTCGTTTTAGTAGATATTTTGTTTTACTTTTGGTATAATGAGGTATTTATTATGTGAAGAATTGTGAAGAATTTTTAGATGCTCGGTGAAGAAATTTAAATTACTTCATCTGGCAACACAGTGGTCTATCTGTCAGCGGTTCTCAAAATTTGGGTATATTTGAAATTTTTAAAAATAACTTTCACTAGACTCATGTGCCTCAAATGACGAACTACACCTACAGTTAAAATATTTGTACTTATTTAAGGTTCACCCTGTAGTATAACGTAGATTAATTATTTGCTAACCTTTGTTTAAATATAGTAACGTTCGTTCGATTAAATAAAAATTAAAAATAAAATTGCAATAAATTATGTTATACTACATTGTTAAGACGTTAGAGAAAAACGTTAGCTATACCTTGCATTATGATACCATACGATGTATAACACAATATGGTTAATATATCTTATTTGTAATAATACCCATTAAGCTAACTAATTACAGTTGATTAACATGAACATCATTTTTTTATTTTCAGGTAAGACATCTGGCCGCTCTGAACCTGGTTTTGTGACGTAAGTAAGCTAGCCGTACTGCCTTATTTATGTCGTAACAATTGTAAAATTGCTGTTCGCCGTTGAAATATCGCACTATGAATACTGAATGCGCTACAACTGGGAACATGTTACATGTATATGTAGTATACTCACACAAACCCGTTTTAGAATTCTAAATATTCCGAATAGCAGAAGGTCGTGGAAGTTTATTGTTGTGTTAGCAGTTTTTATTGCGACACTTTCATGTCGCTCCAGTTTCGAAATCCTGGGGAATTTATTTTTATGCACTCAAAATAGTGGATTGGCGATACTGTTTGGTTTATTTTTTTGTGTGATATGCATACTCTTTCATTACACCGGATGTAGCTACAGTTTTCGCATTCCCCTTAGATTAGTATTTAAGTATTTTATGAACAAAAACTGCCCTTTAAAACGAAGTGTGGTTGCTAATAACTAGAATCTGTCAAGGTTTTTACTACTTAATTGTTGTTTATGTATCGAATGAGTTATGTCGATTTTAATGAATAGCCAAGTACAGTTATGTGTTAGTTCTTCGATTAACTGTTAATATTAGGTCCTGCTATATTACCATATTAACTCAGCAAAGTTAATTGTCAAAGAAATGGGCGTGTAGTGTTTATTCTCCAGTCGAGGCATGTAACAAAAGCATAACGGAAAATGTAGGCTTCATAATCAGAACGGCTCAATAGCCTGTCAAAATCGAGTGGAACATTCACTATTATAATTAATTATTTTTTTTAGTGATTGATATGCAATACATTAAATCGAAAATGTATTGGGAAAGTTTATCCGTGTGTAAAATTCTTTAGGGGAATAAAAGTTTACATTTCTGACGTTATGAATGAATTCAGAATGTTTCTAGAATAAGTATTCCTTAAATGGGGTAATAAAGGATGTGAAACTAAACAATTTTTATTAAGAAACTTGGGACACGTGGAGATAAATGGGATGAGGAAGCTCCATTTTCAATCGGAAGTACTATCACTGGGTTTTTGACAGAAACGACTATAGTCTGTTTAGAAATGAAAGAGAGTAATAAAAGCTTATTGTGTATGCAAATCGTAAATAAATGTAGTACTGGTGCTTATATTCAATATTTTTATATTATGTATTATCGGTATAGATGAGGTGTACTTTTAAAAAAACTTTGTGTGATCGAACCGTACTAAATTGTAGCAGGTAGCTAAAATTTAATCCCCGACAATGCGTCTTTGTCTATGCCGCTTCAATTTCTCGGTCCATTTCTCTTATAAGTAAACAATATAAAAACAGCATTTCAAAACATGAGGCATCATAACCGGGTTAAGAGGGTTTTTAGTAATTCAAATAAAATTATTAAATATTATTATCAAAATATTTATTTAAATTTAATGAATAGACTTTTATTCCACACAAAAATATATGTATTTTGAAAATTCAAATTATGGTGAGTAAATGTAGTGTTGTATAAATGTACAATAAAGAAAATAAAAAAGTAGCTATATTAAAATTCATCCTCTGAATATTCTGATGAATTGTCTTCGTCTCCTAGATTGATAACGATGGGTTCCACAGTAACGTCAATTAAATTATCGAGTTCCCACATTTTCTCCTCTTCTTTTTGTACATGATGCATACATCTTTGCCAGTTATCTGCAGTTACTCGTTCCAAGGAATTTTTTAACAAAATTTTCACGTCACTTAATTTAAACGTCGTATTATTTCGCGCTACATCTCCTTTTACCTGCGCCCAGACTAATTCGATTGGGTTAAGCTCACAGTGATAAGGTAGTAACCGTAGGACTGTTATTTGGCGATTTGTTGCCATTTCATCGATAACATATTTTTTCTGATCTTTATTAAGATTGACAAGTGTCAAAAGTTCCTTTTTCACCATATTTGTTTCAAAAGAAATGTTTTTTCCGGATAACCATATCGGCTTTCCTCCAAGCAGTCGTAGGCGTCCGCTCGGTCTGCCGTGAATGGTAACTGGCATTATCCATGACAATTACAGACCCCGGAGGAATAAGATCCAACATCTGTGTAAAATACTCTCCGAAAACATCTGCGTTCATGTCTTCGTGATAGTCACCTGTATTTTTAGATTCAAATAAAAGTAAACCGCCATCTACAAAACCACTGGCACTACCTATATGCGTCACTATCAATCTTCGCCCTTTACCTGAAGGTGCCTTGAACCCTGTTGAATGTCAACAAACTTTTTACATTTTTATCTTGCCATACTTTTGTTACAGTATATCCCTCGTTGACCCAAGTTTCATCTAGATAATAAATATTCCTCCCTTCGTCACGGAATTTTCTAATTGATCTTAAGTAGGGTCTTCGCCAACAAATAATTTCAACTCTCATAAGACGGCCCATAATTTGCTTCTACTGATTTTTGGCAAATCGTTGTCCTCTAAAAGTTCACTTAAAATTTTGTTTAGCGTTGGTATTTCTTTTTTAAAATAAAATGAGTGTACTTTTCTGCGAATGATATTTTTGAAGAAATCATTTATAACGACTTCCCCTCCTCCCTGTAGATGATTTTGGGGGATTTACAGTATCTTGTTCATATTTTGTTTCCTTTAAATGTCTGTAGATAGTCGATTTTCAAATCCCTGTCATTTTGGAATACTTTTCCACGATGTCGTCAACACTGTTGGTAGGATTTTGGTGTTTCAATGCATTAAATACATTTAATATAATAATCTTCTCATTCTGAGACAGCGCGCATCTTTTCACGCGTTTAGCAGGTAAGTAATCTGATAAGCTCGACATTTTACCCAAACAATATTATATCCACTGGCACAATCGCCACTAAACACAAGTCGAATTTTGCTCTACTGCACTAGCACGTCTTCGTATATTCAGCTCTAAGACTGGATTGATCTGTCACAATACACTGGCTCCTGCCCTATGATGTATCCAGTAAAATATACTAATGTACAACCCATTACCTGATAGCATTAGTGTTACCCGTTAATTACCTGAAACCAAATATTACCACGCCCATGGCCGGTTCTTATCTCGGGGTTTTATTACTCCCTCTCATTTCCAAACAGACTATAATGACGTCATCAATTATATTTTTTGCAGAAACATACCTAAAATTTGTTTCCTGTTAAGAAGCTTTCATTTTTCATTACTCGTTTACTGTTAAATCCCAAAGATAATACTTTCGGTTGAAAATGGAGCTTATCTCATCCCATTTAACGTGTTCATTCTACGTGTCCAAAATTTTATTTAGTTTATTTTTTATCCTCACAGTAGGCTTATACTATAGAGTTTGACACACCGTGTACAAGTAATTTTATTAACTGAGTTTATGTTTTTCTTTAATAGATAAGGGCCTTTTAATAAGTGAATGTACTTCTTGAAGTCGGCGGTTTGTAAACAATCAGAATTAAGTCTGCCACACACGAGATGATAAACGCGACAGGTTAATCCTCGAGATTGGAACGATCCTCTATAAACCGTATCCACTGTCGCAAGCGACTGACGTGAGCGATTATCCAGTGGGTTCGAGAAGAGGATAAATGCCTTCGTACGGGGTACGTTCTTTTTTTTAAGATAAGCCTCGGATTTAAAACGACATTTCAAATTAAATTTACAACCAGATAGTCTCAAGCGGTGTAGTAGAGCTTTGAAAGAAACAACGAAGTGGTTCAAGGTAAAATAGATTTGTTAGTTTAAAATATACGTTTTTATCATTTCTATTTTGTTTAATTAATACAGGCGTATTTCTCTAATAATATTTGCATTGTTTAAAAAAAAAACAGAAGGGGTTAGAAACAATCAAATAATGTAATTGTATTTTTATTTAATAAAGAATTATTTGGAATAAATAATATAATAGTGTAATTACTTCTACAGTACTTGAAAACACAAATAAATTGTGTCTGGGTGTTTCTTATAGTCATATTGTAAGGTAAGGTAATGAACAACGTAAATACGACTCCTACGTGTCATTTCCTAAATACGGGTGTAAATACGGATCGAGATGCAAACAAAAAAAATAAATTTAATTAACCAAGAGAAGTGTCTGTTACATTTCCTTTTTTCAACATTTTGCTACCATAAAATAGTTCTACTCGTAGTGTTATATTGTATGGTAATATAAGGGGCCAAATAAAACTTCCATTCATTAAATAATAGTTAGATACGAGTATTTAGTGATTACCCATATTTGCAACCTAAATGTATATGAATTAATTTGATTAATTTGACAAACATAGATAATTTTATAAACAAATATTTGTCAATTTCAACAATTTTTATTGAAACTTAAACATAGATTTTTTCTACCTTCATGCAAAAAAACTTTATTGAATTATATTTAATGAAAAAAACTGGTTTTGTGTTGCACTAGTACAATAAACTATTTATTTCACTCATCTGTTACTCTACTATTATAGTGTTTTGTAATGATGACAAACATAAACGTTCAAACTGACGCCATATTTACTCCATTTTCTGTGAGATTGTATTACGTTTTAAGCAATCGTATATTTTCAATGATATTTATTACATACTGGATTACTAAGTTACTAGAAAATGCAATTTATTAAAAATAAAATTAATTTTCTTTGAATATCAACAAATAAAGTTTTAGTTAAATTGTTCCTAACATATTAAGTTCCTAACTCTCTCAATGCAAATCGATAGTGCTAATTAATTATTAAATATTTTGCTATTAAATTACGCTTTTTATTTTCCTACACTTAGTGCCGCCCAAATAAAACATTTTTTGGTTTTTGCGTGAACGTACAAATATTAATATTTTATGCAACTCATGCCAAAAGTAGTCAGAAAAAATAAACACTTCGCATTTTAACAAGATTACTTTCTGTAAATCGTTTAATTTCTCGTCATTGTTACACTTTTGAAGGAACGCACTGTATAGATGGGTACTTGTTATAGAATTATAGTTTTAAAACTTTGTAAAATGAAGTAGTATCTGCATAGAAAAAATTCTAAAAGTTTCAAAGTAAAATCACCGTTAACAAAGCAACAAAAATAATTACAAAGTTACCCCATTTGCCGGTGCTTTAAATTCAAGTGTACAAGTCGGAAATAAAGCGCAGTTCTAAAAACTATTGATCGGTGGTTTCATCCGATGCGTTCCATTCCCGAAGGCTTTGTTGTGTTTCTAATAAAGAGCTCTAGGTGTATCTATCTTCGGAGAAAAATCATTACATCTACATTCCAGCCTTGAAAAACTGTTGCCGTTCTGTCGTTGTTCTCGGTATCTCTCCTATACAATTTAGAATGATTACTTGCAGTTTTTTTTCTTAACGCGCCCAAACGAAGCTGCCTGATTGATTGCATAATGGCGTATTACGTCTTGGTCTGGTGTATGTTTCGAAAACAATTTATTACAGAAATAAATGAGAGAAGAGAGCAAATTGATACACGCCTGAGATTGCTTTCAATAAAGGATACAAAAAACTGTTATTTTACCCGTCCAAATGTGCATTTTGTGGCGAATAAACTGTAAAACAATGTTCATAACGTCATACAAAGTTAATAAGTTTTGTTATTAATAATCTGGTGTTTTTTATATTTTGTGTGTCGTCAAAATATCTCCTTAACGCTATTATAGAAGTTTACTGAATAAATATAAGTTATACCACTCTATGACGGCGCTTTGATGTTTTGAGATCAAAGCCGTACCGCCGCACATGAATACTGTTGTAAAAAATGGCCAAATACGAGGGACTTAAAAAAAGTAGTTTCATTGCAATTAGATATTTTCCAGGGATATCCCAAACGTGTGAAGTAAGCTGCTTATTGCATAAAATATTTGTATTGTAATAAATATAAATATTATAAAACGATTATAGTTTAGTATTTTGTTGGTTAATCTTGGAAGTCGTATACAGGGTGTTTCAAAACAGAGGAAACATTTCAGGGGGTGATTCCTTGTTGAAAATAAAACGTAGTTTGATATATAAACGTTGGGTCACAAATCAACTATTAGGGAGATATGGCGTTGCTAAGATGGCGGAAAAAATAGTGTTTTTATTGTTTTTCTCGGAAACGAAAAGCGTGGGAATGGTAAAATTTTGTGGAAGTGTTACCATCATCAAAAGACACTTGTGACATAATTTTTCTCTTGTTGAAAATAATTGGAAAGGGTTGAAATTAACTACCCCTTTTAGTTTTTTTAACTATACTTTCAAAAAACTTAACGACGTAGAAAAATAAAAATAAAATAGGTTAAGCCGATTCATTTAGAAACTTTTTTCTCTTATATTTTTATGATAAAATTAACTGTTTCGACGTTAAAAAATAAAATGTAAAGTAGTGCACGTCGGGAAGAGGCAGTTTTACTACACCCATTATTAGGAAAAGATCTAGTTGGCTGCTGTCAATTTCTGGATTTTTCCATTGTTGCTTTGACAGATAGCAAATGGTTTGTACTATTTTAACATGTGATTGCGGAGTACGTTGGGATTCAATACTAAGTTAATACAACAAAGATGGTTATTTTCACAAATGCAGAAATGACAGACATGCACTTCATGTACATATTTTATTTACAAATGGACTGGTAAAATGGAAATAAATGGTTCTTTACACAAGTTAACTGTATTTTTGCTTGTCCAAAAAAATGATTTGGTATCAAGAAATAAATATTTGTTTGACCCTATACAAACAAATAATGAAACAATTTGTTTTACAGGCATAAAATTTGTTTCGGTCTGTTAGTAAAGAACACCCGCTTCGGCTGATCCCAAAAAACATTGTTCAGGTGTTCGCAACATTTAAAAGTAGATATATTTTTAAAAGAAGGACATTTTTATATGAAAATATGAAACTCTAAAGTTTTCCAACCGGTTTTCCCAAGCCGCAAGAACAAATGTAGGTATGTATAAATAAGAAAATACAAAATATTTAAACAAATGTTTTTATAAATTATAGAATTACTTAGGATATGGTTTAAATGGGAAATAATAACAGAAGAGGAAAGAACATTGGAGATACATCAAATTGTGATTTATTTATAAAATTCTGTGTATTTTCCTTTTTCGATAAATTCTCAAACCGAGAATATATAAATATAAATTATTTATTTATCTTAGATATCGTAGGCACAGGTTTATAACAATATTTTTCAGCAAACGTAAATGGTAAATATACTTATTCGGTCACTCCACTGAGTAATTCAGATGAATTCAATGATGTATGAACAACCATATTTGAATAGTAAGCAATATATCGATTCAAATTTCTTTACAAATGGAATAGTGAGATTTGAGTATGTAAGTAGTCGAATCATATAGGATTCTGGTCAGGCAGACAGACCAACGAAATGAAGGTTACTACTAACTACAAACTATTTGGTAGCCTTCGGTTGATGTTTTTTTTTCTAGGTTAAATATTGGCGGCCAAAGCTCGGCAAAATTATACTATTTTCTTTTCCAAATTGTCACCTTTGTACCAGTATACAAATCAAGGTGATGGAAAAAGTAACTGTTTAGGATACCTATTTAAAATAGGAATGGTTTTAGATATTTTACATACGAGAATATATTGAAAATATTAAAAATAGCTATCACTTTTTTCCCTTGCTACTGTAAACAAAATTTTCACTACAAACAATTCTCTATAAGAAACAACCTTCACATTTTAGTGCTGGGTCATACATATTTTTTGAAATTACTACAATCGAACAAAATGTGACCACAAACAACTACAATCAATAATCTATAAGAATCACAAAGAAATAATTGAATTTAAATTTAAAACATCGTTCGTTGATCTGATTTTTCTTTATTTATATCTAGCATTTTGCTGTTGGCGATTCTAGCTAGTAGCTAGTAGCTAGGGACTACGCTCTCGTACAGCCAAAAATTTAATCTATATCTACATAGCCGTTTGTTGGATTGTGACGTCAGACGCGTCGCACGTATATACCTAAATACAGCAGAATGCTTTAGTTCATATCTATATACGATTTCCATGCTTTCGGAGAACGCAGTTTACGTTTAGAAGAGTTAATATGTCATTTGTGATATTATTAGATATTATTGTGTTCAATGGACTGGTAAAATGGGCACAGAAAGTGCCCATCACCGGGCAATTGCAAGAAGTATTGCATTATGCCATTCTGTACGAATACAGCATACAGTGCCTAATAAAAAATATTTCACCGTGCCAAAAAATGTGGTGTAAGACGATGAAAGGAATCATTGCAACATTGTTTGTTTGTGAAGATCATTTTATGATAAGGTTAATTGCAAATAATAATAATATCTCTACCCCTCATTCTAATCACGAGGATTAGCCCAGAAGTCGAAGACTTGTGCGGGAGAGGGGGCGGCATATTATTATTAAGCAGGCCGCATTTGCGCCCAGGAACGACTTACGTTGGTAGGCCCTAACCACCATTCAGTGCAGGAATGAGGGAAACCTGGAAAGCCTCATTAATTAGGGGGGTAGTCAAATGCCAACCGGTATCAATCTCTCACATTGACCCAAGCCAACATTCTTCCACCCTACCATACCCGCAGAGAGGGTGCCAATCTCTCCACGAATATAGCTTATATACGGTCTACCAGCAAACCCACAGCAATCTAGTCACCTCGATTCAAGCACTGACGCCTTAAACCGCGCGACCACTGACCGATCCATCCGATACATAAGTAGGTAGGTTAATGTTCAGCAAAATTAAAATATATCAATTCAACTTTTCTATTAGCTACCAGAAAGTATACAGGGCGTTTAAGAAGAAGAAGAGGAAATCAATGGTAAAGCAAATTTAGATTTTTTCTCATTTATTGTATTCAAAGTTCCATTCCGATGGCATAATTTTATAAATATCTCAAGTAAAACCATATATCTGTTACTTATCCAGCAGCATTGTCATAGTAATTGTTACAAACGGATCTATTAACAAAGGAACGAGTTATGTTTAACAATACGGTAAGTTCATCACATCATCACTAATAATTATGACATTACCTACACAGTATTTGCACTATGTATCTATGACTCACAAAATCGCAAAAATACAATAAACAAATGCCTGTTTACACCACCAACGCTGTAACCTGCACCTGTATCCACGGAAACAAACTGCGCTGAATGGCTTTTAACGTCATACCAATGATATCGCGTTTTCGGCCACTTAGTTTTGTTTACATTCTATGACAATTTATTAATGTTAATATTTTAATTATTATATGATTATTGCCGTCAGACAAATGTTCTGACCTTTCAATATATATGAAAGATTACCTTGTAATACATTTCAAACCCATATAAAATTCATGCAACTTCCCCGTTATCAAAACAACCTGATCTATAAAATAAGTTGCTGTTATTTTACGCTACTACTATTGTCTAACACATTCCTAGATGACAGTAATTTATAGAACATACAGAATTTGATTAGGCATTATTAAAATTATATTACACCATTAATGCACCTGTCTTGTCCTCCTTCCATTGAGAATTATTTATAATGATCCTATTTTTGAAATATCTGGTTATAGGAATCACATACACATGTATCTTCCCGTTTCCACAAGACGTATAATTTCAATTTCGAAACGCAGGCTCAATTTTTATACCCATTAAGTATTCATACTCCCCAATTATCGTTCTATCGCATCAAATTACCGGAAATTAGGAGGGATAATCATGAATTAGCGTAGATACTCAATCCCCATAAATTGCCGTTAGAAAATTGCCGGTCTCCCGCACTCTTCTGCCTCCACGTATGCTGTCGCATCAGATGGAAATGATATATCAGCGTGATTACCATCGCTGACAAATGGAACAACAAACAGTAATTAAATTTGATTCGGCTCTAGCCGGGGCGCCATTCACATGCAATTATCTATCTGTCTATTACATTCATTCATGCTGTTTGTTATTATAATTTCAAGGCGTACTCTATCTCCCTAATGTGAGTGGTACATATTAATTGGTTCTTCAGAGCTTAGGCCGACCACACATTGATACCTGCGCTATACACGGTATGTGGTGTTTTAAGAATATAAAAATGTTGGGTCGGGTTGTTGACTGTATTCCAAAGTAGCTTTATAGTAACGAAAACTGGCACCGCAACTTCAATTAAGTAGCTGTTACGTAGTAATCACTGAATCTACCACCATATAGCAAAAATAACTCCAATTTATGTTAGCTGTAAGTTAGTGTTGTAAGTAGGTAATCATCACCATTGAAAATCGCTTCATGCATGGTTGTGTAATTTTTGGTAGGACGGTTTGGTGTCTGGAACGTTATGAGAACTAAGCAGAAGCACCTTAAAGTTACCCAAACTTTAAGGTGGATATTGAAGGTAGGGAAAACCAAGCCATATCACTTACATATTACTTAGAAGTAACATTAACTTTATAGTGTTTGTAATAGTTTTGGCGACGTATTGGGAACGATAAACAAACCTTTAATGTGGCGGCACTTGATTATACAATTGTGGCAGTTGTCGCCACGTTATTGCTTCATGCAAAAATAGCTCTTCTAGTGGTATATTCTTCAAACAAATTAACACGGCTTATAGTCATCACTTCACTTCAAAGTGTGACTTTTCATTTAAGGTATACTTAAATAAGATGGTCTTCAATATTTTAATACATATCTAAACTTAATGGAAACTTATTAAAGTGTGGTAAGAAACTATTAGTAAGTTTCTACCCTTCATTTTTAACTTGTAAATTGCAAAGCTAAGTGCATACTTAACTTTAAGTGTGATCTATGAATTCCACCTTTAATCTAACTTGACTCGACTCGACGCGGCGCGGCGTAGCACAGCGCAATGTATGGATTGCTTTAGTCTGTGAATATAGTGCCAGCCGTGCTATTAACAATAGGGATAGTACTAAGTACACCTTTACTGAATGATCGAGCCTAATGAAACGTAATCACAATGTTGCGAAAGGATCGTAATCGAGAATGATTTAATAAGTTCTCTATTGAATGTGAATTATGACTCATTACGGAAAATTATGGATAATGTGATTGTATCGCAAAATATTTATGTAGATTGTGTGTATCATGAATTTACATGAAATTCTTCATTTACTAACATAAATATTATTTGATAAATAGTACCTAATTGTTCGCGTCATGGAAAGCAGTAATCTTCAAATAATTTGAATAAAGTAGCTGTCGCATAAAGGAGAGAACGCAGTATAAGGTCGCGGTCTAGACACATCGCGGACCGCTCTGTCGAGGTGATAACGGACTTTTACAAAATCAGTCGCATATGGCATTCTCTATGCACTTCCGACATGTTCTTCTGAACTATATATATGTCAAAATATGTTATATGGAAGATGTATGTATGCTTCAAAAATTTTGTATCGATTTGTTTTACCTATATATAGACCTACGAAATTTCATGCAATACTAATGAGTAATAATACTTTTAAATTTTCATTATAAAATAGTGACCTTAAACATATATCTGTAAACATGTCTGCTTTTGTGATATAACTATATTTAAAATGTATACTTAAAGTGGTAAAAACTAAAAATACCTAACTCTTTAATAACATTCATCAAACAAATGGCCAGTTGAACTAACCCATCAACTTTCCAACCAATTAAAGGTGGCAACGCTACAATAACGTTGTTTCGCCACTTTATCTTAATTCGCTACAACCTCAAAATTACAATACATATAGTTCATATCAACATTTCACATCTCGAGCATTTTTATATCTAGTGTACAATGAGTTTTAAAATAGTGACCACAATAGAGAAAAAAGGTATTTGTTTCTGTGCCGTTCCATACCAGTGGGAAAATTACGGAATATTACTCTGGCCAGAACATTTAAACTATTCACAAAGAGAAACTTTATAACGCAATCCCACAAGTGCTCCCGAAGATACTTGGTCTTCGCTTAGGTGCATTTGAAAATTCTCATAATTATGAAATTTTAAAGATGCTCTTCAACTCGAAAGACAATAATGTTTAAGAGTTGTAGCACTTTCTGTTTGTTGTTGTAGTTTAGTTAGTAGTTTGTGATGTATTTTCTCTAGTGTTAGAAGGTCACATAGGGAACAGAAGGTAGTAGCAACTTTGTAGTAATTTTGATCCAATGTAAAATGTGTAAATCACGGATGAAGCAATAACGTGGCGACTACTGCCACAATTGTATAATTAAGTGCCGCTACATTAAAGATTTGTTAATGGTCAAGGCCAATACGTCGCCAAAACTATTACAAACTCTTTAAAGATACTGTCATTTATAAGTAATATGTAAGTGAAGGCTTGGTTGTCGTTACCTTTAAACCCTTAACCCTTAAAGTTTGGGCAATTTTAGGCCCTTCTGCCTTCGCCCCACTGAAAATTACAAAACCATGAAGTGATTTTTATTGGTGACGATTACGTACTTACAACGATGCTAAATGGAAGTTAATTTTGCTATACGGTGGTAGATTTTGTGATTACTACATAATAGCGACTTAATTGAAGTTGCAGTACCAATTTTTCTTACTATAATGCTACTTGGGATATATTTTTCTTTTTTCTTCTTATTTGAAAGGTACCGCAGCATCGCACACTCTTCGTCACTGACAAACAATGATTGAACTGAAAGGCCATATGTGGCAAGTCACCATTAAATTTCAACCGCATATTCATTATTTCGCATAGTACTATTACTACTACGATACAGTATACTCGTCTGAAAGGGCTCCAACTGTTTTTATCTCTTACAAGAGTTGTTTCACCTTTTCGAGAACACAGTGTCAAACCATATATGAAATAATTGTATTTTTGGCATTTAGTTTACTTATATAATAATTATGTAAGTGTTTAATTATTTAAAACGACCGTTTACAAAATAAATGCTTTGTGGACCGACCGCTGTGAACAACGGCTACTAAACTACCGAAATATAAAGGGGAGAGCGAATACCGTTGCAAGCGTCATCTTCCTCACTCAATTTACTACCGACTTTAATTGGTATATCGCCCGAAGCAGGTGACATGCACAAGTAACACCAGCTGTTGGCGAAGAAGTTCCTAAAGAGTTGCGATAACAGATTTATCATCATCCTAAAAGTGTAAAATTCGAGGGTGCGTCCCGACAAGTTAATTAATTGTTCGTTGCAGCGTTTTAATCAGCAACTCGGAACATTAATATTCTTCGCTCCTGAGCAGGTAAGGAAAGCAGCAGCAGCTGTAGATAAAGAAATTGCTCAACAATTAAGATACGGATTTATCATGGATCTCAAGGAAGATGTACGAGGATAGGTAAACTTGTAGTGGAGTGAGAATGTTTGTTTGTACGCCTCTGGTTATATTAATGCTCAAAGTTTGCTCTGTCCTCAATTAGTACAGCGGTCGATGTGACGTCACATATTCCTATCGTACGCACCATCCCGCCAGTGACCGCTACATAACCGCCGTTGACGTTTTGTGTGGAGTCGCTGTAGTCGTTTCTCGTTACGTTTTTATGTTTTATTAATTTATGTATATACACAATGGACTCTACCTTTGTTAAAGGTACTTTTTTGATGTAATAGATACAAATATTTTATGTAGATATGTATCTACAAAAATATTAAATATAATTTTAATATTTAACGGGATTATCCATATTTATAATAGTTATTTATGCAACAAGTACAAAAAGTAAGTGTTTATTGCACTCGACGTGAAATTGTCCAACGACGCCGTCAGGCCGAGTAGGACAACACGTCGAGTGCAATAAGCACTTTTGTACGAGTTGCATACAATATTTTTTCTACGTTCATGCAAAAATCAAAAAATGATATTTAGATGACACTAAGTCTAGGAAAATGTGACGTCGATTTGAACGTTTATGTTTGTCATGATGACAAAACGCTGTAGTAGAATGACAGATGAATGCAATAATCATTTTATTGCACTAGTGTAATAAAGAACCACTTTTTGCACTAAATACAGTTCAATAAAGTTTTGTTTCGAATTCTTCAACAGTCATTTTGTTCGTCGTAAAGCAAATACAATCTATATAAAAATGTTTTGATACTGCATATTTTAACCAAGTGAAAAACTACAAGATTAGATCCACCGGTTTTTGTATAGACACTTTAAATCAGTTTCTTACACAATACATATACCACAATGGTCTACTTTTCTCGTCCCTTGAAATGGTAATGAAACGTTTATTTGGTGTTTTTTGGTACTATTTAATACACAATTTTATGAAATAAGGCTTGTTCTCCCGATTCGATTTTGGTTGATCAACTTTTGTGGAACGAACATTGGAAGAAAATTGCTGTGAAAACATTTTTGTCGGTCCAGTTGATTCGACAAAAGATTGACCCATTCAGCATTCATACTTTATCGTTCAAGTTATGATCATCAATAGTTTTCATTAATTTGAAACGTGTTTGAAGCATGTGAACATTTGTCAGTCGACTTGAATCATTCAATTCTGGTGGTTATAGCCTGCTTACTAATTTTTCAAGACATAGGACGACAAAATGACATTGAAATGGTCAGAAAGTACTATATGATAAAATTTATAGAACTGTATCATTCATACGCATGACTGTGCTAAAACTCCATACTGGTTTCTCCTTAGGATCCAATTTCTTATCAGAAAACGGCCATTTTACGCTGTATTGCCAGATCATTCTGCTCAGTTCTTTAATCAAATTGGAAATAATTTTTAAACCCGCACGAACTGCTGCATGTGTCGTTATTCTATAGCCACTGTTGATTCAAGTTTCGTTTGAAATGTGTGAATCAAAAACTTGAACGATTTGCTGATGAACTTTCGATTAGTGAATTAAAAGCAATGACGATTATTTCACTTTTATGGATCAATAATAGCAATAATCCACGAACACATCAGTAAACGGTTAAAAATATCACTTGGATTCAATTAACACTTCCAAGTACGGGGTATGTTGTATGTTGCGCGGTCCAATACGGCGTCTAGAGACGAAACGGCAACGCCAAATTAATTAATAACAGAATAACGCAGTGTCAATTTACGGAATTGCTATTTCCATTAGACAAGAGATAGCTGAAGTGTCGAGCGCCGATGTTATTTCGGCTGGGTACTGAATCACCGTCCGCATTTAGAACTGGTGCAACTACATCGTCTTGGCGTATATTAGCTACAGGCGGCACCAAACGCGTAATGCCGTGTCAAGAGACACATGGCGAGGTCTCCGCAATTCCGCAAGCTTTTGATGAAGACGTGACTCGATTTTTCTGTATGATAATCGTCTTGTTCTTCCCTATTCATTGAGCAAGGCTCGTGCGGCTGCTGTGGTTTCATCTCGAACGGAGACGTGAATGTCAGTTTTTAGATAATAAATAAAATGTTTACTTTCTTATCTGAGTGGTTTTCTTGCTCATCATTGAGTGACTTTTTCAATTTTTGGGCTAGTTTGGAGTTCATATAGTCAAGTCTTATTCAAGATCTTAAAACTTTGTATTGCAATAATGCCTAGACGTAAACGAGTGCAGCTGAAGCCAATAGGGCCATTGGAATGATCGAGGCGGGATGCCTTCAGAGAGAAGTGGCTAACTTCTTTCAGGTCAGTTAAAGCGCAATTTAAAGGCTTGTGCATCGATATAGAGAAACAGGAAATGTCATTGAAAGACCGAGGAGTGGACGCCCAAGATCTACTACCCCTGCACAAGACCGGTTTCTAACAGTATCCACCCGTAGAGAGCCTCTGAGTACTTGTCGGATCATGCAACAGCGACTTTTAAACGCTTCTGGTGTTGCGGTTTCAATTGAAACAATTCGTAGAAGACACATCTACTGACACAAAATCATATGCGACTTCGGTTGCAATGGGCTAACGAACACGTGAACATTGTAATGATCAGTGGAGGTCTGTATTGCTCACAGATGAATCGAGATATGGACGGTTTTTGGATAGTCGGCATGTTTGGATATTAACCCTTCCTTTGGTATGCCTAACTCGTAGAGCCATCCAGGAAGTTCATGCATTCAGAGCTGGTACAGTTGCTGTTTGGGGAAGCATTTATTAATACGTACAGAGTTGTTGGTGCTTGGATGGAAACATAAATGCACAGATCTACGTCGAACAAGTCATCAACAATGTCATCTCTTTGTTTCATGCTGCAATTGGGCTATTTTTTTTTTCTCGACGATAATGCGCGACCTCGTCCTGCGAGAATTGTTGTCGATTCCCTGGAATTTCATGGTATTCCGCACTTGGCACTGCCGCCTCTTTCACCAGACCTCAATCCAATTGAGCACGCATGGAACCAACTACAAAGAGCCTGAGATTCGTATCAACCACCCCCACATACACTTCAGAAACTCGGAGGGCTTTTACCACGCCTATGGCTAAAAATTGATCAATGCTACTTCAACAATCTGATAGACAGTATGCAAAGGCGTTGCCAGGCAGTTATTGAAGTGCGGGGAAAACATACCCTGTATTAAACCTTTTTCTTGTAATTGTTTTAAGAATTTGAATTTTGTAGTAAAATCACCAAAAATAAAACTTTGTCAAAAACTGAAAATGCTTTCGAAGGAGAAACAAAGTCACTCGTGTAAAAGAGAAATAGCATATCAAAAATATTTTTGAACAAAAGTTGTCAACTTTTAAAAGAAACTCAAGATTTGTGAACTTCACTTTTGTGAAGCAGCATGCCTATTTCATATCTTAATACATAGTGTTTAACAAAATAAGACCAGATATAATCACACTTTCATTAATTTTTTTATTGTTATATTATTTATTTACTTTTTATGAAAAATTTTCTGTTTCTAGTATTTTTTTTTAATTTTGTAGGTTGTTGTAATTGATCGAGGTTTCGATCAAAAACCGTGTGCCGAACTGCCGAATCAAGGAAGGAATTACGCTTCCAGTACGGGTTCGCTTTGTTTATTTTACGTCCGCACAGCCGGTTGCAATTTTAAACACAGTACCCTACCGAACTGCATACATACATGCGTCCGAACACCGACGAGCACCAACAAGAAACATTCCGATCGCCAGGATTACATACATGCCGTGCACATCAATAAAACATTCGGCTATTTCTGATGCGTGTACCGGCCGATTTATTTACCTGTCAGACGCACGGAGAATCGAATTCGATGGGAGTCGACGTCATGGATATAACACGACGCGATAATAAATGTCGCTCATCTGCCCGAATTCCTTAATAAACATTTTATCGAGTCCTCCCCTTCATATCTTCACCGGTCGTCAGTCGAGAGTTAAACCAATTATTTCTTTTATAAGGATTTTATCGCGCGGCGAAGTTATCGGAGATGAGCTCCATCGCCTATTAATTGGGCTATAGGGGACGAGAGATGTAAAGTGCGCTCTTGTTTTAAATTAATTCAGCATTATCATTCTTTTTAGCGGAATAGAATTAGCTTCTTTTGTGTCAAGAGAGTTTATGCAGCTCCGCAATTTCAATTGCGTGATGGTAGTGTTGGATTCGATTAAATTGAAAACGTTTCTGATGGTTTCAATTCTTTGAGTATCTAATAGGCGATGTGATTGGCAACATAATTGCTTTGATAATTGCGTATACAGGGCGATTCAGAACTAATCTAAAAAAAATCTGAATGTATAAGGGACTCTTACAAATACAGTTTTGTAAAAAAAAACTCAAAAATGGCAATTCGAAAATGATTTAAAAATACACTTCTGCACGTTATTGGAAACTGGTTCACTATAAAACCTGATAAGGTGACAAAGCATGCAATTAGTGATCAGGCAAAAAATGGAAAGAAATTCCCAAGTAGAGAAATAAATAACATTTTATAACAACTATTTTATACTGCAAATTGCCGCTATTGTTATTAATTACTAATAGAATTAATTTGTGGTTTCAGTTAATAAAATAATTTGACATACCTGATGTCGCAACAAAATTTTGGGTTTGTCTTATCCAGTTTCTAAACTAACACAAATGTTTCTGCTTCTTGTTTGTTTTGAACTCGTAAGTTATTGTCAGCATATTATACGGTTGCGTAAGTCATCCACTTCGGTGCTTCTTTTTTTAAATATCCCCACAAGACGTCCAAATGATTTAAAGTTAGGAGATCGTGGCGGCCATGGTCCTCTTTGTCCAATCCTTTGGTATTAATTCTTGGACGCACTGTACATCACACGGATATAATAGATTGATACGCCGTAGACCTCCTGGACCTCCGCCTCTTCCACGATTCAGTTTCAAATTTCCCGCCTCACACTCGCGTTACACTACACTTGCGCTCACTGCACACCGCGCTAAAAAAACATGTTTATCGTCAGACGCACGCGCAGTTTATTTACGAGTATAATGCGTCCATAAGGTTGAAAATCCATTGTTTTAGTTGGAATGCGCACGCTTCGGACGATTGGAAACTAATTTGTGTACTGTGCGAACAAAGCTATTGACTTATTATTTTAAGCTAATATAAATCAAATCTCCTACATTACCTTTCTAATACAGTAAAAAATGTTACAAAAGCTAATAATAAAGAATAATATATGGGTAGATATTATTGGTGTAATTCAACGCTGGTTGGGGCTTTAGTTTAAAGAGTAGTTAGTTTCACACAATATTATTAATACCTAAAAATATATAAAAAGCTATTGACGTAAGCTATTTTTGACACTTGAAAAACTAATCTAAAGACTGACTCACAAAAATGGTACACGCTACAAAAAGTAATCAGATTTCAATATTCGGAATCACCTGTCTAGAGACTACTGTAGCCCAGAGATGTACTATGAAAATACTAGAACTTTAATAATAAGGATAAGGCAATTTTTGTACGAAATTGACTCCATTTTTCATGACGCATCCATTCCCAAATTTTTTTAGAATCACCCTTTATACACCTCTCGAAAATTGCTTATTGAATTGCAAAAACACGTATGTAATATACAAGGTGTAAATTTGAATGTAGATCATATTCAAACGCCATTTAGAAACACATATTATAAACTTGATATTCAAATTCTGCCGTAAAATCTTGTTTTTATTTTTACCATTTGATAATATAATATTTATATCCCGCTGCTGAACAAGCTTATGGGTCTGTTCAAGCAAGGGCTCAAACTGGTTCCAAAGTGTCAAAAAACGTTCGTCCAACTATTTCTTGAGGGACTTTTACTGAAAACAAATTTATACATAACTTTACTGGTCGAATATTTGGGATAGTTTGAAACCATTACGGATTCCTTACTTGAATCGAGCTTGTGTTAACAACCGCACACGCTAGCTGCTAAGTGCATATTTACTTGGGAGTTACAGTCCACATAATTGTCAAGTATCATAATGGATTCGTTCAGTTCGTCACATTATGTACATCGGACATAAGAAATTTGAACCCCAAACTAAAAGAATTATAGAATTTACATATTTAAATTTGTAGAATAATGTTGACTTTTAAAGAATTAATAAAATATAATATAGTTCTAGTTCTACGTGAGTGGGTCAAAAGCTAGCCCTCCACTGCGACCCTGTGGTCTATTGTGGCTCACATACTGTTATACTTCACCCAACAGGTTTAGCCTCTTTATGTAGCCAATAATCTTGTTGGTTGAGTGAGATTCTATCCAGATCTTCTGGCAAGAGATGCACTTTGCCGAATATAGAAAATCTGGTCCGTTTTCCAGCCGGACAGTGACATAAAATATGTTCTGCCGATTCGTCACTTTCTAAACACAATCGGCACTCGGCCTCCTCAGCCAGCCCCAACTTGTGCATGTGACTCCTTAACCGGCAGTGCCCAGTATATAGGCCAACCAGAGTTTTTAGGTCAAGCCTATTTAACTCTAGCAAATTTTTAGCTCTCTTTGTCGAAGTGCCCCCTATGAACGCCTTCGAATGAGCTAATCTTGGCAGATCTCGCCAGTACTCCCTTATCTTTTCCTCCGCCCAGGCCGCGATGACTGCTTAGGCAGTAGCCGAAGCTAAACCAAGAGCCGGTTCCGGACCTATAAAGCTGGAAGAGGCGCCTCGCCTTGCTAACGAGTCCACTGCCTCGTTTTCCTGGATACCCGCATGACCAGGTATCCAAACCAGGGTTACTCTGTGGCTTGTACCTAACCGCTCCAAAGCCTTTTGACAGTTCCATACCGTTCTTGAGTTACACCGGTAGGATCCAAGTGCTTTTAAAGCTGCTTGGCTATCAAAAAAGATTTTTATCGACCTGCGTTTGAGTCTAAGCTTTTCCAGCTTCCCCACACAGTTCGATGGCATGAATTTCTGCCTGAAATATAGTCGCATATTTACCCAGGCTTACGGATAGCCTGGTGTTTGGGTTGCAACTATACACTCCAGCTCCAACCCCCTCTGGGGTCTTAGAGCCATCAGTGTACCAGCAGCTATCCACCTTCAGGAGGTCAGTTTCACCTCGCAAAAAAATATAATATATAGCATCTAGTGTTATTGAGCATTCGTATTGAAGACAATTTCATGTAAGGGAAGTAGCCTCACAACAGGATATCATTCAAGAAAAGTTTAGTTATGTGTCAGCTTGTAATTTTTGTGTCTACTTGCTTGTTTTCTTTCACTTAAGTTTTGTAACAATTTCTGATATATTATCATGTCTAAAGGACATTAGTAGAAAATGCCAAGATTATAGAAAATAAGAGAAAATATATTTATGATGACAGTGATGACGCCTGAATAAAATTACTCATCTGCGTATGAGGCTATTCTTTCCAATCAGGCGCATGAGGATTAACACGACCAATGTAAATTTTTTACGTTATTTAAATTCAGAAATATTTTTTATATAATTTTTGTAAGTTTTAATATTCACATTAGTGTATTTTCGAAACAAATGTTGGTTGTTATTAAATACTTTTAAATCCTCGTAAAAATACATTAAAGAAGTTGAAGTTGGTAATTTTTATAGTATCTATATAAATAGTACATAAGTGCCAACGTGTCAACAATAAGCCTCAACATGTGAGATCACACTAAGCGAGTCTATTTGAAAGAAATGCTCAGAATTTTATTATTAGAAAAGAAATTTCTGCACCACATGTGAGGTACTTATAAGTACATGCTGTCACTAAACAGTGAAATGTTACTTGTTAAGGATTTACACTCGAGATAAATTAACACTTATTGTTAAAGTTAATAAATCAAAACGCTGTATAATTACATTCTGATCCCAGTAAAATTTCATATTTTACACAGAAAGTCACAAAATTATCAAGCTCTTTTTAAACCGATAAATTAAAATAAATATAATAAAATTAAGCTGAAGTATATTTCACCATCTGTAACATATCGTAGGACATAGAAAAACACATTTTTGTAAAAATTATTTTCCATTGCAGTTTCGCCTTCTGCAACTCCATTAGTTTCATACATTTGATTTAAAAAGGTAACAACAAGCAACACTGACTACTAACTGAGTTGCTCAGTAGCGGTGCAGTGTAAGATATAAATCTCGACTATTTATTTGACTAAAACATAATAATTTCGGAAAACTATTCTGGGGAACACAACACGAACCTTTTACCATTGTAATGTAAGCAAATAATAAACAAATTAACGTATCGAGTTCTAATGTTCTATTAATTTGTTGAACTAATGACAATATACATTTACTTGCAATTGGTCTTTTATTGTACAGTATCTTTTTTTTTAGAGAAAATGCAAAAAATTTTTTCTCTATAATTTTTACCAACTCTTTTACTTACGACACTGTTAAATTATATTAATCAAAATGCCCCTCCATCCAGCAAAATTCACCACTGTTTCAGTTCACCATATACATCTAATCCGCAAAGCTTTGTGCTTGACTACCTCATCTCTCCTCCTGTTTATATTAGACAAACGTTTCAGACACCCCAATCCATCCAACCTAATCCCATCGAGTAAGTAAATTCGTAACTGGGAATGGAAAAGATGTCTCATACATTTTAATTTGGCAGTGTAGATAAGCCACGTGACCAGAACTGTGATTTACGAAGAACAACTCGTATGCAAATAGTTGCTTGTCTCTCTCTCAATTGCCGTAGTGAGGAAAAAGATATTCGCATATGAATTGCTCTGCGATTGATTTGAGAATCTCGATCTTGATCACGTGGCTTGTAATCATTTATGAAGGCACTGTATACAATCTTTTTATAAAGAAAAACATTAGTGGTTATACCAAGAATTTATTAGCCTAAAATTCATTGAACTAATAATATACAGGGTATTTCTGAAATATGGGCGTTCCTTCAAAGGGATGATAGCGAATGTAAAAAATTAACAATTTTATTTATTTTTTTTATATTATTCTTGTAAAACCAATTACAAAATGAGGCAGACAATAAAACAACTAATAACAGACAACTAATACAATACTAAACACAACTAACTTAAGATTTATATAGTATTAAAGTATTGAAACAACATAATAAAAAAGAGGATTAGACTAAAATAGTTTCTTTGCAGTGAAAAATGTGTATGGAATCTTGGCATTTATTATATTAACATTAATTACCTTATTATAGGCATCTGATGCAAAAGAGACAATTTTCCAATATTTGTAAGGGATATATTAAGGTTAGAGAAAGCTAAACTTTTGCTGAATATCAATAATATTGTTCAAAATTAAGACGTTCAACATTAAAAAGATAGAATAAAATTAAAATTGTAATATTTGTACTGAAAAAATACTTTTCACCATTGATGTATAAGTTTAGGGGGTTCAATGGTGAAGAAGACCCATACCTACGTCACTGGCTTTAATTAAAAAGAGTTATGCATGTCAAAATATTGTGTAGAATCATTACATATGTATTGTAACAGCTAACTCTAACCGTGGCAATGCCTGTACAACAAAAAGCAATTTTTGTACCGAAAGCAACTCACGTTCCGTTCATTTAACTTTGTCACAAGAAATGAATCTCATTTTGGTTATAGCTGCACTTTTTATTTACAATAAAATTGCTTAAAGATTTGTTAGACTCGTATGTCACGTCGCTTTAAGAAAAAGTTTCGATTTGGTGACTAGTTGCTTTGTAATTGCTATAGTTGTTAATACTTAACAATTTTTTTTCTACGTACATAATTTAATGGTATGACATTTGATAATTTTTTATAATGCATGTGGTAGATATTAAAGTAGTGTTCTGAAAAATTATGTTTTTTCATTATTCTGTTAAAATATTTAATGGTACTTTACTCTCATTCAGAGGACAACAGGAACAAATCCAATATATTCCATTTTCTACTTTTTCTTTTTCCTGTTCCCTTCTGCTTGCAAATACGCAAAAATAAAGATAAGACTTTCTTTCGACTTCATTTCGATTCTCAATCGATAACTTCAGAAACTATAAATAACGTAGACTAAATATTTTTACGCTGTAGGTATATTCTATCATGTTTACGGTAAATATGTTCCGTCAGTTTTATGGAATATTTACGTATTTTCTCGCCTCCGAAAAAATAATGCTGATGACAATTCTCTATAATACGGTCCTGTATTTTACTGCAGCAGTGAGCAAACTTTACTTAACGTGTACAGGAACAAGTGTTAATTAGATTGTATCGAATTTGCGGACAAGACAGGTGCCGGTTAAAATTAGATTTCCATCCCTTTTTTGTGTGCGTTAGGCATCTGTGTACGTAGTAGGCGTATCAAACAAGCATCTGTACTGTTCTGAAATAATTAATTACGTCTAGACTTTTTGTCCGAACATAATGCACTTGGAATGGTTTCTAAATATTTTCTTGTTTTCTCCACCCTTTTCATATTTAATTTTTTAATGTTATATTTTGTCAAAATATCCAATTTCAAACAACTTTTCTTTTTACATACTTTTCTTTAAAAACGTTTTGCAATTTATTTTATGTTTAGTACAATATGCAATATTATTGTTTTACAAAGTATATTTAGTAATTTATGTTTTTATACATTGTAAATTTACAATGATTAAACAACTTGTGTAATATCGCAATGTAGTAAAGCTACATCTAGCGCTCATTTGCTACTCCATGCCGGACTGACCAATCACAGACAGAAAGCGTTTTATATCGCAGTAGAAACCATTGATAACTAGCGACCTCTATCGCTAGTCTGCGATAACCAGGTGTAATTCAATGCTGGTCGGGGCATTAGCCCGCAGAGTAGTTGGAATTCCGTGTTTGCATCATGTATAATCTTCAATTAAGTAACTGGTTGATTAATTAATATATATAAAAAAGTAAAAAAGCTTGTTCTTAATAACACAAATGTGTATGAAACATATGTCTATGTTTTAAACAAAAAATATTCGTTCATAAGATTTAGTTTAAAATATGCCAGCTATGACTCTTATGCAAAGATCTTACAGTGAAAAAGAGAAGAAAAATAACCGTTACTGTAACATCTCACTTTATGAGCATTACTCAGAAAGGTCTTAGGTAGGTGCTCTATCTCGCTGGGAAGGCTCGGCGCTTTCTTCAAACACCGTTCTAAGTATGTAACTTTCCAACGAGATCGAATATTGAAATAGCTATTTATGTAACAAATTGCGAAAAGAGTGTGTTTTAAGCACAGGATTCAAAATTCTAACGAGGCGAAAGCCGAGATGGACAATGCGTCGCGTACTTAAAACACATCGATTTCGCAACGAATTTCATACAATTTTTTGAAAGTAGAAAATTTTATATTTTTATCCTTTTATTTGTATTTTTAAACATTTTGTCTCATAAGTGGACAATTTGCTTCTAGGCATTGTTTAGTGTCAAGTTCAAACGTGGCACGCCGTCGTATTTCTTATGTTTTGCAAAAAAATCGCAAAAAATGAGTGAAACAAGCTGCGCTATCCACGTTAGTGCCCAAAAATCGAAAAATTTATATGAAAGCTCCTACAATAATTTTGAAACCTAGGCCAACGAAAAACATATTGAGAATTTTACAGAAAAGGTATTATTACTAACCTCTTTCCTGAAGCTATCCAGTACGGTAAGGCCATCAACTTTGTGGAATAAATATTCGATGGTGCCTAGCATGATTTGACTGAACAAAATCGTTGATATGAGCAAATTTACAAATCTAATTACATTTTTAAAAAGGAAAGCTTTCGAATATCAGTCAAAGAAATGAAAAATATTTACAAAGCTGGAAATAGAAAGCTTTATGAGACAAGTCGAGGATAAAAAATTCCTATTAGCCAAAGTTGTTTTAATCGTTGGAGTATTTGGAGCATGTATACATCAGCGATTTTTGACATATCGAAGTAGTCAATTCTGTACCCTGCCCTTTGGAATCAATATAATTGTAGGTATGCGAAAAAAGATAGCGGAATTCCTTTGGAACGCTAATGAATACACTGGCCATTGCTTCCGGCCCAGCTCCGCAAAAATGTTGGCAGATTCTGGAGACTTTTAAAACGATATGAAGGTTGGCGATCAAGTTCAGTTGCCGAGAGTTATATCGAAAATTATATTAAACAGAAAAATTAAATAGCAAAAAGTATCATAGGTCAGAAAGATACACTGAATAAGGAATTAAAAGAAGTTCAGCAGAAGCAGAAGCTGGCAGTATTATTACCACTACTACCAATTTATTCATTCCGACTACTAGTAGGTACTTGCATTTATGTTAGAGAAGAGAAACTGGATTCCTTTAGTAATCACTTTAACAATTTACATAATAGGCAATTTGCATATTTTTTTATTTTATTACCAAAATATTATTCAGTTCATTTTATGTGTACTGTGTCAGTTTTATGTTATTCTCTGCAAAAATAAGGCGGTAATAAATTAATAAATTCATTACGTCTTTCCCAACCACAAAAACGCGAGAAATACAAATGGCGGTTATGTGACGTCACAGTATATGAACATGTCATGTTGTTTTATATGCGTGACAAAAATGTCAAAATGGAACTGTCAAAGTCAAATTATTATTTGTTTTGTTGCTGTGCATTGTGTATAATATCCATATATACTCGCGTCAAGAATTCAGACGTCTTACGTCACGGCTGACGTTAACATTTGTATTTATTGTCAACGTAATTTTCGATATTTGGTTGCGTTAAAAACAATCATTATTTGCAATTTAGTGCAGTGTATAATGCAAACTTTTAGTGTAGTATATAGTTTTATTACTATCAGTTGCAGTTTCTTAAATATTTTGATGAAAATATAATGAATTATTCATTTGTTCGTGTGACGTAAGTCGTTTGAATTCTTGACGCGAGTATAATTATAGTAAATAATGGCAACAGAGAGTGGATTTGTCAAAAGACAATCAGATAATTTGCCCAAAATTGACTCATTATCAAGGTTTTGGTTTCTGGAAGAAATTCCAACTTATATGGTGAATAATTTCAAAATGTCTGCGTTTTGCATTACTTTGTTGCTCAGGTACCATTTTCCCGTGACAGTTAAAATTATGGGGTATTACACTTTTTTTAGTTGTAGTCTTTGTACATTCCCGTTTAATTTGTGCTGCCAATAATTCTCCATATCTTCTTCCAACTATTAATTTTAAAACACACATCATCTTTATAATCTCTGAATAAAGTGAAAAGTGACTTACGGTGAAATGATCCTCGCAACAATATAACGCCGTTGTGTTCGATAATGTTGCATTCTCTTTTCGTCTCTATTCATTGAAATGAACCATTTCTTACGCATTTTCTCATGTTTAAGAACTAAGAAAAATATTTTTCCGGGGTGGTTACCGTAGTGTTTTGCACTTTGGTACCACACAATATAAAATGTGTGGTTTATCGGTTCCATCCCCTTCGGCAATCCAAAACTTATTGTAACCTCGAAATTCGGTTAACGTTGAAACAAGTCACGTAGACAAACAATCTTTATTGCCACTCTTGATGATAATACAAGAAATATCCTTCAAATAAATTTCACAACTGTCAACGCTTTACTTTGACGTTTCAGTCATTCGCGTTTGGCTGCTCAATATAAACTGACTGCAGCGGCCGAAAATGGTCTGCTTATATAGGTTTTAAAGTTCTCGAAGTTTCTGAGATCTCGAGAACGTGTCGAGAAACAAATAGAATATAGCCTGGAATATTCCGGAAAACGTCAAAATAAAAGCATCACAAAAATTATAAATTCTAACATAAACAGAAACGTAATTTACAAACTAACGAGTTAGGTGAGCCTCAATTATAAATTCTAACGAAAACAGGAACATAATTAAAAAACTGAAAAGGTAGGTGAGCTTTGAACATTATGTTATAATCAATGCTGGACACCACACAAACACAGATTATGGAAGTTACGGAACGAGTTCGCTAACCGACTTAACTAAACTACGTCGATTTGACAATTTGACATGTGTCACCATGAACGTTTCCATATACTGTGACGTGGACCAATCAGAATGTTGTTTCCGAACCCGTGACTATATTTGAATAAATTGCTATATAAAATAATTAATTATGAAAAATATAAGAACAATTTTACAGAATTAGCAAGATATTCTTGTTAAGTACTTAATATATAATAAAATAACAATATTTTTAAGCATTTAAAAATTTCATGCAAATTGCCTATTGTACCTTTAAAATTTATAATAATGGTTTGTATAAACATTGTTTTTAATGTTTCATTTTTACTTTTAGGCACTAGTGCCTAAAAGAGTGTCGAAATTATAATCAATTGTCAGTTTCAAAAATTTATAAGTTTTGTTGTAGGTATCACACATTACTACCCTCTTTAATTTTAATTTGCTGGGTTTCTACACCAAAGTTTTTGCACCAATTGTAATCATCTAATTATTTTAATGTATAGTTAATAAAAATGCAACATCTACAAAGCTGCACTTCATGTAACGCTAAATCTTCTGTCACGTTCACTTTCGGCGTACCTAGGAGTACCGCTTAAGTAAACGCCGAGACAGATGAAGTCTGGGGATTAGGCTACATTGATGGAAGCTTACGTTGCGGTAATAACTTTCAACTCGAGATGTTGCTTGCGTTCAGAGGATGCACCGCATCTTTTAAGCGGATTTAATAAATTGAAAAGGTCGGGTTTTATTGAACCAACTTTAAACGTCCGCCCGCGCCGACGTTGCCGTAAAGTTGAAAGATATTTGACGAGAATATATTCGAACAGCATATTTCACTGAGGATAATTTATTTCGTGATGGTTCGCAACAGCGATTGCTCGTTTTACTTCATGAACGACTGTTGAAAGTGAGCAATGCAGAAATAACAAATTTTTGGCAGAGGTGGAGTTGAACGTGTGGAGATTGGTTACTTTTATTAATCAGGATCATAGGCGCAACTATACAGAGTGATTACAATACAATACAAATACAATTTTGTAAAAATAAAATGAGCTGTCCAAAAATAATTTAAAAATACACCTCCGCACGGTATTGGAAACTGGTCGGATATCGCCCGACTAGAGACTACAATAGCCCAGTGATGTAAAGTTTGACACTACTAGAACTTCAATCATTTCTTTCTCGGAAATTATAAGGAATTTACAAAAAAAAGTTTTTCCGATATTGACTTTATTTTTCATCACACATGTATTCCCAAATTATTTTAGATAAGTTCTGAATCACCCATAATTAAGTGCTAAGTTTGGGAGTGCTTAGCACCCTCCAGTCACCCTTATTATTACAAATTGCTAAGCGGCAAACCATCGGCGTGGACACGGTGAGGTCGCTATTCACAATCAATAAAAAAAACATATATAACAAATTTGTCTAGCTCCCAGTACTTGCATATTCTTTGTACATTTTGTAGTGCAGTTAAAATTTCGAATTGTCGATATTCATACAGCAAGTGCATAACAAAATAAAATTATAAAATAGAAGGCGCGCCTGGAAAAAGAAGGATACTTATATTTGATAGAAAACATGGAATAATGCTTAAAAATATTGAATATAGAATGGAAAACCTATAGAAACAGAATAAAAAGCATTCTGCTACACATAATTTAGCTGACTCTATCAAACAAAAGAAAATTAAATGCAAAGAAAATTCCATAACCTCAACGAAGTCTCGAACTGATACCTTATTTTTTTCTTAATTATTGGATATTCATATTCAAACGAACTGTCTTTTAGCCGATATGGTTGGCAATATGAGTAAGTTTATTTATAATTAATTATGTTTAATTATATGCAGCTGGGAGCAGCACGGAAAGTTGTTATTTGTTTTGTACCGTCCGTGATTCGCAGTCGCGTCATGCCTACACCGATGGCTTGATTCGGAACGGTCCATTCATAATTAAGTAATTATTACCCGAGTGTAACAACACTATGGATAATTACTATTACTGCAAAAATATTCTTAAATCCGTTTACTATA
This sequence comes from Monochamus saltuarius, assembly GCA_025584915.1. Taxonomy (NCBI): domain Eukaryota; kingdom Metazoa; phylum Arthropoda; class Insecta; order Coleoptera; family Cerambycidae; genus Monochamus; species Monochamus saltuarius. The sequence continues at coordinate 8,631,809 of CM046723.1, read as the reverse complement.
AATTTTGAAGAGCTATACAAAGTTGTTCACCTAACTTTTACACAGAGAGTATTTAAGACTACTATTTACAATATATTTTTTTACAGTGGCATCAGGTGTTACAAGCAGATAGTTATCTCGTAGGGTAGTTGGAATCACAACTTCCTCTTGCACTGCTTATTAATTATTTAAATCATAAAGATGGTTTCCTCTTCCAAATACGATATAACATAAACACTGAGATCCTAATCATAATATTGATTTTTCGCTTCATGAAATTTTAACTACTTCCTTCTGACTTCTCGATATGGTATGACATTTCCTGCGATCTAGAATCACCTCGCTATACAATATGCAGAGTGAACCTTAAATAAGTACAAATATTTTAACTAGCAGTACAGTTTACTGTGTAGAACACATAATAGTTGTTTTACAAAAAAATCAGGAATAAAAAAAGTCAAATTGTAAATAAATTTCATGATTTTTCAATAGAAAACCTGTTGAGGACCGCTGGGTCATGGTGGATGTGAATTCTACAGCGTTGCCAGTGTTACATTAATGTCTTCGAATAGACTCCAACAAAGTTAACTAGAATTTTTAGACTGAATGAATGTTAAAGAATGATTGAAATATGTGTATTTATGAAAATATTAACCAGATTCTCTAATCACAATCATAGTTATCCAGAATTTGGTCATTATCCGGTTTTAGTACACTCCAACTGATTTATCACAATACGTCATCGTTATCACTATCACTGATTATTACTACTTGACAAATATTTAACATGTCAACCTTTTCACTCTTTGAGTGCGCAATATTTTATTTATTCACACTGTACTTCACGAAAATTATTAATTAAATCCACAAGAGAAAAACACTGCCCGTAAAAATAATAAGACGATTTAAATACGTTTTATACGTTAGTGCCGCAACTCTTATCACAGATGCGTCAAGCAGTGTATTACTTAAAGAAATCATTATTTTAGTTCGGTTTTAGAAGATGCAAAAGTATCTCATATTAATTTTCAATTTACGTGTATTGAAATTATCAAATGTTTGAAAATCATAGTGTTTTTTTGTTAGTCTTCATAAAATAATTTAAGAGTATAATTTGTGATAATCTTTCTAACAGTGTACAATGGTATTAACTTTTGAAATGTGGATAACTGTTAAAATAGTTGGTTTTTCAGTAAGTTGGTGAGCTTTTATGCACGTTTATAGATAATTTTTGGAATCATTGAACTTCCTAACACTTTAATTGACGGTATCGAACTTGCGGAAATTCATATTTTAATCGTTTATGATAATTTTACTTTACTTATTGTTAAAAACAAGTGTTCCTAAATTAGAAACAACCGCAAAAATTGAATTTAAAAGTTAAACAATTATTTGTCTTATAGACGATATGGCAACCTCGCCTTCAGTAAATCATATGGTTTATTTTATTAGGTTACGTCAGTGGTATATCTGGTCAGCGGTCCTCACAATGTGGGTATTTTGAAATAAAATTAATATCCATAAATATTTAAAATTTTTAAAAATGACTTATTTAAGGTCCACCCTATAGATCCAAACAACTCCCCATAAGTGACGTTCCCGTTTGCGCGTATCGATTTTTAGTTTCGTGGCGGGCGGGGAAGTTGCTATGAAGTCATTTTAATTAGGCTGTCAGCACAATTCTCATGGCATTGACGTAACAGTAATTGATCGTAAGTTTCGGGGAACTTCTTATGCTTAATTTACCGCGTTCTAATTATTTCCTTTTAATTAATCGTGACGCGTCGATTCTGGAGTGCCTTGGGATCTCCAGATACCTGGTGTGCTTGCAGGATAATCCGAAATTTGTTGCTGCTTGTGGATTTTAAGAATTTTCTAGTTGTGGCTACATTTCGTTCATATGAGGTTTGATTTTCTTCTCTCTTTTATATGTTTGTAAAAGCGTTTGCTGCGCAATATATTCTAGATTTGATTTGCGTGACACATGTTAATGGTTGAATAATTTCCGGCCTGGTTGTCACGTTATTTATCTCTAAGTTTATTTCTGAGGAAGAGACCGGTTGTCTCTCCTCAGAAAACCTAAATCGGCGTGGCATCCAGTTCGGAACTTGTTCAACAAATGTTCTGTTCCAGTTTTATATTGGCAAATTTTAGCAATCGATAGATCTTTAAAAAATAATGCCATTTTGCCATTATATATTTGAGACTCCCCAAGGAAGGTGCGGTGTTAAAGTTTGCAATTAAGAGATGCCTATTATATTGGACGACATTATTGGGATGGGTTATAAAATATTATTCTGTTTATGGAATTGCATTGTGTTGTGTTTGTTTCGCTGTTCTGATTTGAGTAACAGAAGAGTGTATTTCTAATAATGTTATTGTAAATTACATTAAGTAAAAACATATTAAACGTCTGGTGTTATTTTTTCGCTCTTTATTATAATGAGAATTATGTTATCAAACTGCTTAAAAATTATTAATTATTCACGTTTATACTGATTTTGGACTCTATTTTTCACAGGAATTTATTCTGGTTTAAAAAAAACATCCACCGACCTTTTGCAGTTAATTTTTATTAATTCTAGTCTATCCCTGTAGAAACAAAAAATATAATTATGAGATATGTAGGTTTTTATTAACAACTTACCTAAATTCCGTAGTAAATCCAGTTTAAAATTAATTAATGTATGAAAGCCCTTTTTCTTTGTATTTATTTGTTTTGCAAATTTTCGTAAATTATACCATCGGACAACACTGTCTCGGTCTTTTGATAAGCAAACACTAGGTAACTAAACGATAACATTTTGACAAGGGCCGTACTAGGATTTACTCTTCCACTACAAAATTGAAGTTCAATTTTCTTGGCAGAACGTGATTATAGGGCTTTTTTATATAACATTTTTTATTCTGAATATTCTCAGAAATCTGTATTTCAGTTTTTTTCTGCACTAAAGATGCCTCAACCTATATATGGATCTTTCAGTATAGTTACATAATTTCCTATACAAAATGTAAAAGTGACATAAGCAAGACTTTTTGATAATGGAAGACATATCAGCCTTTTAGTTTTAATCTCTTAAAATCCAAAACAGTTATTAAATTGTAATGATAAAATGGAATCGAACTAAGAACATTTGTCGATTATTAAACAAAAAACTGTCGATTTCATGCTACAAGTTGCGACAACAGGTGTAGGTATTTGTGAAACTAAATAATAGAATTACGCGGATACCGTATACGCGTACTCTCATTTCTCTGAGGCAGCCAAGAGATATTACCAGAGCTTAAAGAAGTTTGTTCTTATTACTTAACATAACGGATATAATGATGCATAAATCCTAGGCGAAGTGTTCAAAGTAATAATAGAACACGTAACTCGATGCAGAATTCACTGTTTGACATTTGACAGAGAAAAAGTTGATAAGTCAACGACAAACAAATATGAACTGTAAAAATTTACACTTAAAAGGAGATTTAGTTGAAAATGCACAAGTATATTTTGAAACTAGATTGACTAACTTCTAGTTTTTTTTTGTACATATAGAAATTTGTTTGCACCTCTGGATTTGGAAGAAATTGGTGAGATTAGGAATTCGATTTTGTTTTATGAGATTGTCACAACTTATGTGAACAAGCTAATTCAGTTGAAATAAAATCGTTAAGCCGCAGAAAATGTTGTGCATATTTTTTTGGCACCAGAAATTCGGTACTATTTGGATCAAATTCAGAATTAATGAAAATAATGGAGGAATAAATTGATGTAAGGTTTATAAATTCAAGCAAATTCTTTTAGATTTTGAGAACACATTACAGTTGGTACATAATATGCATACTCGCGTCAAGAATTCAGACGTCTTACGTCACGGCTAACGTTACACATTTGTTTTTATTGTCAACGTAATTTTCGATATTTGGTCGCGTTAAAAACAATAACTTTTTGCAATTTGTTGCAATATATAATGCAAACTTTTAGTGTAGTATATAGTTTTATTACTATCAGTTGCAGTTTCATAAATATTTCGATGAAAATATAATGAATTATTCATTTGTTCGTATGACGTAAGTCGTCTGAATTCTTGTCGCGAGTTATACATACATTATGTTTATATAGTTAAGTATGATTAAATACAAATATTTTAAGAGAGGATAGACAGAAATAAGAATTAACCAAATCGTCCATCCAAAAAATTAGTAGAATCTTTTTTTGTTAAAGAATATTAAACTCCTTTCTATCGACGCCCATGACCGTTCGCCAGACATGGATTATAATTTCACTATCTTAGTTATGCAACCATCAACACAATAATATCATATCTATGACTGACAGTCATAGACATTGACTGACATTTTTATTTTTCGTGTTGTCAAAATGGGCAAACTATTGACAGAATTGTATTTATTATGTTTCATGACATATTTTAATGTTATAATCTAATATCAGTTTTGGATACTATTTTCCTTTAACGGTGTTACAGTGTTTGTTCTAAGTAGATATTTCTTGTGGTATGTAGTATTTACATAGGTAGTCATATCTATTTGTATGAGGCATAGGTTTACTTCAAGAAAATGTGTCAACAGCCGAGAACCCTTATCGGCACCAACACCAGACATGGATCGCTTTTCGGGCTTGTTAGCCCTCATCAGTATCCCATAGGTGAGATGATGGACAATTGAACTGGCTGTTTCCTCATATGTACATATAAATCAAGTGAAGGTGAGATATAAGTCGAGCCGCTTAGGCCGAGCAGGAAGTAAGCACACCACTTATATCTCAGAAAATAGTTTTAATATTTTCGAGATATTTTTATAGTTAACACCTTTTTATTCATGTAATGGTTGTTCAAAAAATAAATAGTATAATCATCTCGAACAGTAAAAAGTCCTCCTCCAAACATTGTCGATCGGTAAACTCTCGTTACTGTTCTTGATACCTAATATACTATTACGGTGCTGGTCTTTGATTCTCTATTCAAAGAATTGAAAAATTGATGAAAAACTGAACATGTGTGGCATTCTTTAGACTAAAATATGTAGTAATAATTTACCAACACCGTCGCATGATTTCGTTATTAATAAATTATAAACGAAATGCGTACGAAAACGGGAATTTCAATAAAAACTCGGTTAAATAACACGCACAAGAAACTACTTAATTACGGATTATTTCTTTTCCTTTCTGTTTCTTTGGACCGCCCGTATTTGGTAATAACAAAGTAAGCGTTGCCAACCTTCACCTGATTTTCCCAACGTCGAAGTGCAACAGTACTGGCTTCTGTCGCAATGTCGTGGTTGAAATTTTATTATTACGTTAGGTTATTTCATAGCCCGCGATATAGAATCTGGTTTTTATTGTATACCGGCTTTATTATATTTGCTTTATTATATGTTATACCCTCACGGCGTCTGAATTATAAAAATTTATCGCCGTATTGAATTCCACGGTATTAAACCGCTCGAGCTCTATTGGAATGGACTGTAATACTTTTTTGTAAGCATAATGTCACGTTGCCGATTGATTTTATTGGTTTTCTTGATCAAATATTACACCGTAAAAAATTGTGAGTTAAATATTACCCAGAGTCAACACAAACGGTTAACAAATAATAACACAATTCAATGAGTAATGTTCACTCAATTATTTGTTAGCTAAATAAATATTTTATGGATAACACTGAACAATTTTTGAGTTAACCTTCTAAACTATGTATTATTCTAAACGCAAAATTGAGTTATATTATCCATTTATTTCGTTATTCTTTCACAATATGTGTACAATTTAAATGACTAATGAGTTACTTTATATAATTTTACTGTTGGAACAAACTCAAACTGATTATGATTTTTCATTAAACTGTGTTGGTTTCTTACACAGTATTTACGAACATTAGACCTATTGTGTGTCTATTAAACGTGTTTAATTTTTTACGAATTGTAAATTATTTCTTTATAAATATTCATAATAATAATTATTATTACTATTAATAACATTATCACTATTACAAATAATTCTAATTAAATTAATAATAATAATAGATAATAACAATTATTAAATTTGTCGTGTTAAAAACAATCATTTTTTGCAATTTAGTGCAATATATTATGCAATCTTTTAGTGTAGTATATAATTTTATTACTATCAGTTGCAGTTTCTTAAATATTTCGATTAAAATATAATGAATTATTTATTCATATGTTCGTATGACGTAAGTCGACTGAATTCTTGCTGCGAGTATATAAAAAATTGTCATAAAAACTAAAAGTTGTGATTATATTATTATAGTCGCACGCACATGACACAGTATGTAAAATGTTTTATTTTATTATTAAACAATACATTGTTTCTAAATTTAACAAAATTTGTACTTTAGTGTTACAAACTACTCAGTGGTGTTGTATAACTGAAGTTCAAATGGTTCTTTATTGAATGAACTGTTTATATCAATAATTTCCAGGTTTGATTTATTTTTCAAAATTTTATAGCTAAGTAGTTGAGGATCAAATGAATTGGTAATCATGGAATGACACTCCCAGGATTGGCTGTTACCCCATTGTTACTTACCTATTTTTACCACATCTTCATGACACAAATTCTCAGTTTCCAGTTTACACCATACTTTTTTATGCAAATTGTAATGACCAGGATTCGATTAAGACAACTGACATTTTGCATTGCTAGTTCTTAGAAATTTTTACAGAACGCTGTAAACATCTCAGGATGTTATAGTTTAAAATAGTACTAATTATTTTATGCAAATATCGTCTATTATTGTTAATATTGTTGATATTATTAGTATTAACGGAATTTAATGTCCCAGCAACACAAGAAGTTTAAAAATGTATCGGTGTGAAGTACATTTTACACTAGTGGCCTACAGATGGCAAGTGCAGACTGCATCACCGCAGTCAAGGAAACTTGCATCAGATTCTGTCAAAAATAAGATGTCATATACGGTAATTAGTTTTAAATAATTTTTCAGTACTTGCTTACGCAAATTTAATTTCTCGGCCATTTTTGTGTAATTTATGGGAAGTGTGACAAGTTCATATTACCAAAGGCGTGTTTGGAGTAGACAAGATATTATGCCAAATCCTCTTTGAACCACAATAACTATAATGCTATGGCGGTAATCTTGTGACAGTATTTTTGTGTATTTGTGTACATACGGTCATGGGAAGGAAAGGTCCCCAAAAATCGAAATGTAGCAACTCAAAAAATCTTTGCATCGACAAGTTTTAATGTAAACAAGAAAACAGAAAATGATTCAGCATTCTTGAAATTTTTCCAAATATCAATCTTTTAAATAACTATCAGTAAAATACGTGCTACCTCCCTGTGCACCCATATCGTGTTTCTCATTAAATAACTATCTACATTTTGCAAATACAAATAAATTAAATATCTATGTATTTACATTTACTCAACCACTATATATTTATAAGTGATTTAAATCGGGCTGGTAATTCATGGTATGTACCATATAATTAAATTATAATTTATCGTATTTCCAATTATAAATATATTAAATAAGTACAGATAAGTACCTATTAAATTACAGTCTTCTTTTCCGAATCCGAATGTGGTAATCTCTATGCGAGATCTTAAAAATGCATCCGAAGCAGAGTAGGTACATATTTCGCAATGAAAAGTAAAAGTCTTCCACCTATCATCAGGTTGGCTGTGTATGTCGACCCGTGGGCTCGTTGCCTACTTCCATTGAATGCGGCATTACGTAATTTAATTTATTTAAAATAGAGCGGTGCCGGGGCATCGTTGCCTTTTATGAGTGGTACGACGCGTACTAATTAATAAAAAATGCGAGTATCTGACGTCTACTATTATGAATTGGTCCAATTATACAGTGAAGGAAGATGCTATGCTGCACATGAATGATGGATACGACGTCGAAGAAAAGTTTTGCATGATTTCTACAGGTGTACATTTTTCAAATTTTCATCTTGTATCTATTTAATTTCTATTTTATAAACTAAAATATCCTATATGACATATAGACAAACTTTCATGTAAACAAACAAAATTATGGATATTTAAACAATTACTTATTCTTTCTGCGTGAATTTCAGAGAAAGAGAAAAAACTTCTAGTTATATTCAGGAATTAGTTGAACTCGCTCTCCACTTTGTGATTCCTGCAAAATACAAAGAAAAAATATAAAAATGCATATAAATATTCAAAACTTGGTTTATTATGAAGTAAATAAAGATCTACTATATGTTACGCACTTTTATATTAATAAAGAAAAATATTGTTATTAAATTATTTTCGACATAGCATTATTATAAAGAAGATCCGTTGGATACCAGCCAAAAAAGTAAAATATATTTTCCATTTTCTTTTGTCGAAGCTGAGAACAAAGTATATTTATTATCATAGGTGAAATGAATTTTTACATTTCTATGACAAGAGGATATATTCACATTAAAATTCCAAATATACTCGCGACAAGAATTCAGACGACTTATGTCATTCGAACAAATGAATAATTCATTATATTTTCATCAAAACATTTAAGAAACTGCAACTGATAGTAATAAAACTATATACTACACTAAAAGTTCGCATTATACTCGTATATTGCACTAAATTGCAAACCATTATTGTTTTTAACACGACCAAATATCGAAAATTACGTTGACAATATAAACAAACGTGTAACGTCAGCCGTGACGTGACGTAAGACGTCTGAATTCTTGACGCGAGTATACAAACCAAAAGTTTTTAATAATTGAAAGACAAATTTCAAATCAAACACTAAAAATCAAAATAACTCGGAAACGCACAGGAATTTCGAATCAGAACAAGGGACATTATTTTTGGTAAACTGTATGTAGATAATAAAAGTAACAGTTTCTTTTAAAGAATAGTCATTAGCGTAGAACTTCTGTTTAAGAAAGGGGTTGAGCACCCTTCACTCCGCCACTGTGCACGTTTTTTAACTATATGATGGCTTGTTTTATGCACCTTAATTAATAGGCATTATCCCTCAAATATGAAAAAATCTAAGCATTCCTTTATAAGTTATAATCAAAATTCGATAACAAAAAATTATATTCAACATCTTGGAAACGAAGCCTTCTACATATGTGTATAGGAACTTTTCTTCTTATAAACGTGTTCTATGTTCTGTTAAAGTTTGTCTAAAAAAAACTGACTACCCCTGTATCAATATGGGTACGTTTACCTTCTCTTCCAAAGCTGGTCGATTAAAAATTCGATTCGCTTGATAAAAAATTGGAAAGGGTGTTCCTAGAAACGTTAATTTAATATTTCAACCAGCCGGGCTTTTGGAAGGACCCTACCCAGTCTCTGGAGTTGCTACCAAGATATGAATTGGCGCAGAAGGGATGATTGATGTCTGGTTTCGAATTCATTAGCTTTACGTATCCTCTAACCGAGAAATTTTTTATTGTATCTGAGTGAATGATCAAATTTGTAAATATTACGTAACTATATTTCTAGCATCTAGATTCTAGGTTGTATAATTTAATTGTAATGAATAGTATGATTTACTGAAACTATGGTGGAAATATAAAATTGGCATTACGAATTTTTGTATTGCTTTTTTAATCGACATTTTCTAAATTTTGTATTTGAGGAATTTGCCTATCATTTATTTGTAGAACATGGATTATTCATGTGTTTATTTTGGAATTGTGCCACATTCGATTATATGTATATACTGCAAGAAAACATCTCGAAATTAATTATGCAAATTATATTAGGTGTCGAAAAAATATTAGCCATGTGATAGTGTTGATATAAAATCGATTTGATTGGCTGAACCCATCTATTCTAATTTGATGTTATCTACTACATAAAAGTGTTTTGAATTCCTTTATTATCATACGAAGAATTAATTTAAATAACAAACAGACAAAAATTATGTTTTGTCAAATTTTAGAAATTCTTTACTGAACTGAAGATTTCGGCGATCAGGAGCCTCCCACGTAAAACATTTGATAAGTCTTATTCCGCCATTATTTTTAATATTCCTGTCGTATTCACAAATAATAATAATAAATGTTCTCTTTTTATTGTTATTTTTATTACTTTACGGATACTAGGTGCGCCTTTGGAGATTTATAGCATCCACGTTAAACAGCGTAATAATAAAAATGTCATATGAACCTACCGTGTTTTGTAAATAATAATTATTCGACGAAAGTTTGCAAGGTTATTTTTATGTCCGATGGATTCGCATTATGTGCAAGGATATAGGTAAATAAACTACGAAGAATGTAAAGGTCAGAACTTGCAGCGATATATCGACGTTTAAAAGATTAAGCTTTTTCAGAATAAAAATAAGTCGCACAACATTAGATACATTTTGGATATGGTATTTTACAAAGGAATTTTAATTTCATTTAAAATTTGATTATTTGATCAATGTTGTTAGTTCCTATGCCATCTCGATACCTGTTGTGCTGATAGAAATACGAGTATAAGATGCAAAACATTCCGGAGTGGCAGCAATCGAGAAACAGTTTATTTTAATTATCAGTTTGTAACATTAGTAAGTAGTTATTTAAACTAATAGAACATGTTAACGAGAAACATTGAATGTACAATTTGTGGCAAAATGTAAATTCAGTGTTGAGGCAATAACGGCTTAACGATGATCTTCAGTCGTGGAATTCACTGTTGACAAAGTATGTGTATTACAGGATTAGCTTGCAACTTAAGTGGTGAAGGAATAGCTACTTACTAAATGCTGTTCTTCAATTACGGAACATTTTCTATTTCATTTCTTTTTAATACCTTTGATTTTTTTGGCTTGTAACCAACATTTCATTTGATTTTCCAATATCAATGTCCTGCTTTACTTTGAAGCATAGTTTCAACATCGAATACATCGGACATAGAGTTGACGGAGAGTTTCCTCTCTCTCTTCTTTTAAAGATGAAGTGTTCTTCTCCATGCGCTATTGGTCGCAGGCAACAAGCTCTATTTCATAACGAATTCTTGATTTTGCAGGAATTAATGCATTATTTGCATCATTAGCGCCCTCCAATATCTTTGTCGGAACATCATTGAGACCACTCACTCATTTTGGATTTACGACGAAGATAAATGAAAAATAAATCAAACTTCAAGCTATACTGATTGAAAATGTAAGAGTTCTGCATCCGCTAAATTACGTTGGACAGAAGCATTGTCACAACAATACGATATGCCATAATGTAAAACAAAAATCGTGTGAAAAAGTGCACTTTACCGCACTAATGTAGAAAAGTGTCTTATTTTTCTTTACAATTTCTAATTTATGTATGTATTGATCGCGTTATAAATTTAGTGATAAATAATATGAGCTCACATCACCGTTTTGATGTTATGAGCAAATCTAAATTATTCTCAGAATATTGGAAATGGACTGAGAATGGAACTATCGTAATTAGATACTATTGTTTCGTAAAACCACTTACTAAATAATACGAGTATCACTTGGTTGGATTGGATGAAATGAATGGTTTAGAAGAAATTTTTTATTTAGTAAGTCAGTAGGTATCTGTATGACATTTGTAGTGGTAGTACCTCAGATCCCTACTCGATGCTATTAAATCTTCCACGCCCTTGCATGGCACTAGCGCTAGCTATCGATCTTGAGATAGTGGAATGAAGAAGTGCATCGACAGGTGGGAAATAGCGATTTATTAGGATTTCATTGAACGGTGGACATCTACACAGGATGGTCACTTTTGTAATATCTCGAAAACCGTAAAAGGTAACTGTCATGCTTAGCATATTTTAGGAAAGCTCAGTTGACAGTCTTCCCAATGGCATAGAAAATACAGGGTATTCCATTTAAAACACAGAAGTTAGACCTACATCTCTGCTGAAAAAAGCATTTAAAAGTTTCTAAAACTTTCATTCCCACCTTTTTTGATCTCGAAACTATTATAACGCAGGAAAAAGAGTCCCCTGCACACTCTCATCTACACTTGTTACCAATGTTATATATGTCCTATGTTGTTATATTTCTGTTTATGTGAATAACGAAAATGGAACGAACAAAATAATATTGAGCCAACAGATATTTCCAGTATGACAACGTTAGAAATTATGTTTTATATGTATCACTGCTTTAACACAAGATATTTCTTATTATAGATCAGAGGGAGCCGTTCCAAATATGTATGTAATCAGACATAGGTTACTATCTAGGTATTGATGATAAATCCTTGTTAATGTAATAGATGATGATGGTAGGCGCTCATAAGTCGTCAGTATTTCGTCATTTCATCCTTTGATATTATGTTGTCTTTCGCTTTCAAACTGTTCGATTTTTCGAATTGACAAAATATGTATCAGAAGGAAATTAGCCTGCAGTGGAATTGCGTTATTGCTAGTTATCGCTTATTGAATATGCGGTTAGTCGGTTCGAGTGTCGCATGTACCGGAATTCGTCCGCCAAGCGGGCCTCAGTCGCATTTAGAACGCGAATCGCGGCAAGCGAACGAAAACGACCGTGGCTCCCCTAGCGGTCGGCCGGCGCAACTCCAATAACGTCAGTCAACTCTTGGCTATCGCAACGGAATCTCACCACGCCGTTCGCGTTGCGGCGATCCGAGCACGTAAATAAAAATATTCCGACAAACAATTCTTCTAAATAAGCTCTGTGTTGTTCCTAGTGTACCAAATTCTTCAATGGAGTGACGAGTATGTGAGACGTTCCACAGCTTTTGGATCTCCTGTGTCTCGTGTGCGGTTAGTGTGGTTTTATTTATCCGTAGGAGTTATAAAACAACCCCTGCGTGAAACCTAGCTGATAAAAGCGGAATTTATAGCGCACGTAAAGGTTTATTTACACTACCCACACCTGAAACGAGCACGTGATGGTTCGATGGACGTTTGTTGTCGCAGACGTTGGAAATCATATCAAATTCGTAGATCACTTCGAAGGGGTGGAATGCCTTCCTCTCCGCCCTCCCACCGAAAGGGCATTCCCAGTCGGCCGTATATCTTCTTAATTGGCCTTTATATTTTTATTTTTGGCGTTCGGTAATGGCATGTGCACACTGACATGATTTACACGCGGACGTGCGTTTTTATGTCTTTATTTTTTTCGTTTCGATAAAAATCTGTTTGTCTCGCCAACACGTTATGCGGTACGTCAGACATGCGCCCCGTTGACCACGCCCCCCGTACGCAGCCGACTGATTTATTAATGAAACACGCATATTAATCGAATGTGAAAGATTTCTCACGGAATTTGCGAGGATGGTGTTTTTACGGAACGTCAAGTCAGACGTTGATCATCCGGAGGGGGCTCCATACACAATGCACGTGTGTGGATGCCTTATGGCAGGTCATTTATCGCGAGGTATTTGTGCCGGATTCAATTGTTTTTGCGGTGATGCAGGCTCGCCAATAGATTATTGGTTCTCTCATTTCGATCTCCCGCTGTCTTTTAAAGAATGCGTTGGTAAACGTTGTAGTTTATACTTTCTACGAAAAAGATAAACCTGTGGTAGATGAATTACAAAACGATAGGATTATGCTTACCATTAAGTATTCATATTTCGTCCAGAAGACCATTACTCAGTGAGCATAAATCAAACGCGACTAGTTTGATTGAAAATATTATCCAAAACAGCGTCATCAGAGAACACTGCATTATTAAGAAAAATGTGTATAGTCCCTTACTCTGTATCAGGTTATTGTTAAAGAATTAGCTTAATCTTTTAGACGTCAATAAATAGCTGTCACTGTCTCTTTGAAAGACACCAAAATATAAAAAACTGCTACTGGATACCATCCTTCAATAGTTTCGTCTATAATGAAGTAAATAGAATTGTCTGCAATATTTTCACTATCGAGTTGAGTACGTACCTACATAAACATATCGCATCCATTTTCCAAATTCTGTATTCTTTAATTCGTAATGGAATATTGCTAGTAGCAAGAAACGATTCTGATAGTAAAATAAAGAATTTTTCAACGCTGGACGAGGCATAACTTTAAATGTATCACTTTAGTTTCAGTACAGAAGTTATAATTCGTTTACAAACATTACAAAACAGTACACTTTGAATATGTCGGTATATTTAGGTTATATTCAAACCACTATTGAAATAATTTCCGTTTATTATTTCTTCTTTTTTTGGTATTTTACCTTTCCATACAGATAACTATTTACAGACACGTGCAGTGTCTTTGCACATGTGCAGACACATTGGGTTGGATAAACAAGTGAAATGTCCAAGTCGAAATGAGAAAGGAACTAATCGGAGATACTAGTGGTAAATTTTCTCTGTACTGATGAACTAATCGTATTATGGGTGTACAAAATATTATAATATCCTGACATGAAAGGAACATAACAAAACAATGCTCCTCGAAGGACAATCACGTTATCAATTTTAGAACAGTATAACCACATCAGTATAAAAACTGAACTTACTATGTATTCGTATGAAATGACAGTTCTTTATCGAAATCAAAAATCATCAGCTGTATAGGGTCAATTGGGGAAAAGATGAAACAGTTTTTGAAACTATTGGAGTTTCATTATCGAAAAAGTGCAATAAGTAACTCATTCCAGAGAATACATTTTTTTCACTTTTAACCTGTCGATGGGAAAATATGTACCGGATACGGGGAAATATAAAACAATCATTTACTTGCATAGTTTTAAGTTGCTGATACAGTTAAAAATGAACTTTATAAAAATATTGAAACTGAAACTCACATGTGTGCTATGGAGTTTTAATGCAAACATATTTCTTCAAAGTAAATGAATAATTAAAATCTCTAATAATGTTACTATGTAGTTTATATAGGTAATGAGAAATGTCATTAACAGTTACTTTTTCTTGTATATGTCAACAGGTGCAGGAAAACTTTAAATCTTGTTTTTCGTCTTTTGTAATGAAGAAAATAAGTAGGTTAAGGGTCTGTTGAGCAACCCCCCTCCACTTTCCCTTTGTTACCCTTATTTACGTCACATAAGGGAAACGGAGACGTAAATAAGGGTAACCGTGACATAAATGTGACGTAAATAAGGGTAACTGTCACAAAAGGAAAGTGGAGGGGAGTCGCTCAACAGACCCTTAACCTACTGAAATATATATTAAAACTTTTATGCATTGATTTTTATCGAAGTTAATGCATTTTAAACCCATCATTTCGATTTTATTAGAATCATAAGTCAGACAAATCTGTACTGTAATTTTTTCCATCGAATAAAATCTTTTTAAGTTTTGACAGATAATACTTATTGTGGAGAAGTTGCTTTTAAATTTATGTTTCACAATTTCCCAACAACTGTTTCAAATTTTCCCTACTGCATTATTATCCCAGGTTTTTATCGATATAAATGTACAAATTCACTGATCTTTTTAAAATTTGAAAGAATACTTAGCGTCATTTAGTTGCTAGTGGTAAAAATAGCAGAGAAGTGTGTAAGTGTAAAAAACATCTTCGAAAATTTTTGAATACATAAATTGAATACGACACAAATATGATTTACAAAGAACTTATTGTACAAATTTCTTGGAAATTTCAAACAATGCTGTAGAAACATGAAACTGCATACAAGCTCTTTCGAATATTAGGAATAGTAAACAAAGTTGTTGGTTCTATTTCATGTTTACCTAAATAATATATTAAATTCAGAGATTCCTGAGCACCACATTGTGAACTGAATTTCAAAAACAAAACATGAATTCCCCCGCATCGCTGCTATGGCAGCCATTCGAAATCCCCATGGCCAATTAGATGCACTTTTAATTAAGAACAAATAAAATCAGCAGGCTTAGATAAAAATAATTATCTCGCGTGCGGTTTCCTGCGAGCTTTGTTTTTATTTCTTCTCCGTCGTTTTCTGTGTTGGAGCGACATTTAACCGTGCAATTTGTGTCACATCGTATCACTGTGTTATTAAATCACTTACCCGACTGGATTCTCCAACAAGCCGCAGCCACCTGTAAAATTGGACTCGCCTTAGTGTGCGTTTTAATTATTATTTTTAACTATTGAATCGCAACAGAGTGAGGGTGTTAAGATATACAGGGTTAACTGTGACTAGGTACAAATATTTTAAAAGGGGATAGAGAAATTTAACTTCAGAAAATTTCGATTCAGTTTTAGTTCCTTTTTAAATTAAAAAGGTTTTATAATAATTAAATAAAGCAATTTGTGTCGGGTATAGATATTTTTCTATAATATAGTTGTCAACAAGACCACGGATGTTTAACCGGAATTACTGTTACGTATCACGTAATTATTAATAAAAATGTAAATTTTCGTCATTTCTACATTTCGAAAAGATCGCATGGTAGTTGACAGATCTCAGCCAATCTGGACGGTGTTTTTTCCCCATTTTTTAAATATCGTGCTACAAATCCAAAATAAATTTTTGGTTATTTTTTTTACTTAGTAATAGTTAACTCTGTATAATACGTAGGCGATAGATGCCGGTGCATCAACGAAGGTGGAAGTTGAAGCAGTTTGACGCTACAGTAATTAATTACTCTGGTTACTTTCGAAATATTGGAAGAACAATATTTCTAAACATTTTTCACGTTCTAACACCGCACTTAAATTATTCAATTTGAATTAAGTAGGATAAGTTTTAAATATTCTTGCATACAAATCTTGTGTTTTTTCAGTCGGAAAGAAATATGTTTTTATTAAAAATTGATTTGTATAATCCAAACAATCGCTGTTTTTTCTGTACTCGAATCGAGAAAGGTGAAAAGCTGAAAATACAAAAAAATAAAGAGATTTTCGCCGAACGCGTTTTGACTAATCCACCGAGCAAATTAAAATATTCGTATACGAGAAATGAAAAAGCCGAGTGGAATTTATTGGATTTATCAAACGTAACAGTTTTATTTTCGTCAGTGTTATTTTTTTAAATAAATCAAGGAATTTAATTAAAAGATCTAAAAACACGTTTAAAACAATTTTTAACGGTTTTCAAATCAAATTGTATGAAAAAAGATTCATTTGAAAATATATTTACGAATGCTTTATCAATAGGATTCGTAATAATTCGAACCAAAACTAGGTTCTTTAAAATCATAAGGAAACATTTTGTTTCTTGCAAGCTATTTTTTTAATTTTGTGCATATTGCATATAATCCTGCTGTATTTTACTAGAATATACCTACAATACGCAAATTATTGCTAAAATTACCATATGTTTTTTTTTTAAATCATAAGACACCATGGTAACATGGTTCAAGTATAAAAAACCGAAAAAACTTTCACAAAAAAAGGGATTGCCAGAGAAGTAACAAAATTATCACATATTATGTTCTATCATACTTATGTATGTAAACAAATAACTATTCTATGGGTATCCCAGAATAATTGCATAATCTGTTATTAAATAGTTAAAAGGAGGCGGAATAATAATAAATTGAAGACCATATCCATAAACCTATGAAGTTAATGCAGAAATTTTAAATATTTTATTTTATCATAAATAACAACTGTAGCATTGTCTTTAATAGAAGATAAAAAATGTAGTTCTAAGGTGCAAATTTTTTATTGGATCAGTATTTCTCTCAAAAACCGTTACTACTTTTTCTCAAAATACGTATAAAAAACCAAAGAAAATCTAAGTTTTTGGATTGCAAAACAGAAAAAAGTCTGGGAAATTGAAAAAATTCTTGTAGCAGCCCTGGTCAAGCAATGCCATTATTTCCATAAATGTAGGTTTAAATTTTTCCGAAATTTCTCAATAATTGAGAAAGTATTGATAGCATGACATTGGTAGTATTGGTTTTTTGTGTGAGTATTGCTCCTAGAGGGCGCTATTTCGCCGTATTATTGAGGTAAATCAAAATATATTTATTGTATCTGTTGAGCTATTCTTAAACAAGTCAGGAAAGTTGAAAAATTATCCCTGGACAAGCAAGCCATTACTTCCTTTACTTTACTACAACATGATTTGTCTCTTACAGTTGGAAAAAACGTATCTGTTTTTATTTTTAACACTAAAATCAGGCACTAAAGTTTGCCTTCGAGTTTGGCCAAGCAATTCTATTACACCCTATATCTATATTGCATGTTAAGTTGCAGTTCAGAATCTAACTATCGATTATTATCGTTTAGGGTGTGGGTACAATTATTCTGACGTTGATAATTGTTTTCATTTTCTACACATTTTCAAAGACCAATAACGTGCTAATTTCCGTTTCGTTTCTAGATTAGGATTTAGTTGTACACATCCTCCTGTACGTCCTAGCTTCTAAGACTTTTCCGTGTCTTCAGACATTCGTTTAAAAACTCTCAACCTATTTGTGAAACTCAGATGCGATATGTAGGTCAAACTCCACGCAGAACTCCTTTCATCCTACGAGTGAAGTGAACACAGATCTCGCGAGTGGGACGTAGTGCCTCCTGTGTCTTTCTTGGTGGTTGAATTCCCGTCAGTTCCACCGCATCGACCTGTCAAACTGTTTTACACCAGGGGTAGGGACGTCTCCGGGGAGGACACCGCCGAGCCGCCGGTGGAGTTGCTCGGCCAGGAGTTCCCGACGGTGGAGGCGGCTGCCGGGCCCCCGTCCATTTTGCTGGGCTCGTTGGATCAAGCCGATTTTCTACTGCCCTCGGCCGCCGCTCCCGCTCCTCCAGATGCCTCCCGCGTGTCAATCGGGCCAGTGGAAAATGCAGGGTTAGTATCAGTGGTTAACTTTTCTTATTATACGTTAGGGTCATTCCTGGAAAAAAAATTCGGGTTTAGAAATTTATAATCGCGAATCCCGGGATTGATTGCTGTCGATATATGTATTATGAAAAATTAATATGTTATGTGAATAATTATATACAGGTATAGCTTAAGGGCAGATTATTAACGTCAAAATAAAACGATTGAGTCCAATTATTCATTGTTGCTCCTTTTAATTTTACAGTGTTAAAGTTGAAAAGACGTTTTCAATTTTTTGCTATATTTTAAGAACGTATGATTGTTTTGAAAATCGATTTTTTAGGTGGCAATTACGAATATGCAAACAGTGTTCAGTCACGACTAGTCGGCGCTAGTTATACTGTACTGTCCATGTAAAAATATGTCTAACTTTTCGTAGTTTACTCTTTTTAATTTTTTAATAAGAAACCATTGAACTACCTTCAATTCTAAATAGAAAAGGTATACCTGTTACAAATCGATAAACTCAACCGTTTTCGAGAAACAGACGAATTAAGTTTTTGAGATTCGTCTGGACCCTGTATATTTTGTTATTCTTAATTATTGGTTTATATGTTTACATAGAAATAGAGCAGGTATGAAAGAATTACAGGAGTATCATATTATACTTATAGAAAATGTGTATAGGACACATTATAAGAAAATGTTAAATGTGTATTCTACTGGAAACAACAAAAAAATATAACTATACATTAATAAACACATACATATTGAACAGATAATACATATTTTAACTATTTTTTAAATTAACTAATATTGAAAATATTAGTATCAGTGCAATATTTGTTTAAAGTCAATAAACATCCTACAGAGAGAAAAATTCTGACAGTAATTTATTTGTTCGTTTAAATAGTTCATAAAGAAATTAATTATTTTGTAGGTTCAAGATACATTAAACTATGTATCCTGAATAACACCATAATCATTTACGTTTTATTTATTAATTTAAACAACATAACCAAATCACTAAATATTGTATGACGACAGTAATCATTTGACGGATCATGTCAAATAGCTAATGGTTTGCTCGAATAGGTGGAAAATATTGTGAGCGTGAACATAATTTTTAGAGTATTGATGAAATAATTGCGATATTGAGGAATTATTTTCGGAATTCAAATGAAATATGTTCGCTCTCGGCTAGAATTTATATAGCTGTTCGTTTCTTGTTCTCAGTAGAAGCTTCGATGTGGCCTTCAGCGACAAAATTAGACTTACAGTCACCATGTCTTTTTATACTCAAAAGATCTGCCCCACAAAACCTCAGAAAAGGGAGGTTGAAGATCACGGAAAGCAGTGCCCAGTATACGCATTTGGATTAGGCAGTTTAAGAAATGGTGCAGTCAGTTTTGGCACGTTGCCAATATTAATTATGCCAATAGGTTGTTTGGTACCAACTTTATGTCGAAGAAAGAAGCGAACATGATTACCGTCTTTAGTTCTTAATTTGACGTATTTTTTTACCAGTTCTACTAAATTGAAGCAGTCAATGTTTTCAGATGTACAAACAACTCTCTAGACACTTTTGTTTTGGTGTTGAATATCATCACTTGGAGGCATACCTTCTTCACATTTTAAATGTGTGCACAAGCTAATTCTTTCCACCGATAAGCACCCGCCAAGCAGTAATCAAATTAAATAAATTAAATATTGGTTATAAGACTTTTTTTTCTATAAAACATATTTGTAGTATAGCTGCCTTCCGCATTCATTAAAAATCTGGATATTTCTTTCTTTGTTAATATCTTAATTTTTTAGGTTTCTACTCTCCTGATTTTTGCTTCAGGAATGCAGTCAAATCTCTGTATTTTTTGATATCGATATTCTTCTTAAATGAAATTTATGTTCTTATCATTTTACCAAACCAAAGAGATGAAGGCTTCTGTTTTGTTTAATCGTTGATAATAATCCTTTCTCGTTAGTAATGTTAAATACCTTTTTTTTCTGTTACACCGTTTTCATAGCCTTCAAATGCTTGCCCGTATTTCTTCCGTGATTTATCTGGCACGAGATTGGAAACAACACTGAAAGCTTCATTCTCAACATCTGTTGGCAAATCATCGCTTGAATTGATATTTACATTCACAATAATTTCGAGAAATTCAATTACAGATAGCTATGTTTATACGCTTTACTACCGGTAACTTCCTAATAATACTTCGATAGTTGTAGATAAAACGTTGTACGCAATACGTGAAAACTACATTATTACGGCACTTATGTGATCCGTAAATAACTGTAAACGTGCCAGATTTTAATATTTTTTTCAGTTTGTAGTTCTCGTACCAAATCCGCCTTCCCTTTTCTTGTTGCACTATTCCTCAGAAGGTCCTTACTCCAATCCAATTCACCAGTTTTTCAGTGACATACAAGTTGTTTTTTGAAAAATTGGTAATAGTTAAATGTTTCATTGATGTATCACATTTATTTAGACTGGTTGCATACCCACCTGTTTTATTTGAGATTAGTTCTGAGTCACCCTGTGTTTTTGTGTGCTATGAGAAAAAGAATCGGCTCTGAAAAATCACGTAATGTCGCAATATATCCTATATTCTTGCGGAGAACCTATTGGTCAAATATGAAGCCCCCGGTATAAGGAAAATACATTATGTCAAGGCTTGCTCATCTTTCCGTGTGGTTATAAGATCCGACACATTCGGCTGACGCCAGGCTTAATACATCACGCAACGTCATGAATCTTTATGTCGCGCTGGTACTGATATGGGTAATAAGTCGCTTGGTAATATTTCACGAAAATCCATTAGAATGCGTGGCAATTTCCTTGAGTTCTTAACAGATTTTTTTGAGCCCCGTCATGCGACATATTAAGTGACGTGTTAGTTTTGCGCTGTCGTTTACAAGAGGACGAGTATGGTTTCCTCAAAAATATGTTAAAAGATTTTGTACAATTTTACCGTAGGAACATCTCTATTTGCCCTTAATTACATCTTTATGGTTTAATGAAAAGTGTAGATTTAGTAGTTCAGTATGAGATTTTATAACCATTTCTTCTAAATTTACATTTCTTAATATTGGTCACATGTAAGGTGAATTAAAAAATATTGATAACTTTATTTAAATAGATGTGCAACTTTATATGTTGTTTTGTTATACTTTAAAGCAACAAATGTGTATGTATTATTGAAAATATAGCAAATGATAAGACAGTCGTGAGGCAGACCTGTGCGCTATTGTGTGAGTAATTGAGTACGTACATTTTTACAAATCAAATTAAATGTCAAATTTAAACATTTATGGCCTGATGTGTATATTTTCAAATACTAACATTGGTGTCGCCAAGCTACAGCACATTACATAATTCTAGATTGAAATTCAGGTAATTTGATTGACAAGTATTACAAAGGCGATGCGATTTAGCAGATGGTGCTGTAATAAACTCGAAATGGCCAGAATGTGACTTTGGTTGTTTCTGAAATAAACGATTCAATTATACTCTCATACACGCGTAACTCCCAAACCGTAAATTTCCCAATGATAATGAATATGCATCCTGCGGAATGTACTTCATTAACGTCGCGCCGGAAGCAAACACGGCCGTTATTAAAATTTAACGTAATAAGACTTTGAATAATACTGGTGGAGTTAACGGGGCACCGTGATTTAATGTTGTTTGTTGGATCCCAAAGGTTTCTGTTCAAGTAGAATATACAAACTACCGTCGACGGGACCATAAACTGGGGCCGTGTTTATCGTCAGGAAGCGTAATGAAAATTGAAAGCGCGGTCTAAAAACAAAGCTGCTCCGTTGCCGACTGGCTCTCCGCCATCCGTCTTGGCGGCGGCACCGCCCCCTTGCCGTGTGTCGCGCTGGCCCATGGGAATTTTAGAGAATAATGTACGTAACACCCTCCATTTTCATATGGGAGTTCCTTTACAGCCTAATTAATATCAAGTTTTTGCTAGTGCGTGTGTTTTGTTGTGGTGGTTTTGTCTGTTAATTAATGAACAATTAACAAGTTTAAATAAGGGTGTAGAAATAAAAATAATATATCTAGCTCTCATTTTAATCGCTAGGATTAGCCCAGAAGTCTGTGACTTGTGCGAGAGAAGGAATGGTGTATTATTATACAGTAGGCCACATTTGCGCTCAGAATGACTGGTAGAGGCTTTAACCACCATCCAGTGCAAGAATGGGGGAAACCTAAATACAAAAGAATAGTCCATCTAAAAATATCCGTTATATATGTCACAATGTTTCGCGATATAAATAATACTGCCTATTTGTAGTGGGGACATCTTAAGTTCCTATTTGACATTTATGTACATTAGCGTCGGTGTAGGTTATTTACCTTAACATGAGTAGTAGAAAATAACTATTTGTGCAATATGTTAGCAAAAGTGACTTTTTTCATGATTTTTTTAATAATGTTTTGAAAATAGATCAAACAACTATAGTTTTCAAATTTTTTTTATAGAAAATTATGAATTTCAAAAATCAAGTATCCTGAGGGTAATGTTGATATAAAACGGGTTTGTTTATTAGGTTTTCGTTAATATTGTGTCAGTGATTTACAAAATATGTCAGAATCTTCTGCGTACAACGATAATATGGTAGATGATATAGAAGAATCAACAAAAATCGCGATTCAGTCATTATTGCCGACAAAATCCAAAGATAAATATGAAAAGCGTATAGCTTATTTGAAGATTGGAGTTATCAAAAGGGAGTAAGTAACTGTTATCACTGAGGCAGTTCTACTAACCTGGCTGTGGAGTCTTTACTCAATGATAAGAACAACTTTGTTAGTGAAAGAGAATTTAACATAAAGAAATTTCCAAGTTTAGTTGCTTGCCTTCAACGTAAATCGGTACGACATAGATCCAGGAAGCCTAGTGTTTTAAGAACATCAGAAGTTGATACATTTTTAAAAGAAGCAGATGATAAAACCTACTTGATGATGAAGGTAATGTATAATTTTTGCATTTCTCCATAAATTGATTTTTATTTTAGGTTGTGTTGATTATTGATCAGTGGAGCATGCCATTGTGAAGAAGTAACATTTCTTCAGCTTGAACATATAATAGACATGGGAGAATATATTCTGGTAGAGATTCCCAACAGAAATAAACGCGAGAAGAGAATTTATTATTTGTAATGGGAACATCGAAGGAGTCGATCTTGTCGAAATGTTACGAAAATATTTCTCTCTCAGGGTTCTCAGCGTCAGGGAAAACCTGAAAAACCTGGAAATGTCAGGGAATTTGAACTTTGTCAGGGAAACGTCAGGGAAAGTGCCAATAATTGTCAAAAATCAGGGAATTTTTATTGTCGTCAGGGAAAATTTCTGAATGCTACTCATGCCGTGCCTGTTTCAAGACATATTCAATGGTGACGTTACTTATGTAATGCACCAAGAAAATGTATAGTTTCAAAACGTAACATCATTAAATATTTGTTTCTCTTTAACATCACACTCACTTTTTGATTATTGTTTATACAATTTATTTATAACAACATTATAATATTTGAAAAATGTGAGATCTGCAACAAAAATATGGAATTGATTTTAGCAACTGTAAACCAAAAACAAATAATTACCTACATGTTCGTGTGAGTGACAGTTTTAATTAAATTTGAAGAAAAGTAATTGGATTATGCGTTTGTAATGTAATTCAAGATGTCTAAGAATACGTAAATTTGTAGAGGTACATACAATAATCCACAACCAATTACTTTTTAAATAAACAAGATAAGAAATATAAAAGTATCAACCATTAAATCTGAAAATTTATATCACACCGATTTTGAAATTTCTATCTAGCAACTGCTGCATAGACCTTAGCAAAGCATCTAAATAGTTCAAACAGCGGTCAGTGGACGTTTTAAACACGGTTTAAAAAGCGACCTGTGTGACGTTACTGTTTCAGTGCAAAAATATAGTGTTTTGAACCGATTTGAATACATTTAATGACATAAAACAGCTAAAGCTGTTCTTTGTATAGCTGTTTGCTCAGTGGTAAAATATATTTTTATTGGTTTTTGTTGTGTTTGTTTATATATATTTCTATTAAATCTCTTAAATATATATTATTAGATTCCTTAAATATTTATATTTGTTGCAATGACTGAAATAAATATTTCTCATAAAATTAAATATCCATGTCACTTATTTGTCATCAAATGGGCTCATTTATGCCTTATCATTTGACTTCTTTTTACTTTGGTTTAAGTTTTAAAAAACATATTTTGTATGCTTTTTGTCAGGGAATAAAAAAGTAAGTCAGGAAAAACCTGGAAATGTCAGGGAATTTGGTTCCGAAAAATTGCTGAGAACCCTGTCTCTTCGTCTCTCACCAAATGAGCATTCAAGATTCTTCCTACCTAGAATATAAAAATGCAAAATGTACAAGTCATTGCGTTGGTATAAATTCTATTTCCTCAACAAAATTACAGAATTTTTAACTGTTTCCAGAGAACGTCTACTATGATACTGGCTGCAGGAGCAGACTTCACCACTCTTAAAAAGCATGGTGGATGGAAAACAACGAACGTGGTAGAATGATATATAGAGAATTCCGTTCAACAACAAGCCTCAAAATATTGGGTCAAAAAAAGTCAATATAATTACAAATTTGGTCTCTACTTCATCAAATTCATGCATAGGGCTTTCCATAACCAATTGTAAAAAGGTTACATTTAAAATTTATAATAATGATAAGAAATGATTTAAATTGACAATAAATCAATAGTTGGTTCAGGAATTATGATGTATTTTTTGCGTGCGAGAAAATCTGATCATTTCGAGGCAAGAAATAGGTATAGGCGACCTTGAAATATGCATTCTACGAAAAGTTCGTTTCTCCTCGCCGAATTTTGCAGTGGAATTTGAAGCCAAAACTAACACTAGCATACAACAATTAACATCATCTGTGTAAAAATGTTGCGTGTTAAATTAAGCGTTGCTCATGGCGTTCATTTAGAGGAGAGAGAATTTAATTTAGAAACAGTTTAAAACCTGAATAATGTAACGCCGACGCAACAAGCGAAAGTACTATTCATCAGCGGTCTGATGTATTAAGTGTCCCAACTTAGCCTGTGGTCGTATTGTTGCCGAGGCCGTTTTATTAACTTTAAATAATTGGCTTGCAGTCGTTGTTTCATTAGCGTCCAAATGAATGCGTGGAGAGCTTAAACATTTTACATAATTCATGTATTTGCGAAATGGAAATGCACACTGGTATGACATGAAAAATGTTATCCACTAATTTATGCATGTTTCCGCTGTTCTATATCTAGATCAGCCATCCTTTCATCTGTTTGAAAACAAATCAAGTTTATGCATAAATAACTGAAATAGTACATATATATTACTGTAGTGCAATTTGTTGTTATTAAGTTCGATGACAAATTGGTAACGCTATTCCTGTCATCATCTCCATCATTATCAGTTCCGTCATCTTGATTCCTTTATACAGGGTGTCATTGGCATTGTCAGATTTATCCGGATGATCAAGCTGATGATGACTGATCGATAAAAACGCGCACTGGCAACAATATTTATTTGTAATATTACATGGTCGATTGTTGGTTATTTATTGCCTAGGTCAGTAGTGTGAACGCGTATCAAAATGTAACGTTAAGGAGGAGACGCACTATACGGTTGCGGACGGTCTCGTTCTCGTTTAGTGAAGAACCTTCTAATATCCTAAAAATTTTAAATGGACACACCTCTGCTAGAAAGTCGAGGGTTGGACTCATTCGTATTGCAATCTCGCCGAAAGGTTTCTGGAGAATCTCAGATAATCGCATCAAATAAAATAGCTAATAATACTTCTTCCATACATATAACATATTTTGACACCTAAATAGTCTATCAGTGGACCTGCCTTATGCTTTCTTAATATTCAGTTACGGTAAATGACATATTTTAACATCATAGTAATCAGATACGTCATAACGTCTGTCTTCAACATTTGTATTGTATTGTAACCTCTTCGTTGTCTTAGCCCTGAAATATTCCACGTAGAAAAACAAACTTTATTGTCACTAGTTACTTGATTATACAATAAATATCCTTCAAATAACTCCCAAATGCCAAATTGCCAAATTATTACTTTGACGTTTGTCACTCGCGTGACCGATCCGCTTATATATATTTTTAGGGTTCTCTAAGTTTCCTATATCCTCGAGAACTAAAAAGGTAGATGAGCTTCCATAACAGTATTGTTTTTAATTGATTGTCCTGAACTTCTAGGTAACGCTTATAAAATATTAAGGATATTTTAAATTGGATATAAATTTCACACAAAGCACACTCATAGCACATGTGCGTGGTAAGGATAGTAAGACGAGTTGCAAAATTGAGTTTTCGTATCGAATCCCTCATCACATAATCTTGGTTTACACACGCACAAACCCTGAAACATGGAATCGGTAACTCTACACGTCCAAGTTCTGTTTCACTTAGCACCTCGGGTCCAGGTCATGTTACAAATTCAATTCTCGGCATTAACAGACGGAGGGATTTCCTTATAAAGGGCTTGACATTTGATATCTGCCGCGTAAACAATATTTAAGCAGATTAACACGTTATCTATTTTGATTTGGCAACATGCAAAAGTAGTTGTGATAAAGGATCCATTATTACATTATATTTTGTGGAATTCATAAACATGACAGCGGTATAAACACATATTTGTATATCTCGATTAATTAATTTGTTTTTTAGCCACATAACCGCTGATTTGTGGTGTATCGAATGTAAACAAAACAAATGTAATGGTTAAATAATGATTTATTTTCGAGTATTTATTTACATACGTTTGCGGTGGTAAATACACGGGTTGTGTTTTTATATATTAATGGGAGTCATATTTTGATGTAAATCGAAAAATATTGAATTTCAAGTCAGAGGGCATACCTACAAGACGCACAAACAAGTAGACAAATTTCATTTTCAACTAAATGGTTATGTAAGTAAACAAAACTAACCAATGTGACCACCTCTGCATTGCTAAGCCGCTACCAAATAATATTTTTCCGACGATCATGCGGAAAAGTATACTTTTCTGCACAATTTTTCGTGACGAAAATTACACTTTTCCGCACAAGTACGGTAAAGTACATATTGTTTCCGCACAATTTTTGTTGCTTTATACAGTAGACCTAACGTATTGTTGTGACAATGCTTTTAATGCTTGTGTCTAATTCAGCTAATACAGGCAACATTAAACGAAAAAGTTAGATTTTTCTCAAAATGCTTATGAGTATCGCTCCATGCAGCTTACCGTATAACAATAAATAGCAGTAAAGCTGCTGCAACGCTGAATTACGTTAGACACAAGTAATAACCGATTATAATTCCTGTTGTTTCTATAATTACGTGCAATTTTGATTGTTGCCTGATTAGTATTGTCATGATCGTAGGACCTTACACGGACAGTGTCATTCCCACACTCGATTGCATCACTTTGCGTCGTTCGGTCAACTGCACTCAGCGTGCTGAAAAGTTTCACTTCTTGCACTTGTTAAGTAAATAACTATTTTCTGCGAGCGTACGTAAAAGTATGATTTTCCACACGCACTTTAATTTCGAAAGTTACACATTTCCGTACTAGTACGAAAAAGTATTTATATTTTCGGGCAAATTATAATTACATTTAATATGCCAAAATTTTCCTTTGATATTTTATATAGGCTTTGTCAAACTAAAGCAATGAAGAAGCCTTTATAATATTAAAAAAACTATCATGTATAGCTACAGTTATCAAACATTTTACCTTTTCGTTAAACATTACTCTGATTTTGATGTTTTTCATTCACATGACAATTAATGAAGGTCAAGTCAAATAACAGTATTTGATTTAACAGATGAAGATCTACCACAATGTCTTGGTAGAAGCAAACCTAGCAAATCTGGGATTATTGGCTGTCAAATATAGACACAATTTTGAAAAGGAGCACGCACGAGTGTTTATATCTTGTGCCAAGAAAAAAGTGTAAAAAGTATGAAACGAGATATTTTCTTGCCTATTTTTCTGAACTTAACAAGGCATTTTATTTGATGCTAAACAACGTTATGAAAGTCAAAAATAACTTGGATAAGTATAAGTAAAACTTTTGTACAATGTTGGTAGTAATTATATCTATTTTTTTACTGTTTAAGAAAGGTATTTTAGGCTAATATGTATCAAATCTCCTACAATTCCTATCAATGAAGTCATATGCATGCTCTCTGATACCAAACATCTAGGTATGCTAATGAACACACACAGACAAAATTCTATTCAATAATTATCTAAAAAAAATGTATTTTATTTACTAACCTGATATACTCTATACAGTGGGAACTCGAAATTAAACCACAATACATGAGATCTGATCTATTTCTGCATTTTTTTTTGGATTGCTTCATCAGGTGGCCTCCTTTAACTTGAGTCAAATATCTAACTATAAAAATTATTATACCAATAAATTAAAATTATTTGAAATTAAATGTCAAAATGAAATTAAATAATGTCGACAGCGTCAAACTGATTAACTGTCAAGTATCATAACGACCTACTAAAATAAATAAAAATCTACCTTTTATGTATAGTTTCTTCATATATTTTCAGGTATTAACAATATTGTGTGAAACTAACTACTCAGTGGACAAAAACCCCAACCTGCGTTGAATTACACCCACAATATCTACCCATATATTCCTTATTATTAGCTTTTGTAACATTTTTTTACTGTTTAAGAAAGGTATTTTAAGCTAATATGTATCAAATCTCCTACAATTCCTTTTTATAGTTAGATATTTGACTCAAGTTAAAGGAGGCCACCTGATGAAGCAATCCAAAAAAATGCAGAAATAGATCAGATCTCATCTATTGTGGTTGAATTTCGAGTTCCCACTCCATGTATAGAGTATATCAGGTTAGTAAATAGAATACATTTTTTAGATAATTATTGAATAGAATTTTGTCTGTGGGTGTTCATTAGCATACCTAGATGTTTGGTATCAGAGAGCATGCATATGACTTCATTGATAGGAATTGTAGGAGATTTGATACATATTAGCTTAAAATACCTTTTTTAAACAGTAAAAAAATGTTACAAAAGCTAATAATAAGGAATATATGGGTAGATATTGTGGGTGTAATTCAACGCAGGTTGGGGCTTTTGTCCACTGAGTAGTTAGTTTCACACAATTTTGTTAATACCTCAAAATATATGAAAAAAATAATTATATCTACCTGTGTAATTTAGGTCCTCCAATTATGTACTTGGTTTCATTGTGTTGATATTTGGTATATGTACTGCCTTCAAGTTTTTGAATAGATACAGAAAAATATATGTTAAAAACATTTTGGTTAAGTCAAATTCTGTGTAAAATTCAAATGGTGTAAAGTGGGCTTGGCATATCTGCGGACGGGATTTGAACTCGATGCGCACGTTAAAAAATTATGGGAATATGTTTATAACAAACATCAAAGGTGTCAATTCCATAGTGAATTTTATCATCTGCGTGTATTCTGTGTACTAAACCAATATAAGAAGTTCTTAATCGAAAAATTTGTCAACTAACATAGACATTTCTTTTATCGGTTTCAAAATTCAATTAAGTATTGGCTTTACTACGACGACTGGTCTCGACCTTAACATGGAACCGTTACTTTCGTTTTCAATCAACGAAATAAATTAGAGCAAAGATTACCGCCGTGGCAGTTGTCCAACAAATAAAAAGTAATATGTCGTAAAAATAGCCGACAGGCTATTTGTAATATCTACCGTTGAAAAAGTACACGTAGAGAACGCGAGCTCCTCCGTTGGATTTTGACGGCTGGTCGGATATCAGTGGACAACACTCCGGGCATTTCCAACTAAACGATCCGTGAAATACCGGAGAAGATGGCGTTCGGTCTATTCCATCAATACGCCGAATGGTTTTTGCCCGTTCGTATCTTATTACACAGAACGTAAAACGTGTCATGCTTGATTTAAAGATTGTAAAAGGTATAAATTTGAAATAATAAGGAGCTCTGGATTTTCCACAAGGCAGAAAACACGATCGACGAGGTATTGATTTGTTTTTTTCTTAATTGGGAAGTTCCTACAAGAAATTGTCACAAGAGCGATGCATCTTTATTTTTTCTATTAAAACTGACTGTAATATGCCTATGAAAAAGTTGCAGTACAGTTTGAGGCTAGAGCATAAATGCAATAGAGTTCATGAATCCATAAATGGTTGGTATAATGGTTTATATTTTAATACTGGTAAAACTCATATTATGGGATTTCACAATATTATAATAATAATAGATGTTTATTGCCCAACAGATAAATCCAATTACAGGACAATTATAAAAGCAAAAAGAATAAATACATCAAATTTTAATTAAAGTAAAATGATATAGTGTAAATTTAATGTTAAAGCAAATAACTAACATCTGAATAACTTAATGGTAAAACAAATTAATATTAAAAATATATAACTATTTAGCGATTTGTAACCGGTTCTTTAATTTTAGTTGAGTAACTTTTAAAAAACTAACAAAACAAATCACAATTATTACTTATAATTGTAGGCACACATCATAGAATATACAGGGGACTTACAAAGTACATTTGTTCGACTTGATTGACAATAAAACAATTAATTTTGACCTGACTGAAATGTAGGTATTTTAAAATTAATTTTAGATAGCAGCAATGTACAATCAACTAAATAATTTAACAGTTTATACAGAAAACACAATGTTACAATTAATCTTCGTTGTTCAAATGATTGCATATCGAATCTTAACAGTAATACATTATTAGGACAACCTCTATCAGAATAAACATTGTCTACTTGGAAAATAAGTACTTCATAAACCTCCTCTGAACTTTATTTAAAGATTGTAAAAGTATGTTATATATTGGATGCCAAATAATTACTGCATACTCAATATTGGAACGTACCATCGAATAATATAATATCTTAAGGGTTTCAATACTGCTAAAATTCTTGCAATTTCTCATAAAACTTAATAGTTAAAAAGCTTCGTTGACGATTACAATAACGTGTTTTACAAAATCAAGCCTACCATCAAAATAACACCTATCCTTAGTTTCAGTAGCTCTTAGAAGTTCAGTGCTATTAAAAGTATATGAAAAATTTACAGAAGAGGATATTCGTGAATAAGTGATTACTTTACATTTGGCAACATTCCCTTCCAGTTTGTTACTTAACACCTCTTTTTAATATTGCAAATTTGCCTTTGTCATATATTCAGAATATATTTTGAGGTCATCTGCGAATAAGTTTGTTGCAGTCAACAACCTCACGTCATTAATAAATATGATAAATAACAAAGGACCTAAATTCGAACCCTGTGGCACTCCTGATGTTGCCAAGTAAGTATGTGATTTAGAACCATTATAATGAATATAGCGACCTATTATGCAGGTATGAAATAAAAAAATAGTAAAATAGTTCAATACAATTCAACTTCTCTATCAATATACAGTGATCTACATTAATATGCAAAACAACAACAATATGCAGAAACGCTGTTCGTCACTGAAAATAGGGCACCATTGACATTCAAAGATATTATGTAATTTTTAAGCGTCACACTGGATAATTGTCTTAATTGGAATATACTGTGATCAATTAACTTCCAAGTTAAATTCAGTGTGTTACATTTTGAGGAATTTGAACTGTCTTAACAGATGTAGGTACAACTTATTATGGTTTACCATGTACAAGTACCATATAGTATATAGTCAATATTTTAGGTTAAGATATGGGGTGTGTTTTTGGGAAAGCTCCACTCGAGCAGCGAATGTGTTTAAAGCTCAAAAATGGATTGTAGGAAGTGGCATTTTTACTGTTGTGGATATTTTAATATATGAAATGTGAGTTTCATTTTAACTAAAACATACATGACCTAGGTACTAGGCAAAAAATTGCTTTTATATTCCATTTTACAAATATAAAGTGTCATGATTCTCGTTCGTATTTAGGACTGCAAAAATATTTAATAGGCTACCAAATGAAATAAAAACATCACAAACTCATAGAATATATAGAACGCCAGAAGCCTTTACATTAGGCACTCAAAAATAGTCAGACTATGGAGGAGCTGCGAGAGCAGTCATCTAGGGAAAACTTAATGTAAGGTGTTGGTTATACTGCATTGTAATCCCAGCATACAACTGAAACAAAAACAAAATGTTTATAATAGGACCATAGAAATCAAATGTTTCTACGAATTGGACATAAAATGTTCATATTTTGAAATTCGCGCTCTTTAGTGTGAAGCTGCCCCATTAGTGCAACCAAAGCTACGTTACTGCAATATTACCACTCACGTTTTCTCCATAGGTTGACTATTTTCGGTACCTCTTTTGGCGTTCTATATATTTTATTATTTCTATGGTCTATATTTATTGTAATGAGTTAGAAATCTGGTGTTGAGATCCAACGTAGCACCTATTAATAGGCAGTCAAATTTTCTTACATCCTGTAAGTAGCACCATTATTTTAAATTAATAGTAAAAACTTTAATAATTTACACAATTTGACTACGTTGCATGTCCATATTTGTAATAAGTTCTGATCTGATACTTTTTACATTTTTGAACACTTGTATAATCGACAAAAGTTCTATTAAATATGTGAAAATAGAGAAGGTATTCTGCCAGAAAAAACAAAGATATATTTATTTGAATGAGTCTGACCTTCGCTATGTTTTATGTTCAAATTTGCGCAAAACATAAAAATTCTAATGATTATTTAAGTTTTTAAAATGTGATAATAATTGTTTTACCCGGCTTATTTTATTTATTAAGTGTTATTGATTGATTGCAAATTAAGAATAGCGTTATTCATAATCGAAACCTCCGGCTATTATTTGTATAAAACAGTATTCCAGCATTTTATTTAAATTTTCGAAATGCAAATGCATGATTAATTCGACATGGTATTTTAATTTAGTCGTGCTAGTTTTGCATTTGCACGAATAATGTAGGTAGCTGACATTGATTGATAAAACTTTGCCGATGTTTTATATCTTACATTGTTGGTTCGTCCATATGTAATAATAACTGTTATTTACGGTAACCGTTACATGTCAATTTTTTTATTAGACCTGTTACTGATTAATTACTAATTCATTAATGTTGAGTCAGCGTCGTCCATGGTCCATCGTAATGCGTTTACAGTTAAACCAGTTGATGCCTGTAATTTGGACACATATCAGCATATATGGACAGTGTAGGTTAGGATTTTGATTTTGAATTGTTACAGTGTTGTTTTGTACGTGACGGATGATTTTTTAAATTAAGTGAAAAGTGAAAAAAAAAATGTTTGTCAATTACCAAAATACCAATTTATTTCAAATAAAAATTGAAGAATGTGAATTTCATAAAATTCAAAATATATTTAATTTATCATAGTAATTGTTCGAAATTATTTTCGTGATTTTAGGTACTCAGTCAGTATCACAGTACACACCTCATCAGTAACTAAAATGTCCCCCCCCCCATGTTGCCCAGGCCTCGGCCGCAAATTGCCAGTTTCTGTACCCAACTGAATTACATGTGTTGTTCTTGTCTTGGATGGTATCTTTGGGAAAGCCTTTAGGCATACAGATGAGCTGCAACCATTGAATTTTGATATGATTCACCGTATTCCAATATCATTTCCATAAGTTCTTGGTTTGAAAAATTATGCGCCAAACTTTTATAATCGTGTGAAAATAAACTCGACTAGGACCACAAGTGATAACTAAGTATAGCTACAAATACCAAACATATCGTCCTGACTTGTTTACTTCTTAGTTTTTATAGATAAAAAATGTTACCTTATACATTTTTGTAAATTTCAGAAGCTAAAATTATTTTATTACATTTTTTTTTCCTTCGATTATTGTATTTTTTAAGTTTTATGTTTCATTCTTCAAATAATAATATTGTTACATATTGACGTGTTCGTAATGTTACTGTCAAGATCCAATATGGCGTCTGTAAGAAACAAAATTAATGTTGCATAAACGAGACTAGTGATCGTAGAAATTTTCATTCGGTGAAAATCAATTTTCGTATATTCTTACCCCTCATCTCAAATATCATCTCTTTTTATTGAGAAATAATAACGCTAGACGGCATTTTCTAAAATCGCAAGATTTTTCAGTATATTTAAGAACGGCATCGGGTATCTTGGATCTGTGTAGTTTACCTTAATGATCATCAAAGCGCAACTTTCTTATAATTTGGGCCACCCTGTATATTATACGGTTTCCGAAATGCCATGACCCTTTTCATCTTTTTTTTTTGTATTTTTGTAATTGTTTTCACTGTTTACGATAGCTGTGTATGTTTTTCAGTAACCTGTACATTTTCTGTTTGGTGACCTATATATTTGCTAGCTAGTATTAGTTGATCTATATCGTTCTTTGCAATATTACTTTTACAAGGACCTACTTGTTTCTTGTATTTCCATTTCGAGGGAGAATTACACTCGAGTCTCAATTTCGTGCTCGTTTTTATTTTAAACGCGTCCGTATTGCTGCCCCATTTATTCCAGATATTATATGGAAACGGGACGGGGCTTAATGGAGCGCACAAACGCTTATGAAAGAGGAGAAGGGCTCCTGAAAGATAATTTTGTGGAATCATGAGCATGTATTGATGTTTCCAATTGTTAACGCTGCTATTTATTTTTTTACGACCTAATATTGATAGTCGATATCTTTGTGGTTTATGTTTATAAATTACCAGGGATGTGAGTAACAGGCACATTTTAAAAGTAAGGGCCGATGGGTTATAAAAACAAAGCAAATGAGACTGAAGTGAAAAATGTATAAATGGTTGTAAAAGCGAGCATAGTTACGATACTTTTTGCGTACTCACTCAAACATTTTGGATGTCGTGGAACATTTTTAAACTGTCCGCACAAAATTCTGCCACCTGAAATTGCATCTAGCTGTGTATTGAGATTTTCAAAGAGTTCCTTGAATGGTTGAATCAATTTTTGAGGAATAAGAAGAGATGATCGGTGCTTAGAGTGGAATTCATAGATCACACTTAAGGCTTACGGTGAGCGCTCTATCAAACGATATATAAGGTATGTTCCAACAACCGTCGAGAACTGGTTCAGAACCGTGACAAATGTTTGACCAACACCGTCTTACGTCGCATTCGCCGAGAGTACATTGACAACTGAACTGACTGACTAATTCTGGACGGTTCGGAATCGATTCTTGCTGTGTTGGAACAAACCCATAGTTTTCGCTCAGTAACTCCTGAACGGATAATGATAAAAATATGCAGTTTTTTTTATTATTTTACGTCGACGCTGTGTTCTGAAATTTTGAAAAAGTGTAAAGTTATTTATTTTTTTAATGAATTTTGCATATTTTCAAAATTTCAAAACACAGCGTCGACGTAAAATAATATTTGTAGTCTATTAAAAAAAACCGCATATTTTTATCATTTTTCGTTGAGGAGTGACTGAGCGCAAACTATATCCCTTTGGATCGAGCGCTCACCGAAAGCCTTAAGGTTAAGTTGTGCACTTAGCTTTGCAATTTACAAGATAAGATTAGTAAAATTATTTCAGTCATACCTCTGTAATCGATCCCAATATGTGCAATATCATAGATTCAAATCTGACACGTTTCTCCAAACATCAGGTGTTCCTCAAGGGTCCATACTTGGACCTCTTTTATTTGATATATTTATTAACGATATTGCGGAGGATCTTAATATACAATAGCTATTATACGCTGATGATGTAAAATTATTTTGTCAAATTAACTCTGTTTTGGACTGTGTCAACAAGGCGTAACGTTGGTCAGACTAGCGGAGGTTACGCGAAAAATTTACGCATCTGTTGCACCAATTTAAATAAAAGGCATACTCCTATTTACTACTATGTATAATACTTACTTTATAATATGTTAACTAATCCGTAGCACTGAAAACTACTGTTTTTGAATATAAATACTAAATATACAATGGGAAACGCAAGGAACTAGAGGCCGAAGTTACGCGATTTTTAGACAGGTACAATACTGGGTCTAACTTTTGGCGCAAATATGGACGTAAATAAACAGCCTATCTAGCAACGCTGGTTAGTCCGACTAACCGCTTTACACGGGCGCAAAGCTGGTTAGTCCGACTAACGCTACGTCCGTTAAGGTCCGAATAAGGTTCAGTTATATGGAATCCAATTTATATTACATATAGATACATCATTACTATATAACCATTAACATTTGGCTAAGGTAAGTTTGGCTACATCGAATTATTTTGTCTACTCTTGCTCTATGCTCCATTAATTTAGAGACACCCTGTATATATGTGTCCACGCTTAATTCTGTTATAGAATTAAATTCCGAGTAAAATTAACATGCGGATTTCGATTTCGCAACAGCATTAACTACTACTGGGTATGATTGCAACACGCCTGTTACCTTTACTGAAATTTAAATTTAACTATTAATCTGCCTGTTAACACCTTGGGCGCGACTTCACGAGAGGTGTGACTAGATGTGAACTCTTATGCCACCATTTATTACAAATTCCAAATACCCGAACAACTACATTTCAATTATAGATTTTTGTAATCCCAATGTTTTGCAGCATTTAAAATGAAAATATAAAGTTATAAATATGGTTTACTCTCGGGTTTACCATTAAATATATCCAGGTTGTTTTCTAAATAGTTATTTAAGCATTTGATTAAGCGAAATGGAAGTTTCACTTGATGTCTATATTACCATAAGATGCAGGATGAGGATTAATTATGTTATGCTAATTTGAATTTAATGTCAAGAAAATTAATGTAAGAAATACTTTTAGTTCATGGTATGACCATATTGATGGAATTAAATTTGTGATAATGACGCATGCGTAAACTCGAGTGTACATTGCTCAGTCTGTTACCTTTATCATTAAGACTATAAGAAACACAGTGACAAGTTATTTATAGATTTATAGATTTATAGGGTTAGAAGTTTACTTTACAAGAAATAGAACTTCATTATATAGTCCACTGAGTAGTTAGTTTCACACAATATTGTTAATACCTGAAAATATATGAGAAAAAAAAAATAGAACTTCACTTACACATATTACTAGGTAATAGGAATAAGTATATCATTCCGTTTTAAGGAAAATATGTACTTACTACTCGTAGAACTATGCTTTGTCGTCTGATAACCAACTGCCCTATATCCATGTTATTAAATTTTATAAGAGAATAACATATTTTTATACAGAATAATTTTTTCTACTTTAGGTAACTATTTTAATATTAAAAATAATATATTTTTTCAGAGGACACCTAGATTAAAAAAAAAATTAATTACATGAAACAGTCACATAGAATAAATTAAACATTTCTTATTAATATGTCCAAATTTGATTTCAATTTAGAGTAATTAATAAAGCCCGTATTAGTATAATGTTTATTTAATCTTTCTTCCAAAAATCACCTTCTGATCGATTCCTTCTGATTCACTCATTACCTTGTTCACAACGCAAAATACTGACTCACATTAGAATCTTATTATAACTTGAGACAATTTATTCTATGTCCCCACATTCACTTGGACATGGAATACCATGGTTCACCACTTAACAAGGTTGCATGGACATAAAATAGTTCTTTCGGTTAAAGAAAACTACTAATCGTTTGTGTATTTTGCCACATAGCGCTTGGCACATGAAATAATTTCATATAAAAATGTCAATTTCAGAAAAACATGGACATAGAATAGTTTGGTTGTCAGGCCACAACATATCTAATGTACTAGATAATTATGATTGAGCTAGCACAGGATGTATCAGCAACATATGTTGTTGTGTTACGTATGTGATTGTGTTATGTCTTTTCTTGAAACGACTTATAAAATTAGTATAAACGAAACAGTTGTACTATTTATTTTATTTAATAAATTCTGTGTTGCATCTATAATATTGATTGTTTCGGGAAAAGCATATCTTCAATTAACAAATCTGTTTTACCGTGTGGTTGTTATATTATTGGTTATTTTTAATGGATACCTATACCGAGCATAGTAAGCATACCGCTCTGCGTGACCTTGGCATAACAGAGTTTTGATTACTCAATACAAAATATATACACCTACCTAGCATATCATAAACATAACATACCATAGTCTTGATAATGGAGCTTCAATTTAAATGAACCTCCAAGAAACAATGATTAACTAACTATGTTCCGGACCATCCCACCTAGGCGAATGATAATTACAGTGATGTAGGTATATCACTCCTCTGCCGTATAGAGAATAGCTCGTCGAGCTTTTACTCCCGCGATGTATCTGATTGATTGCTGTCGAGGCACCATCATCTCCAACGCAACGTCTGATGCACGGCTCTGGCCAGATCGCCTTTGTGCTTTACGTTGTTAGGATAATTAGCATCCGATGTGATGCATTAAGTGAATATTATGCGTTATTAAAGTGAGTTGTACATTTGCTAATCGGCTCATTGTTGTGTCACGACCGGTGGTTTGCAAAACGTTGAACGTGGATTAATTGAGGAGAGAATGTAGTAGGCACCGTTGGCAGTCACACTTTTACGATTTGCAGTCACTGGTAATGTTTATATTTGAGTCAGTATAACCCGTCAGCTATACTCAATCTTCGAAATTCTAGAGAATGAGATGAAAATTCATTAATGACTGAAGATGAAAACACTATCCAATTATCTGATATAGTTCTTAAGACGACATGCATTTTCGGTATTTGAAACAAAATGACAATACAATTTGTTGAAAATTACGAAATTGAAACAGATAGTAGTTTGATTGTGGTGTGATGGGTACTAATTTTAGTAATAGTGAATTATCACTACGAATATTAATTCGTGTAAGGAAATTTTTATAAAATATCTGTATATACATATATGAATAGTCAACATCTTGAAGG
Organism: Monochamus saltuarius; assembly: GCA_025584915.1. Classification (NCBI taxonomy): domain Eukaryota; kingdom Metazoa; phylum Arthropoda; class Insecta; order Coleoptera; family Cerambycidae; genus Monochamus; species Monochamus saltuarius. The sequence continues at coordinate 8,592,256 of CM046723.1, read as the reverse complement.
AGGAAATCCAATGGTGGTGACTCATCAATGTCCAAAACACTGTCATGGGAATTTTGCTTACGATTTGTAAAATAACTAATGCTTTGTAATATTTCAATGTAATTTAGCAGTTAATACGTAATATAATATGTAAAAGTTCGATGTATTTTTACCATGGAAATTACATATATTTGTATATAATACGTAAATTTTCTAATTCTTTATAAACTTACAATGCAATTATTAATTTAATGCTTGTTAAAATTATACTTATATACAAATGTTTTTACCTTGGAAATGAAGTACTAATACGTAATATAATATGTAAAAGTTCGATGTATTTTTACCATGGAAATTACATATATTTGTATATAATACGTAAATTTTCTAATTCTTTATAAACTTACAATGCAATTATTCATTTAATGCTTGTAAAAATTATACTTATATACAAATATTTTTACCTTGGAAATGAAGTACCTTCCTATATACTGTGCAAATTATATAATTCTCCGTAAAACTCCAATATAATTAGAAAACAACATTCTGTTGATGAAAACTCTCTATAAGCATCGGTTCACAATTGTTTCGTTACCAAGATAAAAAGATCGGTAAGAAGTTAAGAAAAATAAATCTAGAGGAAATTTTATTTAAATTTTCTGAAATATTGGCAGTATGTAAGTCTTATGTCAAGTTTGGTCGATGGAAGAGAAGAGGAACTTGGCATAAATCACCAGTAATTTAGATATTATGGTATTAAGATCAATTCATTATTTGCGAATTAGTTACTGGTAGCAGTAGAAACAAGAAGAAAAATTAATTTTGGCTGGATTTATTGTCGAGTTCGTCTTCTCACTACTGTAACTATATAAGTTAGAAGTGTTATGGCACTATTAATGTATACATTGTTAAAGCATGTGATATATGCGAAATGTTAGTGAAAACAAAAAATTAATAAATAAACAATATTTTCAAGTAGGTAGTAATATTTATTGAACAATTATATATGTTCAAAATTGCATAAAGGATGAAACACCTTTACATAGTTTTTTTTTTGATAATTTCTATGATAATATTGATAAGGTGCATTTAAATACGTATTTTTAAATCACCTTTAGATAACCTTTCATGCACTATTTTGCAGCATAACTAAACTATACCCTCACTTTGAATGCCTGGGACCACTTAAATTTCAATTGCACTAAAATATCTATAACACACATAATTGTATAGACAAGCCTACCATTACTGATTCGGGATGCTGTAAGTGCATGCGTTGGAATGTGCCTACCATAACTATCTCTGTAAATAATAGTGATCATTTTTATTAAATTTACAGAAATTTGCTCCTAAAATTACAAAGTCAAATAGAAAGAACTACATATTATAATATATTCTGTGAATAACAGGACTATTAATATTGTAAATTTCTTTAAATTTACATGATAAGTATACAAATACTATAACTAATATGGTAAATATGTAAATATAAATGATATTTTTTGAAATTTTACATATTTTACGAGGAACATTCAGTAGTCCAGGTCCTCTCTTTCAAATCCATTCTTGAAATCTTTCATTGCCGGACCAATGACGGTAAAGTTGTGTAGAAAAAAACTCGTAAGAAAATCAAATATTAAAAAAAATGAATTGTCGATAATTGTCTATTGGTTGGCTGATGATTCACCAAATTTCTAAAGACCGATCGTTATCATTTTCATGTGTCCAAACTTTTTTTTTAGTTTTTGCATCATATCGAAGAGCCACACTATACCTAGTTATTTTACAGGATATTTACATAACTCTAAAAAGCCAATTAGTGAACCATTCAATCTCGACAGTCGGCGAGCGTGTATGTATATTATCGACCATGAAAATTCGCTTCCATCGTGACGCAAATTTTTCAGCGACAATAAGTGACATGGAATTATTCCGGCCTTTCAACATACGTTTAATTTCGCCTCATTTGAAATTATCATGACGCCGGTAAAATATCGACGTAGGTTAGAAAAAGGAAGCATATATGCTTCTAGAGGCATGACGTTCCAATAATCAGTACATTTAAAATTTTATTAGGTCTCATATTACATTATTCATACCAGTTTAAATTAAATAAGGCAAGGACCTCGTCGTGTCGATAACTTCGTATCTGTTGTAGGTCAAGACAATATAAATTGATACTTAAAATTTTCAAACCAGTGGGTAGTTGGTAGACTGACGAACTACGATCGCGCAGTCGCATCGGGCACACGAAAGCCAGAAAAGAAAGGTCAACTCAGAGCATCGACTATTCCGTCAACTGTTAAAAATAATAAAAAGAAGATTTATGCGGATTACTTACATTGTCTGAAGCGTGACATCTGGTGCTGGACGGTTTTAATCTTTTTACAAATTGGCTAAAATTGTAATAGGCAGAGAATGCCAGCCATCAGACAAGTATCTAAAAACTGCTAAAAGATCTTCTCTGCACGCTGTTGAGCTTAATTCGTATAGTCAGTGTTTTGCTTCATAGAATAAACTTTAAATGAACTTAAATGTTCTGTACATCTAATGGTTATGCTATTAAATAGACATGGTTAACTCCACTAAGCACAAATATTTTAACCACGTGCTCAGAGACAATAAGAAAAATTCTAGCTAGATGTTTAAAAAAAGGGGCAAAACCCTGATTTTGTCCCAAAAATCGGCGCCTATGGTAAGCATCGTCCGAGATGGCTTAGATATGTCAACTACCATGCGCTCGTTTTTTTTTTACAGCATTTCCAAATGACGAAACGACGAAAATTTGCATTTTTATTAATAATTACACCCGATAGGTAACAGTTAATCCGGTTAGCTTCTTCTAATTTTTTTGTTCTTTAGTTCCACAGTCTCAAAAATTCCATTTTTACTCATTACATGTCCGTCAGGATTACTCACTAATAACAAAACACATTCGCTGTACAGTTAAATAAAATGCCAATTTATTCTAAAGTACTCGATGAAAGAAATACTAATAAATAAGTCCATCTAATTGTCGATATTGTCCACAACTCTTAACATTATTTGCAGACTGTCAGAAATGTCAGGCATTGCAAGTCATACCGTCACGTGTAAGATTCTGGGCCAGAGAAAGAGGTAATTTGTTACTTATGCTGCAATAGGTAGGTATATACAAGGTTAACTATAAAAATTTTAACCACGTGCTCAGGAGGACTTAAGAAAATAATAAAATTCTGGAATAAAAAAATTGTTCCACAATTTTAGCTCGATATTTAAAAAATGGGACAAAACCCTCTTTTCCTGCGGAAAGTCCGCGCCTATGATAAGCATCGACCGAAATGGCTTAGATCCATAGATAAAGCTTACATCTATCAACAATGTCAACTTCCATGCGGTCGTTTTTTGCAGCGTTTCTAAATGCAGAAACAACAATAATTAATATTCTTATTAGTAATAATACCTGATAGATAGGTAACAGTTAATCCAGTTAACTGCAGTATTTTGCATTCATTTTTCATTATTTCGTTACAAACTGGCAAAACTACATTTTACACTCATTACAACCACTCACTACGTACACAATACACTTCCCGTAGGTACAGTTAGATAAAATGCCTATTTATTATAATAAAATCGATCGAAAGGAATAGGTAGGTACTAACAGATAATAGGAAACTTTTAATGCACCTGCCGTAGTCTTGTCTCAACCTAGAAAAAAAACCGGCGAACTATATTGTGGTAAAATATCTGCACTCGAAACAAATTCCTTTATTTAACAACTATAAAACGTTTAACATTAGAAAGGCACTAAAAACTGAAGATGAATACTGCTGGTTGTCTACTCTGACTTTGTAAACGTTAAACGTGCGACGGACGGGTCACATGGGCGGCGTTAAATAAGGTTGATGTATCGAAAAAAAATTGTATTTGCTTTATAAATAATTTGGAATTTTTTTTAAGGGTGATTCCGTTAATTCTTAATTTTCTCTATCCCCTCTTAAAATATTTGTATATAGGGTAGTAAAATTAATTAAGTGAAAATAAATATTTCCCGCCCTCTAAATCCGGACGGCCGACAAACGTCAACATTTGTCGCCAAAAGTGAAATCTTTGACTTACCTGATAGCGAAGCTTGTAGTAGTGTAGTGTAGTGCTGCCACGCTATGAAGACTAGTTGACACATAATTCAAATAGTCCTCAAACTTTTTGATCGGACCTCGTAAATATTTTACTTATGCATTGAATTTTAGGGTCATCGTCACAATATTTCTTTATCAAAATCTGACATCTGAGGATATCTCGCGAGCCCTCCGATTCCAAATGCATCATGCCAATAAGTACATCTGACACATGTGTTTATTTTTATGGGTTTCACCTCCGCTTGATCTACGAGGCAAATATTTACACACAAAGACTTGTGTCACTGAATACCACTGAATATATCAAAATCTAATATGTTGCATGATCCGATCCTGGAACCTGAACAAATGGGGACGTTTCGAATGGCGCGATAACATTTTCGAAGCAAATTTCTATCTGCCCCCGCGATCCAGCTTTTACTTATTCGGACATTTATAAGAATTTACTGGCCGACATCTAATATTTGTTTGATTTATTTTACGGCAATAGTAGTGTGTTTGACCCTTTGTAATATCTACAAAATAGATATGAATGCAAAATATGTTTGTAATATTAGTAGAAAATCGAAACAATCGAGTAACAATAATCCCCTAATGTTACATATGGAATTTTGATCCTAAAATAGATCTTTTTCAAACTTAAATTGACTTCATCAATCAATCTTATGTAGAGATCTGATAAAGATGAACAAAGAAGAAAATAAATTTTTCATGGTATTTTTGAAACATGAATTGATGGTACTGAAGTATAAAAAATATATAATAAGTAGTGAAGGTAAAATCAATAATGAAACTCTTGTTTTCTTTTCATCCTTAACTTAGGGCCGAATTTAGCGGACTGTGTAAATGAATAAACTTGCTCAGGAAAAAATTTTCAACTTTATAAAAATAATGTCTTTAAATTGAATGATTGGCTTAGAAATCCTTCAACTGATCCATAAATGATACCTTAGCCGCTAAGATATCTTAAAAAATAACGAAAATACGAGTATACGCCTATACTCGTATTTTCGTGTACGTAAGTCTGTGTATATTCATTTCTCAAAATGTCCAAGGCTACACCTTCATATCCAACGTTCATGTCTTCATTGTTTATAATAATTATTTATCAAAACAATATAATAAAAGAAACAAAAATAAAATAAAAATAGTTGCTCTAAGTTGTGGATCATTAATAAACAAAAACCTATTCATACCTGCATACGTCGTCATCGTCCTGCTTATCCTTTTCTCATCATCCAATATTTGACACATTTGTTGATTTAATTTAAATTCAGGGGCCGTGCCAAGTAAAGTACCTTTGCATATACCTCTTTTTTAATTGGTGCAAAACAACAGCAAACTTTCTACATCTACTCCATCAAGTAGTTTTTGTTTGAGGTAGTGTTTTATTATCATTAGTACAAACGTACCTTCTTAAAAAACAAACAAGAAAATTATTGCTCCATCTTTACCACCTTTAACCTGACTAGATTTGCTTACAAATAGATGAGGTAAGCAACTAAAGTTAGGAGGTCAATATTGGTGACATTATGTGCTATATAGCAGCATTTCCTAAACTTTGTGATAAGTGGAATCTTTTTTGATGTCCACTTCTTTAATGGAATCCCTACTTTTTTTCAAGAATATGGGTGTATATGGTATGGTACGTAACATTATGTAATAAATAATTTTCACCAACAATAATAGTTATTTCAAATATTATTTATTTGCTTCAAAAATTAATTTCTAAATTAATCCCAAAGCTCCTAAAATTACCTATTACTATTCAAACAGGAATTTTAAATTTTAACGAGATGAATGGTACTGTTTTTTATTATCGCAAATTTAATGAATTATGAATTCTCATGTCAGGTTCAGTGTCAAGTATGGTGCGGTATTTTTTTTGTCGCCAAATAACCTGAGAGCCCCGTTTCGCGCATATATGTAGTTGAACTAGTAAAAGTATACAAACAATTGAGAATATTTATCACAAGATGCAATAATTGCGAATATTCATCTTTCAAACTGCTCCAGAATTAGTGTTGGTACCTTGTTTTGCTTTTTCTTGATGTTGTCTTGGTCTTGCAAAGACAAGATTTGACATCTTGAATTGTAAGACAAGACAATATTTAAAAAAGTCTTGTGAGATAAGGCAAATATTGCTACGGTAAGAAGTTACGAATATAACAAGTGGTAATGCTTAAGTGAATATTAGCTATATACTTTATTTAAAGGACATCCAACATATAACATTATTTTTAAAATCAAAATTTATTGTCTAGGTGCAGTCGCTAGATCTGAGTGACGTGCTTGGCGTGTTAGAAAAGAGTACCATATGGCATAGCTAATTTTATATATTTAGTGTGTTTTGTTTTATATAGCCTTGTGAAAATAATATGATTTGAAAAGTTTAGATATTTAGTTTAAAATTGATTTGTTTCTAAAAAAATGGATGAAGAGGACTGTTTGGTTAAGAAACAGTTACTTTTGCTGCTCTTATTCGCAGCGACGTCAATATATACTCGCAACAAGAATTCAGATGACTTACGTCATACGAACAAATGAATAATCCATTACATTTTTATCAAAATATTTAAGAAACTGCAACTGATAGTAATAAACCTATATACTACACTAAAAGTTTGCATTATATATTGCACTAAATTGCAAAAAATGATTGTTTTTAACCCAATCAAATATCGAAAATTACGTTGACAATAAAAACAAATGTGTAACGTCAGCCGACGTAAGACGTCTGAATTCTTGACGCGAGTATATATAAAAATTATACATGCAAAAAATTTTTTATTTCACCCGAATGACAGTGGCAGTGTTTGATGACTTGCTGAAATTAGTGTGGCCTCATTTTAACCAAACACATTCACATATACCTTCTATTCCTACGGATTGTAGGCTTATATTTTATGTAGGATTGGCTTTTAATTACTATTTGCCAAATGATAAAAACCAACAATTTCCGTAGATAGGGACGTAGTTGACAAAAACAGAAACATAACCTCTTCATCTGAAGGTAAAAAATCTCGAGTTTTTGCATGTCACCAACTTACAGCGGAAAAATTCCCCAACTTCTTAAGTCTACAGTAATTTTATGTAAACAGAGTAAATAATATTTAACACCATACAATTACAATACAACAGTACAACTGCAGTGCCATTGCACTAACGTTTATCTGATGAACGTTACTTTAGGCTTGCTACAGACTATGCGTGATTTCGCGATCGTAGTGCGCGATGCGTGGTTTGTGAAGAATTCGTGAGTAGTGTGTAGGGTTTTCTTCGTAAAAAATCCATTCATGAAAACTTTACACACTACGCACGAATTACATACAAATCGCGAATTCACGCATAGTCTGTAGCAAACATAAGACCCTCTTTGAGTGACATAAACTTGGCACTGTCAAATGCTATTTAAATAATTTTATTTAACTAGGAAAACGTGTTTTCAAATAAATTTTCTAATTACAATCTCTTAGTTTTGTTTTGTATGCATGTAAAAATAAAACAACTACGGTTTTTATAAGGTTTTCCTGATTGGAGAATTTTGCCACTTAAACCGTTTAGAAGTTATGTTCTTCAATTTTAGAAACGCTGTGCTAGAGTACCTATCTGTTTTACATGATGCAATAAATACATAGCTTTTGGTTATAATTTCCAAGTTTTACTTGTTCAAAATTTAAAATAGGAAGGTAGTTAACCCAGTTTCAAATCCACCTTACGTATTAAAATTCCCAGATGTCAAATTTGTTTTACTGGCTCGATAAATCCGTTGCCGTTACTTCAAATATTTCAACTAATGCCGAGTAGTACGACAGTAGTTGGTTGCGTTTATATTTTTGCTTGAAGTTGCATGTACGTTTGTATGTGAAGTTTATTTATATGTATTGAGGTCACGCCTTACTGTCTTTCGTATATCCAAAAAACAAAAAGATTTCAATAGCAGTTGATAAATTAAGCCGTCCGACGTATTCGTTTTCTGTGTTTCTTTCATGTCGGGCATGTTGCATTTCCTCAAGGCAGATGCTACTTATCTTTTAGCCTCGCGAAAATATACATAAGTTCCCCGGAGTTCGTTTATTGTAGACGAAAATATTTATATTACCGAATTACTTTTAATAATTTTCATAAACAGTCTTGCATGTTTGATCGTGACGCACCAAATCGCCGAGCAACCATAGCTCTTGTTTGCCTTTGTATTACGTATTGGACGAATCGCATAAATATCTAAAAATAAACACGTTGAGCGGGTCAGGCTCAAATATCACAATTTATTCTAATCTGCGCGATGAGCGCCCGCGAGTTTTATTCGCAATCAAACTCGCCGAATTTGTTTGCCCGCATTCCGCCTTGAACCGGATGAAAAAGGTGTTTTGCGAAGAGATGAGTCTTGTAATGGAATCGCTACAACAGTTGTCATTTATAATAAAGTTTTTGATGCAAATAGGGACCGCTCCGTATATGATGCGCATTTAAAATATGGGATAAATTCGGTAAAAACTAAAGAAAGTATTTTGGGGAGAATATCCACATTTTTACATGACGTAGATTTTTAACCATTTTTATGAGTAATGTCGTCATCAACCAATCGACCAAATCAATCACCACTTGTTAATGTCGAAATTTCAACATATTGGTTTATCTGATTCTTTATTAACATCGTATTTGCTTGATAGGTTTCAGTTTTAGAATATGGGTATTATAAATCTAAAATGTATACTGCCAGCTCAGGAGTTCCACAAGGTTCGAACTTAGGACCCCTTCTATTTTTAATATGCATTAATGACACATAAAACATCACAAACATCAAATACTGACTGTCGTAAACTGTTATTTGCGGATGACTAGAAGATATTTTGTAACATTGCATCAGAGAATGATTGCTTAACCCTTCAAGAAGAAAAATGATTGATGTTCTATAAATTCATTGAAATTAAACATATTATCTAGATGTAAAATAATCATGTAAAAAAAAGGCTAGTATAATTTATAATTATCAAGTTAATGACACATCAATAATTGAGCATTGTTCTTCTTATAAAGATTTGGGCATATTGTATATTACGTTTGCGAATATAGTAGCTTCGCTATCTTGAACGTTAGGATTTTTTATTAGAAATATGAGTGATTTCTCGGATGTTGCCTCAATGATATTGTTGTATGTTTCATTCGTTAGAAGTAAATTAGAATAAGAATCAATTATCTGGTACCCTATATAACAAAATTCTATTCATCAAGTTCCGTACAGCGGAAGTTCCTAAAGTTTCTTTCGTTTAAAATAAATGGTATACCTATATCCTGAAGGAGGTATGGGATAATAGTTACTATTATTACTTCAGGCTGTCCAGTTACAGTCATTATTGCTTACAAGAAATTGTTCTGCAATTTCATTTATTTGTAACTTAATGAACAATAAAATTGACTGTTCTATGGCACAAATTAAATTTGTTTGTTCCTAGATTTAAAACACGTCAAAATGTTACTTTCTATTGCGACTTTGCTAGTATAAATGTAATGACAAAATCACCAATAGTTAATGCATGCATTCTTTTAATTTTATATCTTCTCTGTGTGATCTCCATTTTGATAAATTATCTAAAATAATTCATATGTATGAAGAATAAATCAATATTAACTTTTATTCCATCTGTCTTATGCTAGATATTGCTTAATTTAAATTATTTATATTATTTATATAATGTAGCACAACTTACATGTTGTTGTGTACATTTTGTTTTGCTTTCCTAAATTGGGTTTTACCTGTGAGAAAATAAATATTATTATTATCAACTGTTTCAAATGGGATCGTCGTTTCATTGTAGAAACGGCAAAAATGTTGCTGTCTTTAGGTGCGTATTGATTTGAACGTTTTATGAACAGCGTTTGTCGCATTCGCTGTGTTTTAACCAGTTTCATCATCATTCATGTTCCTGAATTCGTCCAAAATCATGGATCAAATTGATCCGAACATTACGAACTCTTCAAACTTCCCGACTGATTCTTCAAATTCGGATGTGTGCGATTGGTCAATATGTACCTTTAGAAAACATAATGATTTTTACAATACGATCATCTACATTTTCTGAATGATTTTGTAATTTATAATATATAATTTTTTGACACCTCTAAAGCCAAGAACGAAAGAAAATTTAATTTTTTCATTCTTGGATTTCTTCTCAAAATTTATTCCACACAATCGGAGCACACCCTAAATACTAAAACTGATGCCAGACTACTTGTGCTACAGTGTACTCTGTGTACTTCGATGGTTCGTAATAAACGAATATGAATATTTAAGGTCAGGTATAAGGAGCCAGGTAAATTGGTTTATACGAAACTTCTTGACTTGTTTTTGTGTTGTTATAGGTCGTAAAGTAGGTAAGAGTTTTAGGAAACCACTGGTAAAAAGTCTGCGAACATTGCTTGTTTACGAAATCAAATATATTACCAAATTTTATCTGAATTAATTCAAGTTGGATATAGCTACGTAATATTTTACAACGTATGAAGCAAATCTAAGAGAAATAATTCCTCTTTGAGGAGAACATTGTTAACAATATTTGGCACATTGAATTATTGAAAACACAACTAAATGAAATTTTTTAATGCACGTTGATTTTTTTTAACTGAAAAATATTGGATAATATAAAGTACCAAATGTAAAATTTCAGGCTAGCATGATCTTAATTATATTGTATTTGGTCTAACGTCAGTACCTCTTGAAGAAGAATCTATTGATATATACCATGAAACTGCGTTAGATGTGTGTCTTCTCTCATTTGATAATTTACTTCAGCTCCGCCAATGAGTAGTAAAGGTAAAAATGGGTTATATTAGAGAATATTGTAACAAAATATGTACAGGGAACAATAAACAGCGTGTCCCAAAATTATCTTGGGAAACTTCAACCTAAGATTAATGATTAGTGTATTCCTAAAAAGTCGGCATGAGACCAGTGGCGTGCAAAAATTAAGAGCAAAATTCAGGTGTCCATGGACACTAAATTTTTTACTGTTTAAGAAAGGTATTTTAAGCTAATATGTATCAAATCTCCTACAATTCCTATCAATGAAGTCATATGTATGTTCTCTGATACCAAACATCTAGGTATGCTAATGAACATCCACAGACAAAACTCTATTCAATAATTATCTAAAAAATGTAATATATTTACTAACCTCTGGAGTGGGAACTCGAAATTCAACCACAATAATTGAGATCTCACTTATTTCTACGTTTTATTAGGATCGCTTCATCAGGTGGCCTCCTTTAACTTGAGTCAAATATCTAACTATAAAGATGATTATACAAATAAATTAAAATTATTTGAAATTGAATGTCAAAATGAAATATCGACAACGTCAAACTGATTAACTGTCAATGAATATCATAACAACCTACTAAAATAAATAAAAATTAATAAAAACATTTTACCTTTTATGCATAGTTTTTTTTTCCTATATTTTTAGGTATTAACAATATTGTGTGAAACTAACTACTCAGTGGACAAAAGCCCCAACCTGCGTTGAATTACACCCACAATATCTACCCATATATTCCTTATTATTAGCTTTTGTAACATTTTTTTAGTGTTTAAGAAAGGTATTTTAAGCTAATATGTATCAAATCTCCTACAATTCCTATCAATGAAGTCATATGTATGTTCTCTGATACCAAACATCTAGGTATGCTAATGAACATCCACAGACAAAACTCTATTCAATAATTATCTAAAAAATTTAATATATTTACTAACCTCTGGAGTGGGAACTCGAAATTCAACCACAATAATTGAGATCTCACTTATTTCTACGTTTTATTAGGATCGCTTCATCAGGTGGCCTCCTTTAACTTGAGTCAAATATCTAACTATAAAGATGATTATACAAATAAATTAAAATTATTTGAAATTGAATGTCAAAATGAAATATCGACAACGTCAAACTGATTAACTGTCAATGAATATCATAACAACCTACTAAAATAAATAAAAATTAATAAAAATGGTATAATCATCTTTATAGTTAGATATTTGACTCAAGTTAAAGGAGGCCACCTGATGAAGCGATCCTAATAAAACGTAGAAATAAGTGAGATCTCAATTATTGTGGTTGAATTTCGAGTTCCCACTCCAGAGGTTAGTAAATATATTACATTTTTTAGATAATTATTGAATAGAGTTTTGTCTGTGGATGTTCATTAGCATACCTAGATGTTTGGTATCAGAGAACATACATATGACTTCATTGATAGGAATTGTAGGAGATTTGATACATATTAGCTTAAAATACCTTTCTTAAACAGTAAAAAATGTTACAAAAGCTAATAATAAGGAATATATGGGTAGATATTGTGTGTGTAATTCAACGCAGGTTGGGGCTTTTGTCCACTGAGTAGTTAGTTTCACACAATATTGTTAATACCTAAAAATATATGAAAAAAAACTATGCATAAAAGGTAAAATGTTTTTATTAATTTTTATTTATTTTAGTAGGTTGTTATGATATTCATTGACAGTTAATCAGTTTGACGTTGTCGATATTTCATTTTGACATTCAATTTCAAATAATTTTAATTTATTTGTATAATCATCTTTATAGTTAGATATTTGACTCAAGTTAAAGGAGGCCACCTGATGAAGCGATCCTAATAAAACGTAGAAATAAGTGAGATCTCAATTATTGTGGTTGAATTTCGAGTTCCCACTCCAGAGGTTAGTAAATATATTACATTTTTTAGATAATTATTGAATAGAGTTTTGTCTGTGGATGTTCATTAGCATACCTAGATGTTTGGTATCAGAGAACATACATATGACTTCATTGATAGGAATTGTAGGAGATTTGATACATATTATCTTAAAATACCTTTCTTAAACAGTAAAAAATGTTACAAAAGCTAATAATAAGGAATATATGGGTAGATATTGTGTGTGTAATTCAACGCAGGTTGGGGCTTTTGTCCACTGAGTAGTTAGTTTCACACAATATTGTTAATACCTAAAAATATATAATAAAGAAAAGACACTAAATTTGTTGTGTTCTTAGTTCGAGGCGCGACAATTTTTATTGTGGTAACCTACACTTCTCCATGAAGACTAACTCTGAGTAAGACGCGGGATTCCAACGGAAAAAACGGATCGTGATAAATTAGCCGGCTCTAACTGAAGCATTATTGCATTACCATTCCCGCACAGGATAAAGTCGCGTGAAGGGAGTACTATAAATTGGGCTTATTTCACGAAATCCTATTACACACGGGCACAAAGAGAGGACATGTTTATGCTTTGCATGCTAACAATGAGTACACGATGTTATTTTTTCACGCTTATGCCTCTCAGCTCCGTAAAAATCCGAAGTTACAACTCGAAATGTAACGTTTATGCAAAACCGGCTGCGCTACCCGTGTTACCAACGCTTCTCGATTGCGAAACAATAGTCAAACATTTGCCGTTACGTCACAAGTAGCCATGTTATGGTAGGAATGATACGGTCAGTTCTTAAAGCTTAGTCCAAACTTACATACTTGTCCGCAGGTATTAAGCATGTCACCAATTAGCAACTATGTTAGGCATTCGGCAAGATTTGCTGTTGGGAATCCTATTTTTTAACATTTTCATTAATGGCCATTGTCGACAATGTCCAAGTAGCATAAAACAATGACTAAACAGTGGCTTTAATATTAGTTGTATATTAGGTACCTAGCTATGTTGGTAAAATAAATATTGTTACGGATTCCCAATCCGACGTTTTCTATTGCCAGAAAAACAATCCGTTAATTAATCACTTATCTTTATTAACTACTCAGTACATTACTGAACACTAATTACAACTCAACTAAACACTTATTCATATAAAGATCCCACCCTGAAATGGCTTGTGGAATACACTGGTAAAATATTTGACCATCATTCTGGAACACCCTGTATATCCGCATTATTTATTGGCTTCGTTTTTCCAAAAAAAGAGTTACAACATATAAACTACTTTTGTAGTGCACCTTTTAAGGTAATAACTGGAAAATGCTGCGTTTAAGAGGTTACATTTATTTATAAAGTTTTTACTGATATTTTTTTATGTAAGTTTGTAACATACTTCACGGGACACCGTTTATTAATTAATATACTTAAATAGAGATTAGTTTTTTCCGTATATGTAGTCCTCAAAATTGTAACTACAATTTTAAAGCAACGATATGTTGAGTAATGCCTATTAACTGACACTTTTTGTTTCAGGTGAGTTACTAATAATTTTCCGCCACGCCGTGAAGAAAACTAAACGAAGAGAATCAAAGAAAAACTCGAATAGGAACCGTAGTGAGTATAATAAACGGGAACAAAAAAACCTAATGTCTGCATAATTCCCAACTTCATTTATCTTCAACGCGGCAACGGGGAAAGTTGTTTGAAAAACCGTTAATGAGTTTTCCATTCGTGTCGCGCCGGAGGGAAAATTTTTCCCGCGGCTGTGATCTATCATGCATGCATAAAAAAAAGTTATATTGCGCCGTGTTCAGGACATAATATATTAAAACGGTAGCCGGGCGTATCTAATACAAATTAAAATTTAAAGGATTTCGCAAGGTTACCGATTTTAATAACCTGTATTAAGTTTATAAAAAGCCGAAAGTCCTTAATAGAGGGAAGGACAAAGCCGGCGCCCGGGCATTATTTTGTTTGAAGTTAAATATTGTGTGCCGTTGCTGTTTTGTTCGGATTTTAATTTAAGTGTTGTGTATATACGCCTCTCGACTTTTTCCCGTAAATAATAAACATCTTTTATGAACATTTGAACAAATACCTACGGGTTCGTTTACGTGTCTTTAACAATATGTTCGTAATTAAACTTTTAAATGAAATGAAGAGAATTAATAACAGGGGCCTGCCCAATCCTGGATTTAAATTGAAAAAGCATCTATATAGAGGGTGATTTTAAAGTTGATACATTAATTCAGGCGATTTCTTAGGCGGCAATGATACAAAATCTGCATTTTAAAAAATAAAAATACTTACCTACATCACACTTATAATTTCCGCGAAATATTCATGAAATTACCGTTTTGATTAGGTTTGTTTTTGCAGCAGTTGGAAAAGGTTTAAAACGAATGGTCGAATATTTCTGACAGTTTCAAACTGTTTGCAACTGGTGCAAAAAGAAACCTAGTAAGACAAAGCTTCACACATTGAGACCATTGTTTTGAACATGCTCGTAATATTAACAAGAATTTTTCACTACTTAGGAAGCATTTTAACCTCTAAATGTTTAATTATTGATTCCAAAAGAAAAATGTGATTATTTTGCTTGTTTGCGATAGCACTGTCACTAAGAACACCTAAGGCTTGCTACAGACTATGCGTGTATTCGCGATTCTTGATATGCGAGGAATTCGCGAATAGTGTGTCGGGTCTTCTTCGTTAAATATCCATTCATTAAAACCCTACACACGATGCACGAATTCCTAACAAACCACGCATCGCAAATTCACGCATAGTCTGTAGCGGGCCTTAAACAGTCTTTTATTTCTTTGCCATATATTATGCTTGCTACAGACTATGCGTGAATTCGCTATGCGCGTTGCGTGGTTTGTAGGGAATTCGTGGATCGTGTGTAGGGTTTTTATGAATGCATTTTTAACGAACAAGACCCTACACACTATGCACAAATTCCTCACAAATCGCGAATACACCTGTAGCCTGTAGCAAGCCTAAGATAAATAAGTTAGAGGTAATGTTTGTATAATATTATGTAAAAAACCTCAAAGAAAATTAGGTATATAATATGGAAATATATTAAGTATACATTTTGTGAACAGTTTATATATACAGGGCAAACGTTTACGCATAAACGTGAAATATTTTTACTTTTACAAAACTCGACGAACACACTTTCAATGATTTTCAGTAAATGCGTGGGCTGCAATTGTGAACGGAGTATTTAATCATTCTGGAAAATCTGGTAACTGATGCTCTTTATTTAAAATGTTTACCTAATAATTTACCGGTACTTCTCGAAGAAGTTAATCTCCATGTTAGACAGCATATGTCATTTGGTCACGATGGTGCTTCACTACATTTTGCGTGACAGCATTTAGATCATGTGGATAGACAGGCCAAAGTTGTCCAATTAGGTGGTCTTCGCCCGATCTAAATCGGCTTGACTTTATTTTTGGGATCACATAAAAACTATGGTGTATATTACCGAAGTTCAGACTGAACAAGAGTTGCAAAATCGCATACATGCTGCTGTTGAGGGAATTCGACTACAGCCTTGTTTGGGCCGTGCATGTGGGGACTCGTGGATTCGACGAGCTCAACTATATATTGGAAATCACAATTCCAGACCACATATTTGTTTGTCGAGTTACATACGGATTCTTCGATTTTTATAAACTTTTGAAATAAAAATATTTGTTAAATTAAACATTTTTTTTTTAAGATAAATTCTGAATCACTCTTTATGGTCCAAACATAGCCAAAACTGCATCATTTCCCAGATTCAAAACGTTGAAATCTTTATTTTTAAACGATTTTCTTAAATAACTTTCAAACGAAGCACATATTATCTGTTAAAACAAACAAATGAAATTTAAGAGCGTAGGCTTCGCCAAATTTTAAATTGATTATGAGCGTGTTAGAATTAGAAGAGATCTAAAATTATTTTGAAATTTAGGAGACAACGCTTCAACTATTTCGCGACAAAATTAGTGTCTGAAACCAAAACAACACATGCTGCCGCCCAATTTTTCCTGTTACGTAACATTCCCAAACACAACTTCCCATAGAGTTGATGATACCCCGTAGATTAATTATTCCTGCAAATGGACAATCGCTAACAATAGAGCATCTTGGTGTATTTTTAATTCCATAACGACTGTATCTTATAGCGCGAATTCCTCTACGGACCCCGTAATACACATGGAAAGTAAACTCGACTGGAAGGTTGCCAGTCCGTCAAATTGTAAAATATAAATACGACAATGAGACCAGTGGCAGTGAATCACATGTCACGTCACGGCCTCAAAATAATTTACTTTCGTTGAATATTATTAAACGAAGTGCTTCCGTGATATTAATAGATTGCCCAGCATTACACTCACTATTAAAACTAGTATTTTAAATGCGTAAGCTTCCGTGTTTAAAGGAAACTATTTATTTATCTTTGCCGATATATTGCCAATAGTTATCTAAATAATTTCAATCTAAACTATCAACACATTGTTCGTTATTATTTCGAAAAAAACGTAGCTGATGAGTTCGCGCTCAATTAGAAGCTTTGCTGAAATTTACTTCGACAAACAGCTAGCAAATTTTAATCATGAAATATTTCTGGGAAATATTTTCCCAAGTCCAATTTATTATAGGACAGTCAGCGTAAAGTCGCACATGTGAGTTATATTCGAAGAATTACTGCAACAAATCAATTCAAGACTGAAAAGTTGGAGTTTTAAATATGGCGGTGCAAAAATATGGTGTCAGGAATTCTACTCTGATGAATTGCTTTCTTGCTAATAAGTATCCCGTTCACAATCACTGATGGAGACTAACAACATACACAGTGTGAAATTCGTGGATCCCATCAAAGAAGGCAACTAGTGACGTTAAATAACGTAACGTAATTTATGGAAATGTAATTCTACGACTAACATTTCATGTAAATTACAAGGTCTTGCTTTTTGCCATGATTTCCCTTTATTTTCTAATATTTTTCCCTACTGAACTATCCCACGTTTTCCTTGGCCGTCTTCGTCTTCTTTTAACGTGCGTTTTAGCTTCCCATATTCTTTCCATTTGTCTGTTATCATTCATCTGTTGTAAGTGTCCACATCAACTGTCGTTGTTCGATGAATTCTAGTATTGATTACGCTCCTAATTTTTTTTTATTTGTTCATTTCTATTATTTCTCTTGTTTTCCTAATTCTTCTATCGTCACTTTTAAGTAATCAAAACAATTTACTTGTTCTAACTCTAGACCATCTATTTGTATATTTATTTTCTGTTGTTCTTCAGTTATTGCCATTATTTTCGTTTTCTTTGCATTTATTTTCATTTCGGTTTCTCCTAATACGTCTTTCCATACATATTTTTCTGTAACTCTTTTTCACTTGCATCCATAATCTGCAAGTTTTTGTAATCTACAAATAAATTTTTTGTTCTCTCATTACATTTCTTAATGATGAGGTCCATAAACACCGTATATAGAGTAGAACACATTCCTACACTTTGCCTTGATTCTTCCCGCGTTTTAGCTTGTAATTTATGAAATTTAAATTCTATATTTTAAAATGTACCTACCTCAGTTCCTACAAAACAAATAGTCTTTGAAGTCTCATTTTTCTGTTTTTTGCTTATATCTCGGAAACTATGCGTCCTACCACATGACCACTCTATACAAAGCTGATTAAATTTTCTACAAGTTTTACTTAGTCAATTTTTTCGATATCTTGTATAGTTTTCGAGATATCCGCTCTTGAAGGTCTGTAATTTTGGAGAGAAAAAATTTGCCTTCACATTTTTGCGCTTTTTGACCGGATAACTCTTCAACGATGCACCGAAAAACTAAATGCTGGCCATAGGGTTGTAGAGCATTAAATTCTTTTCAATAATATATATTACTTTACTATTTTATCTATTTTCCTTCAAATGTTAAAGCAGTTTCACTGTTGAGCGTGAAATCTGAAGTTTTGCGATAACTATCGACTAATGAATCTATCAATTTCTCACCATTTCCGGTCAACGTATTGGCCGAAATATGCACCATTATGTACACATATTCAGTACTGGACATCTAAATAGCACAGATACTTATTTTAGAATATATGTATACTCGTAGGCCTGCTGACCAGGTTCCTCACACTTAATTAAAGATCTAGACCATTTTAATGGGAAAATATTTTGCTATGATCATGTTTGTGCAATGTGCATATATGAGTGTTTGTAAGACATTGTGGTAGTTTTACAAAACACAACCATTAAGTGAAAACGAAGTTTATTGACATAGAAAAGTAAATTAACATAAAACATTACAACAGTAGATACCCATTCAGTCAATTTCTTGCTCTCTTGGGGTGGGAAGGACCTTGATCCTCGTCTTCGTTTTCATCTTCTTTTTTTCTATCATCTTCTCCATCGGACCCCTGTAGGGAAACTGTCAGAGGATCCTCCTGTTGTTCTTCATCGTTGGAGTCAACTTGAGGAACCTCATTCAGCCCTCAAGTTGACTGAAGATGAAAAGAACAGGAGGATCCTCTGATCCTACCAACGTAAGTCGTTCATTGGTGCAAATGCGGTCTGCTTAATAATAATATACCGCCGCCTCTCCTGCACAAGTCTACGACTTATGGGCTAATCCTCGTGATTAGAATGAGGAGTAGAGATATTATTATAGTCATTACCTACTATTGTTTGTACTAGGTATGTGCTGATAAGTCTTTCTGGAATTTGTATTCTTTCGCTTCTATCCTCTTCATCTCAACCAATAGAAGATTTACTGATATTTGTTCTACAATCCGTGTACATAAATTATTCTATATTTGATGTAACACTTTTCAGAAGCAGTATTCATAAAATGAACATCAAGGCACCAAAGTTAATGTCTCAAAATCGTTTTACCGGGGACAAAATTTTTCAGCTAAACACATCAGTTCCAGGGATCAGTTCATAGTAGTCGGCCGCCACGTTGCGTTGCGTGACGAAATTAGTTGCGTGAATTTTCCTTGCCTTAAATAAGCTGTTATTTATGTCCGAAACAAGTGCCTCCAAATACAGCTTGCGTTACTTTCAAAGAACGGGCCGATGCGGTATTGTGTTGGAAGAAAGAGAATTTATTCTAAACGTCGTAGCCCCAAACCGTTTCGCAAGGTGAAAGACCCCCCTGGGGACTAGAAGGGGTATTTGTGACGAGGTCTGGCGATTTTTTTCAGAAACGTGTCTGTTTAACCTGAATTACTAAAATAGGGTACGGTGAACGTGCCAGTAAGTTCGTAGAAATTAGTATGTTATGGTATAAAATACAATTTCGAGAATATATACTTTTTAGTTACAATTATTAATGCCTAGTTTATGTCGCCAAATAAAAAGTTGTAATTACCTTTGTAATTGTTTATCAAACTTGTATCAAAACTATATTTTACTTCCAGTGTTTGAAGGATGATTTGTATAACCTTTGGAAGTATATAATATATGTTTTTAATATAATTTTATATCAAGTATCGAACATCTAAGCGATACTAATTAGAAATACTTTTAAAGAGATAACTTGTTTCCCATCTGATAGACTGACTCGTTGATCACCAGTGGTATATACAGGGTGATTAGTTATAAGTTATAATGTCATTAATTTTAACTACGTATTGGGAAGGCCTAATAAAGACAAATCACCCCATAACAATAGGTAACACGACGCTCCTGGTAGGTACGTTACAAATTTTCTGATGACGCGAACGAGTATTGAAGTTATATAGAAGTCTAGCAGCGTTGCTACTCGGGTCACATACATATAATAACAGCATGTTCGGTACTGAAATGATAATTTTTTTTCTAATGATAAACTTCTTGTTTGCAATCAAAAATGTATTCTTTGACCTTTAAAAATTGGTTGCATTTTTAAGGTATTCATTGTGCGTTTTGTCAAGTTCTGACGTAAAATTCATTCAAAGCTCCGCACAATTTTATACAGTGAATAATTTTGGATAAAACATACCTATTTTTTGTCACCTTTTCGTTATGTTTTTAAAAGTAGAATCAACTTGAACTCATGTTGTTATTCCTAAATAATGCAAAACGCATTTGATTATGAATATGAATCAGAATTAAATCCATTACTCATGATCTTTATGTACCGAATAACACAGACGCACACGGAAAACACAGAAGCAAATATTTGTTAAAATGACTTTTATAAATTTCTCCACAGCTTTATTCAGTAGAAGACAACCGCGGTCTTTCACTACATCACTTACCCAACTTGAATTGTATTTTTATTTAGGCAATTTTATTAATAATTATAAACTGCACTGGCGACACAAACACACGAAATTCACCAACCTCTACCACGCGAAAATAATAACTAATGATAAAGAAGGGAGAGAAGTTGGGCCGCGTGCCTGTTCCAGATGCCGTCTACGGCGGGCTCGCCTGCATAGGAAAACGAACCCGAACGATGTTCGACTTATTCCGCCGGTGACGTACTGAACGGAAATTTGAACTGCCAACTTTTTAGCTGTGCCGAGTGTGCCGATTACAGGCCCATCTGATGTCGTACCTGATTACTGCGGTTGGGCATTTATTATAAAATTCTCATGATTTCCTATTGACTACATTGGGTGTTTATAAATATGCAAATTTAATTATTGTGTGTTTCTTTTATTATTTAGCGGTTCTGCAACACTTGCCATTGAGTAGACATTAAAGCAAGGTTATTGACCTACTGTCTGTATTTAAATGCAAAAAACATTTTAGCCTCTCTTAATAATTTAACCTAGTTAGGATTTTATTTCACTATTTATGTAAGGAAATGTGAATGGTATATTCTTCACTTAGCGCCTAAAATTTTCCTGTTTCTGACACATTTCTGTCTTCCCAAACTAGTATCGATGACCGACTTGCACCAGTTTGAGTGTCCCGCAATACATATGGAAGATTTATCGAATAGGAATTTACGATGCTCTTACTACAAATGGACAGTATTATTTAGATGAAGCATTGCGAATATAACCGTCACTGTCTGTTGTAAAGATGTGTGTATGTATATTGACTTATTTTGTTCTTCTTACACAAAAACAATGGGAAGACACGAACTTTGCGATACAGTAGATGTATTGCTTTTTCTTTTATCTAAATTTTATTTACATCAAACTACTTTTTTATATAAAAACTTGGAAAAGTCTATAAATACCCAGAATCGATTACACACTCAGTTTCGTAACTCGAAAACTGAGTTCTGGGAACTTATAAAAGCTAGCATTTTCATAAAATGTAAATGACGCTAAGTTGACGTCACGGCGGTTTAACATTATTTGTTTTAAACTCTTTTTGTCGCGTAAAGTTTGAGAAAAGTGAGAAGACTGAAGTGTTAGGAATATATTAGTACAGTTTTATGAATTCTAGTCTAGTCAGTGCAGTGGTGTGACTTCCAACAATGTGAAAATAATAGGACTAATAGCCATTTTTGGTGCTAAATGGCCTGGAAAGGCAAGAATGGCCCCGCATCTCATTTTAATGTAACAATAACTTTATCTCAGCAATTTTTTTTAATATATGTTTTAATGTTAAATACTTTCTGCTTTCTTTGTAAAGATATATGTACAGGGTGCCTTAGGTATTCCTGACACTGTCTTAATCATAGAAAACATAAGATACTTTAAGTTTTGTTATTTATTTTGAACAAATAGTTATTTCTTTAAAATGCATCGTGTTTAAGTAATTGTAATTACTAAGTGCAGAGAAATTTTTAAAGAACAATTACTTAAATACTTAATATATTTTTTATTTATTTGATATTTAATATTAATAATTACTTATTATTTAATATAATATTTTAAGAAAATGTCAAAGAATAATTTGCTTAAAGTAATGAAAACTGCAAGTGTCTTACGTTTTTTTATCATCTAATCCACTGATGGTAACAGTAATATTTAAACATACTGAATAATTAGTCCAATGCATTCTGCCTTTTTCGAGATGATCCAGTGCAGAATTCCACAAATATACAGCAACAAAATAGTCGTTGCTAAAATTGCTACACTTTTTACCATCCGGTACAAATATACCACCATTGAAAGAAAAAAAATAGTGTAATCACACTTACGAAAGAAAAGGTTTCGTGTAGGAACTGTTAAACAGTACAAGTGAAAGAAATACAACTTATATATGAGTTGCACTTTGTAATAGATTCTCATCTTAATAACTATCTAGGTACTAATTTATAAATATATTTTTAAATGATCTGTATAAGTGATCATTATTTATTTATTTATTTGGTACTACAACCAACAGCCAGAAGGCCAATTACAGGTTGAAAAAACAAAACAGTTAAATTAGATTAAGTCAGAAATATATAACAATATACAGTAAGCAAACAAAAAAAATAGGGTTGAATGACACTCAGTAAAGCGTTAGTTAGTTGATCTATCCAATGTTAAGAAAACACTCGTCTAATATCATTTTCAGTACAGACAAATATATCAATGCCATTCTGCAGATTATTATAGTTGGTGCACATAATAAAAATTGGCGCTTTTAATAAATTCGTCCGCGGGATGGGAAGGTAAAATGTTATGTTAGACCTTGCTTCAATTCTGGGCACAAGAATGTTCAGAAGTGACAAAATCTCGGGACAGTCATATTTGTTGTTAATAATTTTATATAAAAATAACACGGATTGCTGCCTACTACGATCGCCAAACTAGGGAGGGAGAATCTTCTGAGAAGATCATTCTGAGATACAGCTATGGGAGGGTAGTTGCCATCCAGCTTATAAGAGACAAACTTCAAAAATATTCTCTGTACATTTTCAATACACTGGTTGTAGATGTTATAACCTGGATACCAAACTAAACTACCATATTCAAGTTTAGACTTTATAAAAGAGTTAAAAAGAGAAAGCAAAACATGCTGATTGGTGAAGCCTCGCGAATTTCTTATGACAAAACCTAAATTTTTAGAAGCCTGTGGGAATCCACTTAGTTAAATATTATTTTGTTATATCTGTACTTCTGAATAAATAACACCCTGTATAGAATATTATATAAGTATTAGCTAGAGGGGCGACGGGAGACGAAGCAATAATAAACACAGGAACGCGGGACGGGGTTCAACGGGTAGTTACTAGTTAGTTGGGTTTTAAGACTTCGGCGGGCTGGAAGACACTGAAGACAGTGAATGGTGATAAGTGGTGCATCTGTTCTTACAGGTCTGTAACTTGTTTTTGTATATTGTATTTAAACATTGAATGTCATTGTGTCCCTTTTATTATTATTTTATTGTCTGTTCAATATCTTATTACCGCTTCATTATATTTTATTATGATTTTGAGGTAAAACAGTACTTATTGTTGATTTATTGTTGAAATTATATGTATAACTTTAGTTTGAGTCGAAGTTATGCTGTTGTAAATGATATTGTAAGTTATTATTAATCATCTAGGACTACTGCTTTATTACTTGAATTAGCGGTTTGCTTGTCAGATGTTTGTAAGAGCCTTGGTGATTCTATTAATATTTTCTCCCGTGACTGGACAAACATCCGTTAAAAACATATGAAGCATGAGATATGATTTGAGATGTTTGTTCAACCCCTCAACTACTAGCTGGGTAGCCTCCCGTATGGGACCTCAGTACCTTCTGACGCATGTCGGCTAACTAACCAAAACACTCTTCAGTTTTATATGTAGAATTATGATTATATGACCGTGTATTCAAGTACTGAAGTAAAGATACATTTTTATTATTGTCATCATTATTAGTACCATTGCAATAGCGACATCGATTCTTTGAATTGTGATCGGGGTTTTCTCTGTCGTGCTCTTTTCCCCCGTGAATTCAAGGCTGAGTACGGCACTGATAGGTGGTTAGGTAGGCTATTACACCATTGACAGAAAACTAATAAACGAGGTGTATTTAGTAATTTGTTTTGTTTTATTTAAAACTACTTAAGTCCCCCTTACTCCCTAATTTCGTAAATATGTAGCACATTCGAGGTAAGTTAATAAATAATATAAATAAACACAACGTAGGTAAATCTTCTCGATTATTGGCCAAATACTTCCTCTTTCAACAATGTTGAACGAACCCGGGTATGTTACACTACAAGCCGAAGATACCACTTTTTTGGCATGCTCTGCAAATGTTAATTTATGATCAAAGGTTACTCCCAGATCGCAAAAGTATTCAGGACGAGTAAGACTTGATCCTTATAATCGAATTCAAAGGCACGATCTCTTCGATGATAGGAAACAATATGACACTTATCTATATTCAGCGGAAGTTTGTTGTCAAGACACCATCCATGGACTTTATTTAAGCTACTCTGAACTTTTAAGCAAACAGTTGTAGATTATATTTTCCAATAAAGTTTCATATCATTTGCAAACAGCAAACAGTGTACATCCAAGCCAGCAATAATATAATTAATGATATACACACAAGTAAGTAAATCATATTAAACATTTTAATAAAAATAGTTGCATGTGTCTTTTGGATAAATAAAATGAACCCCTCTCGGTGTGTACCAGATCAATCGATACCAATATTTCAGGTATTATCTAATCGTTTCGATGTTGGCCAGCCCATTATAATTTAATTGCTAATTCTGTTGATAATCATACTAAAAATCACCTATTAATAAAAAGCATGACCCTCGACCATATGTTGTTCGATTATGTAATTATTGTGGAGGCACTTTAATTGAAAATTACAGGATGACCGTTGAAAAGTGTTATCGATATTCGTGTGAAACAAATGTTTATTTCTGTAATGAATTGTGTTTGCATTCTAAATATAACTTTATTAAAAACGATATTACAGTGCCTACATAGAAAACTCTTTTATGTTTTCTATTAGTTTTAAGTTTATACGTCTCAATCATAGACCTTATAAATCATGGACGCGCCCAAAACCGTTTTCTGTCTATACAAATCGTTGATTCTCAGATATGTGCGACAGAGATAGAGCTACTCCGGGCAAAAACCCACAGATCATTGGCCGAAAAAAACAAAAACCGTAAATGACAGATATATGACATTTACGGTGACAGACCGACTCCACCATGGTTTATAAGTTTTTAAAAACTATTGCTAATAAACACAACTAAATCACAAAAGGAACACAAATCATTAACAATATTAACAGGAAAAGTTTTGTCAGGTTATGTTTATATATTTTTCTGTCATAGAACATCTGTTTTTTCCCGGACTAGCTTCATCCCTCTTGTACACATCAGGACACCGGACCTCTCTTTCTAGGGCTGGTCCATGATTTATAAGGTCTATGGTCTCAATACATGTTCTTAAATCAGGGCTGCCCAACATGAGGCCTGTGGGCCCGCTTCAAAAATATGCTTTAAAAACGAAAACAGACACAAACGAGTTATTCTTACGCCCACGATTAAACAGAGTAAAACCTACGTCTGTAAGAAGGTTAAAGCAAGCGGGATGAGCAGAGTTAATAGTTAATAGTGTGGAGTAAAGAATCATAGATAGAAAACGTTGAATACAGTTCGCGAAGGTAATTGTTATGCTATTTGTTTATAATTGTAGTTATTTTTTTCTGGTGCGAGGAACGCTGCAAGTACATTTAATGTTTTTTCAGTGAAATATCTGTATTCACAGTTTAAAACAAAAATAACGAAGAACGGACATCGAGTTTATAATGACCGTTGAAATCAGACTGTTACAATCATAAACAACAATAATAAACTTCAGTTGTATACAGTTTGTATGCAATTACTACTACTAAAAAAATATTAAATGAGACACACGAGAAAAAGTTTCAGCAGTATACAGAGGAATCTAGAAATATTATAATTACGGATTATAAGAAAAAACTAAAACAACTGAACTAAAACTGAGCACAGTTTTTCAAAAAGTCTGATACACTGAACAAATGCAGTATTGCTGTTTCTTACTGAAGTAAAGAAACACCTGTTAGTAATTGAGTGCTTATTAAGAATTGTGCAATCAAAATGACAAAACAGTTCAATGAAACAAAAATTGCCGAAATATTTGAAAGTCGCATCAGACAATTGTAAGACGAATAGACCACATTAATCAATATGTATCCAAAAAATTGCACGATACAATTAAAAATGTAAATATTTTTCATTTTTCCTGCACTGACCTATCCAACATCAACGAACTTTTTTTTCGAATTATTCAAGAGGACTTCAGTGTACAACACTACAACAACTAAGGATGCGGGAATTTTTGAAGCTGTAAATAAGATGGGATCAGACTATGGGGGATTTGATAAATCTTTCTGCATTGTCACTAATGGAGCCAGAGCTATGATAGGAACTGAAATTGGATTTGCAGGACGATTAAAACAATATAAACTGTCCTGTGATACACTGACCGAAGTAGATGTTGCATATGGGGACTTTTTAATTCGTTCACACCGATATTCGTTGGTTAAGCGCCGGATACTGTGCAAAGGTGATTCCCTTTTCCTTAAAATGAAATTAAGTCCGATACTATGGAACTCGAATATCAGATTGTAGATGCAAAATTTCTATCAGACCTTGTATTTTTAACAGACCAAACATCTCACTTTAACGAATTAAATTTGAAGCTACAAGGAACGCAGCAGAATTTATATGGTCACATCATAGGATTTAAAAGTAAAATTAACCTTTTCAAGTATTCACTAGAAAAATATGATTTTTCTTTTTTTCAAGCTGTAAAGAGCACTGAAGAAATGAACGATTTTGAGAAAGTTTCATATTTAACTCATATAAAATAAATTGACACAATTACGGAAGAAAACCATTTTAATTTTAAGAAAATTGAAGGAGAAATTTTAGGTTTAGTCAGCCACTTAGATACTATTTCCGTTGAGAAGGTATGTATAGCAGACCTTCAACTGGAATTGTGTGATTTGCAGTCAGATCGTTTGTACCAGGAAAGAACCGACATTGGACTTTTTTAAGTCTGAGGCCAACGTTGCCCCAAATTAGAGAAACTTAGACCTTATGATGGGCTCAATTTTGGGAAGCACGTATCTCTGCAAAAGCGGTTTTTTCAACATGAAATTATAAAATCAAAATATAGGTGTTCTCTTTCTGATAGTTATTTAGTTGCTTCGTTTGATAACAACAAATATTAATGTTTATATTGATACACTGGTTAGTGAAAAGTAACATCCTAAAATTTCCCACTATTTGTATACTTGAAATTAGACAGCTCTATTATTAAATAATTAAGATAAATAAAGTGTCAAACGAAGATCTAAGAAATGATATCTTCTTTGAAATTTCACATCGCTCGCCGTAAAATAAATTACAAACATCATCATTTTTTAACTAAGATATAAAGCTTCACTATAAAAAAGAGGATGTATGAAGACTAACTTTGTCAACTAAATGTAATTTATCACGTAAGTTAAGTTGTCGTGTTTTATCTAAAAATAATGTCACTAAAATGTTATAGTCACATGCTTACATTTTAGTTTGTTCCGTTTGCCTTGAGAATTGCATAAAGGTTAACACTTCCAGTTTTTATTCAAGAGTAACATTTATATTTTAGAATGTAGACATGTAGTTGTAGCGGTTACTTCATACTTAAAAAGTATAAAGCAGTGTTGTTTGAAAAATTTTTATTCGTAAATTGAGTAAGAATTGTTCATCCGCTTCAATTTTTCCCGACAAAGTAAATTAATTTTTAAATCAAATTTAATTGATCATTGAAAAGAATGCCTGATTTTTTTTGTTCGGTGGTGTATAAAATTCAGATATGAAAGAAATCTTTGAAAGTAAAAACAATTTTTTTTATTATTCTTCCATAAGCACACGTTTATCACATGAAAATGTCTGTACTTCGGTCTGTATCAATATTGTTAAACTTTTTTAATTATCCTCTAGTGTAAATTACCTCGGTAACATTATGGGTTTAACAGTTTATATAATTTACTGCTCGTCACTCAGTATTCGTAAATTCGCACCATTCATTTGAAGGAACATAAATCTTGGCGTTACGAGGATATTTTTCGACAGGCCTAATGTCTCTTACATACATTGGAAGAATCTAAATTTGTTTCCGAATAATTGCTATGACCTGTATAATAGTAAAAATGTAGTAAATAAAATGTATAATTTACGATACACAATTGATATCGCTTAAGTGTCTGTAATGTGAAAAAGATTGTGGTGCTGGTATGAGTATTTGGAAGTCCAACTTCAAGTATGTAATTCAAATATTAATTATATTCTTTCAATTTAGCTCGATTTTCAAATACATATTTTTGAGAATTGGGTTCTCGTGCCAGTTTTAGAAAATAAATAAAAAAAAATAAAATCAGGCCCAATGCCAAATATACCACCCATTAAAATACCATATAATTCTTAACAGCTCTTAAATTATTTCTTTTACACGATTTTAAGTCTCACTGCAACTTTGTAAAACAATGTCGCTTGTTTATTTAAAGTCTACTGTTTTAATTTATGTTACTTTTACTTGAATCTAAAATTGGGTAACCAGTTTTACCAGTTAAGCTGACAGTTAATTATTATTGTAATAGTCTTATCTTGTGCTTCTTGAGGCAAATACCAATAATTTTTTATATTTGTTTATGACAACAAATTATCTGGTTTTACGATTTTTTATACACTTTTACTTTTGCAGCTCCAAAGTTTCTACGTTGGAGGTGTTTGCTAGTCATTATGAAAAACCATTAAATTATAAATATGTTCGTTTTTAGTGAAATTTTTGTTGTAAATGGCAGAATGAGGAGTTATTTATTCGTGTATTATGTTGCTAAACTGGCAGTTGCAATAACAATCATTATTAGTGGCTAGAATCTTAAGGGATCTAGAATGAAGCAGACTAAATTCGATAGTAGGTAATAAATTAATTTATTGGCGAATTATCACCTATAACTATTGATATCTTTTAGAATGAAAGAATATTCTCTATTGTGTTTTCCAAATGTTATAGCTGTTTTACACACACCAATTTATTGATAAATAAATTGAACAAGTTGACCTTCAATTTATTTTATGAAGTGTAAAACAGAAATTGAAGTACAATTTATTGACGTCAATAAATTGATCAAGAAATTGAGGAATTAGAACATGTTCTAATTTATTGATCAGTTTTAGGAATATCTAGTTACATTTTGTGTTTCTTTTTAATGCCAACTTAATTATGGATGATTTATGTTTGACGTTTGTAGTAAATAAAACGTTCATAACCAAACTTAAAATGACAAAAATTTGTCGGTTGCGGTTAAAGAAGAAAAAAATTATTCTGTTGAAAGTAGTTATGTTGTCATTATCTTTAATTAATCTTAAAATAGAAAATAAACCAAAAGCAAGGCATAGAAGACCATGGATTGGAGAAAGAAATTTGCACTTGGTGCATACTGAATTTTAAATGAGGATCCTGAACAATTTAGATTATTTTTAATATTATAATCAATGGTGTTCTAATAAGCTGTTGGACATTATTTATCCATTAATTTATAAACAAAATAGTTTCATGAGAGAAGCAATTTCCCCAAATATCCACAAAACATATCCAATTAAAATATGTACGCCTGTCACAGTGTCACAAAACGCTGCCAGTAATGCCAACATTCCAATTTCAATTGATGAACAATGAAGTGCGAGGTTGGCATTAATGAAATTGATCAACAAAATTGTTGTAAATGTTGAAATGTATAAAGCGGTCAACAATAAATTGTGAAATTGATCAATTTATTGTTCAATAAATTGTTGTGTGTAAAACAGCTATTAGAATAGTAGTTCTAATGTCAAAACTGTCAAAAACTGTCCTTAGGAGGTTAATTCGAAATGAGATTACTTTATACTTGCCATTGAGCCAAACATATTTGAAACTTTTAGAAATGCCTGTTATGACGTATATTTTTCTCAGAAACATACTTATTTCATTTCATATTAGGAAAGACTGAATTTATCTGATAAACTTTCATTAATAAACTTTTGTATCTTGTTTGTGCTTATTTTGAATAGTTTATTTCAATTAATATTACGACGCACTATGAAAGAGTTGATGTCATCTTAATTTTACAGAGAAGCTCAAAAATATGCAAATTGATCAGGAAAGATATTCTGAGCGCCGACTTCCTGATCACAAAAAAAATATAAGATGGGAAAGAACTCGGAGAAAACCAAAGTGCATTTTGTAATCGGGAAGGAAAATCAATTCAGAAAAAAGTTTGCAGTGATAGTGCAACAGCCCAGGTATTACAGTACTTTGAAGACAATCCAAAACCTTCAATTAAGTAACCTTAGCGGGAAATTAAATTTGAATAAGTCCTCAATTCAAAGAATTACGAGTAGTAGTAAATATCATGATTACACGCTACGTAATTTAGAACGAGAAGGCGAACTGGGTGTAGGGAAAGGGATAATGCGGAGTTTTTATTAGCCAATATCAGTTCTGAGATATCGAGCTTGAGACACGCTGTACATACATATAAGGATGTGACGCTTATAATAAATATTATTAAAATCCAAGCTTCCTGGTAGTCAAATATAACCTCATAAATCACAGGATTTCTTAAACTCTAGATTAAAATCATAATCTATCAACGTTAGTCGGTATGTTGATTTGTAGTAGCACATATAAATATATTAATTTATCTGTGATAGTAGTCGATCAGTTTGAAGCAAAAATGTACCTACATATTTGATCGGTCAGTGGTCGCGCGGTTTAAGGCGTTAGTACTTGAATCGAGGTGACTAGACGGAGTTGGTTCGAGCCCAGCTGCCGGTAGACCGTATATAAGCTATATTCATAGAGAGGATTGGCACCCTCTCTGTGGGTATGGTAGGGTGGAATAATGTTAGCTTGGGTCAATGTGAGAGATTGATGCCGGTTGATATTTGACTACCCCCATAATTAATGAGGTTTTCAGCACTGAATGGTGGTTAGGGCCTACCAACGTAAGTCGTTCCTGGGCGCAAATGCGGCCTGCTTAATAATAATATGCCGCCCCCTCTCCCGCACAAGTCTCCGACTTCTGGGCTAATCCCTGTGATTAGAATGAGGGGTAGAGATATTATTATATTATTATATGAAGTGGTAACCATTCTGTCCGTACTGGTAACTTTTTCCATTACAGACATTATTAGGAAACCCCATACTCTGTATATACATAAATAAATATAGCCTACATCTAGTCGTAACTGTTTATTTACCATATAAGACATTTAGTTCGGATTATATTGTATTAATGTTTGCGTTTTATATAAAAAATAAGATAACTTTAATTACAGTAACTCTTCATTTATCTGTTTTTTATCCGTTCTAGAAATATCGCGGTTATTGTTTTGCCTAATACGAGTGTCCTTGCTCGTTGAGGTAACACGTACCGCGCGTATCTTGTTTTCATAAAAATAAAGTCTTTGTATCATAATATTTATAAAAACAACGCGTCGCTTAGGTTATTCCATTTTAATTGTTGAGCTAAAAATTAGCACTCCAATGGGGGTCACATCCTTCCTTAATCCAGTTACCCAACGTCGTTACATCAACAATTATTTAAACGACAAAGGACGAAATCGAATAGTGTAAGTATAACACCGCACACGCTCTAATCGTTGTTTGTGTGAAATGTTGTTTACCGCACAGCCTTGGCCTTGTGGCGGTGAGTGCACCCGGCGATCGGATCCGCGACCGGCGTCCCCCCACTGAGCCCCATAGATGTCCCAGTGCCCCCCAATACCTGCAGCGGCGGCCGAAACGCCTCGCTCTGTGTTGCCGCCTCGTGACGGACGTCCTAACGTCTATGGAATTTTGATATCATCCGAATAAGACTCACAGGTCAGGATTTATTTAAAGTAAAACAATTAATATTACTGTTTATGACACTTAAAATAATATTCCAGATTCGAATTTATTCAAGTCACCAAATTCTATTTCATTCGTGCTTCTGTTCAGCTTACGAAGATAAACTGTTAGTTTCTGTAAAGTGTTAATAATACCTGTTGCAAATAAGTGATATATTCAATAAAGTAGTGAAGAAAATTATTCTATAGCGTGCCGCTCAGATCTAACAAGTGACAAACTAGTATGAAGGTATTATTAGGTCGCGTGACCAATATGAGTGCAGGTGATGCAGTTGAAATATGTAGTTTAGTAATGGCCATAGTAAATATATCATGCAATAAGGAAAGAGCAATGAAAATCACAACTGTGAAACGGAAAATAGTGGAAACTCGCTGAAGAAAGAATATAAAATTTGATGACGACACAAAATACGGGATTCGAATAACAATTCATATATGGTATTTTAAAAATGAAGTTACAACAAAATTGCTATCCCACAGGAATGCGTGACATGAATTTTCGTTCTATAAAACGAAATCGGAAGAATATACTGACAGAAAAAAACGAAATAGCGATATGGCGAAGAAAATAAGTACAAATGTTAGAAGGCCGAAATCTGAATCGAAAGATGTATTACACGCATGGAAAAATGAAGGCACTTGGAGACGACAGCAGCTCGTGATGCATACGAGTACAAAACTTCCAGTAATGTATGCATCTAGTAATGACAGTGTTAGCTAATTCAGAACTTATCTAACAAAAGTACGGGTCAATATCGTAAATTTTTTTTTATAAAATCCTTTTCCGAGGAAAAAAAATCTAGTAGTTTGAACCTTTACATCGCTGGAATGCTGTAGTCTCTAGCCACTCGAGTTCAAATATCTGATTACTTATCGTATTAACTTTTTTGTGATACAAGCATTTACATTAGTTTTTGAAATATCAAAAATGGCTTACGTCTACAGCAACTCGCTTGATTTATATCGTTTTAATTTATGGTAAAATGAAAATGCTTTAGCAGAACGGTTTGCCGGTAGACAGCTTCTAGATGCAGCTACTTTTACAACGGTGTGCAGTGAGTGCAAGTGTAGTGCAAACGCTGGCGTGATACGGGAAATTTGTAACCGAATCGGGGAAGAGATGAACGTCCAAGGCGACCACGGCGTATTGCAGCAGAGTGACGTATCATACACGAGGCTCAATTATCCGTACCATGTACAGCTATGTCCAAGCATTAATATGAAGGGATTTGACGAGGAGGACTGGTACCATGGCCGCCATCACCTGACTTTAAATCATTTGGACTTATTTTTGTGGGGATATTTAAAAAATGAAGTATATTGCACCAAAGTGGGCTTTTTATGATTTACGCAAATGTATGCTGCCAATAACTTACAAGTTCAAAACGGACAAGAAGCAGAAACGTTTGTGTTAGTTTGTTGAAACTGGGTATGACGGATCCAAAATGTTGTTGTAACGTCAGGCATGTCCTAACTATTTTACTAATTAAAACCACTAATTAATTATATTAATAATATATGACAATGGCGGCAAATGCAGTTGAATTTACTGTATATAAATAGCTGTTGTAAAATGTAATATATTTCTTTTCTTGGGAATTTCTTTATTTAAATTTTCTGTCCGGTCACCGATTATACCCCTTATCATCTTTTACAGTGGACCAGTTTCCAGTGCCGTACGTAAGTGTATTTTAAAATCATTTTTGAACTGCTCTTTTTTATTTTATATCCCCTGTACATGGAACAATTTTTTTTTAGATAAGTTCTTTATCATCCTGTATAGAGTAGTGTATAGTATAATGTAAAATAAGTGTAGTGTAGTGTACAATAACTGTTAATGTGTGACCGTTTTAGTGATCTTGCAATTAAGCAGAAGTATATAGTGCAGTGCAGTGCAGTGTGATATCCGCCAATTGGCGTTTAAACATACATTTTCAATAATTGTGGAGAGGATATGGCACTGGCGAGTTTAGAAACTTTTTAAAGTGCTTGGTTCACTCAACGTCAACATATTTTTGATAATTTTGTGTTCTTTGAACTCTTCCAAGTGGCACGCTTATGGAATCTTGTCACTTGCAGCCCTCACCTCCCGTATCCATCTAAGTGCTGTGAATTATCACACTACAATAGTTTGTTAATTATCGTTACGGTTTTAAAGATTTTTGAACAAATCAATAGATATTGCACTGTGGAAAAATCAAAATATCATTTCTTAATCATCAAAACCCGTCTAGTATTTGCCTTTATTAACAGGCGTCACTGCACTTTTCTGCATGCCTTGAAATTCGCTACTCGCCTTCCCTGCTCCTTTTAGTACTGCAAACCTATGTAATTCTGTCTTGAGTAGCAGCTGCCGTGTTTCTACGTAGGTAAGCGAAATTCGTTCAACCACTTCATTTCACTCCTCGGTCCGCGGAACCTTTTTTGTCGAGCACGTCGTCGTTTAGTCACTGGAATACTGCCAATACGCCGAGCTGAGAGTCAGTCGATCTTGGACGTTTTGCAATTAGGCAACGAATATCGAAGCATTAAATAAGGAGAGACGCCAAATGAGAGGGAAAAACGTTACCATAAATTAATTCTTTGAAGTTCGTGATGGAGTAATTATTTTCGAATTTCTTTATGTGGTGTCACAAACCTTCTTCAACTGGACGGAATAGGAATTTGTCAATTAAATTAATTTCATTCCCTGTTTCTCTTTACAGTAAAAAATTGATTTTATACTGAAATATTACTGATAGTGGGTGCTATTATTTACACACATTATTAAAAAAATACAGTTCTCCACCAAGGAAAACATTGGCACATTGATGATGAATGTAATTATCATGGTCATGTATAAATTAGAACACATTACCACAGGTATGTATATCAATGATGACTTAATACAAATGGTAGAAAGCAGACAAAAATAAGATAATAGACATGAATGTAATAACATTTTTAAGATTGTAAGATATTTTTAACATTGTTACCAATCATCGCGTCGGTACGGACTTCAATACCCCGATCATATCAGGACAAACGATTGTTACCATCTGAAAGAAAAAGATCTTTCCATATGACCAATTTGTGACGCTGCTGCAAAAGCTTGTTTGCAGTCGCATCATTGAAATTCTATCGATAAGTGTACTATCGATACCACCAACATATTGATAGAAATCATGGTGGGTTGGATAAATGCTGCCGATTGACATAACCAACATGTGGAGGTGCGCCATTTTCTTACGCATTAGCACCCTTGCAATTGTGAAATTCTCGAAGCACTTGAACCTACACAGAAACATCAAAATCACTACAGTCAATTACATTTTGACAGTTTAAAACGTATATTCATCTAGCGTCGATTGCTTAAACAATCAAATTCAAATATTAACATCAACTGTTAAAGTCTGTGGGGGTGTTGTAAGTGCAGCAGTCTCGGCCAATCATGTGTCGGACATGTTCAATAGATGACAGATCCGGGGATCTTGATGGCGAGGGACAGTTGATCCATAAATGCTAGTATTTGTCTGGCAACATGAGGTCTAGCATTGGCTTGTGGGAAAGTGGTGTTTTGGATGGTGTGGACATATGGAATTACATATATGGCTCCACTACTTCCTGGATGTAGCGTTGGATTGTCATGTTGCCTCTAATGAAAACTAGTGGTGGTCTGCTACCATATGCGATAGCACCCCTTACGCCTACGTCTTTCACCACATCTCCTTGTCATCCGTGCACCATTGGTTTTATAAGCTTCGCTAACAGATAAATCAAAGTAGGGTTTAATTTTTAGAGACAAAATTTAGGCCGTCTTGAGTTACGAGACCGTCTGAATCCAGAGGGCATTGTCATCGACACTCGGATCTAACAAATTAAGTATTTAATAATATTAAT
Organism: Monochamus saltuarius; assembly: GCA_025584915.1. NCBI lineage: Eukaryota > Metazoa > Arthropoda > Insecta > Coleoptera > Cerambycidae > Monochamus > Monochamus saltuarius. The sequence continues at coordinate 8,555,761 of CM046723.1, read as the reverse complement.
AACTAACCACAGAGATTAGCCCAGAAGTCGTCGACTTGTGCGGGAGAGGGGGCGGCATATAATTATGAAGCAGGCCGCATTTGCGCGCATGTGTTATTATTATTAGCACATTTATTACCCTATTAAAACAATATAAGTAACAAATTACCTCTTTTTCTGGTATAGGTCCTGAGATCTGGTGATGCCGACCGCAATGCCTGACATTTCTGACAGTTTACAAACTTCAAAAGTTGTGGGCAGTATCAACAATTAGACGGATCCTCTTATTCCTATGAATCTCATGCATGCACGACCATCGTGAATTCCCAGGCAGAAACGGGATTCGTCACTAAAGATCACCTCGGGCCACCAGAAGAACTGAATTAAAAAAGTTCCCTTAGTCGATAATAATGGTAACTTTATAGCTTACCGGCTACCGGTAAAAGTGTACTCATTTAAATGTTACTGCAAATTCATAAAAAAAAACTTGAGACTTGATATAGATGTTTTAATAATATTGTAAATGTATATTTAAAGTGTGATACATTATTTTATTTACTCTAATAGGAATGAATATTTATCAGAATGGTCCATTGGTGTTGAATATTTCATGTCATTTTTGAATATCATTTCACGATAAATATAGCTGGATATTGTTTATCAACGCTTGGAATATCTCATTCATCATGATTATTAAGCAACGGTAGGTACTTGAACAACATCGTCTGTCTGCAATCGGGAAAGAATTTGCATTAGGTACATGAAATTAATTCAATTTGTCTTACCTCTTGTTCAGAAACTTCATTATTCAATGATTCATTATTAAATCTACTGTACGAATAGGAAAAATTTTCACAAGGACGCGATTACAAATTTTAGGATATAGAAAGTCGGAATGTATAAAAAGACGACATACAAACAAATGTTTATAATTCAAATTTGGAAAAATACTACAAGCTTTCCATATTTGCACTATGAATAGAATTCCGTTATACAATATAAAAATTTGTATTACGGTTTGATGAATTTTCCACACACGATATGAACTTCTATCGGATGGATATTTGTAAGAGCATAACTTACCAATAACAGATCATGATGTAATTAGATGTGACATGATTTATAATTTACATATACAGGGTGATTCTTTAATATTGCGAAAAATTTCAGGGACAGGTTCTTTACATAAAATTAAGAAAAACGTTCCCATTAACATGTGTCCGGAAACGCTTCGTTTCCGAAATACAGCGTTCATTTTTTGTAATATACTTTTAATACTTGTTATTTCAAAAGTCCTTTATAACCGATTTATTTGCAAATTGACTGGTTTATGTTTAATAGTAGGAGCCATTTTTTGCATCATTAATAACATAATAGAAAATACAAAATGCAAAACAACATAATACAAAATGTTACAAAATAATAATTTTAATAACTTTTGCTCTGCACTTATTTATTGCATTTTTTTTGTATCATTAATAACATAATACAAAATGCAAAATAACATAATGCAAAATGTTACAAAATAATAATTTTAATAACTTTTGCTCTGCATATGTATTCCAGATATTAATGCACAGTGAAGCAAGAATTATTAGAATGAAAAAATTAAATTGGTGGAATTAATGAAAACCAGCGAAGAAGTAAAATTATAAAAGTTGTTGAAAATGACCACCTCCAATTGCACTACATGCTTCGATCCTGCGACGCATTGATTGACGAACACGTTCAAAAATGCCTGGAGTGTGCCGAATTGTTTCACACGCTGTAACAATATGATTTCTTAATTCGTCGACATTTTCAATTGGAGTGGAATACACCAGATGTTTGAGGTGGCCCCAGAGAAAAAATCCAATGGATTTAGGTCAGGAGACCGCGGAGGCCAGGGTTGTGGGCCTCCTCGACCTATCCAACGATTTGGGTACACTGCATCCAAATATTGTCGCGCAATTAAACTAAAATGTGCTGGAGCGCCATCGTGCATAAAATACATTTGGAGTCTTAATTGATACGGAACGTCTTCCAGTAGTATCCGCAATTCTTCTTCAAGAAAATTACGATAAGCTTCTCCAGTTAGCCTCCTTGGTAAAAAGAATGGGCCAATCAAGTGGTCTCCAACAATTCCGACCCATACATATTAAAATTTGAGGGCGGCTTTAAATTATTGCATGTGGATTCTCATCTGCCCATATGTGATTATTATGAAAGTTCATTATGGCTTCTTTGGAGAAATTAGCCTCATCGGTGAAAAGTATGTCTGCCAAAAACTTAGTATTATGTCCAATTTTTTCTTCAATCCATCGGCAAAAAGCCAACCTTCGAGGAAAATCGTCTGGTAAAAGCGCCTGTACTCTTTGGACGTGATATGGATACAAAAGCTGATTTTTCAGTATCTTAAAGACTGTTGAGTGACTAATATTTAGATTTGCGGCAATCTTTCTTGTACTTGTTGTAGGACTTTCTTCGATTTCGTGGAGCACTTCTTCTTCCATTTGTGGAGTTGAAACTGTACGAGGTCGCCCGTTTTCAGCAGTAATTTTTTTAAAGCTTCCTGTTTCATTGAGACGATGATGGAGACGAGCAAACATTGTATGATGCGGAATTGTACGATTAGGGTATCTTTCCTCATAAATACGCCTAGCCCTTAACGAATTACCTTCGGCAAGATCATAAACAAAATGCATATCGCACAACTGATTATTTGTGTAATTCATTCTATGAAGAGAAATATCAGTTTTAAAACGCGAAACCAGTAGTTATTTTTACTCACTCCTACACTCACAATGTGACAAACAGTAATCAACTATTGACAACAAACAATTATTATTGACAGTTGGTGGGCATTCCAATTTCCAAGCCAACTGGGGCTATTTTGTTTGAACACGATAAGAAAATTCAATCAGACATCTATCAAGACAGATACCCTAATCATATAGTTAAAGGACTTTTGAAATAACAAGTATTAAAAGTATATTACAAAAACAATGAATGCCCTGTATCTCAGAGAAACGAAGCGTTTCCGGACACATGTTAATGGGAAGTTTTTTCTTATTTTTATGTAAAGAACCTGTCCCTGAAATTTTTCGCAATATTAAAGAATCACCCTGTATATATTGCATTCAAAATCATAATAAATATAACAGACCTTTTCTTTGTATATATCTGGTATTCTGTAGCTCATATAATATAATTTTTCGATCGCATCTGGTGGCAAGTTTTCGTTACATTTTCTCTGTACGTACAATTGTAAATAAAATAATTAAAATACCTATCCACAAAATAGAATGTGTTTTCTAGAAACAGCTCTGTATATGCCATTTTGTGACGATAATTTAAAAATCATTTTAACTGAATGTTCTGACTCTGAACGAGTATTATTCTACATAAAAAATAATACATATAGTATAATCATTATGTTAAATATATGTATAAAATACTGCAAGCATTTATTATAAATTAATTTACACTTTATTCGTACAAAAGTGACTAAAAGCAAAGTTGCAATAATTTGAATTAAATTTGTTAGTATATTTACCTCTGCATTTATATGGACAATAAATCTTTACTTATCATTTTCCTTTTAGCTGGTATTGCTAATTTTTATTTTTTTCTTATTGCATAATATTATAATCATCAAATAACCAAGAAGTCAATTCGTCAAAAGTAAATAATGACAAGTGGGTAAAGAGTGCGCACCATAGTCGCTAAAGAGTGCGCATGTCGGAAAAGAGTGCGCACACTTATGAACAAATGTCGCAAATAAATGTTTCTGTAGTATATGAGGTGCAAACTTCATGCCACCAGTCCAAACATGTTGCGCATTGAATCAGGTCTAGCTCGGGGGGATCTGCTGTTAAATCACATCCTGGGCATATTCCTGTGCCGCCTTCTCCATCGCTTGCCTGCATGCAAGTTTTCTCAACCTTGATCTTCTTTGCTCTTACTTTTTTTCCTTTGTAAATCGTCTTATTTTCTGATAGGGGTTTCTCATCAAAGACTTTTCTTTTTACCGACTTAGTTGGTTTAACATTTTCTTCTATTTAGTTTTTATAGGGAGTACTGGTGAGTATTTCAGATTTTTTGGCCTTCTTGCTTTTTTGTTGTGGTCGAACATATTTAGGGGTAGGAAAAATTTCCTCTAAACTGTTTTGGCTAGTAACGGAATCCTGAGACTTAGAGGGTTCATGATTTTGTGAATGCAGATCATGGTCTCCAGGTGTATCGTTCAGATCAGAATTCTGTGACTGAAGATCATGGTCTCTAGTCGTATCATTCAGTTTGTTTACGGTGTTGGAAGTCTCGTACATTGTGTCAATTATTGGCTCATCAACTGATGCCAAAACTGTAGGTCGCAGAGACTTAGAATTCTCCAAAAGCTTTTTAACTTCTTCATCACCAATTGAAATACTGATGTTTTCAAATATATGGATTTTTTTATTGGTCGGCTGGTGATCGGGCGTCGTCTCAACAGGATGATTTGGATCTTCAACAATTTCAGTTGACGGCAAAGAACGCTCTGTTACGGTAGCGGCCACAAAATCAATTTCTGAAAAGACATCTGGGTTGTATGGGATAATTCCGGTTGACATAAATGCCTTCTGTGGTCTTTCGAGATTTGCTACTTTATTGTACGCACTTCCAAATAATGTTGCAACTTGATAAATCGTTACAGGTCTACCAGGGTGGTTGATATGCCAGTTATCAACTTATACACTGTAGCTTGCTTTGAGAGGTTGAAAGAAACCAACATCAAGTGGCTGCAGCTTATGGCTGCTGTGGGGTGGTAAACTAAGGAGATGAATACCATTGTCCCTGCAGAATAATATTGCGTCTAAACAAATGTGCGAGCTGTGGTTGTCCAGAATCAGCAGTATCTGGTTTGACTCTTCAGAGACATTTATGGAGGTCTTGAAGTGTTTAAGCCATTTCATAAATAAGTCAGTATTAATAAATCCCGACTCAGAATTCATCAAAATTGACCCCTCCGGTGCGCCATCAATAAGTGCTTTGTTTTCTCTTTTTCTGGGGAATATTATTGTCGGAGGTACATAATGCCCACCAGCACTAAAACAGCAAACCGCAGTCACCAGAGTGCCTAAAAAGATACTATATTAAAGATCGTGTGAAATTATAAAAAATTTCGAAACTTTATACACATATAGATCCTTTAGTAGATACCTAAATGCAATTAGAACTAATTTGAATAAATTTATAGCTACCTCTCTCAGAAGAAACAATCTTTGCTACAGATTTTTTCCCTTTCGCTGTAATTACTTTTGGCACTTTATTGGGCACCGTCAAAAGGCCGGTCTCATCCATATTATAAACGTGGGATGCATCAAACTTATATTTTTCAAGTAAAATTTGTAGCATTTAAAAATACTACTCAATAATTAATAATTCAATCTTTAAATTATCTTAAAACTGCTTCTCACAAAATTTAAACATTACTGGTTGTCTAACTAACTTTTCCTATATGGTCTGCATGGTGCTGTCCTCTGTTTAAGATATTCAAATTAGTAAAAGGCAAAAAAGGTTTGAAATGGTTTTTTTACAAAAAAGGTGCGCTAGCGAGAATTGCTAAAGAACTCACGAATTGAGAGCACACAAATATTTTAAACAAATGTGGTGATCATAAATATATTGGATAAATTATCACCCATGTGTTATTTTGTTCAGTGCGAAATCTCAATTTGCAAATAAATAGCAACACGATTAGGGCCGCACGTCAACCTAGGTAAGCAGCATGGTTCTGTTCTGGTTCGTTATTTAATTCCATAATTTCTCCATTTGTAGGCCTTTTAGTTTATTGTCAAGAAATAATTGCTGTGTCTCTATATATATAATTTATATAAACTCTGGGCAATATCAAGTATACCGGTTGTCCACTAAATATCATTCCATTTCTGACTATAAGGACGATATAAGAAGATTGAAACCGCTAGAGACCTAAATGTTTGATAAATCATTGGATTCTGGATTCTAGTAAATCACCAGCAGGATATTTGAATATTTACGTCATCCAATTTGTTAAGCACGCCAAGTAGTCGCTGTCTTGCACCACCAATAGTCAAAGGAAACCCAGCTAAGCTAAATTTATTTATATATTTCACAACCTTTAATTTAAACTAATTTAACTTAACACCATCTCAATTCAATTTATCATATTTTAAATATAATTAAAAATGTACGCAAACGTATACGTATGCAAAGAGTAGACAGTGGTTTGAAGTTATACTGTCTAATTGTTGTGTGTAATTTGGTTGTCACATGTCATATAAAATTTAGCCATTACGACTTGAAATATTCCTTACACGCTTTGTTTAAATTTTTAATATTTTAAATTATTCTTATTATTTACATCATTATTCAATTACATTAATCAATTCGATGAATTTGCTATGTATGTGTGTGTTTTGTGTGTCCTAGTAATATAAGTTTCAAAATCAGTCTCTTTTAAATTCATAGTATAATAATTACAAATTTATTAGTTTAAGTAATTATTTTTAAAACACTTATTTTTAAACTAATTGGCGCCCTAACTACGCAAGTATAAATCTATTATAACCCACGGCCCTAATGCTCAGTACTAACCAAAGCTAGCCTAGCCCACTTACGATATCATAATAAAAATATATATATATGGTAAAATTTTTAAATTATCAAAAGAGCGTGTTATCTGTACTTTGTTGAAACCGGCTGCTCTGGCAAGACTTGTTTTCTCGGGCTGCCTGAGGGCTAGATTATGGCGATGTCTAAAAGCAATGACCCAGTCTTTCCTAGACATCATTTTGGTTTTGTTAAATCTGTGGCATATATGTTTAATTTCAGCGAACTGGTAAACAGCAATCTGCAACTGTTTCCGAGTCAATCCATAAAACATTGAATCTAATTTTTGTATATGTTGGGCTAGCAATTTCTAATTCTGGCGTAAATACTGGACAGAATCGGCCGATTGATTTAGGAACTGTTCCGCTTTGTAGGCGTTTCCTTAGTTGATTCGGGAATCCCAAGCGATTCCGCAATGGCTCTTTTGCTTTCGCCAGTATTTATTCTTTGCCTAATTGTATTTAACAGGCTTTCTGTGAAAATGAGTTGTCGCTCACTTTTTCTGGTATATTTACCCATTTTTCTCTAGGTAAAAGTAAAAGATTAATACAAGATGTACTTATCGGCTAAGAGTGCGCACGCTTTGGGTGCGCGCTCTTTTCCGACAAAGTAGTTAAAATTAAAAAAATTAAAATGCCCGCGTAAAACTTAAAGTTACTATTGGTTGCTATAGGTAAGTAGTATGAATTCATAACATAACCACACAAACATATGAGGCATTTTTATTTCATAAATTTTAAATAACGCCTGTAGGTATAACAATCAACAAACATTACATCAGAAGCTAGCTATTCAATAAACTTACCTTTTTTGCTACTAATTTTTTGCACCGATTGTAGGAAATATATTTTAGCGTACATGTATACCATTGCCGCCATATTTACTAAGGGTTTTCAGGCTACAGGAGAGATTCGTACTCTTAGCCATTTATACTGATTGTTTCCATGATTTAACGTGTTATAACCGTCATTCTCTTATGGATATTTGATTTATTTTCACTAACGCTCCCATAAAATTGTAGACTATTTGCGAGTGGTTCTACGAAGTATTCATTAGCATTTGATATGATGTAGCCTTCGAGACCATATTACAGCTACATAATAATATAATCATTTCAAACCATTTGTCGTCGTTTAATAACATGACATCCATGCTAAGTGGTTTAGAAGGCGTGTAAGATAAACCTGCCCCATATATGGAATGTTTATAAATAATAATTATCATGTGCACGGCAACATTGTAGGCAGACCGCGGTCAAAATCGGCCGTCCTCTGTGCTTTTGCGTTGTTTTTTTAACACTTCATCTTAATCTCCCACGCTAATGTCAATTTGCAGCGTCGGACCGTTTGATGTAGGTGAATTCGTCGTTTTGTTTTCGATGCGAAGGTCGGTGCGCTCTTTCGACGACGAATATTACTAATTCCGTATATGGTAATTTGGTTGGCTGTCACTGTAATGGGATTGCTCATGTTTTGGTGTCGTGTAACTTGATATAGGCGCCATCTAGTGTCCTAGGAACACTATTTCGATGAATTAAACAAGTTATTTGCGAGGCGCTTTACGTGTGTTTTTAAGGCTGGTGTTTTATGGTCAAAGAATCGCATATTTAGTAAAATATGAACGCAGTAAAAAGCCAGTAGGAGATTGGACTTCTTACGCGTATTAGTGTAAAGCCAAATTATAATGAGTCTAGCTATAGTCTATCTCAGATAAGAATTCAGTGGTTTCCCAAAGCAGCCGAGCACGGTTTACACAGGCACATGGGAATTCCGGAATCCCCAAGTAAGTGAAATCCCACCCAGGGCCGTCTCAGACCATTTGTACACAAAATGAAAAATAACGGAAAATTTACACGCGTACGGTTTTTCTGATTATAGGTGGTAAATTGGATTATTTCGATGTAAATTGCACCAAATATTTTTCTCAGAAGTCTTTGAACATTTGTATTCATTGCCGTGACATTTTTAGACTGCACGAAATACTTACGGTGCCGTGCATGGTCATTTTGAATACTTGTTAGTGTTACATCGTAATCTGTTAACTATTGACAATGTTATATATCGGTATGTCGCTAAAATGTTTCATAAGTTTGTTAAAAAGTTTTTTATTAAGCACTGCTAATTTTGACCAATCCTCGTAATCTCTACAACTGTCGAGGTAAACATGCACGTGCTCTCTTCTTGGCGGCTGTCATCTACGAACTTGAAAGTACCGCCAAAGTTTACTAAATATTTATTTAGTAAACTTTGGTACCGCGGTGAACTGATTCTATTTTTTTTTATGTACACTTGCTTTCAAAATTTCCACGTACACATTCAAAATAAGTAACAACGATTTTGCGAAAATTTTACTTTTGTGAACGCATAATTTTAATATTAGGTTAAAGATCTATGAGTTTTCAAAATTCAAAGGTCTGAGTTGTTAATTATAATCCTGATTTAATATCTACAGTGAAAAATAGGTGTACGCGAAAGTTTTGAAAGCAAGTGTACGCTGGCTACATAGCATTTGACCACTCAATGAGAGCCGGACCTGGCAAGGAATTTGTATGGTTTCTTTATATTTCCTGCGTGAACTTGGCTTGCAAATTGACCAATAGGAGACGAGAAAACACGTTCCCTTGTTTACCAACGCTGAATTCTTATCTGAGACGGACTATAGACTTGCTAAAATTTAATTAGGTACTGACCTTAATTTTTGAAGGAAACACGTAACAAAAGCATTATGCCTTTTTACTATGTACAGGGGTGTACAAAAAATTTTAATAAAATTTTGAACACGTGGCGTTAAATGGGAGAAATTTGACAGAAACGACTAATGACGACATCAATTATATTTTTTCCAGAAACATACCCAATTTCTCCTGTTAAAAAGCTTTCTTTTTTTAATAAACTTTTATTAGACAACATTTTTCTGTATTACTTCCCGTTTAAAAGTTAAAAGCGAGGTTAAAAGCAATATTGTCGTCCTAAAGAGTCTCGAACCTAAAAATCACCTCCAATCTCCATGGTTCGTCAGCCGTCACACGGTATTTTTTATCTACCTTCTTAATATTGCTGCCTTCTCTAGTAAGTACTTTAAGTGTTTATTGGATTTGAAGATATATATTTTGAAGTATCAATGCCCTTAACGGTTTAATTTTTTTGCTCTAAGCATTTTATTAAATTTTTACGTTACAAAAAGCAAAAGTAATAGCTTTCTCACAAAAAACAATAATAGCAGCTTTGTCAAAGAATGATAGACTGTAATGGGAATCCCTGAAACGTTTAGGTGTAAAGAAAGAAATTCGTTATATACCTCGATTGAAGCAATTTTGAACATTAAAGTTAATACAAAAGTGTTAGTAACTGTTACATTTTATACCATAATTTTAATTTCACTGGTAAAATTATAAAGCTTTGGTACTAAAACATTTTATTTTGATAAAATAATAGTACATTGTTTTCTTTTATTTCCAAAAAACAAACCATCATATATGGGGGAACTTTAAGAATGGTCAATTTGTTGTTTTTCGTTTATCAAGATTATTATTTTTTATGATATTGTTATTTTCATATAGTTAATTGGTATTTTGATATTTTATGGGTTTTTGACGACACAATTTAGAGTACTTACTGAAACCTCATTCCCAGTTTGCAACTAATCGAAAGTTGTATCAAAGCAGTGCAAGTTATTTATTATTATTTTTTAAGTTGCCTTAAGTTTAGATTTTAGATAGGTTCACTTACAGAACAAATTAAATAATTTAATAATTACACACAAAAAATATTTAAAAAACATAAAAATACAATAATAATGAGTCGAAAATGAATATGTACCAACATAAACAATACAAAAGGAATAGAAACAAAAATACAAAATAAGTCGAAATGAATGTGAAAATATTAAATTGGCCACTCTCTTTAACTTTAACTCTATAAGTTTTTTCGTAAATTTAATTTTGTAAATTCAAACCGTATGCGACTGTTATTTTTCAGTCGTAACAAAAACGTTGCCATTTCATGCATAAGGAAACAGTCAAAGGAATGAGGTTTCCACATACGCCATTTGGACTGTGAAAAATTTGTCTGGCTGAAATAAATCGACGTTTAATCTTCCCGTTTGTCAGATAAAACTTCGCCCCCTTTATAGTGCCACTACGGCAAAGTGTAGACCTCGAAAGCGGTCTAATCGTACGCTGTAAGTGTGGGCAGAGAGACGACAGTTGAACATTGTCTTCATTTGACTAATTTGTGTGCTTACTTATCTGCGTTTCGTTGTTCCCTGTCTGCACTGGCATGTGTTTTATATTAATTGGTTTGTTGATTGGAATATACAGCCATAGAATTCGTAATACACTATAGATAAGACAAACTGATTTTTTAGGACATTTTAAGAAATTAATTTCGGAATTTAGGGTTAACTATAACTAAGTACAAATATTTTAAGGGGATAGAGAAAATTATGATTTAACGGAGTCACCCTACAAAGAAATTGCCTTATTTATAAAACAAAAAATTATTTTTCGATATATTAAATTAAATAAATTCTTATTTAACGCCGCCTATGCGGTCCGTCCGCCAGACGTTTACAGAGGCAGAGTAGACAACCAGCAGCGCAACGGTAAAATTCTCTTGTCATGGCATACTTAAATTCCTGTATTTACGTTGTAGTTTTCTGTTCTTCTTCAGTTTTTAGTGCCTTATTTTTAATTTTAAACGTATTATAGTTATTAAATAAAGGAATTTGTCTCGGGTACAGATATTTTCCCACAATATAATTCGCCGGTTTATTTTTCTAGGTTATGGGACAATACTGTGCGGATGCATTAAATTATTTATTAGTACCTACCTATTCCTTTCGTTCGATTTTAAGATAAATTGGCATTTTATCTAACTGTACCTACGGGAAGTGTGTTTGATCGGTAGTGACTGGTTGTAATGAGTGAAAATGTAGTTTTGCCAGTTTGTAGAGGAAAAATGAAAAACGAATGCAAAATACTAACTGCATTAACCTATCTATTAGGTATTATTACTAATAGATAGGTCGATGCTAATTTTTATGGTTGAAATGTTTGTACTTAGTCTTTGTTAACCCTGTATTGATTTCGTTAATAATCATGTGTACATTTCGGAAACTATTTGTCCTACAGCGTTAGATGGCGTATTTTTAAATCCAAATCGAAAATGAGAATTTCTCTATAAACCAATAGTAACCAATTTGGATTCTCTTATTAATGTTATAATAATATTTTGGTCTATTTTTTAAAGTAAAATGTGGAGGAGGATGGTTTGCTATTGCAGAAAATATTTGAAAACTTCTAACTACGTTAATCTATCTTAGCAAACTTGAATTTGTTTTAAAGCTATATAATAAGGTTAGGTTGGGTTAGGTTAGGTTAATGGCTAAATCATAGCTTGTAACAATACTTTATTTAAGTTGTTTAAGTTTACTCAGAGCTTCATGAAAGGTTAACTAGAAGGCTATTATTTTTATTTATGTCTTGTTATTGGTAACATTATTTTAGAAATGATACATACCATACGCTATCGTTTTCCAAACTTAAGTTATTAACGGTAATTAATACTTCGAAATTTAAAAATGCATACTGAATATTTTTTTATGAAATATTTTCGTTCAACAATTTTACGAATTATAAGAAAGTGGAAAAATATATATAACCTTCTATTTTTTTCCATACATTCAACAGTTTAAAAGGAATCTCTAATAATAGCCGACACATATGTCTCGATGTCAGTGATTGATTGATAAAAAGACTTATTAATTCCATCATGTTGTAACTTATTTAAATTATTAATGTTATATTTCTTATTAACATTTTTTGTGCTATTATTATTGTTCATTTTATTTACGTACTCATTTAAATTGTTACACAGTTTTCCCATTAATCTTTATTGGATATGCATTTATATGGTAAAAATTTATCATAATAAGATTTTAGTATCCTTTGAAAGGGGACGCTTCATCCGAGATAGCACTATTTTAGCGGCGATTCCTGAGTATATCACCGTTTGTAGTTTTCTCGAGAAATAGCCAACCTATCTTGGGAGACATTGCATTACAGCATGCAATATCGTGTTCAATGGTTTGTGTCCAATAACGCAGAAATAGCAACCGGCGTCTATTTAAAGAGATAAATTCGCTTAATGGATAACTGGTACTCCAAAAGTTTATATTGCTTCTAACTTTGGATTACTGTACTTTATTTCACAGCAAAAACATAAACGCGCGTTGTCTCGTTGTGCAGTATGTAAATATTTTTAAAATCTTCATCCTAGATTTTATTGATCAGTGCATTGGAATTTTATAGAAGATAATTTCATTTTTATATCCGAACCATATTTGGTACATAGAATACAGTGGCAAAGGGTCATGTGAGCAAATAATATAAAGTTTCCCACTTAATTGAAGGGATGGTTAATTAGTTCTTCGATTTTCATATAGAAGTTAAAATTTTCTGTTTTTTATTAACTGGAAATTAGTAGTAAATCATTTTAATGTCTCATGTAACTAAGGAAATGTAACAACCAATCTAAATCTCATGCCTTAGCAAGTAAATAGTGGTTAAACTCCAATTGATAAACTGGTCATCACTCAAATTTAAGCACAAGTTATATATCGTTGAATAATGATGTTAAACTGACAGGTTTTGATTAAGTACCTTATAGTGGAGGACTAAAATAATAAAAAGTGATTCATTCACAACACTTAATGAGCACGGCAGGTAAAGGTGCGTACAAACCAAGTTCGAGAGCTGCTAGCGAGCTGTTAGCTAACACCTGACAAACTGAATGTGTACCAAAGGTCGCGAACAGCTCGTGTTCGCTTTGCGAGTTCGGCTGAAGTTCGGTACATGAGCGGTAAGATCAAAGAAATTGTTAGCGAGCACGTGTTGAATAGCACTTGCAGTGTGGACGTTTTAGCAAGTAGGTATATTGAAGCAAAATGGAGTGGAATACAGATTAAATTGTGAATTTGATCGAACAATATCAGTGCCATCCAAATCTATGGAATCCAAGAAATCCGAATTATAGAAAAAGGAATATTAAAAAAGCCTCAATACAAAAACTTAGTGCGGTGTTCAACATATTGCCAGATGAAGTAGAACGCAAAATAGCTGTGATTTTAGCCCAATATAGAAGTGCCCGTGCCAAGGCATTAAGAATTAAGACTGGCACAGGCAATTAATTTTCATCATCACTCGACATTTTAATCTTATTTCGTTAATACCGAACAACCTGCTTCGAACTCCTGGCGAACCCTAACTTCATACCGGAACATGTAGTGTATTAGAACTATACCTAGTGTGGACGTTGAGCTCGTGAACTGCTCACGAGCTGTTCGCGAATAGCTCCCTAACTACTCGCGAACAATATCTTTGGTTTGTACGCACCTTAAGAGTTGCAGGGGACAAGATTCCATAGGCATGCCGCTTGAGAAGACAAAATTACCAAAAATAAGTTGACGTGGAGTGAACCTAACACTGTAATACTTTACTTTAAAAATTTATACTCATCATCAGATGCAGTGCGCTTACATCTAACGGTTGGAAACTGATTCTGGTGTACTACGAACAGTTATTATAGGGAGCATTGTCCATACAACCACAACAGCACCAGGTTCCATATGTGGCAAAACAGTCCCTCACTTTATCAATTTAACACTATGACCTTCATTCATCCATGTTTCGTCAGTGTTTCTGTAATATGTAAATATATAAAATATGCTCTTTTATTCAAACTTTGACCCTAATTTTTGTCTTACATAGTTTATTTGCCATATCACTATTTCGTCCAGCATAATGTTTCTATTTCGTTTTATAAAACGAAAATTCATGTCATGTATCATTCACAAAAGCACCCTTCTAGATATTCTAGGCAAAGTTTTATTCTGTGAGACAGCAACTTGTTTTTTTTTTTGTCGGAAGCTTATTTTTAAAATACCATCCATGAGTTCGCGTATTTGGTATATATCAACGTCTATCTTTTCTCGAATTTTCATTATTTTCCGTTTCGTAGTTGTATGTTCTACTTTGCCATTCTTCATTCCACTATACAGGGTGAACCTTAAATAAGTACAAATATTTTAACCAGTAGTATAGTTCACTGTGTAGAACACATAATTAATAGTTTTTTTACAAAAAAATGAAAAATAAAAAAGTGAAATTTTAAATAAATTTTGTAATTTTTCTGTAGAAAACTTGTTGAGGACCGCTGACTTTCATACATTTACGAGTCATAGCGCTTCAGATTGAACGTGTAGTTCACAGTGTTGCCAGTGTTACACAAATGTCTTTGCTTGAAGAAACTTAATATGTTGTGTGAAAATCATAGTTTTTCGTTATTATTCATAAAATAACTTAAGGAAATTGTGTCTTGTGTCTCTTTCTAACAGTGAACAATGGCATTTAACTTGTGAAATGTGGATTACTGATTAAATAGTTAATTTTTAACAAACAGGTAAGCTTGTGTGCACGTTTATGTATAATTTTTGAAGATTGGACATAGTAATATCACGTAATATTTTCCTAAATACTTTACGGTAGTATTTAACTTGCGGAAATTCATTTTTAATCGTTTATAGTAAGGTCAGTTAAGCAGTTAAAATGTATGTTAATATTGCTGCGTATCATACTACATACCCAACTTTACTGTACTTATGCTTCAAACAAGTATTTTTAAAATAGAATTAACCTTATTACTTTACTATTACGTTAAGGGAAACGTAATATTTATATTAGAGAAGATATGGCAACCTCGCAACAAATCATATGGTTCATTAGGTTAGCTAAGATAGCGGTCCTCAAAATGTGGGTATTTAAAAAAAATAATATCTCCGTAAATATTACACTACACCAGCAGTTAAAATATTTGTACTTATTTAAGGTTCACCCTGTATACACTACTCGTTGACGTTCGTTCTTATTAATGAACTACATATGTCAACCGCATTACTTTCTCTCATATTTTGGTCTCGCATCCTAATCCCTTCATACAGCTCATCTGATATTGCTCACTTGTTAGATTAGGGCATTTACGATTTTGAAAATACTCTGTAGAGCTTGAATTATTCTCCATTATTACACAAAACACAAAATCAGTAATAAATTGATTTGGTACATTTACAATTAACGGAAAGATATACCCGAAATTTTGCCACGCACAAACCCATGGTATCTGGACTCTGCCACGGCATGATTACCAATAAAAATCAAGCATTTTGATCCTGCGCATGCGCATTTGCTGCTTTAAATGTTGAGTGGATTTATAACATGAACCACCCTCTATTATTTTGAAACTCGACTATAGTAACAAGTCTCATGTCTTGGTAAATAAATTCGATTTAGTTAAATCGCGGTTAAATTTCAGTTGATACACTGGTTGTTTCTCAAATTTAATTACAGACGTAGTTATTGTTAAATATCGACAGATGAAGAGGCTTCACGTCCGTAGTTGTAACGTAACAGGTGTTTATACCTAGTTTTAAAGTCTTATGATTTGTATGCACGGATGTGACTATTAGAAATATATGACATGATTTATCTATCAGCTCAATTGCATGCAAATAGTTAGGCATATTAACTACATCAGCGATTCTCGTCCCCTACATTTTGATACACATAGAAACCAATAAGCTAAAACAACGTGAATACCTAATTCTTTACCTTAGGCCTCGGGTGCTTAACCTCGTACTATAAGTCAGTGATTAATACATATATCTTGACGTAGACAAATTACCGGACATTTATCTTGCCACGTGTCACGTGTCTACGTCGTTAGTTGCCTACGATCGCGAAGTAGCTACACACCTTGTGCTCCACGGACGACGGATACGATTTTGCCGTGTGTCGACCGACGATATGAAGACTTTCAGTGGTATTCATAGTCATAGTCTGCCTCCAGTCGCCGGAGAGCGGTCTCCGTCTTAAAATTATGCGAATTTCATAATGAAATTCAAATACTTTCGGACGGACAATCAATACAGTGTACTGTAACAGTGGCATATTATATCTCCTTCTTGAAATTATGTGAATTTCATAATGAAATTCACATAATTTCGGAATGGAGACCGCTTCTCTGGTGACCGGAGACGGACTATGAATACCACTGTTTGCGAGTCCAGTGGCCGGTTGATAATGCACTATTCCCTGTTAATGACCAACCTTCAACCAGCTGGTTGACCCTTCACGTTTAAAGGTATCCATACATTGTGGTATGATTAAAGCCCGCATTTCGTTCGCAGATCTCAGGTCCGGACTTGACGACGACCTTAATATTTAATATACTTTACTTATATTAAAACAAATTTAATCTTTTTATATATTTTTAGGTATAAACCTAATTAATGAGGTTTTCCAGGTTTTCCTCATTCCTGCACTGAATAGTGGTTAGGGCCTACCAACGTAAGTCGTTCCTGGGCGCAAATGCGGCCTGCTTAATAATAATATGCCGCCCCCTCTCCCGCACAAGTCTCCGACTTCTGGGCTAATCCTTGTGATTAGAATGAGGGGTGGAGATATTATTATTATATTATTATTATTAATAATATTGTGTGAAACTAACTACTCTGTGGACAAAAGCCCCAACCAGCGTTGAATGAGATCTGACCTATTTCTGCATTTTTAGGATTGCTTCTTCAGGTGGCCTCCTTTAAGTTGAGTCAAATATCTCTCTAGATAATTTTCATGCACAGGCTCGATTTTCGAATTTAGTGGAACACATTATCTCAGAAAGTGACGTAAATTCTTATGAGAAAATGCAAATCTGTAGTCTTAACCATTCTCATTGTAGTTATTGCCCATAAAGAAATAGAGAATTATTTCACATAGTTAGCCAATGGTTTAAAATTATTTATAATTCGTCATATCTAATGAAGGTTTTTTTATATAAATATTATACAAAACTTTATGGAACTATATTTAGTGGAAAAAGTGATTCTTTATTGCACTAGTGCAATAAAATGTTTATTGCATTCACCTGTCATTCTACTACAGCTTTGTCAAACAACATGACAAACATAAACGTTCAAATCGACGTTACATTTTCCTACACTTTGTGTCATCTAAATAAAACTTTTTTTGGTTTTTGCATAAACGTAGAAAAAATAAGCAATAAGCACTTTTTGTACGAGTTGCATAAATAACTATTTTGTTTTGTTTGTTCAATTTTATTTTAGTTTAATAAGAGTATAAGAGTCTAAGTTCAATCAAGTAACTTGGCTTTTCAAGTACTTGATTTACAGGTACTTGACGTGGCAATTATAATATATTACTTTACTTAAACTTGATTTCAAGACAAATGTAGTTAAAGTTAAAAATCAAATCAAGTAGTGATTCCTATAATACAAGAAAACAGGATAAAAGAATGAAATATTCCCCAGGAAATTTCAAAAGAAATCATTTTTAGAAAGTATCAAGTTACTAAACTTTAATATTATGTATGCAATTCTCATAAGCAGTGTCATAATTATTTGCAGTTGCGTGTATATTATTGCATATTTAATTCAGTCTAGAACAATCGAAGTGTCCTAAAGGAACGTTACAAAAATTCAATCAGTTTGCAGCTTTACTAATTAAGTAATCGTACTAAACATGACGATTTGAGAAAAATTGTCATACACACAAAAAAAAAATAATAAAATATCTTCTTTTGACATCCTAGGTGGATAACATCTATTGTTATTTTTTCGCATATTAATGATAGTTCTGAGTTTTCCAATTATTTCATTGACACTAGAATACTCGTATATATTTTTATATCTTAACACCTAATTTATTCAAAACTGATAAACTTTAACAATTTCGGCAAATCTTTTGAAAAAAATTTAAGATCAAATGAGAAACAACGCTATTATTCTAAAATAATTTCTGTATCCTATACAGTCGATTCCGAGTTCTTGAAAGAAATCAGTTTCTTGAGTGATTTCTCTATAGAGATTTGTTATGCATTTTTTAGTTTACAGTCGAGCGCTTCGATAATTTTTTTTAATTTATTCAGTCAGCTATCGACCCGTGACTGAAATTTACATTTTTTAAAATACGAATTGTATTTGGTTGGATATCCTCTAAAGTAAAAAGTAAATCGAGTGTTTCAAGATTAGGACGTGTTAGATTGAAAATAGAAAAAGTTGTAATGGGGTCAATGATATGTACGTTTAGCAATTGTAATTTTAAAACAAAGTGGTAATGTCCTAGAAACTAATTAATTACGAGTTGAACAGTTTGTTTAGACTTTTACACGTTTTTATTTAGTTGAATGTATGGGGTATTTTTCAAATATGGTGCTATACTGAATATAGGTTTGAAAGCCATCAATGAAAATGTTACATAGTTGTGAAAATACCACAAAAACAATCAGTTAATTATTCACTGCTCTTTATTACTGTGTACACTGAATACTAAATACAACTAAACTAATCGTTATGTATTTAATTACTATCCAAATCGCTCTGAATCTCCAATTGATGTCACTGAAATATCCAAATGAATAGCTCTCTCTCTCGGACCCCTTATTCTCCTTATATACGGCAAAATAGGAAGCAGAAATATTGTAGTATTTTCTAGTAGCTCTAGATCTCATTCTATAGCGGCTCGCGAATATTGTTGATGCGCTCCGCGAATCTTCCTGACGCGTCTCGATCGACGGCAGTTTATCAGGTTATCAGCGCGGGCGATCGGGGCAAATCCAGCATGTCGTAAATCCAACAGCCACTAAGTTGGGTGCGATCGGGGCAAATCATGTGACAGTATTTTTATAATGTAACTAACTACAATAGTTAATCAGATTCAAATGAATCACTTGTTAAAGGTCTTGACGGATCAGCGCAGTTTTACTCGAACTGGCTTTTTAAACAGGTTAGTAGATACAATACTACTTAAAAAACAATAAATTACTAGGCTAGATGTACGTAACTACAAACGAATAATTAATTGTACTTACCAGTAATTAAAAAAGTCATATTTATTTGTAAAACGTAGTGAAAACGTAATATCAAAATTATTAAACTGTAATAACCAAACATTCGAAAATATGTATGTATTATCTAAATTTGTTTTTATTAATTATTAATATTTAAGGAAAATTCATTCATGTATCTAGATAAAAAAGTTAGCTTTACTCCTTGTCGTTAAATAACAGTACAAAAACTAGGTAACTAGGTTATTGACCTAATAATATGGTAGGTCAAGATTCACTCTCGATAACTTTTTTGAGCATCAAATCAGAGGCGTGCCATTTCGGTCTTGGGCAGTTTTCTGTCGACAACACGATGGTTTTTTATTACTTAGTATTTAAACACGAATCACTTTTCAGCTTCTCTCAATAATTTACCCATTGGGTATAGGTTTTTTATGTAATGTACGAGATTTATACTGGTCAACTCTATCTTGGATATTCAGTATATGTAAAAAAAAATAAGACAAAATTTGGACCTGACCAATTAAATGTATACAGTACAATTTATTCTTGTTATTTAGGTAGGTATACCGCTGTAATACATATGTTTTCTGTACTTTTTTGTTTCTGTACTTATAATGTAATATTTCGAAAACAAAAGTGGCTTAATAAATTTCAGTTTTGTTTTGTTTTCTTTTTTAGTCATTAGCAGCGTAATGTTAATCAATTACCTATACGTACTTTGAAAAGTAATTGTACATTTTATGTTAATAATGGATCCACGTAGATGTGGTATTTATATTAATCAAGCTTCTAAAATTAGGTAATTTTCTATATTTATATTTTAGTAAAACAAAAAAAAAACTATTATGAAATTCAAGTAGGTACACAGTGCAGTTAAAACACTCTAAATTGGGACAACTATTTTTAATCCAGTCTTGACCTCTATCCTGAGTGAGAGAGAGACAACAAGCTTCAAGGACAAATTTTCTGTGTTTAATACTTCAAAGGTGCCGCCGTAGGGTCTGTGAGCGGATTGTTATTTAAGCTGTGATTTAGGATTGATTTATATTAAGCTTTCGTCTGTGTACATGTTACAAATATGCAACCACTGTTTACGTGTTACATGATGTGGTAATTTAATATAATTATTACGTATGCTTAATCGGTCATTTTGAGGCTATATTTTTATTGTTAAATTGATGTTATTGTTTCAAACTCCAATCTCGTGAACTTGCTCTTGATACAATAATAATCGCGTAGTGTTTGCCCGATTAGATAGTGCTGGGTATCACGCGGACACCTTTTGATTTGTTAACGGCTGTAAATAAGTCACGGTCTGAGGCCAATATAATATGATCATTCCACACAAACGTTGCGATGTTTTCGTTGCACTCCCATCAAATATTTGCATACGTTTTAATTTTAAGTGTTTACAAAATAACCACGGGCCGGTAAACAACTTTTACGACTTTTGTAACTTATGAAAATTGCAACTGATATTTTTATTGTCGCCGTCGTAACTTGAAAATGTTGAAAATCTAAAATTTTAACCTTAAATTTATTTTTTCAGTTTTAATATTTACAATCGTTAACTTTAAATGGAGGAATACGGCCCTGATACAGTGTCAGACGCACGTGTGATTGGAGTTCTGTAATTAAACTCAAATATTTGGGAGATTACGAACTTGTTTCGAAAAGTGAGTGAAATATGCAAAAATAGAGAGCAGTAAACATTTGGGATTGAATAATAAAGGTAGGAATAATACGTATAAACAAAATAACCGTCAATAGTAAGGCATCGATAAGAGTCAGATTTCCGACGGGTTGACCGGGATTTGGCTTTTTGCGCGGTGTCTAGCGCTATCAGAAGAGATAAGGTTGGATTTGTGAATAAAAAGACAGGGCCGGCTTATAAAAATATCACACAAAAAATGGAAACTAGTAAAACGGATAGTGATGATTATTCTACGGATGAACAATTAAAAAAGAGAAGACTGGACAATAAGGATGAAACAGAAGTGTTTGGAAAAAGTAGGAGAGTACAAAGAACGCCTACAAAAAAAAACGAGAAGAGGACAAACTAGATAGAATATTAAACATCATTCAGGATATGAAGCAGGATTTAAAGGCTGATATACAACAAATTAAGGCGGATCAAAAAGAATATATAGAAGATATGAAAAAACTAAAAATGGAAAATGAAGAGCTGAAGAAGGAAAATGAGGAAATTCGGGAGGAATTGGCAGAAATTAAATACAAATTGGAGAGAATAGAAAGAGAGAAAAGAAAAAATAATATCGTATTGACAGGGAAAGATATAAATACGACTCAGCCAGAAATACTAAAAGATGAAATGAGAGAATTCATAGACAGGAATTTAAATTTAAAAGTCCATATAAAAACAGCTTATAAAATAGGAAAAAAGAACTGTTTGATAGAACTTACGAATGAGGAAGATAAAAATAAAATAATGCGGAATAAATATAAGCTAAAGGAAATCAAGGATACTAGGATTTATATAAATAATGATCTTACTCGGGAGGACAGAGAAATGCAAAAGCAAATAAGATTAAGAGCAAAGGAAGAAAAGACGAAAGGTAACCAAGTTAAAGTAGGTTTCAGTAAAATGTGGTTAAATGATGTAGAATGGAAATGGAATAAAACTAAGAAAAAATTGGAAATGGCACAGTCAAAAAACTAAATGAAGAAGGCTTTAAGGCGGACTTGGCAAGGAAAAAGGTTATGAGGGGGAAAAGAGATGATAAAAAAATAGAAATAACAAATAATGAAATAAGGAAACAAAAACTAGTTAAAGATAATAGTAAAACTGAACAAAGTGATATAAATAATAGAAACAAGAAAATGGGGATAGAGAAAGACAGGAAGCAAAAAAGTAAGAAAACTAGAGACTGGAAAGTAGAAATAAATCTAAAAGTAGGTACATGGAATGTCAGGGGGACGTATGAAGAGGAGCATTAAAGCATTTGAGTCGTGAAATAGAGAAAATTGGAGTCAATTTGGTGGCACTGCAAGAAACAAAACAGAAAGAAAATGAAATTGTGGAAATTGGAAACTATATTCTATTTAATAGCGGCGGGAAAAACAGAATGCTGGGGACAGGTTTTATGATACATCAGAAATTAAAAGCAGCAGTTATTCAGTTCAAACCAGTATCGGAAAGAATGTGTATCTTAAGGGTGAGAGGAAAATACCAGAAAATTACTTTCATAAACATACATGCACCAACGGAGGAATCTCACTTAGAAGAAAAGGAAGAGTTCTATAATAAACTCGATAGAGAATATGATAAATTGCCAAAATATGACCTCAAAATAATTTTGGGAGATGCTAATGCTAAAATTGGACAAGAAGACATTTGGAAAACATAGTAAGCATAGGGAAAGTAATGAGAATGGACATTGCTAATTGATTTTGTGAAAGAGAAAGGGTTGATAGTAAAAGTACATATTTTGAAAAGAAGGATATATATAAAGGAACGTGGAGATCACCAGATGGGTCTTACATAAACCAGATTGATCATGTACTTATACAGAAGGAAGAGGAAAAGTGTATAAAGGATATAAGAAGTTATAGGGGACCAGACGCTGATTCGGATCACTTTTTGGTGGGAATTAAAATGAGGCAAGAAATTCCGGTGGCGAAAAATAAAAACAAAGACAGATTAAATCGAAATGTATGCAGATTGGAATCGGTAAGGGAAAGAGAGGTATATAGAAGAGAATTGCAGAATAATTTAAATACAATCCCAGACTGCAATGATATAGATACACTTTGGCAAAATTTAAGAAAAGAAATGAATGAAGCTGTGAAAGAAAATACCGGTAGGAGGAACAAAAGAAACGAAAAATGGTTTAATAGAGAATGTGAGGAAGAATTGGAAAAAAGAAGGGAACTAAGGTTAGTGATGTTAAGAAATGAAACGGAGGAGTCAAAAGCAGCGTATAGAAAGCAAAGAATTAAGTGTAAAAAACTACTACGGGGAGAAAAAGCATAGCATATACAGCGGGACTATTAGAGGAAATCCAAGAAAATTACAAAAATAGGGAAATAAGAAGCCTATATCACGGAATCAAGCGCGAAAGAGAAGGATACAAACCCAAACCAGAATATTTGAAAGACAGTAAAGGGGAGTTAATAGGGGACAAAGATACAATTTTGGAACACTGGAAAGAATATTTTAAAAAATTGTTGAATGGAGACGAAAACGACAGCGAAGAATCAGAAGTAAATGGGGAATTTCAGACAAGCAATATACAGAGACAAACAGAAGGTATGCCAACATTGACTGAAATAAAAGATATTATACATAAACTGAAAAACAACAAGAGTACTGGAGAGGATAAAATAGCAGCTGAATGGATCAAATATGGTGGAGAAGATTTATCTAAATGGATTCACATATTAGTGCAACAAATTTGGATACAGGAAAAAATGCCAAAGAACTGGAATGAAGCCATACTCGTGCCACTGTTCAAGAAAGGTGATAAAATGCAATGTTCTAGTTACCGTGGAATAGCCTTGCTGAATGTTACTTATAAAATTTTGTCTTCACATATAAAGAATAAATTAACAGATGTAGTGGAAAAAGAAATAGGAGAGTATCAGTGCGGGTTTAGAAAAACAAGATCAGTGGTCGATCAAATTTTTATACTTAGGGAAATACAAGCAGAGAGTTATGAACATAAAAAAGAGACACACATAGCATTTATAGATTTCAAGCAGGCTTACGATCAGATAAAGAGAAAACAACTGTATACAGCACTGAAAGATTTGGGAGTAAATGACAAACTTATTAAAATGATTCAACTAACACTGAAGGAGACCAATAACAGAGTAAGATATAAGGATAAAGTAAGTGACGTTTTTAAAGTAAAGAAAGGACTAAGGCAAGGAGATCCCCTATCAACAACATTATTTAGCTGTGTGTTAGAACATGTAATGAGAAAAGCAAATTTAAATAGAGCTAGTTTAGTGTATCATAAGCGGCACCAGTGTTTAGCTTTTGCAGATGATGTGGCAATACTCACCAGAAGTAAGAAGGAGTTACAAGAATGCATTTTAAAATTAGAAGAACAAGCACTAAAAATGGGTTTACAGATAAATGAAAATAAGACCAAATATATGAAATGGACGGATGAAGAGTATAATCAACGGGGAAAGCTAAGAATAACAAACGAGAACGGTAAAACATATGTATTTCAGGAGGTCGAGTATTTCACATACTTAGGAGTGCAGTTCAGTAGAAAACCTGATATAAGGAGGGAAATTCAACAAAGAATTATGGCTGGGAATAGGTGTTTACATGCTCTGAACAGATTTATAAAAAATGCAAGTGTATCAAAAGGACTCAAAATAAAGGTATATAAAACAATCATTAGGCCAATAGCAACATTTGCTAGTGAAGTATGGACCCTTGGAACAGCCGAGCAAACAATGTTGAGAGTGTGGGAAAGAAAAATACTTAGAAAAATATACGGCGGCAAACAGGTACATGGAATTTGGGAGAGGAGAAGTAATAAAGAGTTGATGGAGCTATTTAAAGAACCGGATATTATAGGAGTGGTGAAAGGCCAAAGGTTAAGATGGCTGGGACATGTTACCAGAATGCATGAAAACAGAATACCGAAAAAGATACTAGAATCTAACATAGGAGGGAGGAAGAGACGTGGAAGACCTAAAGCGAGATGGAAGATTGAAGTTATGAAGGATATACAAGAATGCAACATCACCAATTGGAAAGAACGAGTTTGTGATAAAGGACGATGGAAAAAAGAAGTAAATAAAGCCATGGGCCTTCTAGGCCTGAAGAGCTAATTTATATATATAACTTTAAATTATTTGTTCAAATATTTTCTGTTTTTAGCTTTATTTTTGTTTTTAGAACTACAACCATTGAAAAAATCTGTAATTCACACAAATTTAAACAAATCAAATATTTAGTTATACAACAATCACTATGTAATAAAATTAATAATTAAACTTTTAATTTGTGGGGCGCTGCCGTTATGCACCAACGATCGATGTCGAGTTAGTTGGCAAAAGGAAGGGCGTTGGCAGGAGGGAAACTTTAGACGTGAAATGGAGAGTGAACCGGCTTGGTCTATCTTTAAACGATGATTTAACTTTTAGTTCAGAACGTTCTAAACCTGACAACTAACAAAACTTGCTTCCATCATTTCTTACGATGTTTGTCAAGTCGGCCATTAAACTAATTTCAAGCTACACTCTTCTGGTGCTAGTTTCGTAAATATGTGTATATACTCGCGACAAGAATTCAGACGATTTACGTCATACGAACAAATGAATAATTCATTATATTTTCATCAAAATATTTAAGAAACTGCAACTGATAGTAATAAAACTATATACTACACTAAAAGTTTGCATTATATATTGCACTAAATTGCAAAAATGATTGTTTTTAACGCGACCAAATATCGAAAATTACGTTAACGATAAAAACAAAGGCATAACGTCAGCCGTGACGTAAGACGTCTGAATTCTTGACGCGAGTATATTCAGATAATACCCCGAGGCTTAAGCTTAGTGCTATTACACGCATTATGATACATTTGTAAATTTTGTTTACAATATATTATGTATTTGTGGACATTAGTGTCTTGATAACTAAAATCAAGTAATTTTTGTTGAAGCCGAATTGAAGGTTGTGACACATGCCTAGCAATAATATCAACAATCGCGGTTTTCATATATGCCATATTTAGTACGCAAAAAACCTTTCAAAGTGACATATGTTTTTATATATAATTGGTGAAATATGGATTTGAATAGTGATAGTAGTACAGACGACATTCCGCGTACGCTTCCTGAAATTTTTAAAGCAGCGGAGAAAGCGAAAGGAAGCCTGTTGCCGGGAAAATAAAATAAAACTTATGATTTTTTAAATGATGATCTCTTTAAAAAAGCGAAAAACTAAACTTAAAATGTTCTTCTAGCATAGTTATTAGAAAAATGTGAGAATTGTAAGCCGTCCTATTTGGGGTCGTATTCCATGTTACAGGCAACGGTACTTTTACATTATATCATCGACATTAGCAAATATTCAAGATTAATAATATTCTTAAAAAGAAAAAAATATTGTTGCAAACTAAGAATTCAAGAATATTGACTAGAGAAGAAATTGACACTTTTCTGGGAGAGATAATAAAGAAATGATTCGAGCAAGTGGTTTAGAAAATATGTTGGGTCAGATTCCATACAAAACAGCAGGCTATCTCAAGGAATATACCGGGTATTGTTTTCGGCGTTCTTTGACTACTTTATTAGCCGATGTTGGAGCAGGTAAAACTAATATAAAACGCCATGGTGATGGGAAACCAACCACTGTTGCTAAAGGCTATATGGAAAATTCATTGTCCAACAAAGAGGAAATAACCAAAAAAATATATTGGCACTAATATGTCTTCAACCAGTAGGTGCTCTGGATTTTCCGAAGAATTTTCCAAAAATACTAGTGTCACAAAAAATAGTCCTACAGAACAAGTAGAAAATCGACAGGCAATTTCTGTCCTAATGTTTTTACAAGTAATTCCGTTAAATATATTGCAAACATAAAAAAGTAATATATATAATATTAGTACGATTAAATTGTAATTTATTTTTTGTAGTTCTTTATCTTTTTTCATAAAATGTGGTACACAAAACGATGTTATCCTTCAATACAAATACACACCATTAGTTAATAAGGCTCTTGGGCGTTAAAGTGGCACTTATCGTCCAAAAAATTTTGCTATAAAAAGCTATTGAACGTGACGTGTATAAAAGAATGATATTAAAAAGTGGCTTGAGAACTGTTATATTAGATAGTGAACTAATGGAGTCTAATTAAGTTATCTCATTTTACATTTCAATAAAACTAAACCTACTATGTTTTTTCAATAATTTTGTTATTGTATTTGCTCTCAGCAGGCCTTGAGTGATAATTTAAAAGAAACGTATTCATTAAATATGAAGTGTATTGAAGTATAAATTAAAAAATACGTGGGTGGTGAGTGAGAGGTGGGATTAATTCTAATGGCTTCATTTGCTAAAAGAATACGCTGACGATTTTTCTTATCGCGAGATTTATTATATTTAAATAAATTACAAAATGAATGAACAAAATAGAATTATTATAATTTACTTGTGGGTATGTACATATGATTTATTTAGATGAAATGTAATATTTGCGAAGCCAACACTAACTCTACAGGCTGCTTTTGTGTATGTATTTCAAATGTATGTACGGTCATCATTAACCTTCAAGCATTATAAGAAATATATTCAGGTATTTTTATTTTAGCTAATTAGGTATTAGCCGTAATATTAATCTTGGGCACCCGATGGAATCACATTTCGACAGTTTCATTTAATTTAAATGTCGGCTGTGCTAATAAAAAATACAGGAACATTTGTTGATCCATTGTAATTTTTTTTCCTACCCGACGAACACATCGGTTTACTTGAAAGCGCTATTGTTGCCTGTGCCGGACCCACACTTATGTAAATTTTTCTTTGTCGGTGACTGTTAGAGCCATTCATTTGGCCCATTAAGTGACATAACCTAATGATGATGTAGCAAAAATAACAATGTAACTTCTTATTCCTACAATTTTTTAGTCGAAAATAATGTATGGTAATGTATTCTAATACAATCCCCAATTTATTTGCCTTATACATATTGGCTCCGTTTCCGTAATATATAAATCTATGTTAGATGTGTTTTTTTCGTTGTACTGGGTGAGCCAAATAATTGTCCCGGTTTGCTGGACTTATTGCGTAAACAATAAATATACTGCCGCCAAGTAAGCTTCTGATGTCATATTGGAAAAGAAGTAGTTTTCATAGAAACCATCATCACTGGAATATAAATTATTTACGTATTTATACAGGGTCATTTAGAACTTAACTAAAAAAATGTTTGAATGTATAGGGAACTTTTATTAATACAATTTTGTAAAAATTAAATAAAAAAGCAGTCCAAAAATGATTAAAAAACACTTCCGCACGGCGACCTGACAAAATATTGAAAGAAATTCCTAAGGAACAACATCTATTTCAATGCAGCAAATTCAATTGCTTTTGCCGCTATTGTTATTATTAATAGAATTAATTTTAATTAATTAATGGCCCGTCTTACCCAGTTTCTACACGGTAAAAACAGATTTGTTGATTTAATAAATTTTTTTTTGTCAATATTTTTTTATTACTTTAACAAACACATGTTTCGCTAGACTAATTTATATATTGGTCTAAGAAATAGTCAGATTAGAAGCAACAAAATAATATATGTACTTGCAATTTTCTTAAATTTAACATAAATTAGGCATGAAACAAGTAAACATTTTGTCAATTTAAAACGCAGAAAATGTTAAATGAAATTTAAAATTAACAGTTTAATTCGTTTCATTTAAGGTTAACTTTGCTTGAAGCAAAAGAGTCAGATTAACTTTCAATAAAATATATTTTTTAAATTCTCTTTTGGCTTTTTGTTAATTCAACCATATTAGATGATTAATGTTTTTAAATCATGTAAATGGAATTACAAAATATTGTCCATTATTGCATGTCTTCTTGTTAACGCGTGGTTTGTAACCCTAGAAAACACAAGAGTTTTGGTAGATCTCGGACCTGAGTGATTGATAGCAAAAGTAATATTTGTGAGGTGAAAACAGGTAAGACAATAATAATTTGTATGTATTTATTCATATTATATTATCTAGGTATATAAGGGCACATAATTTCGTGTATCCAATATGGTGTGATTTTTTCTATTAATAGTTACTGTATAACCTGGTTTGAAAACAATGGCATACGCTTCAATAATCAAAGCATTTTAGTTTATGATATTTCCGATAATTTTCCACAGTTTTATAAAATTGATTATGTAGTAGTGTCTGATGATAAAATATTTTTTCTAACGACAATTTTGCACACAAGAAGTTTTAATTTCCATTTAAGAAGCTATGAAGTTGAATATATTAAAAGTGATCTGAAAGTGTTTGATTTTGTTTTATTTAAAAATAATTCTCCTGGAGTTATATATAGTGCACCAAGTGGTGAAAAATATGTTTCAATTTTTAAATTGTAAGTGTTCTGTGAATTAGAATTTTTTGTTAGTTTTAGTTATTCCACCAATACTATGCTATATTTGGTATGAAAATAAATGCTAATCATTAATTTCATAATTTTATTTTCACCAGCCTAGAATCTAGAGTTTTACCTGATCCCCACATTTCTAAGTTCAAATTTCTTTGGTACAGACTACTTTGGTTTCAATACACAAGTAAATTAGTGTCATAATATTTTATCCAACTATTTTGTATTTTGTAATAATTTTCTTTTCAAATCACTATTTAATTTTACAAAAAATAAATTGTTTTGATTATATAGACTATAAATAATAATGATCGATCTTATCAATATACACAAAATTATATGGTACCTATATACAGGATGTTCGAAAATGTCATATAAAAAATGTCAATATTGATAACGTGTTGTATTATAATAAAAGCATATTGAACATCAATTTAAATATGGAATCAAGCTTTACTACGAGTTATA
The DNA here is from genome assembly GCA_025584915.1 of Monochamus saltuarius. NCBI lineage: Eukaryota > Metazoa > Arthropoda > Insecta > Coleoptera > Cerambycidae > Monochamus > Monochamus saltuarius. The sequence continues at coordinate 8,525,690 of CM046723.1, read as the reverse complement.
TTAATTGTTCAAATCAAGTTAATCACAAATTTAATTCAGTCAATAAGTAATGTATTCAATTAAATCGCATACATATATCAGTACAACAAAATATTTTGCTATTTAAAACAATAATAGCATTGTATTAAATAATTATATTGGTCAATAATCAAAGGAAATATTTATTTCAATTAACTACAAATTTAATTGTGGATATATGAGACTTTCTTTTATTTAATTTAAACAATATTTTGTTAAATTGAACAATGTTTTCTCTGCGTGTACATACTAACACAAATGGTTCTGCTTCTTATTTATTTCGAACTTGTAAGTCATTGGCAGCAGCTATGATACGTTAGCGTAAATCATCAATAGTGTCCATTTCGTTGCAATGTACTTCAATTTTTAAATATTTCCACAAAAGTAAGTCCAAATGATTTAATGTCAGGAGATCGTGGCGTCCATGGTACGGATATAATTGAATCTCGTATATGGTTCGACACACTGTTGCAATACGCCGTGGACGCCCTAGACCTCCATCTCTGCCACGATTCAGTTGCAAATTTCCCACATCCCAGTTCACGTCGTTGCAAAAGTAGCTTCATTTGGCACATGTTTACCGGGAAATTGGTCTGTATTTTCATTTCTCCATAAATGTTGCGCGTTGCTATACGTAAGTCATTTTTGATATTTGAAAAACTAATACAAATACCGAGGTATATACTTAAATCACAAAAAAGTTAATACGATAAGTAATCGGATAATTAGTAGGTACTCAACTTCGTTACCAGTCGTCAGTACGAACCCCGACTGTATTACAAACACAAAATATTGTCACCACCTAAAGAAGACGATTTCTTCAAAATCTTAAATTTTTTAAATATTTGTGACATCGCCGCTACAGTCTTGACTGTGGTCAAATCATTGAAAATACTACTCCGGGCAAGTCGGTTAGATCCATTCTACTGTTTGGGCATTTAGTCATGGCATGTATTTCAAAAAAGTGCCTGTAGATGTCTAATGTAAAGAACTTTTGTCAAAAATTAAGATTCGTGTTTTACCTCGAATGTGATAAGAGGATAAAATGTACCTTGAACGTAGTTTCTAGAAGTTCACTTATGGCGAACTTCATCGATAGTCTTATAAAAGTAGTAGGTAGAATGCAGAAGTTTACCATTTTCGTCCCTATTGTTACCCTCGTAGTCGCGAAATGTACGAACGACTTCTATTCGACGCAAAAGGATGTCACATTTTTACCTGCTTATACAGCATTACACACCGATTTCTAAAGCACTTATTTTGATTGTTTTAAAATATGAGAAATTTGAAAATAAATTTACAGATAAGTAATTTTCTTAACGCGTTTGACGTTTCGCTAATATATTTATTTCTCTTCGGATATCTTTTTTTGCTTGTATCTCAATCCTACATCAGAACTCCTACGAACATTTTTGTTTATAAAATATGAAATAAGTTTAAAATGGTTATCTTAGACCGCATCTCGCAAAACATAGGCGATGTGACGGACGATAGTGTAATTTTTAAAGTGTGTCGGCCTTGTCGGTCTGACATAGTATCTGGACAGGTAGGGAGGTAGGTAGGTTGAGCTTGTGCTCGGTCGCAGACGATAGAACTGCAGCTCGTCGCAATATGCTGTTCCCAAAGTCAGATTCAATATAAATGTTATGTAAACATAAAAAAATACTTTAGTAGAAGTTCTTTGATTCCTAATGTTTTCGGAAAATGTTTCAGTAGTTCTTTTATTCAGTTTAAGGATAGTACACACAACGTCAAAAGTCTGGGGGTATATAAAATGATAGTGGTTTTTCGTAATGTGGTAAAAGAGTACATGTACTTAGGGAACAAAAAAGACAATAAAAAATTGCAGACTATGAACCTTTACCTTGTGACCAATATTTTTACAAATCTGGTCAGTTTGGCAGTGTATTCAGCCAAGTGTTCCTTTGAACTTTTGTACATTATAATGCCAGGACGTGAAATTTCTGCGTTTACGCGAGCAAGAATGACTGCTTTACATGATGCAGGACATTCTAATCATCAGGTATCATGTTGGGCATTCCTAGATCATCTCTTGTACGAATAGCACACAGATATGAATAATTTGATACAGTGGAAAACAGACCACGTAGTGGACGTTCTCGAGTATCTAATGAAAGGAATATATAGTGCAATATGCTCGTAGACACCGCACATATTCAGCTTCAGCTCTCAGAGCCCACTTTCAAGGTACGTTTCGCCGTTTTATATCGACACCTACTATTCAAAGACGACTCCACAACGCAAATTTACGTGCTAGAAGGCCATTACAGATCCCCACTGTATTTCCAAGGCATCGTGCTGCCCGGATCCAGTGGGCACGAGAGCATAGGAGTTGGCTTTTACGCCAATGGCGGTGGGTCTTATTTACAGACGAAACCAGATTTGGACTGGTTACTGATGACAATCGACAAAGAGGCCTAGATTTCGTCCCTCGGTAAAACTTTTGTAGATGGTTTTTATCTAAAATTAACATAAGCCTCCGTTGACAACCGATGAGTGGAATATTTCTACCACAAAATATCAATCATTCTTGCTGAATCATTTTAGTATAGACACTGTTACCATATTTAAATGTTTCTGTTCTATTTTGTTCGTTTTTTCCGGTGCGTGAATATTTTGTGGGTGAGCCGCCGACCTAACAATCTGGCACACGATCTCGGCGCGAGCGTCCTGTTTATGGATATTATTATGACCGTATTAAGACACGTAACGGCAACCATGGAAAGTGAAATGATACTTCAGACCCCTATTATGTTCATCTTGATAGGAGCTTTATGTTTAATGCTAAAAATTTAGCAAACTAAACGCCTTAATACTTAGATAAATGTACAGTGGGGAAATATTCGTTCTTTAAGGTTTATTAGTTCTTCAGTTTTTGTTGAGAATTATAGGAGTACATACTTATATCTATTATACTTGCGTAAGTAAATAAATCTTGATGAAAATTTTGCTTAATACAAGATTACAATACTAATACCTAATAAATATATTTTTGATTTAGTATTACTTTTTTTTGGGTATGCGTATCTCATAAGTAGATAATTTTAAATATAATTTCGTATTTTAGGGCAAGAAGTGCAATAAACGTTTGCGTCTTTACACTGAGTTTTTGTTAAATTTCTATTATTTAGCTGAGGTCCTATTATACGAGGTGTGGCAATTAAGTTCCGGGAATTTAGTTATAACTCGGAAACTGGCAACACTGCATCGTTCGTCAACGTTTTTCTAGAGAAAATTCCCTCTTTCTTTTAGTTTCAGTCCAAGGTTGAAGTCGATAGCACATTTGGTTTGTGTTTTATGTGTATTTTTTGGATGTAACTATTTTAGTGACGTCGTGAAAATGAGTGACTCAAATTACATGCAACGTGCTGTGATTCAATTTTTAGTGTAATCTGGCGAAAAACCCTCGGAAATTCTTCGAAAATTGCAGATGGTGTATGGAGACGAGTGCATGTCGAAAACACGCGTATTTGAATGGATAAAGCGGTTCAAGAAGTGGCGTGAATCGGTGGAAGACGATCCACGTGAAGGAGCTCCCATCACCTTTCGTACTGACGTGAATGTTGACCATTTGCGTGCACTGATCACGTCTGACCAATGCCTAAGCATTCGTGCGTTGTCTGACGAGTTAAACGTCAACAAAGAAACCGTTCGCAAGATGTTACATGAAAATTTGAATATGCGAAAGATTTGCGCAAAGATGGTGCCAAAAGTTATCTCACCCGTGAACAGAAAGACATGCAAAAATCGATCTGCGATGATTTGTTGTACCGCATTCGGAGTGGCGGTAGAGACTGGATGAGCCGGGTAGTCGCTGGATATTTGAGTATAACCCCGAGACTCGTAAACAAAGCAGTGGGTGGAAAAGGGCGGAGAGCGGCCAACAAAAGCGAGAATGTCAAGTCACGACTGAAGGCAATGTTGATCGTTTTTTTCGATATCCACGGCAACATTCATCGTGAATATGTTCCTGCCGGCCAGACAGTGACTGGACAGTTCTATGTTCGCATCCTGGAACGCCTGCGGACCCGCGTTTTCCGCGTGCGACCCGAACTCGCCGAGAACGGCTGGATCTTGCACCACAACAACGCGCCAGCCCATTACTCGTTCATTCTGCAAGAGTTTTTGGCAAAAACCCACTCTATAGCTCCGATATTGCCCCCTGCATTTTTTTTGTTGTTCCCAAGATAAAGTCGCACCTCAAGGAAACTCATCATGGCGGCGTACAGGAGGTCAAAGAAGCTGTAACCGTGGTGTTGTCTGGAGCTGCAAGAATCAGTATGACTTCCATTTTAAAAACGTTGCATGTTGAATAACACGACCCGCAGCATTTTACACCAATGCAAATTTTATTGTCGATCTTGTCTGTAAGTTTTTTAGTTGATACAAAGATAGTGCAATTACTACAAAAAAACACTTTTTAAATTCCAACTTTGACACCCTGTATCTTTTTTATTATCAACATTTTATTAAGGCAAGTAGGCTTAAATCGTAATATTTTGAAATGAAAAATCTAATATTCCTCCCTGGGACAACCCTGTATGTTGCTGAAAGTCTGGTTAACATACAGACCGCATTTCGAAATAATTTGGTTGGATATGAATCCATAACACGAAAATACAGATTTAATGGAGGAAGCTCGTGAATACCTTCACATTGAAAGTTGCATCACGTACTTTCATTGAATCAATGAATGTCTGATATTTGGGTAATAAAATTTCTTAGTTTAAGATTCTTCTTTTCACTGCATTGCGAATTACACCATACGAAATATTAATGCATGTCGATAAAACTTTAAGCCTCAAAACAATGTTTCATTGCCTAATTGAACCGAACTTTTAATAAATCAGCCAGCAAATTGACGTCTCTCATCTGTTAAACGCTCAGTTACTAATCTCTGTCAAAATGATCGACAATAAGAACAATACGTTGCGCAGTTGCTATTAGCTAAGTGCATTCTGTAAATAATTGACCTTCTGCAAACGTAAGCGTTTACTGATTGTCCGTATTTATCTTGGACAAGGTTCTTAAAATCCAGATAAAGAGATCGAAATTCTTCTCTCGTATAGCAACGGTTTGCACGCTAGTCATACCTCACATTTGCGTGAGAGCGAGAGCACTGGAAATGCCATCTTAATTATCTTTTTGGCTGGTTAAAGACGCAGCGTTATTAAAATAGATATACAGGGTGTCACTGATGTAGCAGTACTAATTATACGTAGTCCGTTTTAGAGATCTACATAAGATAAGTATTATTTAATATAATAATAATATCTCTACCCCTCATTCTAATCACGAGGATTAGCCCAGAAGTCGAAGACTTGTGCGGGAGAGGGGGCGGCATATTATTATTAAGCAGGCCGCATTTGCGCCCAGGAACGACTTACGTTGGTAGGCCCTAACCACCATTCAGTGCAGGAATGAGGGAAACCTGGAAAACCTCATTAATTAGGCGAGTAGTCAAATGTCAACCGGTGTCAATCTCTCACATTGACTCAAGCCAACATTTTTCCACCCTACCATACCCGCAAAGAGGGTGCCAATCTCTCCACGAATATAGCTTATATACGGTCTACCGGCTGCGGGGGTCGAACCCACCGCGATCGAGTCACCTCGATTCAAGTACTGACGCCTTAAACCGCGCGACCACTGATCGATAAAATATGTATTTATTGTTTTTCTTTAGTTTGATTAGGTTTTTGCCACGCATCTGAAAAAATAAAGAGTTATTTTTGAGTTTATCTATCCATAAAATCTCACACTGAAAAAGCAGATAAGTATAAAATAACAAAATTCACATCACTATCGCGCACTTCTGTATTTTTTGCGTTTCGAAAAACTCTCTGTTTTCTTTCTCAAAATAGCAGATATATTATTAAAAATATGTCAAGTTTGATAGTTTAAAATGTGTTTATCTGCTTCCATAGCGATGTAAAATGATACTTATTTTATTGGTATACCCGTGATAAGAATTCAAACCACTTAGGTTATTCGAACAAATGAATAATTCATTATATTTTGTATCAAATAATTTAAGAAACTGCAACTGTAATAAAAATCATTTATCATCTCTATGGAAGCAGAAAAACAAATTTTAAACTGTCAAACTTGACATACGTTTCATATTTTTACTACTATTTTGAGAACGAAAACAGCGAGTTTTTCGAAACGTCAAGTGCGCGATAGTGATGTGATTTGTGTTAGTTTTGACTTATCTGCTTTTTTCAGTGTGAGATTTTTTGGTTAGGCAAACATAGTTTAAAAAATCTATCTTTTTCAGAAGTGTGGCAAAAACGCAATAAAACTAAAGAAAAATCAAAGTGCGACCTATGTAAACTCTAAAAACCTGAAAATGTAATCATTTTTTGCTTTTACCGAGAGAAGTACACATGCAAAAATTATCAAATGGATGTTTACCTTTTTTTGTCAGCTAGTATATATACAGTGTGTCCAATTAAGTCGGCACCATATGGGGAACTTTTTTATTATTGATTTTATGAAAAAAAGTTATTCTTGACAAAAAGTTCTGTATGGCCTATCATATTTCATTTTTTTGCAGTCGTATACGAGGTATGTTGTTATCTTCTGTTTAACTTAATTAATTAAAAATTATTATGATATGTATGCATTAATTATTCTAATGCAATAGCATATTGTTACATAACTTACCAATGAACATAAAGGTTTATCATGTTTTTCAATATAATAAATGTTTTATGATTTGCAAAATTAAATTGTAATTTATTTGTTTATTTTTTAATGGTAGATGGATAATATTGCATATCTGATAGTAGTTTTAAGTTGCAACTAGCGTTTTGACGTTTGCTATAAAAAATTCATTGGTTTCTCAGTCTAGAATGTGATTTAATGTCGATCTCTAGACGTAAATTTTCAATTCTAATACAGAGAAGTTTGTAAAAATAACAATCTGGTTTTTTAGTGGTAGATGAATAATATTGGATATCTGACCGTAGTTTGCAATTAGGATCAACTTTTCTTAATAACGATTGTCGATATTATAAAAAATATAGGTACTTTTACTCTTGAGCAAAATTTACATTTTTCGACATACCACATACGTATAAGACTGCAAAAAAATAAAATATGATTACTTCATTTTGGGTTTTAGGCCATGCAGAACTTTTTGTCAAGAATACCTTTTTCATAAAATCAATAATAAAAAAGTTCCCCATATGGTGCCGACTTAATTGGACACACTGTATATATGTTCACCAACAAATAGTGAAACGTTTTAAAATGGAAGATATGCTCGCACATTGTAATCCATGATTCATGTTTGTGTTGTAAATATAAATAAAACACAAAGTGATCATGTTCCATTAAATGCAACTAAATTGCAATTGATTGTCATGTTTTCGCAAACGTGGATTCTGTAATTTCTACTTCATAAACTTGTAGATTTTATATCAACACCTGAGCACGTATCGATATTGTATTCCGTCCGAGTTCATCGGAAGGTAGCAATTACAATAGACATGATATCGCTTTGATATTATCTTGAAATTCGTACACAAGTCACGTGTCAAAAGTTTACCTTTGACGCCACGCGAAATTCTTTCTCGCTTGTCAAAGAACTTATTGATGCGGTCCTGTATTTTTTATTCATTACATTTTGACGATTTCTGAAACTTCTAGTTGGAATTTTAGTTTGATGTCGCTGCAGCGGACGCGAGTTTAATTTATCAGATATTAATAAAAAATGCGGATTTAAAACAAATGACAAACTACTGTTGTCTTAGGCTACTTAGGCTACTTCTAATCGTAGCAATTTTCAGCAGCAGAGGAGCCTTCCCCCTTCTGAGATTATATATCTTTGCCATTTTTACAAATATTCACTTGTATTAGCTATATACTGGGTGTCTCGCTTAAAAGTCCCCAGTCGAATATCTCGAAAACGGAAAAAGATAAATGATTTCTGATAAAACATTGTCTAGTCCCAATAAATGGTTGTAATTGTGAGGACAAGTCGCATTCCTCTCAGTGCACGTATAAATGTGGTTACAACCTGCAGTGTTACAAGTGAACGTTTGGCTTCACTTTTAATATTGATATATTTTTTTCTATTTTCAGATTAGTTCTTTGTTTTTATTTTTTAATTGAAAGATTACTTAATGTTAATTTCATAAATTATTTTTTAACTCTATAATAAGTGAAATATACTTCCGGCCGCTTTTTTCATCTCCTAATAACTTTATTTTGACAGTGTATCTGTAGCAAAAGAATTATGTGTAAAAATGACAGGCAAATTTAGTTCATAAATTTATTTGTAAATTAAAGCCATGTCCGTTATTTTCTTATGCATAAGTTTTTTTTATGTCAGATAGATTTAATTAGCAAATTAATCAAAACCATAAACCTTTTCCATGACGATAATTTTTCCACTTTTGACACAGAATTGATTTTGTAATTTTTGACATATCCGTCTAATACTAAATGTACCATCAAACTATTGTTTATAAAACGTATACTTGTTTTCCATTTTAAAATAAAAAAATCAAATGGCATTTTAATGTGTAAACCTGTGACTGACTATAACTGAAGCTAGGATAAAAATATTAAAAATTAAATTTCTTAATGTATTATTTGAACATTTTAAATTTTGATTAAAAGGCTATATGAGATATCACAATTATTGTAGTTCAAACGATAACTATATACCTAGCATAACATGTGAGCAATGTGGATTCAGTACATTTTCAGAAACATTATAGAAGCGATCAGTTTTTTTACATATTTGCCCACAAGCGACAAGTTCCAAATGTTAGGTCGGTTTAAACTGTGACTGAATATTTCTTTCATTTCATACAATTTAGAAATAAATAATACATATACATTCCTATTTAAATATGTACGTTATACTTCTGAATATTTATACTTTATTGGTTTTTTGTTTCAGGTAACTTGAGATTTTGATACTACCTTTTCATCGAGTTGTATGTAAGTAGACAAAACTAACGAAACATTAACATATAGTTAAGGATATGTATTTTACCAGTTCAAATTTAAACAGATCTGTTTCACTACATTCTTTAAATATAGGAAAATTTTAATTTTAACTACATAATACGATTTGAATTATTAAATTAAATGTGTCTTTATAAGAAGTCTAGTTATTATTAAATCTTCCATTTATGGGCACTGACTATGACTTACGTTTTGGTTTTTGGCCCCTGTGTGGTACGATATGTTTTGGATTACCATTGGAATGTAAATATTTAGTAGAATCTTTTTGGCTTTATTTTCGAAAAACGTAATACAATCTCATACTTTTTTGTAATTAAGTGACCAGTATTGGGTCATCGTTTGAATGCCAAGGCGACGGTACGTCATCGACGTGACACCGGCCGGCAGCGCCCTGTCATTATTAACAAATTATACTACCAGCATGGTAGATGTAAACAAAGAAAATATGGGCTTTCTCACACGTGAAACATGCCATTCCACGTCAGTCATACTAAAACTTGTTTATTCCACGACTGAAATTACCTTGTCAGCTCGAATAACCTTAAGCGTATGAAGTACAACGGCAAGTGCGCTTCCTTTGAATATTTATTAAGCCGCACGTTATTTGGAACATACCACCATGGTGGTGTGCAGTAATCCGAAACGCCCGGTGTTTACCAAAGCAGTCGCAAGGTTCCCTATAACTGTTATGCCCCAGCATTTAGAACATTATGTAAATTCCTAGCAACTTGGTTACCCACTTCGCCGTTATCACATTGTGAAATCGCGAAACTAGGGGAGATAAGGCCGTTACGTCATTCCGAATGCTAGGCGTTGCTACAGGGCGTTCATTGCTTCCTGAAGTTTATCCGCAAAAACATGTATTATCTATCAAATATTTTGACAGAGAAAAAACGTTGCGAAGGACGTGGAGGAAATTGCATAATTTTTCTAAATATGTACAGAAGAAAGAATGTATTACTTTAATAGAAATGGCATTTGTCCTATACAATGTTACGGTCCCGTTATGATTTACTAACTTTCGAACGCCCTAAATAATATTTATCTGTTAAAATTCACAAAATGTGATACCATATTGAGGAACCAATAAAAACTAAGGTAGTTGAGCTTCTAAATAACTAAAAATGAATGTATGCTCATTTGATTCTCATATGCCAAATCATACCATTGCCTAATGAATTTGAGTTGTAAATTGCTTTATTATTATTTCTTTTCATGAACTCTTCTTCCTCCTTAAAATTCTGGCCCTCAACCTATTTACAATCTGTTATTTGTTTTATCTTTACAAAATAAAACTTTCCAACCTCTGTCCTTCTTCTATGGTTTTTGCTCCGGATACGAAAAAACGTGTCCTGCTTGTCATTGAATGAATAGTCTTGAAAGACTGCACACTGTTGTGGATTTTATATTTGAGAAGAATAAAAATTGGGATTATTTGTGCTGATTGATATCCGAGAAGAATTTCCTGCAGTTTGGGATTCATAGCAACTAATAATTCTCGATTAAACGACAGAGTACCTCTTTAAGGCCGCCTAATATCGCAAAGGTATGGTACTGGCATTTTTATAGTCAAGCGATAACTTCTTACTCGTACCGAGCTATAGCAAAACATTCATTTTTAGGCCTTTTCCCGTTTATGGGCATAAATTGTGCTGCATATCTCCCACTCCATACTGCTTTATCAACTGCCTCCTCCTGTCATGCCCGCTGCTTGTGGCTGAGATAATTACTAGAGAAGTTTCACTACTACCTCACCTCGACAACCTCCACGTGGTCCGGGCCACCAGGTCTCGAACGGGACGTTATCATCCTCCTTCACTGCCAGATACGGCTCCGGAGGATTCCACTCAAGTCACCAACTTGATGCATGCCTATAAAAACCCATAAACTTAGTGGTTTCCTAAAAATATATTTATAAATTAATTAACTTATTTATACCTACAGTATTCAACGAGTTCTATGTTGAATCATTTACCCATTTACCACTAAGGTATATTTAGTAGCCTATTTTGCGTATATATACCAAAAGGACTGAAATAGATTGTACTGGCTTGTGTCCACTCTATATATAGTACTGTGTCCAGTATTTTGGGTAATTTTAGAATCATATACCAATTTTAAATAGTCTAAATAAACAAGCATCGCCTTAGTTTAGAAATAATAACATTCTGTTATATTAATAAAATCTGTCAGCTTCACTAACTGGTAGCTAGAGCCGTATTCAACTTTTGCCAAGGTCTACCTGAACCAATGCAATAATACTGTAAAAATTAATCATTCAACTATATTATTTACAAATATAGATATTGTCTATTTGTCTACTGAATTCTTGATTTATTTTCTTTTGTTATCGTCTGTCTTGTTTTGTGTAGGTGATATCGTAACCTTGGTGGTTTATAACCAGGGATCGAGACGGGCATTCCACCCCCAATCTCTGACTGAGCTATCGGCTAAATCCCTGACTCAAGCCCCGATCGTCATACAGGAGGTTACCATATCACCTGGCCCGTCTCCTTTTTTTTCTGCTTGTTGCGTGCTTACCACCGACCGTAGCAACAATTTCGTGGAAAAGTAAGCCTAAACAGTGTATTTAAAAATTTAGTCTGGTCACGCCCCCACAAAACGATCGCCGCCAAAGCGTAGACATGTGACGTCAAACGCCGTTCACACGTGTATACCTAAACAACAGTGTGCTTTAGCTCATATTTTTATACGATTTCCATACTTCCGGACATCACATACGTTAAAATAAGAGTTAATTTGTCATTTGTGATTATATTCTGTTTTTGTGTTAAATAGACATTGGTATTGAATAAAGTTGCAAAATACACTCGTAATATGGGCACAGAAAGTCCGTCTCACCGGGTAAATGGAAGAAGTATTACATTATGCCATTATGTACGAATACAGCATACAACGCTTAATGAAAAATACTAGAAAGGTGGCAAGTCGGCTATCGTCGACTTAACCTTTCTTCGCATCACCGCCGCTGCGTAGTGCCTTTTACTTAATTGCCATTACTGCGCGCGGCTCTAGCCTACGTGAGTTTGGCTGAACTCTCTATGGTGGGGAAAATCCGGCGCTCTATAATTTAGAAGAGTGGTTGGCATACTTTCTAGATACTTCAAATTTACAGTTTTTGGTATTTGCCGGCCTCCAGTCGGTCCATTTTTCCAAATTTCCTACGTTTCATTCCGCGATGTCACCGCCGGAGCATACATTTGACATTTCCGTGATTTTGGTCGGCGGTGCGCCTCGTAGTTGACTGAAACTTAAGCTTCGTTATAAAATCGAATTTTAAACCCAGACCCAAGGCATGCTGGACATTTTAGAAGATTCAAATTTAAAGTTTTGTATATATAATATTTTGTAGAAATAGATGTAGGAATACATAAAAACCTCGAATTTCCAATGCTCGTCGACGTTTCTCGATTATTCTTCAAGGGTAGCCATTTGTCTTGCGTCTCGCTCCCACACAGAATCTTAAATTAGGCGCGAGGACCCACCAGAAAAACGGAAATTTAGCTAGGAAAACGCGAAAAAATCGGCATCAAAATACGCCGTAGGCAATCTAGAAAGACGGCGAAAGGCGTAGCGTTTAGCCGTTTGGCGCTGCACGGCTCTCAAAAAAGCCTTTGTGGCGATAAAATGGGCAGTTTTCGAGTCAAATGTGGAAGTGAAAGTTACCTAAAGCTTTTAATATACATGTATAAGGATTTCACAGTGCCAAAAAATTAAAAAAAAAAGTGGTGTAGAGCCATGAAACGCGACGAAAGGATTCATTCATTCTCTGTTTGTAAGGACCATTTTAATGTAAATTTAATTAGAAATGCAGGTAGGTTTAAGTTCATCGAACAAATTAAAATGTAAAGTTGTAAAGAATCAATTAAACTGTTCTAGCTACTAGAATATAAAGCAAATATGTACAGCATACATGTTTTCTCATTATTGTGTTCAGTGCTTCATTCCAATTCCAAATAACTGTATTTGCTTCTACCATTTACATGATGTAAAATGCTATTTGATACAATTTTGGGTCATATGTTGCTTAAGGGCGCCGTATTCCTGAAAAAGTGTTTTCTACAAATATAAATAATTTTAGACATTTAAGAACTGAATAATATAGAGTTTAGCAAATAACAAGGATATTATTTCATGCCACCTGCAAATATTCAAAGGTACCGAGGTAAAATCAATATTTTTAACATCAGAAAGCGATCTATCAATGAATTTTGGTTACAGAAATCTTTCAAAATACGTATTTTTTAAATTCAACTAATGTAAATATTGTTATAACATAAACTTACATAGTTCTGCATATAAGATTGTTCACTTTTGTTTATAAGTATGTGAAAATAATTGTTAAAATGTGGGGTTAGAATAGCGAAATTATGTGTGTCATATAAATGCATTTTAAAAGTTATTACATTATTTGAGGAAACTTTAAATAGTAAAAGTGGATAAACAAAACATCAATAATTCTATTTTTGATATTACTTTTGCTCTACGAGTTTTATTTTCGAGATTTCAGTACCTAAAAACACCACAAATTTGATCATTTTACGGCGAGAGATACGGGCACCTTAATCAAATTTGTTTTTTACGTTTTCAGGTACCTATTTGTGGGAACGTTATTTGAGTATTATGAATTTAAAACGAAATGAATTGAAAATATTGAACGGTACGGTGTTAATTATACTTCAATTTTGTAAATTTATAAACGACTTTGTTCATACATAGTTTTAAATATTTTGGCTATAACAATCTGTCGCTTTTCAAATTTCTACGTCCATTCCATTAAATAATGTACAGGTATTTAACATTAATTTGAACAACGTCATTGGATTTGTAAATATAAAAGGAGATTGCTGATCGACTCGATAGACAATTGGTAAATGACATAAACATGCGTTGTTTTTAGTTGCCATGTTCAGAACATGCTGTACTAACACTTTGACTTTTGCGAAAGTATGGAATCTGATAAAATATATATGTATGAGCTAGTTATTCGCCTAATTGAATTTCATAGTTTTTGATTCAAATAAACTTGAGTACATTTTACTAAAAGTTTTATTGATATAAGTTTGTTAGTTTGGAACAATCTAACAATGTTCTGAACCTAGCGATCGAACACGCATATTGAGTTTCTGGATTCTGCGCGTGCATTGAACGTTTCTGTAAATAATGCACTGATTTTCACAGTTGGAGTTAACAGTGTAATTTAATTCTTATTAAAGAAGGCAGATTACAGCTATTGGAATTAATTCAGCCAATGTGAGCAAATAATACCTCTGTAGGCATTCCGATATTTAAATTAATAAAGTATACTTAATTATATATCTGATGAAAGAATGGAAGAAATAAAGTACGCAATAAATTATGCAATATGTATTTGAAATTCAGTATATACGAGTTCGTGTCCTTTTTTTGTAAATGTTTTCCTTTATGTGTAGTTTTGCATCAAAATATTTCGCTTATGACTATGCCTTACTGAGCCAAGTACAGATCTATAATTAATTTGATAATGATTACCGCCTTGGAACACCCAGTATAGTGATCAAATTTGCAAACACTCCCGTCTTGTGGTGCTGCTACAACATGCAGAATTAATATTAATTAGGTGCTGAAGTATAAGAATACATAATGAAATGCTTATGTAACAAGGTACCGACATGGGTGGAAGTTGTACGCATATTGTAAATGTATGGAAACATCATATTTCTAGAAGTGCATAATTAAATTATAAAATATTCATAGAAATTGTACCGCATTTATATTAATTGTATAGTATTTATTTAAGCCCACTGAACTGTGTGGTATTAGTGGCACTTATTTAATTTTGCTGTTCAATATTCACCAAGGTTATTAAGCTAATGCTGATTATAAGCCTTATAAGAATTCGGTGTACAGAACTTCCTAATAATCCAGTTTCTCGAAATAAACGTTTAGTACTTATTTGCGGTTCATATTCAATTGTTTGAAAAATATTTTCTTCATCTTGTATCCTTATTACAGTAGGACGTTCTCGGATATTATTGAAAACCTTTTCTTTCTCTCGAGCTCGTCTCTCAACATTAGAAAATGTTGCTCTATAGGGAATCATTCAATTTGTAAATCTCCTACGATATTTATCCACACTTCTACAGTTTTAAAAACAGAGTCTACTACTGACTTTGATTTCTATTAAAATTTTTCATTTTTTCTAGAAAACCTTAAAGTTTTTTAATAAGTATTTAATTATTATCGCTAAATATTTAACCACTTTTTAGTTATATTTTCGAAAGATGTATTTATTGCTTGAATACGGAAATCATTGCCAGTTCAGTTTTCCGTCTTTAAAGTTGTGGAACGATGAGTATTCAAAAATTATAATTAATTTCACTTCTTTATTCATCTCATCTCGTGTTTGATGCTATGACAAACGTCATCGCAGCCCATTTCCCTGTACGACTCCATTGGGGCATAATATTGTTAATATTTCGTATTTAATGGCTTTAATAAAAGGTTAAATTGTTGTTTGTATGCCATTACCGCCCATAATGTATATTATGCTAGGCTCCTCTAACAGCGAAGTTGCAGCAGTTCTGTTAGAGTTTTATCACATTTAAATGTAAATGAGGCATAACACGGTGTAATGTCACTTATGCGAGCGTGGGAATGTCTCTCGTGATCTGGCCGCAAATGGTTTAGGCGGGAGAGACCGTTGATCGAGACATTAATATTGTAAATGGTACGAAAGGGTAGTTGAAGGTGTTGAAGCAGTTTGAGGATATCAAATGATACGTCTAATCGTCCCCATTGAGTTAAAAGTTATACAGGTAGAGGACGATACTGTCCAATTTCTAATATGAGCTTCCTGATTTTCATTGTAGAGGGTTATTGTTAACTATGTTTAAACAAAAATTACTTAAGAATTATCAAATTGTTTTATCGCACGAGAAAAATGTTTTGATATTTTATTCTCAACTAATTGAAAGCTATATTTTGAATATTCCCAGAAACTACATAAAATGAAATATTGACTTTGCCTCACTCTCAGAAAATTGCAATGTTGTGTATTCAATTTTCGTATTCGCAAGATCTGATAAATACAGAGAATTGTAAAAAAATATTTCTTCCTTCAGGAATTTAGCTCTGCTTGTTTGTGGAAAAATCATTTCCATAAAATAAAGTAAACATTGGAAATTCAGAAAAAGCTGACTTTTTTGCACTAGTAAAATTCTCTTCTCGTATAAGATACGACAAAATTTTGGTAAGAAAAGCTTTTCAAGAGAAAAAGTTGAACAAGTTTCCAAAATGCAGTAGACAATTTCAGGCAATTTGGCCTACTTTGATTTTTTTTAATTCGAATATTATTACGAAAAGTTGCTGAGCAAGTTGTAAAATATAAATGCTCTAGTAGTAGCGTCCTTTTTGTTATGAGATAAAATGTTATTTAAAAAATGAAATAGGTAATCGGCAATCCAAGTTGTTTTGGTGAGCGGGAGTCATTGTGAATATTGTGATATACTCGGTGGACGTTTTGTCTAGCTAGAGTATACGTTTGTTTACCTCGCTCTTGCTCCCCCCTCTCTCTCTCTCACTTCCCCTTCCCTCTCCCTTTCTACCCTTTCTCTCTCTCTCCCTCCGTCCTTCTATCTCCACCTGCCTCCCTACCACCCCAATTTTATTGGAGTAAAGCTCTTGCCGTTTTATATTACTTCATTTTTTTCTGCCATATAAGGGAAAAGACCAACATATACATATAGGTAACGGTGTACGGGACTGGCCATAAACATTTTTTCATCAGAAGTCAAATTTAATTTTAACTTTAAATGTTTGTTGTATAATATGCAATATGTGGGTCTTTTTTCAACTAATATTAAATACATTATTAAGGAAAACTATGGTTAAGGATTTTGTCAACGGGCTGACCGAACCTTATTTAAAAAAAAACCTTTTGCATTAATAAGATAAAGTTTCAAATAATAAAATACATATATAAACATCTGCAAATTTTTAAAATACGAAAAAGCAGTCACATTCTATCAGAACCTGTCAGTAGCTTTGTGCGCACAAGAATCTGAAGACGAAGATTAGTCATATAAAAACTATTTACAAATATATACCTAATCATAGACGTAGCCAGGGGGGCTTATACAAAAAATATATATAAGAAAAACTATTTCATCCTCACATTCGGATCAAACTCGAATGAATTTTAGTGGACTATGTTCCAACTGTTGAGAAGGTCCTCTCCGATTTTAACTTGCAGGAGAAATTGATAAAAAATCGTCGGATAGACCATTTTTATATACTTCCGTTTCTTTGGTTAAAGTAGACAATAACGAAACTTTCGTATTTGAACTTGAATCTGGCTAAAATGGCTACATAGACTCTTTCAGACCTTGCTTTTATGTACTGAACAAAGCCATATTAAAAATATCTATATGTAAAACAGTTATTACATTGTAAAAATGTGATCAATGTTCAATTTTTAGATCTGGTCACTAAATTAAATATAATATCGGTGTATTAATTAATTATCGTACTCGCATTTCACATTAGACCGCACGTATCTATAAAATTAACAAGTTCAATTCCGAAAATCCCGGAAACCAAGCTGGCGGCATCACGGGATTTTTGGGACTGAAAATTATCAGAATCCCGTAATCCCGAATTTTTGGGATCCCAACCCTATACCATACACTTTCTTCAATAAACTGGCTCTCGGTTTCCTCCTCCCCCAGGAAAATTCCTGGCTCCGCCCATGTACCTAATGTCATATGTGTGTCGGCTTGGTAGAGAAAGGGCCCATTTTTTTCATTTTTAAATATTTTTATTCACTCTTTCATATAATATTTATGAAACAATTCTACAATAAAAGGTGTTTTAGACGCCTTATCCTAAGTTAATGCATTATGTATGGTGGTTTTTGTGTACAGTTTACCTGTTCCAAGACATATTCAGTTATATGTCTCTCCTAGTAAAGTTTGCTTATTGAAAATTGGGCCCCTTTTCATCTAAGCTATCCAAATGCACTTTAAGATAAAATGCAAATAAGCAGTTTTGATTCCTTTGTTGTGTATACATTTTGTGTAAGCCGATGATTAGTGAAATAAATACGGTAACCCAGCTGGGACGGGACGGGAATCGACGCCATGCCGGGCCCTTTGTTGTCGGTGGGGCCGCGCCTGGCACGAGCCAAACACAACGGCGGGTCGCGCGGCCTCGTCCTTTACCTACCTCGTAAATTTCGGCCGTGTCCGCAACATACCGTACTTCCTGTATTTATGTGCACGTACCCGCTGCCATACTCGGAATGGCTTTATTTGCCTATCGATTACGCGGCCACCCGCGTAATGTCCAATCTGCTTGGCGAATGAGGTACCAGCTACCCGACGAAACATACTTACATATCTTTTGAATTATAGACGAGGACGTGAGTGCACATTCACTCATTCACGTTCATTTTTAAACCAATCACGTCAGTATGTGCGAGTAACTAATAAATGAACTCATGAATGCCCAAGTAGTTTATAAATTACTTCTGTAAAATTATTTTTTGATGTGGACATACAGATACAGTACTACCTACGTACAACATTTATTTACTATGCCTTCCTATAAATCAGTGCATATAAAAAAAGTAGATTTATCAGGGAATATTTAAATCATCACGTATTTTCAAAGTTTCTAAATATATTCATATTCAAAACTTAAGTATTTTTACTGGTTAAAATAAAAAATTAAGGCTTCCGTGAGTGAGCCAGACTATATTTCGAGAAACTATAAAAGATTCTTTAGCCCCCGCTGGAAGTATAGTGACTCTACTTTCGATTTCCAGGAACTATAAACGAAATGAAAACTACTACAAACAACTACAAACTATGTTTTAGTCTCCGTTTGAAGTATAGTGACTCTACTTTCGATTTCGAGAAACTAGAAACGAAATGAAGGTTACTACAAACAATTCTTTAGCCTCCGCTAGTGAATCTACTTTGGATTCTGAGGAACTACGAGCTAAATTAAAGTTACTACTAACTATTTTTAGCCTCCGTTTGAGGTATAGTGACTCTACTTTAGATTTCGATGTATTACAAATGAAATGAAGGTTACTACAAACAACTACAATCTATAATCTTTAGAGATTGTAGTTCACAAAGAAAAAAATTGAATTTTTCTCGGGTGCCAGGTTAACATAACCCTTCAAACGATTCTTTGGCCTCCACTTGAGGTATTGACTTTACTTTAGATTTCGAGGAACTACAAACGAAATGAAGGTTACTACAAAGAACTACAAACTGAGTTACCAACAATTGTTTAGCCTGCGCTGGAAGTATTATGGCTGTACTTCAGATTTCGAGGAGTTACAAATGAAATGAAGGTGCTACAAACAATTATTTAGCCTCTGCTTGAAATATAGTAACTCTACTTTAAATTTTGAGGAACTACAAACTACTACGATTATGTAGCTTTCGGTTGAAGTATATTTTCTCTAGGTTAAATCTAGTCAAAGCCCGACAAAATTATAGTATTTTCTTTTTCAAAATTGTTACTTGTCTACCAATAAGCAAATCAAAGTGATAAGTTACTGTTTAGTATATGCATTTAAAATAAGAATGGTTTCATATATTTTACACATGAAAATATATTAAAATTAGCTCAAACTTTTTTCCCTTGCTACTACAAACGAAATTTCGCATAGTCTAGTTTTCATCATTTTCTTTTTTTTTTCTTTGCCATTATTTATTGCTCGATGTAACACTACTCACAGACACTCTTGTGAATGAACTACATACTTCAACCGCTCATACAAGTTTTTTATCATCCGATGTTCCTCACTTATTAGATTAGGGCGTTTACGATTTTGAGAACACGCTGTAGAGCTTGAATTATTCATCATTCTTAAGAACAGAAAGTCACTAATAAATTAATTACAATAACAATTAAATTAACGGAAAGATATACCGGAAATTTGTCCACGCGTACACCCTTGACAGCGCGGCGGATGGAACAATTGAAACCATCTATTCTTCATAACCAATAGAAGTCGAACATTCTGATGTGGGGCATGCGTATTTGCTGCAGCAGAAACTGTGTAATCGGGTATGCCCTGCCAGATATGCGAAACATAACTTCAAAACAATTTTATAGAAAAATACTCTTTATGTTGACTGCTATAAATTTTGAGCGGGTTTATAACATGAATCACTCTACTATTTTGAAACCCGACTATAGAATGAGAGTTATTGAACAACTTGTATAATACCACTGGCTTTTTTTCTCACGGTGCGTACTTATTAAAAATCCATTCAGTACTAGCCAGGCTGTCATTATACCTCACCTACTTAATAAACGACCAATCCGTACGCTATATGTATAATGATAGTAATACATTCCTTATCACATATTTATTTGCCGTCACTTAGTGAGACACGGAGTGGTGGGGAAGAGAAGGAATAATTAAAATTAAATGACGAGATACGCCATCCTGTTCGTCGCATGCAGGTAATGTCGACTGCATTGTGTTTTAAATTGCTGGTTTGGCTTTTTTGTAGGGACGTTGTTATTGAAAACGTGGAGTGAATTTTTAAAAGTGAAAGTTTAAATAAAAGAGAACCCACAAAATCCGATTTATCCGAGGACCATGCTGACTGACGAATGAAATTGATGCCGAGTTTAATCCTGTTATTTTTAACTTGTTTTTTTGCTGTTCGAAACGAACGCACTGATTTGAGTTAAATAAAATTTCGTATTTAATGAAATATCAGATTTTTAAATAATTTTTTCATGCCCAGAGCTAGTGTTTAGAGCTCTTGCAGCCAAAAAAAATTGTGAAAATAAAGGACAATCAAGAAATTTGCTGATACAACAACTCACTTTGTTAACAATGTAAAAACAATTTCTAGCGGTTATAAAAAAGTTACCAGTAGAGTAAAGTTATATTTTACTGATAGTATGCTAACATTATTGGTGCTAAAGATAAATGACATGGTTTATTTTTAACACTTTTTATTTTACTTTTAACAATGTTACTGTTTACTTGAACATAATAGAAAACAAATGAGTTCATAACCAATCTCATTAGTAGCTGTACTTGGCAGTAATTATTTTTATGAAACTTGCATTCGGGTAAGAAGCAATGTTATCCGCTGAAGTTTTGGACAAAATTTGGCCCGCGATGTTCTTCTTGTTTTCTAAAGAGTCTTCTATATACTCTTCGCTGCTGTACTGGACTTCCATCCATGTATCTTAACTGTACTGAGATTAGTACCAGAGTCTGCCAACAAACTAACCGAAAATCGTCGGCGGCAATGTCCAATATAAAGGTGAGAATCAGGCAAATTTTGAAATTCAGCCATCTTACCAAATGTGTTGATTCCAACTGCAGTGGTGGCATATTTAATCTTGATGGATTTTATGATTTTATCCTTGTCTATCGCACGGATTTCTATACTTTACTTTGTCGCTCTCATGGACCATCGCCGTTTTCGAATCGTATATACGTTCTACCGGCTGCGGGGGTCGAACCTACAACGATCTAGTCACCTCGATTCAAGTACTGACGCCTGAAACCGCGTGACCACTGACCGATCAAATAAATGTTTATAAAATCAATTTTTTTATTTATCTTTTTGATGTTGAAAGTTGTTTAACCAATATTTCCCTTTTTTTTTTCAATCGATTTAGTTAGAAATAGCCAATTATATAAAATACCAAAAGATGCTACAAATAAATAGTTAGTTATAGGCAGCATAAGCTGGAATCCAGGTTTTGGTGATAGTTGTTCTTAGTTTGACATTTAAATACAGTTTATTTCTCCTCTAAGGGCAATAAAAATGAAGCAGAAACTTATTCTATTCCTGGTATTTCATTTCCATCATAAATAAGATCTGTCGCTTTATGGTTGTTGATTTCAAAAGTTGTCGACGGCTGTAAAAAAGTTTCCGAATACGTTACATGTTGGAAATAAAAAATTACAGGTTTTTTTATTCGCCTTTTAGCAAAAGAGTATACTTATGCTGTACGGGGTACAATGGCTTCAGAAACTTTTTTATTAGTGTCTTCAGTATTGCTAAATTACACGTATCATGTTAATACAGCGTTTATTGCGACTTTGAGAAAACTGCCAGTTTTGAGTGTGAATATGGACGTTATTTTATTTTTAACGCATGATGGGTTATATGGTTTATCTCATCGATATAAGGGAATAATAAAACGGCATATCAATTTTAAATTATTATTTCCCAGTAGGGGCCACAAGGAGGTAGGAGCTTTCTCTGCCAGGAATGGGTAGGGTAAGGATACATAATAGAGAGAAAAAGATAACCAATAACTTCGAAACAGAAAACAATTACAAAAAAAAATATTTTTTGGATATATTTACCTATATCCAAGTGATATAGATACAATATACAGGGTGTTCCAGAATGATGGTCAAATATTTTACTAGTGTGTTCCACAAGCCATTTCAGGGGGGATCTTCATATACAATTTTTCAATTTGGGTCCTCCCTGTTGAGATATTCAAGTCTCAAAATGACGGAAAAAAAAAGTTTTTTTATTTTTTCTTAAAAACTGTTGTATTTAGAAATTTCAATTTTGGTACACATTATCAGCTAGTCAAAGGCTATTTTGTGTGGTGTCTATTCCTTAGCTCATGTTTCTGGAGGGCGGGAATAAGCAACCCCTAGATTTATTTCTTTCAGAACTTTTCCTGCAATGGCCGATTTCAACAAAAGTTTTTTTTAAAATACTTCACCTAATTTTACTACTTTTTTCCCTCTTGTAATTTTTTCATGCA
This sequence comes from Monochamus saltuarius, assembly GCA_025584915.1. Taxonomy (NCBI): domain Eukaryota; kingdom Metazoa; phylum Arthropoda; class Insecta; order Coleoptera; family Cerambycidae; genus Monochamus; species Monochamus saltuarius. Next base: position 8,502,881 of record CM046723.1, on the reverse strand, counting down.
ACCAATAGTTTGCGCGGAAAAAAATAAAAATAATTTTCCTTACTCTAAACATCGTTTCGTCACCGGTTACTGATAACCGCAGTGGCGGTTGCTATGATGATCTTTCTCTGTTGTCTTATGAAACAAATCAGTCTGGACAGTTTTTGTAAATATTTGTAAACAACTGACTCTTCCGTACAAATATTAGCGAAGAAATTGATGGAATATGCATACGGGAGGATTGGCAACAGTTATAGGAATACCTTTGTTTAGATATATTATATCTTCGATATAATTACAATTAGTCAAATTTTATATAGTTGATTACAAAATGTTGCTGGTTTACGAAGCCGACAATTCAGATTTCCAGCTGTATTTTAATAAGTAAGGAAACATGATGAAACAGCATTGTTAGATTTATTTATGTAGGGACATCTATGCTTACAAATATCCAGCTTCTGTCCAATTTCCATAATTTACGAACAGGGGGATAGAAAATAATGCACATGCCGCAGTCAAAGCCCAGCCTCATTTGCCGCCTAACCGTTGAGAGCCAGTCGAATCTCCATAGAAAGGAGGTGTATATTCAGAAGCAGAAGCGGCTCTCAAGAAAATTCCTCGTAATACGCCTTAAGCTCCTTATATTTCAACATGGAAAACGTTTATGAACAAGTAAAACATTTACAATAACTCAAATATTACATTTTGAATTGTTTCTTAAGTAACCAATACGTCAATTAATATTGTAGTTCTGGAGCTATATTGAATGTCGAAAATATAAAAAATTGTAAATTCTTATCATGCTTAATAAAATAGCTATTTTGTCTAGAAACATACGAGTGTCTTCAATTTAATTGACACAGAAAACCATTGGATCAGTCAGTAGTCTTATACATGTACCATGATTGTTCCAGTTATAGAGAACCAGAAAATGTCAAGGAATTTTCTAATCTTCAGAGAAATAACGAAATTTTTGAGAATTTTTGTATGCTGCCCTGAAAATGAGCTTTCCACTCTATTAAAATAAAATTTCCTGCCTTGTCGATCCTTGCATAAGGGCGTATCTCAGTTTCAGGAGAGCCTTTCAAAGTTTTATAGATGTAAAAATTTCGTTTAAAAAAACTATTATACGTAAAGTAGTACTTTAACGGTAGGAGTAGATAAAATGATAATTTAACACTAAAGATAAAGATCTTTATTTTTTTAAGTACTTATAGCCATTAATTTGTAATCATTTTAAATATTAATATTACAATTAACATTCCTATAAATTTGCATGGGAAGGGAAGAATCCGACTAGAATACCGATGTAGTGGCGTGCCAATGGTCTGATTTTCCACGCTGTTAAGTATGTTTGTCTGCTACGGAAGAAGGCTTCCACCAAACTGTCTTACCGTTACCAAGAGTTTGTTCCAACACAGCAAGAATCGATTCCGAACCGTCCAGAACTAGTTAGTCAGTTCAGTTGTTAATGTACTCTCGGTGAATGCGATGTAAGACGGTGTTGGTGAAACATCTCTCACGGTTCTGAACCAGTTCTCGACGTCTGCTGGAATAGACCTCAAGTAAGATGCAGAACTGGGGAAGCAATGTCTAGTATACGTTTCTGGATTTGACAGCTTCAAAAACTCTATCTTCTGTGGAATTTTATAAGCGATGTTTATTCTCAGGTTGAAAGTGCATTTGTTCTGTCGATAATTGATGATTAATTTGTTATGGGGTCTGCCTTTTTTTTTGTTTTGGTGTCGAAAAGAGAGACGAGCATTACACATTGTCGGTCGTCAATGCTTCCAACTTCTAATCTGTACCATCCAGTTTTACCTTGACAAGGAGATACTCACCTCTAAAAATTTTGTTTTTTGGTTTGTAACCACTAGTTGATTGTTTTAGGAAAGCTAGAAGCTTACTGTATCTACAAACAAAAGTTGAGACTACGTGATTTTAAGCAACTCCAGTTCATCCTTACCTTGAAATCGATGTTTTCATTCGCCAGTTTGATACTTTTTAGTATTGAATGAATAATACGACCACAAACTCTAAGGCTGCATTTCCTTTGATTTTTCTGTTGCATTCTTCTATTTTTGAAATTTGTTATGTTTATTTCTGTTCAAAAGTTAATCAAGATTTTGATGGTATTGACTTGGATATGGCCTCTGACGCCTCAGACGAAATATCCAATAGTAATAACTCCACTTTTATCGTGTTATCAGACATTTCTGCTTCCAACAACCACACAAAATGACACCAAGGAAGAAACGAATGTTGACACCACAATTACCGCACTCCATGCAACCTAAAGAGATAACTTTGTTTAATCATCAAATTCTATAAAAACCAATGCTAACCATATAAAAGTTTCTCTGATTTAATTAAAATTGCTTCAAATAATTTCTAAAAATGTTTCTTCATACTAAAAGCGTTATAGAAAAAAACCACCACGATAAAATTTTATTACAAACAAAATTTGGATGTGCTTTTTTTCATAAAAATTATGTAAGAGGGGTTTCACCCATTCAACATATAGGTAGTCTTTAAAATGTATAAATGTGCTGAGTTTTAATTAAATAAATCTTCATTAATTTTTTTTTCAGTCTAATATCCAGAGCTTTTGAGGGCCATGTATACAGGGTGAGTCAGAAAGAATAGGTCAACACTAAGCTGGGGACACCTAAACAAGAGTACATTTTTTATAGAGAATTATTGCGACATTTCAGAATAAAATTTAAACCTTGAACACTCTGTACTTCTTAAACCAGCGATATTCTTATAAGGCATTATGAGCTCAAATATAATATTTTCTTGTCTAGATCTCCAGCTTAGTGTTGACCCATTCTTTCTCACTTACTCTGTATATGAACTTTTTGTCTTAAAATCACTTTTTTATAATCAATTAATTCATCCTGACACTCCGTAACACAGATAGTCATTCTGCAAGTATTTAAATCGTGAAAGAAAAGAATCGTGGAATACGACCAATAGCAAACTGTTGTTAATTAGTCAAAAAAGGGTAGAATTATAATTAAAAACCGTACCCTAAAGTTCTGATGTCAATGTAGACATTGTAAAAATGCCATTTAATCAAAAATATACAGCTTTAATATATTATAACGGTAAAAAATATAGTTTTGTGGTTCATTATTCTCTTTATTGAAATTTTACCACCATTTTCAAAAACTATTATGACTAATTATATTTGTTAGAAATAGAACAGACTGGAATCGTTCTATAAGACCTGCTAAAATGATTCCCTTTGTAGGTATCTTTATTTTTCCACTTAGTTTATCCAAAGCAGTAATGCCGGTTTCAATGCTTTTACGTATAGAGACACTTGGTTGTTGCCCGACTGCCTTTATTGCATCTCTCCTATAACAAGAGAGCCATCGGATCCGGGCTAGCATTTCTCCTTGCATCCGACAGCGCCTTGATAGCATCGAATGGCGCCTGGACGACGCTATCCCATTCGCAATTTGAGAGGAATCCGACTCGGAGAATTCGCCTCGCTTTAGTACATGCACTGGGAGAGCCATCGTCGTCGACGATGTGCCGCCGCCTTGCAAGGCTAGAACGCCATTTAATTATTGCGACCCCCGGCTAACTAGAGCCAGTGGGAATGTGCCCTCCTTCCCCTTTGTATATACAGGGTGGTTGAGTCATAATGTCATTGATTTTAAGAGGAGAGAGGGAAAAATGAGTAGAAACGATGACGCTATTAAAAAATTTGAAATGCACTTGGTGAATAAAATTATTTTCAAATCATTATTTAAATCCCTTTTCAAACTGTCACTGACCGATGCATACAGCTCCAAAATTCACTCGAGTACCGCCTAGTACTAGACATCCATACATTAGCTTGACTACTTACTATCTAATGTCAATATTTCCATGTAATGAAATCTACTTTCAACTTTTGTCATAAGGTGTTAATTGTCCAGTCACCTATAGAGATCTACGTCTGTATCTCGATGAAGTCGAAGAAAGTGTAAATAAGCAACCAACAGTACAATCCCAAAGTTAAAATAAATCTGTAAACATTCCCGTATTTTTTCGTAATAGTAATAAGCCTTGTCCCCATGGACACGGAATTCGTGAAAATTGTCACGAATTTCGCAGATTTTGATTGAAATTGTTAATGGCGGGAAAGTGTCAATTTTTCATGAATTTCGCATAGAAATATTGGGCCTGTTCCAACTGTCGTCGACAACTAGTTCAGAACTATCAGAAAAGTTTGACCAACTCCGTCTTATGTCGGATTCGCCGAAAATACATTATCAATTAAACTGACTGAATAGTTCTGGACGGTTCGGAATCGAATTTTGCTGTTGTTGGAACAAACCCATTGTCGTTATTTTCAGCATGTATGTGGATTAATAAGTTTAACTGGAGCTTCTGACATCTACCATAACAGTCAATGATGAAAATGTTAGAAAATACTTATTGAAGTTGATAAAATTCGCTAAAAGTATAGACTTTTCCGGAAGCTTGCCGGAATTCTGCATTTTGCTTTCGCCTTGAAATTGTCGAAAAAGTGTCTTTCTAACGTTCTGTGTGTGTATTTATTTTTTTTTTTTGATTTTTCTGGATTTCATACATATACGTGTTAGCGGCTAATAATCTATGAAACATTTAGCTGTAATGTGGCAACGCAGGTGAGACGTTGCTCGTCATACGTCGTGGACTAAGTGCAGTATTCTATTTGCATATAATGGTAAACCTGAACTCTCGCAAATTACTGCCATCATTATATTATTATACTCGTCGAGTAATATACTATTTTTCACAATCGAAAATAATTCTGCATTTTTCTTTCACTGTAAAAGTATAAAGTACTCGTATATCTTATTCCAGTCAATTTAAACTATATATGCGGAATATCGACTTCAATTTGTTGTTACCGTTATTATTATTATGTTATTTAATGTTACCTTTTGCAAATGTCTACTTGGTGACTTGTATCAGCTTGTGTGCCCAAGAATAGGTGTGGAAGATTTGATTTTGTGCAGTAAAGATTTGAGATCCTCCTACTAGAAATGTTCAGTATTATTTAGTTGATGAAGACCAATATAGCAACATTGTCTATCGCATTGATGAATGTTGACTTTGTTCCTCTTACAAAGCAACGGAAAGATCTGAACGTTGCGAACCTGTATCTGTAAAATAACATAAATTAATGTTATTATCCTTGGTATTATCTAAAATAAAAATTAAATATATTTGCTATATTTTAGTCAATGTCTATTACAAAACCATTTTTTGCTCCATAGACGTAGACTTTAGCTGTGCATTGAGCTAACCCTGTCGTTCTTAGCTGAGGCTAGGGATCTATCCGTTAATTCTGTTATTGGCGGCGACCAATTATCTAGGTCACATAATAGTTACTTGTAGATCAAATTCAGTGTTTTATCAATTTTTTTAGTTTGATTTTTCTATTGAATGGCTATTTTATGAAGATCTTATCGTTTTTGACTCATTATATCGGTTGTACTTCTGTGGAAAACTCCCTCTTCTGACGGGGCAGCGCCATTGACGTCTCCTGTGAAATATGAAGTGGGGGACCCTAATGGAAAAATGATTTATGCCGCAGTACTTCGACACAGCGCGTGTCGAAACTGAAAGCGATTCGTCTTCATTTCCAGTTTCGCTGATAATTTCACTTCTCATCATCTTGGAAATTAAAATTCGCCGGCCTTGCTGTTCGATCGCGTTACCCGATTGATTTATAAGTTAAAGGAACGTTTTAGTGATATAGGGTGACACCTGCAAACCAATAGAAATCATCTGATAGCCCTCACATTATTTTTAGTTGTTTATTGCATCTACAAAATTTTATCAGGGCGTCATTTTTACGTAAAAAGGTACACTTGGTAGAACTTGATAATTCCTATCGTTTTCGAAAAAACTGCCCCAAAAGATTTATGCTTACGCGCGTCTGATAAAATGCTATTGAAGTTTATATTCAGAGCATGTCATGTGAAATAAATAAAGGTTTTTTTGCGGTTCACGCTAACCGTGAACATAATATGCATATTTTTTATTATTTTAGCACATTTAACTGAGAATTGCTGTGATAGTGCACGCGCACAATTTTGTTAGTTATACGTAAATTATATTATATTGTTTATAAATTTGATTTGATGACGTGCAACCAACCGCTCATTTGTTTTAGAACACTACAAACTGCCAACATATAAATCGTCAGGAAATAATTTTCCGTAAATCCAAGCACAGCTGCAAAAACTTTGGAACGCCCATGGTGTCATTTCAATAACCATGTTTCAATCATAATTAAATTCGAATTTATTTAACTAAACTTAATTTATTAATTGATTGATAGGGATTTTGAATTATTGAACTGAAAATGAAATACAAATTGTTTGCACTGTGTAACTAAACTGTTTTAGAATATGCGCAAACTTTGCCATTTTTTACCTCAAGATTTTTGCTTTGTGAAACAAAAAAGTATATCGCGACTCCAGAAATAAAAATCCAGTGAATTTAAATCCAGAGATAAATAGTTTTGTAGAAAATGTAATAATTTCGAGTTCAACGATGGAACAAATAATAATCTCAGAAGTCGGAGACTTATGCGGAAGAGGGGGTAGCATATTATTATGCAGGCTGCATGTGCGCCCAGGAACGACTTACAATGGAAGGCTTAAGGGAATGGTTAAACGGCAACCGGTATCACATTGACCCAAGCCAACGATATTCCATCTTACCATACCAACAAAGAGAGTGTCTTCACAAGTATAGCTGGTCTACGATCCGGTCTACCGGTCGCGAGATTTGAAAAAAAAAACCCGTTCGGGTGGCAAATGACTCGATAAGTAATAACCCTGAATGAATATTCAGGATACCAGCCCACACATGAACTGAGAATTTTTATTGGAAATAAGCCTATCTGTTTAAAGGCATGAGGATTTTCATTACTTCAAATGATTCATAAATCTGTACCCTTCATAAAAATTATTGGAGTAGTAATTCTTGAACTTATTGTAAATCACAGGAATAAAACCAACACCACCTAAAAGAGGTGGTGTTGATAAAACTGGTTTTCTCAGGGAGTACCTATGTTATAGGTATTGGTTATAATTTATGTATTTTGATTATTAATAAGTTTATTAAAAAGAAATAAATTTCGTATTCAATTAAAATGCAGTATCAACCGATTGTTTTAATAATGATGAATCACAATTTCTTGCCGTAATTCCCTATGTGGCAAATTGTCTTTCGATTAAATTCACTCTCTTGTATAAATTTCAAACAACGAGCATTTCGTTGTTCCGTAGAACTGCAATAATAAATTTATATTAATTTTGATGTTGCAAAGTGGTCGTTAAGTCGTAAATTTGTTTTTATAGTTCCCGCATGATGACGGCAGTGGTGATTATAGTGATGAAGACTAGCTGTCGTATGAATTGACTTATTTAGATGTACACACGTAGATACAGATAAAGGTGTAGAGGAAGTAATTTTACAGAAAAAGGTACCGACAAACATATTATGCTAATTTTTTCGGGCTAGTTTATATTCAAGGTAAAAAGGTAAAGGTGTCGCAGTAACAATAACTTATTTCTGAATGTAGTAAATAAGACAGTGGCGTCGTTTTGCCATCTGGCGGTACGGGCTTAAATAAAAACTAGTATTGTTACACATTATGGTTCGGCTATCAAATAGTTTTAAAATGACTAAGATCACTATACAGGATATCACCTAACGAATGTTACATGCTTCAATGGTATAATCTAGAAATGGTGTCGATTTAACCAAATTTACTTCAATGAAAAATGTCGCAAAAAAAGATATAAGGTACTAAAGTTTCTTTTTTTATTTCTTGTTTTCTTCTTGACTCAGAATACAAAAAATGTATACTTCGAAATTATGCCCGGTTTTGAATATATTACAGAAAATATTTAGTATCACAAACCTCATATTTTTTGGATATAACTACGTATCCATAACAATGACAAGTCACTTTCAAATCTGTATTCAGCAAAAGTTTGTTTGTGAACATGCGTCGTCACTGTGAATTTACGAATTATGCAATGAGAGACCCTTGAACTATATAACATTCCGGGAGTATGTAACAATCGTTAAGTGGCACCCTGTACTATTGTACTTTTTGTTTGATATACTACTTTTGGATTTTTTGCATATTAATTAATTAAAATGCAGTTTTTATTTCACGTAATTAAGAAGACAACAACAAAACAAGTTCATGTGGCAAAAATTTGCCTTTTATGTAGTTTCTCTTAGATTATACGCAACTACATGTAAACACCTTTTTATGTGGCCATTAAAGTAATACTGTATTAAAAAGTGAAATAAAATATGTAACCTTTGAACTTTACTTTCATTTCACGGCATATATTTTCTTTTAGCGAAATTTGCTTCAGAGAAGTTAATTAATATTTGAACCACTTCAGCCCGGATTTTTTTTCGTTGTAAACGGGCTCATTACTTTATTTTCCAACGACTAGGGATATATAAATACTAATATTCGCCATGATTAAAAACATTTTCGCGTTCCGTAAAAATTTATTGAAAGTAACACACCCTTTTGGAAAAAATTAATATAAATTCCATTTGGAGGAAAATTGCGTTTCTTTTACTTTATGGAAAGCGCTGCGAGGTGCTGATATTACTGTTTGATAGACGTTTCTTTGTATCCAAATCTCTTTTAATACCTAACAACTGCGAAATAGAATTTAAGGCTGAAAAATGTGTGGCGAAGTCTACCTTTAAAAATTTTGCTGTGGTTATTTAAAAGGTTTTTTTTAGAAAATTTTTTAAAATTATTTTGGTGCGCACATTATGCTTACAGGAATCAGCATGGACCTGCAAAGCCTGCTCATGAAGGTTCCCATGTTATTTAATGAAGCATCGCACACTAGACCAGGAGCTGCATGGACCGTCACCTGCAATGACCGTCACTGCAGGTCGTGTCTGTAGCCTGCAATTTCTATGCTTGGTCGCATTAGTCCAACGTAAGTTCTGTTTCCATAAAAGTCAGGAATTGATTTCAAACTGTTAGAAATATTCGACCAGTTAAAAATTTAAGATTGTACTTCACTTAAATGATAAGATTTGTAAATTTGCTGCCACAAAAAACTGTATAATATGAACAAACTTAAAAATATATATTTGTCTTTGGTTATTCATTCCTCCTACATTCGAAGGTGTATTACACGGAGATTTTTGTTCTAAAATTAAACACGACAGAACGTATAGTTGCAAACAAAATACAATTTACAAGACGGCGACAAACGGCAATAATCGTTTCTTCCACGTGTTAACATCCCTGGTTCACTACAGCAGACGAAGATAAAAGTTCTAGATAGAGACAAGAGCTGATGTATATTTTATGTATTACAGTCTCTGTATAGAGCCACTGTAATTTTATGTAGTACATTCAGACAGGGCTGGGTTTCATTTTGGGCTTCTTACAATAAATAATTTTTGTCATCCTAAACTTAATATAACTCTAAAATAATATATAAGATTTTAAATCATAAAACATTTTTATTTCGACATTTTATGTTACATAAAATATTTTGTCTGACGGCATACGTTAAAAATTATACTATTATATATATGTATGTATTGTAATAAAATTAAAATTCAAAACAGTTTTAAAATACTAATAAATATTATCACATTTGTTAATACAAGATAAATGCATTTAACTTAATTATTGATGGCAAGTAAAGGTGAAAATTTGAAAATAAGTAGTTTCTATATAATTTAAACACAATAAATCAGATGAATCAGATAGTTAAAATTAAATAATATCAAAATACAAAAGTCAATACCAGAAAATTTTATTAAAATATCTGTACATGGACAAATAAAAGGCCCAGTACATAAGCAAAAACAGATTTAGCATATAATTAGACATATCAAAAGAAAGCTTAAAATATAAGGATTACACCAATATGCATATTGTGAACATGCGAGTGAAATAGAAGAAGATTTGTTAAATTAAAATAAAATTTCCTATATAAGATTTAAAACTTCAAATAATTAATAATTTAATTTGACATCTGTCAATAATAAGGACGTGGACACATGTACCTGAAAGACACAATTATAACTACATGATAATTAATTTTCCATATTAAGAAATGAAGAAATTGTAAAGTATAAATAATAAACATTAGTAAAATAAGTGATTAACAACAAACAGTGAAGTGAAATGACAAAAATAAAATCAAAAACTATATTTTAAAAACAGTGTAAAAGTGACCTAACAAAACAAACTGAAAATCGAGATTCCGCATAGACAGTAAAAACAAAAAAGTTGTTTATTAGTTACCAACAAATTAGAAAAGGGAGAGCGTCGTTTTTGGTATTAGCGTCCCGAAAAAGTATAGAAGATTCAAAGAAAAATAAGAAATAAATTCGTAACTCACCAGAACCAGACAGAAAGTAAGGTTAGACTTTCCATCAAAGAAGTTTCCAGAGAAATTTCCGGCAGTTCCAGTTTTTTGTCCAGTCCCATTATCATCTGTAATCGGGAATCCACAACGGATATTTCCACGTGCCCAGGAGTTTTACATCTATAATCACAAGTACCAGGTACCAAATTTCATGTGTGCACAAATGTAAATATAAAAACTAGCTAGAAACATTTCCAACAAAGGAATAAGATCAAAATTTAACCTAGGTAATAAAATACAAGTAGCAACACTTACCTACTTAAATAGAACACAATAACAGGCCATTTAAAACATCCAAAATTCAGAAAACTTTTCACAGTATCTAAATGCAAGACATAAATGTCAAATTTCATTTTTCATTATAACGTAACTGTAGATATAGGTAGGTAGGCAACTGGTGGTACAAAGAAAGGGAAGATTGGTAGTCTAAGAGACAATTTAAATATCAAATAGACCCCAATATAGAAATTTATTTATACCATCAAAGTTTTAGTTTAAGAAAATTGTAAGAAAAGCCAATAATTTTATTCACAAGTTTGTAATTAATGTGGAATATTAGTCATCAAATGTTAAGTTCAGTATAATCTATCCAGTTCCTTTAAAGAAAATAAAACACCAAATTAAAAACAAATACCACATTTTATTCTGAAGTAAAAGCTATAGTTTAGACAAAAAAAAAATAAAATTAAAAATTAAAAACGAAATATCAACAAAAATAAGTTTTCTCTCTACAAGAACCGACTACTGAGTGGAGTCAAAGTGCTAGCCAGGGTAAAAAGATAAAAAAATATATAAATACAAGGTAAGAAAAAAAAGTTTCTAAAGAGCGCCATAAATTTCACACAAACAAATACACATTCACACAAAAATAAATAAAATTTTTACAAAATTACACACGCACAACAAAACTAATAACAATATATATTATATCGGTCAGTGGTCGCGCGGTTTAAGGCGTTAGTACTTGAATCGAGGTGGCTAGACGGAGTTGGTTCGAGCCCAGCTGCCGGTAGACCGTATATAAGCTATATTCGTGGAGAGGATTGGCACCCTCTCTGTGGGTATGGTAGGGTGGAATAATGTTAGCTTGGGTCAATGTGAGAGATTGATGCCGGTTGATATTTGACCACCCCTAATTAATGAGGTTTTCCAGGTTTTCCCCATTCCTGCACTGAATAGTGGTTAGGGCCTACCAACGTAAGTCGTTCCTGGGTGCAAATGCGGCCTGCTTAATGATAATATGCCGCCCCCTCTCCCGCACAAGTCTCCGACTTCTGGGCTAATCCCTGTGATTAGAATGAGGGGTAGAGATATTATTATTATTATTATTATTATTATTATTATTATTATTATTATTATTATTATTATTATTATTATTATTATTATTATTATTATTATTATTATTATTATACGTATACTGAAGTTTGTAGAGTCTAAATTGTTATTTTAAGGCACTAATATTAAAAGTAGCGTATGTACTTTTAGCATTAGCTAAGATTAGCGCCAACAAATTAACCAAAAATCGTCGGAAGCAATGTCCAGTATCAATGTGAGAACCAGGGTTCGTAGAACTTTTTTATATGCACTGCACATGCTTCTGACGGTTGAACAGTGATTCTGGTGTACTACGAATAAAGCTATTGGCAGGCATCTTACCAAATATGTTGATTTCAACTGGAATCATGGCACATTTATTAATAGGAGCGGTCTCCCAACTCCTAAATAACTTGTCAAATAAATCTGTATATGTTATCTTCTGACACATATGATTTTTGTACGACAGATGTAGATTAAATGGGTATTTACATAGCCTTCGTCCAACGAATACTAATGGATGGTGGAAATACCGGCCCTTATGTGTGTTATGAAAGTTCTTGAATGATTAGTATTCGTTGGACGAAGGCTATGTACTTTTTATAGCAATTTAAATACACTGTACCAGTAATAATGAGTTCGATGTACATTCGTTTTTGTCTCTTCAAAAAAGAATCAATGTAATATTTGCTTATATCTTTATCTTCATCATCGCTTTCAACATGATATAATTTGACCTAAGTGTTGACGCTTTCCATATTTTGGATTTTTCTTCAAAGTACACTTAGCATTTTTTTACTAGGCAATCGAAAGTGACTTTTTATTAACAGCATCTTCGATTTCCTCCAAGATAAATTCATTTACGATAAACTTCACGGACAATTATTGGATTTCAAAGTGATATTTTATAAATTTAATAACGTAAGAAATGCGTTGATTTTTCCTTTTAATGGTGTTTGTAGAAAAAATAGTGTCCGGTATATATGCTAAAAGAAATTGTATTTTGGTTGAAGGAATGGGTGAGTTTTATAAATTATATAAATAACTACTTTCCCTTTAAAATAAGCTGTAGGGTAATGGAGATTATAATGTAACGTTAGGATATTGTTGCATTTATATTAGATTTGCTCACTCATATTAAATTATAAATTAAAATTGCATAATCTCGAAAACTATTAAAATATTAATTTAATTAAAGAACTTCACGCAAGAAATCGATTACAGTAATAATTCAGAATCACCTTTTTCATATTAGATGCACTTAACACTCAGTCATTTTCCAAAAAAAATGTGTATAGGATTTACGTCATAATTATAAAACCATTACTCCATTAACTAGACAGAAATCGATTTTATCTGTTTCAGCGGGGCAGTCAACCGCGACTGTCCGTCACAGTCACACAAATTCTGTTGTAATTTATGTTCAACCTTGGCGATTTATTTTATTTTCGTTATAACCGGAATGCCGCAATATCAATGCACTTACGTCGTTGCTCTGTACAGGGTTATACCGCAGAATGTATGCGGTGGCACGAAAAAGAATTAAAAATGCGTATTTTAATACTTTTGTAGAAGGTACGTTTCTTGCTTTCTTTTGAGCCAGAAAATAAAACTTAAAAGTGCAAAAGTTTAGAAAATGATTATCAAGGTTAGATTTTCCCAAGGGGATTGAAAATAGATAAGAAGCTTGTTTTGGTCAAAATAGTAGAGAGTGATTCGTGTTGTAAATTGCCTACAATTTATTGCAGTCAGCGCACGGGAAATACATGTTGTCCGTATATTTTTCTATAAAATTGTATTGAATTGTATTTTCCCCATCAGGCCTATGATTGAACATTCAGGTTAGCGTAACCGATGACAGTTAAGTTACGATAACTGGGTGGGCATAACTGAGCTCTTAACCGAAATGGAAAGATCGCTATGATCGAACAAGCAGTTATCTGTGCCTGTTATTATGGCCAGATAACCCTGTCATGGCAGTTAATTATTTAACATACGTCATCTGTCATCACTCATATGTCAAAAATTGTCAATGAACGCAATTAAAATTTAAATCATAGGTACTTAACAGTGGGTACAATGGTCGTCAGCTTAAAGTCACCAGTTCCATGGTCCATTCTTTTCTAGTGCCATTTATTATACACGGTGCTAGAAAGGGACAAAACATGGAAGTGGTGACTTTAAGCTGACGACCATTGTACAAGTGGCAAGAAGATTAGGGCACACGACCCAACGCCAATATGAAGAATGTTAATTTTCATTAAATGTAAGAAAATATTGTTGGGAAGTAAAGTAAACCCAACGCATGTTAATATAAGTAGGTACTTTGGCAAAATTTTGAAGTACATATAAATTCTTTAGTGTATGGTACCGCAAACAAATCCCCGCAAACAGTGGTGGTAGGTAAGTGAAATATTCATATTAATAACTTATTAATACAATTATTTAAATTATTTTAGATTCATGCGGAGTGGAAGCAGAATGTAAAAAGGAAGAGCAGAAAACTTCATCAGGATCAAAAACTAGTAAAACCTGGATGCACATATTCAATATTTATACACAGTTTACGTGGGTAATCAAAGATGTACCTTTAGGCATGTGATCTGTGCTACTGTGCTAATTACAATTTACTACGCCTTGGTGGAGTCCATGTTCCAATATATTATAATTTATTATAAGAGGATAGTATAGGATGCAGCATATCAGTGTTACTGTAATCCATTAGAAATTATTGTCAAAAACACACATAACTATATAATAAAAATAATATTTAAAAGATAAAATATATTATTTATACCTACTCTTAATAGAATCTAAATTATTACCAATAATTAAAAACTAGGTACCTAACTTTTGTGATTGTGCCCTTCTCCTATTCATAAATTAATGAATAATATTAGGTAATAATATATATTTCTTTTTGTTTGTTAATATTCATTTAGGTATCACTATCATACTCAGAATAGCAATCTTAATTGTATAAAATTGTAATCCCACTTAGAACAAACTTTAGGTTTTTTTAGGTTGTATTTACTGTCAAACTATTAATATCGTATATTACTAATTATGTAAAACTATGATATGGCAATAAATTGATACTGAATTGTGCTATAAACAAATAATAAAATTATACATTATATTAATATGCCAAATGTCATATGTCAATTACCAGAAATAAAATTAAAATTTCTGACCAATAAAAAGCTCCAGTTACGTTTAACGGCAGGTTATTTCAAGCAGTTTCATAACTGGGTCACGTGATCATTCTCAAGTTAAGTAACTGGGAAAAATAAACTTGACAGGTGTGTCAATCATACGAATTTCTGATTAACCTATCAGTTACCGTTAACAGGCCTGTTAATGCTAACTGGATGTGTTCGATCATAGGCCCGCATATCTGGCAGAGCATACTCTATTACACAGCTTCCACTGCAGTCAGTACGCAAGCATCACATCAAAGTGTTCGATTTCTATTGGTTATCTGCATTTAGCCGCGTCAATTGGCATTTCACTTGCAACTTTTTGCGGAGAGGTCCGATTGAGATGCGGTTTGCTGCAAAATGTTCAGGGAATTGTTTATAACAAAAGGTACATTTAACCTCTGTACGCTCGCAAATTTGTAATTGTTTATTTAACAAGTGACTCATTTTTGTTGAACATATGGCAAATGTCACACACGATTCAACGAAAATGTCTGGAAAATGTTCTCTCGGGGGTTTTCGAGGTCCCTCTTTATCACTTTGGTGTTAGCTTTATTATTTATTGCTAAACTGTTGTAACTGGGCTAATTAACAAATTAAAAACTCCACCCCCGAAATCACTAGAGAACCGGATTTCCAGGATTCCTGGCTTATTAAGGCAAATCATCGGCATAAGATTTTTGCAAATATAATTGTTTATTGTTCGATTGTTGCAACCTCGCTAATTAACAAACTAATAACTCTACTCCCGGAATCGTTAGAGAACCAGATTTTTTTGCAATAACTCTGGGATCATGGGGAGAACCATCGGCACAAGGTTGTTGCACATCATTGTTTATTTTCCAGGCACTCTGTTGTTTTTATTACCTACTTAATTATAACTTTTCAATAAGTTTCTTAGGAATTGTTTGACATTTTAAACTTCAAATTTGTATCAAAAGCAATTTCGTAACGGAGCAATTGATAACAGCTGTAGGGTTTTCATTAATGTATTATATGTTCGATTTGCTAATTTTGCCCATGTGACTAAGAGGCAAATATCTTGTCGGACAATAAAATAATTACCAAAAATTTTTCGGAAGATTTATAACTAATATTGTTGTGTTTAATTCAAAAGTAATCTTTCAAATACTCTTCATTCGAAGACAACTTCAGACGATGAAACCTTTATTGGCTCGTTGATTACTACAGTGAAAAACGTTTTCTGCATTTATTGCTGTTTGTTTAATTGAGGATGTTACGGATTAAATTTACTACCAGCGCACCATATTCTTTTGTTTAGAATGCCTTTCAATTGTTTTAATTGCACACGGGTGCTTGGCGAATACTTTACGGGCCTCTTTAGTTTTTTTTTTCTATGTGGAGTTTTATCTAATTTTGCTGAATTAAAGGAACGTCACGTTTATACAGGATAGTGTATCATCGTACATTCTAAAAACAAAATCAGTAAAATTATTCTTTAAACTTTTGTCCTAGCTTGATTCGATTTTGACAAAGAACGGTAATGGCACAGCATAACGAAACTTATGCTGTGGTAATGGTTTATAACTTGTTAACGAGTAAAGATATACTCGCGACAAGAATTCAGACGACTTACGTCATACGAACAAATGAACAATTCATTATATTTTCATCAAAATATTTAAGAAACTGCAACTGATAGTAACAAAACTATATACTACAGTAAAAGTTTGCATCATATATTGCACTAAATTGCAATAAAACATTGTTTTTAACGCGACCAAATATCGAAAATTACGTTGACAATAAAAACAAATGTGTAACGTCAGCCGCGACGACGTAAGACGTCTGAATTCTTGAATCGAGTATAGCAGTGAAAAATTTGGGGTATTCTACGTAGACAAAGAAAAATATTTGACGTCACTGGTTTCATTTTAAAAATATTATTGTTGAATTTTATATTTCATTGAAGAGAGTTCGGCGAAAATTGAAGCGTTTATATCGAGAAAAAATGCAATTCATCTATAACCTCTATTAAACGCTACAGGCAAGGATCTTGACATCCTTAAACTTGATTTGCAAGCTTCTGCTTTGCATAGTAATGGTTCCCGAACTCGTTCGAAAATTCTACGCTATGTGAAATTGTTTCTCAACAAGCGATGACGTAGTTTTCTGAAATTCTGAACTTCTGTATTATACGTCAAGTTTTTCAAGTATCGCTACAGAGAGAAATTGAAGGGATTGCTATCTTGCTGCCTAAGCTACACGATGCCTTCTAATATTCCGTCTGTGTATAGAATAACGTATTTAACAAATATTCAGCGTGCTACCTATAAAAAGTAGATTATATTCTGTTTCGACCTGAGATAAAGTAATAAATGTTAATATAAATTATATGCTATTAATTATATTTGCATATTACGTAAATTTATAACAAAAAATTGACAATTTGTCAAGAAGTGTGAGGCATCTACAAATTGACGGTCTAACAGAAATGTGGAAGGCAGGTTGTGATGTTTGAATAATGCATCACACTTAATTACACTGTATTTCACTAAAAATATTTAATAAGAAAAAAACACTGCCCGAGAAAATAACAAAACGATTTAAATACGTTTTATACGTTAGTGCCGCAACTCTTAAAGCCATTGGCTTAGTTCGGTTTCAGAAGATGCAAAAGTATCCTCATATTAACTTTCAATTTACGTGTATTGAAATTATCAAATCCCTTTCCACAAATATTACATGTTCTGTTTCCACTTGTACCTTGCTTTTGCCACAGCTTATTCCTTTGCCCTGGACCAGTGCACCGATATCAACATAACCTCTTTAGCGACCTCGCTGTAAGTCCTAGAGGATGGCGCTAGTGCGGGTAATTTCGTCTATTACCTGTTATCTGTACCTACGATACCAGCTTCTTTTTTGCATGCGATTGACACTGATTTAAATATTTTACAATGGTATTAACATGTGAAATGTAGATAACTGTTTAAATACTTAGTTGATTTTTTAGCAAGTAAGTAGTTGAGCTTTTATGCACGGTTATGGATAGTTTTTGGAATCATTGAATAAAGCGATTTCCTAAATACTTTAATTTGTAGTATCGAACTTGTTTGAAATTCATGTTTTAATCGTTTATAGCAAGGTTAATTAAGAAATTAGGTGCAGGTTGGGTTAATATAATTGCTTAGCATACTACCTAGCGAATTTTACTTATTGCTAAAAACAAGTATTTTTAAATTAGAATCAACCGCAAATATTTAATTTACTTTAAAAAATTATTAATCTTATAGACGATATGGCAACCTCGTCTTCAGTAAATCATATAGTTTATTGAGTTACGTCAGGGGTCTATCTGGTCAGTGGATCTTAAAATGTAGGTATTTTAAAAAATAATAATATCTGTTAATATGTAATATTAACTTTCATCTCATATGGCTACTGACAACTGCTGTTAAAATATTTGTACTTATTTAAGGTTCACCCTGTTTATATGAAAATGCCATTTAGGACTTAAGAATAACGAAAGAGAATAAAACTCAAATGATGAAATTTGTGTCTGTGTAAGGACAATGCATTGTACACGAGTGCAATTTCCTTTATAAGCTCCAGCTGTTTTCCTTTTAATTAAGAATGTAGTTATTAGGTGATATCCAGATAAAGAAATATTCTTGTTTTGTTTAATGCTTGGTTTAAGTCGGTAACACGTGTACGTAAGTTCATTAAGCGTTGTAAATCATCAGTTTGCTACATTATAGCAAACCGGCAAGTAAATTATACATAGTCTTAATCTGAAACATATTGTAAATAGCAAAACATTAGAAAATAAATGCAGATACTACTTGTAATGCACTAACGAAGTAAATTTGTATTAGGTTGCAATAATATTGCAAGAGCTGTTACTTTTGACGATAGTACATTACATTACATTACGTATGGTTGCTAATTTAAATAAACATGGTACGAGTAGTTCCGATGAGGGAGAAAAAGAAGAAAATATTAGGTATGTCGAATACATTTAGAACCGCAGTTTCATTTAGAGCATCACGCATATTTTTCAGCCCTTGCTTGGACCATAGCAATTTTATATTAGATTTTGAAAAAAGACAAGTTACGAAAAACAAGGAAAAGTGATGGAACAGGTTTATTATATGTACAGGGTGTCTGGGTTTCCGTGTTAACACCTTAAATCCAAGTAGCTGGTAGAACAAGCATTTAATTAGATACCTGAATATTTTCTACAGCAAAAAATATATTTAAAAATATACAAATAACGATTAATAAAAGTAACAATATACATTTTTTCTGTGCGGCAACTTTGAACACCATGTATCTCGTAAACCTGCAACATTTGTGTAAGACATGGTAAGCTATATCTTCATATTTTGGTGTGTAGTATCTCTAGTTTAGAAATTACCCATCCTCAATGAGTACAATTATATATTGAAAATGGGAATTTTTTCTTGTTACTACAAACTGAACATTATTTCGAACTTTTTTTAAATTCATTACTAACGAAAATAATACTATAAGCAACTGCTAACCGTAATCTATAAAAATCCAAAAATATAAAGAATTTTAAAAATTCATTTGCCAAGATTCACATAACTAAAGTGTAAATTTCTTTTTTCCAACGTGCAAAATTGAAGTCATGATTTGATAGACAATTTGTTGAATTTACAATTAAAACTACTTAACACTATAAAATAAAGTTTTACTAATCTTTATTAACCGAATTTACTCTAAACTGTAGCCACGTAATTGCCTTGTAATTGTCTCCCATTACGATTTAAAATCTCCGCTTTTTTGCTTTGATGTAAAGTGAGTTTAAATTTAATAGCTTTCGTTTTTACTTTTATTATAAAAATCATATATCCGGCTTATAATGCGAAGATGGATCCTTAATATCCACCTTCCTCCGCATTATTAGAGAAAACTAAATTATCTAAACTTTGGCCGGATGCTCGAAGTTTTCGAGAACGCAATTTAACTTGTCAGGAGTTGGCGGCATTTCAGATGGTTTTAATACTTTAACTTTTTTCATTTTTTTTAATGGATCGGGAGAGCTTATAAGCTGCAAATTATTGGAATTTGTAACAGTTACGAAACATGTCGGGTCATCTTCAAAATAGGACAAATAATGTCACTATATAATTACTTATTTACTGGAACTACCATCTATCTATCTATATAAAAATGAATGTTTGTCTGTGTCTTTTATAGAATCGTAAACTATGCTTTTGATCATGTGATGATCTTTAGCAAAGTTGTTGTGCATGAGCCCACGAAGGTTTCTAAGTTCGTACGACCAATTTTCGACAGATGGCGCCACTGTCATTCCAATGAGTGGCGTAGCAACGCGCGCAGGGTACAGCCGTACAGCTAGTTAAATATAAAAATTTTAACCACATGCTCAAGGAGGCATAAAATGCAATAAAACAATAATTTCAAAATTGTAGCTTGATATTTAAAGAATGATTAAAAAACTCTTTTCCTCGCTCCTGTCAACTACCAGAATACCTGATAGAAAACAGTTAATTCACTTAGCTACATTTGTTTTTCGTTATTTCGTTCCGAACTGTCAATACTACATTGTCACTCAGTCCTTCAGGACTACCTATTAACAACAAAACACACTTGGCGTACAGTTAAAAAATGCCCACTTATTCTATGAACGTCGAGGGAAGGGAATACTCATGGATCATAGAAAACTTTAGATGCACCCGCGACAGTTTAGTCCGATAACCTAGAAAAACAAACCGGCACGATATTGGAAAATATCTATATCCGTCATAAATTCCTTAATTTAATAGCTACAAAACGTTCAAAATTGAAAAATACATTAAAAACTGAAGGAGGACTCACAACGTACATACAGAATTTCAATAATTATGAAAATTTTACCGTGTAGTGTTGCTGGTTGCCTACTCTCTGAAGGTCAAACGTGAAAAATAAATAATCTCGCGACGGACGGACCGCATAGGCGCCGATGAATAGAGGTTTAATATAGGTAGTTTCGAATACAAATTTTTCGCTTTGTAAATAAGTTTGGAAATTTTTAGAAAGGTGATTTCGTTAATTTATTTTTCTCTATTTCCTCTTAGAAGATATCTGTATTTAGTCATAGTTAACCCTGTAGATCCGGTCAGAGTAGATGCAAATAAAAAAAAACGACATTGGGCCATTACCTCACAGGATCAAAATAATGTTTTTAAAACCTTAGGGTTTTGTAATTACATATTTATTATTTCAAAAATTATAAATCATAATGAGGATATATTTAATATGATATTTTAGAAACGTTTGTAGTGCCGTCAAATATAATCTCAAAAGTGATTACTTTACTCTTGAAATGTTTATACTATACGTCTGCTGACTCAATATGAAAAAGGATAATGGGCCCATGTAACTTAGATTTTATACCAAAGATAAAAAGAATTGTTTATTATTATCAAATTTGGAGAAATATTGGGGAGACATTTTTCTTAAATCATTTTGTAAATATCAAAATCTACAGAAAATGTTTAATATGTTCTGCCACCAACGGCAGGTTGTAACACAAACTATTTTCGCTACCAATTTTTGGATGGATATGGATTATATGCCAACTTGACTCCCGATATGTACTACACTGGATTGCCACTACTGTGCTTTTAAAGTCGACCAATGGGAACATAATTTATTATTGTCAAAAATTTGGCGCACCGACGGATATTATAACATTAGTCGATTGTGGCTATTGCCAAAAGTGGTACTACTGCAACAAATTTGGTACATTTTGTTACAAAAAGTTTATTGGTACAATATACTTTAATTTTTGGTACAAAATGCTACGAATTAAAAATCTGTAATATTTTGGTTTGGCTTAATAGGATAGAAGTGTGGAAAAGTAATATTTGTTTAAAAACGAGATGTTTTCCCACGTTTTATAAGTTATTGCCTTTTAGAATAATTTGATATTTTTTTTAATTAAAGTTGGTATAGGTACAGAGTTAACTGTGACTAAAGACAAATGTTTTAAGAGGAGATAGAAAAAAGTAAGAATGAACGTAATCGTACTTCAAATATTTCCAAAATTAAAAAATTGAAAATTATAAGACGAAACTATATTATTAACTTCTATTTATCACCGATTATGCGGCTTGTCCGCTGCGAGATTATTTTTTCGCAAATTTGACATTTGGAGAGTCGGCAACCATCAACACTAAGCGGTAAATCTCCTTCAGTTTTTAGTGCCTTTTATCAATATTAAAATTTTTATAGTTATTAAATAAAGAAATAGGATGACTGCCGTGGGTGCATTCAAAGTTTTCTATTATCTATTTCTTTCGTTCGATTTTCTTAGAGTAAATGAACATTATATTTAGCTGTATGCGAAGTGTGTTTTGTTGTTAGTGGGTAATCCTGACGGACTTGTAAATAGTGATAATGACAGTTTGAAACGAAAGAACGAAAAACTAAAGCAACTGATAACCGGATTAACAGTTTCTTATCAGGTATTGTTATAACGTGTAAAAACGTTCATTTTTATTGTTTCTACATTTAAAAACGACCGCATGGTAATTGACAGATCTAAGCCATTCTCGTGGTAATTGTTAATCCTGTATAAGTATTCGATATTATCTGAACCTTGTAACGAAAATTGAGGATCCTTGTAAGTATGTTTTACAGCGCAGGACTTTGGAAAGACTTTAGCAGTAACACCTACCCTTCTATTAATTGAAATATTAAGCTATTCTATCTCACTGTCGCAGATAACGAAGGAAAAATGTGACAATAAAGAGAGTTTATGAAAGGCTTATAAATATAATTCTTAATAAATTAGAAGCGCGGGATATATTTGGAAAGACATTAGTAGCAACACCTACCCTTCTATTAATTGAAATATTAAGCTATTCTATCTCACTGTCGCAGATAACGAAGGAAAAATGTGACAATAATGAGAGTTTATGAAAGGCTTATAAATATAATTCTTAATAAATTAGAAACGCGGGATATATTTTTCTCCACTTTGACGTCTTCACTTTAAATCGCGCGGAGGCGTCAAGTTCAATCGGCCGAATGGCAGAGTTAGTCGTCGGTCGGAAAACCCCTACAGGGTTTTTAACCCCGCGGGGGAGCACATTATAATCGAGACTTTTTCGTATGCAATTAATCTGGGTTACGGAGTTGAGTTATTACCTGACGCTCTTAAAAAGCGCTAAATAAATCACCTTAATTGTTGTTGGTGTTTAAAATATGGGCGTACGGTTTTTCTCCCGTGAGCATTAAAATTAAAATGGTTTATGTCCCGCGGCCGCTGGCAGAATTCATACCACCTGTCTGAGGTAATAACGCTGAGGTCGAACAAGTGAAACGGCGGAATGCGTTATGGATGGTTATTATTTTAGCAGTCTGCAAGATGATTTGTTAAATTTGTGTACGCGTCCCACACCCAGTATGTAGGCAACGGATTGGAAGCTCTCTTGCACGTTTTCTAATACACTGTTATAGACCGGAGTAATGGTTACGACGAATCTGAAGCAGCAATTTTAGAATAAACGAAAGGGAAAGATCTCTACGGTCCAAAAGTGATGAAATAGTTGAAACTTATTCGAGGATAGTGCAATTCTCATCGTAAGGTTAACCATAACCTTCTACATCTGGAATTCTGAGAGGGTAGCTTAAAAAGCTACAGCATTTAGGCCCCATTGGGTCCCTTGTACTTTCTCTCATTAAGAAGTAAATCCACCTGAGCCGCTAACCAACCTAATAAAGAGAAAAAAGTAGTGACGTTGCTCAGGGGGACCCCTTTAATGTATGCCATAGAAGTTATCGCTCTACCGACACGGTCTTGTTGACGAGACTGAAGTGCACTTACAGAGTGCGTGTAGTATTATCTCGTCTTTCTGTTCGTAGCCCTTATAAAGAGGTGTTCCACACTTCGCCATGTACAGGTATTCTCTTAGCCCACAGTGTCCCATTTGAATACCTGCCACTAGACGAAGATTCATCCTAGTCATAGTCTTCTGAATTCTTTGTGGATGTTCTGCTTAATAATTTCAACGAAGGCTGACAGCGGAACCATACTGAAGGGACCAGATATTTAGATCTGATACACTTCTAGTCAGCTTATCAGCTGTTTTATTCCCCGCTATATCTGCTCCTGTCCTTTTTCCCAACATATTAATTCCCAACAGTTTAGACCACTTCCAGTACTTGGTGGCATTCCCATGCTGAGTTGTAGTTATCTTATAATTACCCAATATCAGTTGTGGTGCTATATGTGTAGATTATAATGGTTTTGCCCATTGTATGTCTACGGAGAATTTCCTTTGCGGTTGTGTACCTACTAGTTCAGTACCACGGTAGCATCCCTATCCATTGCCCACTGATATCAGATGTGCAGAGATCTGGAATAGATTCCACATACTGCACCTTCCTTTCTTTTCGATCCGTCTATGAAGATGTTAATTACATCATCGCTGGCGGTCTCCTCATTCCAGATAATTACCTTGTAGGGTCTTGTCAAACGCAAACTTAGGAGAAATACTGTCTGACGACTCCATTCCACAGACGACTTCTAACTTCTCCACATCATACATCTGGTATAATATCAGATTTATTGAGGCGAAGCATAGTTGTCGCAGCCACTCCTTTTAAATAAATATCCAAAGGTGGCAGACAGCATTACCTCCATCACTATGGTGGGCGAACTACGCCTTCTACACCTAGATGCAGATGTAGTTAGATGTAGACGACTGTGGGTTAACCATCACCGATCCCGATCCTTTTAAGGAGTATTCACAGAAGAAAGAACAAATACTTTTGCTCAGAGATAGCTTTATCTGAAATACGAATTCATTCTCTTGTCATTGTGTAAATACATATTTCTCCATCTCCATCAAATACCTCCTCTCCTAACTATTTCTAAATTTTAACCAACCACATACAATAATTGAAGTTAAGAAAAAATGTTAAACAAAGTATGAAGAAAATCTAATTTCAACATTCATTCTTAGTTGTTCCACCAATAGAGATCTAACGAAAGAACTTCGATTAATTCCAAAACTGTTTTGCTACAGTGTCATTATTATTGCACTAGATACAGCCATTCGAAGAATATCACCATAAATTTCACCCATATAAAATTACATTAATCTAAGAACTTTTGTGAGATCATCAGTCAACGAATAATAATTGGTAGTCCAAATTTTGTATTAATACTTGCTTTTGTGACGCTACTGTGTTCTTTTTTGTTTGTTCAGTAAGCAGTAAACTGTCAAACTGCCATTATTTATTGGCTGGCAATCCAAAAATATTTTTGAGATGCAGAAAAAGTAAATGTTTGAATGAATTTTTGGAGATAGCATTGTGGGCCCATTTTATTTAGTTGGAATATTATTGAAAAACGCCATTAATCCCGTTTGAAGTGACAGCTATTTAAAACTCAATTTTTCAACAAGACAGGCCTCCTCCATATTATACGATGCCTGTGAGACAATTTTTAAGCGAAACATTTCATGAGTGGAGTGGATGGAGAGGATTTACTGAATGGCTCGCACGTTTACCATATTTGCCTCTGTTGATTTTTTTCTGTAGGGCGCCCCACTTGAAAAAGGCCTTCCTAAAAGCTTTATTTATTGGCCGATTTCAAAGATTTTTTTCAATGATAGAGCTCTGGTGCCAAATTTCAAAATGTAAATTAAATTTTCAAGGCCTACTTCGAATTTTGTCAACCGCAAAAATCTAAAAAAAGATCTATTTTTTTACATCAAATCTGAATGCACCACTGGATTTAGGATAGTTTAATATGGGTACGACCAAAATTTAAAAAATATACAGGGTCTCCCGGATAAGTGAAACGACCCTTTATAAGAGACAAACATTTTTGGTATTTGTGAAAAATGGGTCACTGGGATTCAGCTCTGCTTGTTTAAGTAACAAAGTATATCATAATTTCAAATCCAGTACGTCATGGTAATTTAAAAAATACTTTACTTTCATTCTGAAATTTGGAATTCTTTCTTTAAAAAATAAAACATGCATTTTGCCAACCCTAAAGATTCTAAAATAAGAGACAAAGTGTTAAGTCGAAAGCATGTAAAGAAAAAATAAATGAACTTACTGTCGCCACCGTATTCTCCCTTCTCCTACTCCTGTCGAATAAAATAAATGCTTCAATGTGTACCAACCATCATAGATAGAACCGTTTATCAAATTGACTTCGATAATGTGTTTTTTTCACACATATTACATTAAAATGACTTGATATCCTTGTTGGTATGTGCCGTTTGGGCAACATTTCCCACGTACTTGGGTGTGTGCGTCGCCTAAGGGTATAATTTAAGTACTGTTACGCGACAACCGATATTCTCTTTTAGGAGCGAGACAGAACCCGAAGGCATCAACATAACAGCAGCAAAAAATCGCTTGCCCCTTTATGCTTTATATGCTTTAATGTTCCATTCAATTTTTAGATTGATCTAACTTCTTACATGCGGCGATATATCATTTTTATTGCGCGGACAATAAATTCACTTTTCTTGTGGCTGTAAATGAATAACGCCAATGCGAATGGTGTGACAGGGACGGATAATTGTCCAAGAAAACGTTTGGGATTTTTGAAATTAATAAAATTTTAGAAAATAAAAAGTATTTTTCATATACAGTGCTTTCGAAAAGCAACGAATAAATTCATTATTTTTGAAATCGAGAAGTTTTCGAAAACATCCCCTGGCACGTCGATTTTGTTTTTAAAACGTCATCGTTGTTCGAGACATCGACAATTTTTTTAAATGGCATTTTGACCATGCCATTTGAAAGAGCGTGTCTTTCTATATACACACATCTTGAAAAATTATGATGTTACATAACAAAAATTTCAAGAAAATAATGTTTGAAAATTTTAAAATTTAATTTTCGCAATACTGAAATTGATAATGATTATGTAAAAAATCGACTAAATTAAATGTTCAAATTGTGCACCGTTGGCTGCCTGACTAGCCAAGACGATTAAAATCTTTTAAATTCTTTTTGGGCATTATCAATAACTTCAGGAGGTATACCATGTACCTCGTGACGAATTCTTGGTTTTAAATCTTCTACATTAACCGGTCTAGTAACTTATACTTTGCTTTTTAAGTATCCCCACAAGAAATAATCTAGGGGTGTCAAATCAGGCCATCTGGCTGGCCACTCAATCGGCCTCCTTCTCGGGTGATACATTTCGGTGAAAATTAAAACAACATATTCAAGCTTCAAGCAATTTGCTCGTAAGAATTCAGAAAAAAATATTAGCCCGCTGGAATAGTTTTACTAAATTTTTATCAAGGACTAACCTTATATATTTGAGTTCTGCTAGTGCAATTACTTAAAAGCATTATGTATAATATCATTGGATGGATCCACGCCTGCATTTTTAGCTATATCTACTCCAAGTAGCTATACACGTAACTATACACGTAAATCATTTTTAACACTTGAAAAACTATTGTAAACACTCATATCATAGAAACGTTAATACTACAAGTAATCGGATTTCAACATTAGGAATCGCCTGGCTAGAGATTACAGTAGCCCAGCGTTGTAAAGGTTGAGAATACTGCAACTTCAATAATTTTTTTCTCGGACGCTTTGAAGAATTGTTTAGAGTGAATCATCTGGTATAACTTTGATCCAGGATTGTAACTATCTTCCATAATTAAATTTATTAGACTGTTGCTAGATAGTCAAAAGTTTTAAAAATTTTAATAAAGCAATGCAAAAAAATATTTTGAGGTACATTTTTCTTTTATAGAAATTTTGATTTAATTTTTCTCAGAAACCACAGATTCAAATTGACCCTATTTGTGAATTTTGAAACTGGAAGTCAGGGAGAACCCTGAAATGGATGTATTTATGTTTTCCTGTTAAAAAATCTGGAAAACCGACGCGTGTTGATAGACCTGCATTAAACAGAATTATCGGATTAAATAAATAGGCGTAACTACATTATTGCCACTTCATGCACCAGCGGTTTTACAATTAATTGTGATATGCATTCCGGGGAACTATTTATGAGCGCGGCCAATAAATATCTCACAGGAGATTCATGAATGTGAACGTTTCCGTCGACAAATCGTTCCCCGTCATCGATGAAAATCGAGTGACGCGAGTATTTTACAGCGCCTACTTCGCGCCGAGTAATTGCCGTACCGTCGAAGGAAAAAGCGGGTACTAAAACATTTTATTGACATCGCTGACAATTATTACCCCCGGATGAGTACATTAATAGGCCGTCTTCGAAGCGAGGTAGCTCAAAATCTATCAATAAATCTCGTGAGGGACTTCTGTATGTATAGAACGCTTTTTGTTTGTCAAACGGATGAAAAAATGCTCGTCAGTAAATGAGCATAATAGCGGCAGTTGCCAGCTACTTGTATTTGTGCTGTTCTAAAGAAACATTTCCTTTTATAAACTTGCTTTATTGTTGATTATACCTTACTATAATTTATAGAGTTTCCATTTTTAAACCAGCTAAACCAGCATGTCAGTACAGAAATCCGGATAATGTCGGACATTTTGAAAAATTACTATACAGGATGTTTCTTGAATAAGTGCGTTCCTTCAAAGGGGATATTGGGGACGTAAAAATGAACAATGTGTATTAAGGAAGTTATAGTTTTTGTGAATCGAAGCAAATAAGGGACTTGTGGTAATCCTAGAAGTATTATCATTAAAAAAGTTATACTTCATGACTTTGAAGTCAACTGTTTACGATAGTCACATTATCAGTTAAAGTTGCTTATCGGGTAGCCCAACCAGCACAATTAGTCGTTGGCACGTTGCTACGACTATTGTAGGTACTTTAAAGTGTTTTGCCACTAACCATGGGCACGTAATAGATACTTTTCCCATTACGTGCTGGCGACGAAAATGGGGAATAAGTTTTTGGTGCCTACTACGTTCCGGCGACGCTTCCGGAACTAGTACGACCACTTTCTACCGACGTTGTGATTCCGTGTAGGAACTTTGGGAAACTACATGGTGACATTTACTTCATGGTCAATTTAATAGACGATACGCACTTTATTCTATAAGAATTACTTTTAAGTAACCAGGAATGTGGTATGAAGTAAAACAAAATTAGTAGTAGTTACGCGTCATTGTGGATGTACCACGAATACTAAGGATTATTTTCATCAAACTTAGAATTGTTTTCTTCTTGCTCGATAATGTCGACTTATGACGAAAGCTACCAGTTAATCTTGTAATTATTCTGGTAAATAATCGCCTTTCTGGTTGATTTACGAAATACTTAGGAGTTATATCTGTACATACTATAATTGTTACACATAATCTTTGGCCAAATAATTTTTGTCATCTCATAAAACCTATGACGAAATTTAATATTTAAGTCGTTGGCACCTTGCTACGACTATTGTAGGTTACTTTAACCCAGTGTTTTGCTACTAACCATGGGCACGCCATTACTTGCTGTCGACGAAAATGGGGAATAAGTTTTTGGTGCCTAATACGTTCCGGCGACGCTTCCGGAACTAGTACGACCACTTTCTACCGACGTTGTGATTCCGTGTAGGAACTTTGGGAAACTACATGGTGACATTTACTTCATGGTCAATTTAATAGACGATACGCACTTTATTCTATAAGAATTACTTTTAAGTAACCAGGAATGTGGTATGAAGTAAAACAAAATTAGTAGTGGTTACGTAATAGTTACTTCTTGACGACTTACTCTCTGGCGACTGAATGTCAATAGAGAGTAACAAATGCCAAACCAGTCATTGTGGATGTACCACGAATACTAAGGATTATTTTCATCAAACTTAGAATTGCTTTTTTCTTGCTCAACAGTACGGCTAACTGAACGACCGTGGTGACTTATGACGAAAGCTACCAGTTAATCTTGTAATTATTCTGGTAAATAATCGCCTTTCTGGTTGTCTACGATTTGGGTAGGAAATCACGTACATACTATACCAGCTGTTACACATAATTTTGGCCAAAATAATTTTTGTCATCTCATAAAACCCCTAACGAAAATGAAATATGAAAATTTCATTTTTTAATTGGCACCCTGTAAGTCGGCAATCTTGAAGTTAATATTGAGGTATGTTGGGTTGAATCGCTATATTTTAACCCATTGATCCGAAAAATACAGCCCCAAAATTTGTATCATTCTTTACTGGACAACATGTAGGTATTTTTACATAATATTTATTAAATACAATTTTCGGAGAGATTTATGAACCATCGTGTTAAATAAATCAACTTAGATTCAATTACCTTAATATAATTTTACTGGTTTAGAATAGAATGCATTGGAATGGTTTTAGCACTTTTTCATTTATTTTTTTCTTTTGGAATTTGCTATATATGGAGTTTTGAGATAGCCTGATATGAAATATAATCCGGACATTCTATGAAATGTACCATTTGATTTTAAGGCATGCTTCAGATTAGTGTTAGAGCGTCAGTGTAAGTCTTAAGTCCTTCATCAATTGGTGAAACTAGAGAGACTACACAAACGGTTGTGGAACATTGGCACGATGCGGTTTTCTAACATCTCGGCAGATATATATTGCGAGTTATAATGGTTTAAAATTATTTACTCTGTTTACATAAAATTACTGTAGACTTAATTGAGAAGTTGGAATTTTTCCGTTGTATTTGACGACATATATTTGTTCTAACAAATCAGATGAAGAAAAAAATTTCCAAATCTTCAAATAATTTTGATAGGGTGTTTTATGATTTTAGGATAGACAATATTTGTCTATATGTATGAACCAAAACAAAAAAATGTAAATGCCATCAAAGACATTTATAGATTTTGATAGGTGTTATGAGAATTACACTGTGAGCAAAAATAACTCCTTCATCTAAAATACAAAATCAAACCTGTGCATTACTTGTTTGCACGTCACAGAAAAAATATGGTCATGAAAATCCACACAACTGTAGCATACCTAAATAGCATTTCCACAAATCTGTAATATTACTACAGTGTAAACTACTTAATGGATCGAAAGTTAATAGATTTTTAGACATATAGTTTTCTAATGTATCAAGATTATCTAGCATATAGAGATATGTTAAGTGTACACTTGTAGACTTTTTGTATAAAAACTTTGTATTTGATATATTTAGTGATTTTATAGTTTATGCTGTAGCTCTTATCTCGTATCTGTAGATAGTGTTTGTTAAGTTTTCCTTGTTGTTCTTCTGTGTCATCCGTATTTTTCGACAGCACAGCCGGAAAAGCCATATGAATTGTAACAGTTAAGCCAGTAAAATTCTAAATTATTTGCTTAACCTCGATTATTCAGTTATTAATAAACTAAAATTATTTGCAGCCATGGAAAAACAAGTTTCAGTTTGTTATCTTTGTTTAGCAAACTACTAAAGATTACACAATCAATCTTAAATCATTAATTGAATGTATTTATACATTGACTTAATAGTTATGATTACGAAGAACTATAATCGAAATAAACTTTCAAATCTTTACTTCTCAAGTAGGTTTTAGACGCATGCCAGTAAATTCAATGCCCAAATTAAGATTGGATCCAAGTTCTTTAAATTCGGTAATTAGGTTTTTTTTTAAGTACCTTTTTGTGACTTGATATACATAGTGTTGAGAAAACTGGACGAGATCATTATTTACTTTTTCTCTTGATGAAACCTTTTAACTAAGCTAACTAGCCGGCACAAGCCGACTTGCCCGTCCCGTCCTTCTAGTACCAATATTAGTGTTTAAGTTCAGGAAGGGCGTAGGTACTTTAGAAATAGTCACATTGAAATTCATGGTGTAGCATATTTACCGTTATGAATTTGCAAAATGTACACCTTGTAAAACTACTCTTTTTACAATATTCTATAATTGATTAAAGAAAATGTCACTAGCAATTCCGTCCCCCATCTATGTTTCACATATATCTGATGGCTGTAATCCACATAAAATTTTCTTTGATTTGAAATAATCTAACCCAACTCGCCGTCGCGCATTATAATTCTCGTCAGCCGCAGCGGACGGTAATTGATATTTTTCTCTACTCCGGGCACATTCTTGGCATCCCCGCGCCGTCCACGGAGAGCCGACGGAGGCGAGGCGTGCGACCCGCTCTCTATTTGGTCAGCGGCGCAAGGTCGCCTCGATCTTGGGTAATTTTGCACTTGTAATGTGCCCGCGTAGGTGGCGAATATTGTCCGTCCGACACGTTATTGGCCTTACGGTTCGATCGAATACAGGTTCCCGTGGGATCTCCGCCGAAGAAATCCGTTTTCTAGTCTCGTCCAAGTCTCCGGGCGGTCTTGGTTGACCCAGTCGGGGTGATGTGATGAAGCCGTGGTAACGGAATTGATATGATCTAGTTCGATTTTCAGCTGAAGGGATCGTTGCTCACAATAATATCAGAAATAAAGTAATTTTTAATTCTTTTCATTATTTTTTTGCATCTCGTATAACTGTTTTGTAACAAATTATTTATTAGTGAAAATTTGTCCCGTAATTTTGCCGAAAAATTCACGGAACTTAATTGCTCCTACGATAATTTAAAAAAATCATAAAAAGTTGTATAATCAACGGACATGTTAAGTCTTGTCGCGAGAATTTGCGCGAATTATTTAATGGCGGGAAATCATTTAGCCAATTTTGCAATATTTTCCATTACTTTCATCATAAAACTGTCATGGCAGATTGTCAGAAGCTCAAGTTAAACTTACTAACCCCACATAATGATGTAAATAGCGATAATAATCATGTTTTAGGAATTTCGTGAAAAGTTGACACTTTCCCGCCAGAAATAATTTAAATCAAAATCTGCAAAATTTGCTCCAGTTTTTACGAATTTCGCGTCCATGAGGACAAGGCTTAATAATATTTTATATCATACTTTTTAAATGCATAAAATGTTATAACTATTAAAATTTAAATCACTGTCAAATAAATGATTCTCATATTTGCATGGTTTTGTATTATAGAAATTTCGGTGATTTTAAATAGGTATCTACGGAAGCAACGCGACAATTAATCCAGAAAAAAATCATATTACTGTCACAGAATTTGCCCCGCTCGCACCTAATTTGACGACTGTGGTAGCGCAAAACGCTAGATTGCCCCTACGCGGTGCTGGTAAACAAACAAAATAATGCCGTGTATCGAGGCGCGACTGGAATATTCAGAATCGACGAGAATCTTTCGAGGAATGGATCTAGAGATACTAGAAAATACCTGGAATATTCGTTTGGTCTATAAAAGAAGAATAAACGGCCAAGTCAGTCAGTCTTGAATTACAGTCTTGAATTAGAGAGTTGTTATTTGGATATTTCGGAGAGATCAATTAGAATTCAGAGCGATTTAGATAGTGATTAATTAAATAGTGTTTAGTTGAGTTGTAATTAGTATTCGGTAGTGTACAGAGTGTTAATAAATATCAGTAAAAATTAACTGTTTGTTTTTCTGGTAAAAGAAAACGTTTGGTTGGGGAACCCGTGACATTACAAATAGAGGTACAGACATTTCTATAAACACTTAAATGTATTACTATAATTCTAACTTAAATAAAATTAAGCAAAATATTAAATAGTGTTATTAGGCAACACACATTACAGTACCAGATTGTAATGTTCCATTTATTTCATACTGTCGGTTGAATTACTATTCTCGACCGCAAAATGTCTCTGGGAAGTAGCCATTTAAGGTCGCCGTAAAATGATCAAAATTGTGGTGTTTTTAGGTACAGAAATCTCGAAAAATAAAAACACCTAGAACAAAAGTAATATCAAAATAAAATTCTTGATGTTTTACATTTAAATTCCCTTCAAATAAAATAACTTTCAAAAAGCGTTTGTGAGACATATTATTTTGCTATTTTAACAGTGATTTTCATCTGCTTATAAACAGAAGTGAACAATATATGCTGAACTAAGTATGTAATAACAATATTTACACCTACAATTAAATTAAAAAAAATACGTATTTTGAAAGATTTCTGTACCTAAGAATTTGTTGGTTAGACCGCTTTCTGTCATCATATATTCGTTTTACTTCGGTACCTTTGAATATTTGCAGGTGGCATGAGATAAAATTCCTGTTATTTGCTAAGTTCTGTATTATTCAGTTCTAAATTATGTCTAAAATTATTTTTATTTGCAAAAAACACTATTTCAAGAATACGGTACCCTTAACGGACTGTATAAAATAAACATGACAGAGTAAACTTCAATTTTATGTTTTTTTTTTTCAACCCAAATGTAGCATTTGTATATGTTTCTATTTGTAGTTCTTTTTATTTATTTATTTATTTTAATTAAAAGTTAACAAATAATCGATGTAACATTCAAAAATTATAACTTACAGTTTTGACATCTTCCTAATTTTGAGATTACCATGTTAAAAATATTAAAAGAATTTCTCTATTTGTATTAAGTCTTTATCGTTGTCATATTAAATCGTTTTCTGGTTTTATTCAAATTTTGGTAAAAATTCTTGTTCTACCTGTATAACATACCTGTTATAAATACATCTATACCTATACTAAGTAAAAAAGTAAAATGAAGGAAGGCTAAAACTTGCTCATTTGCTTCAGACCATTATTAATAATTTCATACATTTTGCTTATTCCATAATTTTTATGCATTGACACTTGAATGCGCACTTAAATATTAATTTTTAAATTTTAATTACCTAATTATTTTTTAAATTCTTAATGTTAAAGTTCTAAAAATAATATAATGGCGGAAGTGATATGTTTAGGATGTCTATAAAAAACCAGTACATACATAAAATATTACCTTATTTGGACGAGAATCATTCGTTTGAAATTTTAATATTGAAAAAAAAACAACGTCATTCAACATGTACCATGTCGAATCATGGTCAGTATATTCTAAGACAGTTCATATTTTCTCTAAAATTTTACTGTACCTGTGTACTGCTACTGAAGTGCACTGAAATAAATAAGTTTATAAGGTTAATATCACAGAAGACAACAACAAATTCCACTTTAAATTTTATTTTACTATAAAATTAGTTTTAATGATGTACAACAGTGAATTACGCTAATTTTAATTTTATTCATGTAAAAACTAATATTTTACAGTCGCAATTTTTCCTACCGGATTGCATATATTCCGGAAGAAATACTGTTGCTCCTAAAAGAGTGACTGTGTTTTGAAGATACACTGTATAGCAGTACATGCAGCTGTCAGGGCCTCCATCATTTTGTATGTAATGTCTGTCATGTGTTAACTGCTGTCTGTAATTACTAAAAAGGGGTTTGCAGCAGGACCAAGGTCAAAATTATAGTGTCATAGCTTTTTAAATGTACTGAATTTTTATGTCTCGGAATTTTCTGTCATACTAGTGCTAGGTGCTAATCATGGGCGCCGGCAGAAAAAATATCAGGGGGAGAGGCAACAAAAATAATACGTAGGTAGTTTTTTTCTAAACTTTAATGAAACATAACTTAAAACAAGAAACTTTGGTGCTAGAGCAGATTACTTACCTACTCTTAAATAAAGTAAAATGGAATATTACCTGCAAACGTGACCAAATCATAAAAAATCACAAAAAACTAATCCTACATTCTAAAAAAACATAGAAACAAATAAAAGCAAAAGTAACAAGAAATCAATGTAAAAAAATTTAAAATTCTTCCTCTTCACCGTTATTTTTAACTAGAATATTAAATTCCAGAGGGGCGAGGGGGCAACTGCCCCTCCCCTTGTCCCCCCTGCGGGCGCCCTTGGTTTGCTAATGTAAAAATATTTGTGATTTAAACAACACGAAATTTGTGGATACCCAAATAAACAAAGCATGTAACAACATATGCGACAAATAAATAATTACAAATGATATATTAAATTTTGCGAAAAGCATTTACAGGACTCGCTCCCCAATTATTGTCATCAATATCTTTCGTAAATATGTGGATTTGCCGTGTCTTTTTTTTCATAAGTGCAAATCGTAACTTTTCTTGTTAAGCAGCTGTCAGACAAACCAAAAGACGGATCGCCCTCTCTTGTTTACTTAACAGAGATGGAAGCAACAGATACGCCCGATACCGTCTAGCAAACGGCTAGAACCCCGGCCCCGGTCTGGCAAACCGACGACGACCCGATCGAGATGAAACAAATAAAACCAACAAAGTTCCGGGCCATTAATTGGTTTTGGAGAACGGTCGAGAGGGAAATCGAGTTTCTATCGGGTATCGCAAATTAACTCCTCTTTTCTGTGTTCTGCAGTGGTTACGGTTAAACCAGGAAGCAGAATAACTCGGTTACAAATTAATTAATGCAGAATAAAAGCGAACTGTTGACTTAATCGAAAAACGAAGAGTCAACAAATGAGTTTGCGGAATTTGATACGGATCGATACGTGAAGTTGAGGCTATGGAACGTTCTCTGAAACGGTGGTTTTCAGACTGTGGTCCTTCTTTACACAAAGAGAATTTTACGTAGAAAGTTACTCCAGTTGTACATAAACAGCACCCCAAATTGATCCTAAAGTCGTGACAGGAATAATTTGTCAACTTAATTATTACATATTTGAAATAGTATCATTCAGCATTTTGTATCTTTCTTTGTTTTCTCATAAGCAAAGTGTTTGTCATAGAGTCCTGGTTTACAAAAGGACGTAAGATTGATGGAATATGGAGGTATTTTTTAAAATATAGTTATATAAGTCCTTTTCCGAGATTGAATACGGGTTAACATACGTGAGTAACTATATCTATATCTCTTTTTAATTTTACCCTAATATTTTCTAAGCTGACGTATTCTAGCTAGCTAGAGCTATTCATTGGGATATTTACGTTTTAGCGTAATGAGCTGAAATGAGAGTGAAATTTTAACCTCACTTTCAACTTTACTTAAAAGAAGCTTCTGTCTAGGTTTTCCTCATGTTTTGGTTGTACTCTTTCATATATGTTTGAAAAGCAGCATAGTAGATATGTCACAAACCTAGAAAAAATACAGACTGTGTCAGTGTCATATTGCCGGCGACCACTTAATTTATGGCTGCCCTAAATCGATCCAGAATCGCTAAAACTTGATTTTTATGCCAATTTACGTTGGTTGTATTGTAGCGTGAAGGTCATTTGTTTACTGTGATTGGTCACATTCTTTAATAACATTTAAAATGACAGCAAGTTAGTTAATTTCATATTGCAATGCAGCCATCAATTTGCATAACCGCCAACATAAAGCAAATAAAATTTCCATTTTCTGGACCGTAAGACCCTAGGAAACGCGGGACCTGTCACGTGACTTTTATCATGAACCGACGCTGTCTATATTTTTTCTAGGTTTGTGAGATGTGTTGCAAAAAATATTACACTTTGTTTTTCGAGTTTCAAAAAATATGTAAATAACTGATTGTTTCTACAGGGTGATTTAGTTATAACGTCATTAATTTTAACCACGTATTCGGAAGGTCTAATAAAATCAAAAAATCGAGAAAAAAATAGTTTACCCGACCTTCAAAAGATGAACAAATCTCCTTATAACAATTGGTAACACGACGCTCCTGATACGCTACAAATTTTCTGATAATGCGTACGAGTATTGAAGCTATACAGAAGTCCATCAGCGTTGCTAGGATCACATGCGTACATAACATCATGTTCGGGGAGTGGAGTGATAGATTTTTTCTAATAATAAACTTCTTGTTTGCAATATAAAATGTATACATTTTATATATTCTTTGAGGTACCTTTAAATATTGTTGCATTTTGACTGTATTTATTAAGCGTTTTGTTCTTACGTAAAATTCATTCATCATGCCTTCGTAGTGCAAGTTCAAAAGCTCAGCAAAATTTTATACAACAAATAATTTTCGATAAAAAACATACCTATTTTTGTCAGGTTTTCTTGAAGGCAGAATCTAATTGAGCTCATACGTTGATATTCTCAAATAATGCAAATCGCATTTTATTATGGATATGAATCAGAATCCATTAGTCATGATCAGTAGGTACCGAATAACACATACACATACAGAAAACACAGATGCAAATGTCCATTAAAATATCTTTTATAAATTTTTCCACGGCTCTGTTCAGTTGAAGACAACTCCGGTCGGTCACTATCTCACTTTACCCAACTTGAATTGCATGTTCATGGTAAATAACAAATTTTATTAATAATTATAAATTAGATTGTCGACACGAAATTCGCCAACCTCTACCATGCGAAAATGATGACTGATGAATGAAGAAGGGAGAGAAGTCGGGCCGCGTGCATCTGTTCCAGATGCAGTTCAATGGCGGACTCGCCTGCATAGGAAAACGAATTCGAACGATGTTCAACTTATTCCGCCGGTAACATATTAAACAGGAATTTGAACTTCCAAGCCAACTTTTTAGCTGTACTGTGTGCCCATTACAAACTATCCGATGTCAACGCTAATTACTGCGGTTGGCATTTATTATAAAATGCATATTTAATTATTGTCTCTTTCGGTTATTATTTAGTGATGCTGCAGTTCTGCAGTGCTCGGATTGTCAGATTGTCACTGAATAGGTATGTCTCGAACTGTTTTTTGTTCAGCATAAAAGTTGTTTTTATTTAAATACAAAAAAACGTTTTAGCCTCTCTTAATAATTTAACCTAGTAGGGAATAGATTTTAATTCACTATTTATGTAATGAAATATGAATGGTTGATTTT
Source organism: Monochamus saltuarius (assembly GCA_025584915.1). Classification (NCBI taxonomy): domain Eukaryota; kingdom Metazoa; phylum Arthropoda; class Insecta; order Coleoptera; family Cerambycidae; genus Monochamus; species Monochamus saltuarius. Next base: position 8,464,337 of record CM046723.1, on the reverse strand, counting down.
GATCAGTTGGTGTTTTGTAATTTCAATATTAAATATTTTTGAATCTGCATATGTTAATTGAATACTTTTAAAAAATTATGTACATATATTATTAATTACATATTACAACAAGTAGGTACTATAGGAAAATATTTAAATTTGGCAACGTTGCTTCCCGAGTTGAATTGCCGCCAGCGACTAGTTTATGACAGAATTACTGAAATTAAGCAAAATGCAAAACTAATTAGGAGAGGCCGCGCAAATGATTATCTTCAGTGTATTGTGGAGGAAAATACTTTTTTAAATGATATATTTTCATGCTAGAGCAGTTTTATATATTGTATACATGCAGATTAACATTTATTTCATATTTTTTTGTAGGCGTAACAGTCCACCCAAACCGGTCGAGTTTTTTTTTTCCGAGCGAATGTTTTACATCAATTAAAATATCTTAATTGTTTGTTAATTAACATTAACGCAACCGGTTGGAAGACCGAGCCCCGCGATCGCGATCCAGTTTTGGAAATGAGATATCCGTACCTTTATTCAACACATCCGTACCAGGTAGGAGTTCATTTATTCATGTGCGAAATTTCTATTTCATACTAATTATCCCGTCGGTAAGTTAGCATACGTAATTACTGGGATTAATCCGACTCTAACGGAAAAATGGCATGTTATCGCTAACCTAAGAGCGAATTAAGCGATATTAATTACGGCAAAATTGTTCATAAAACGCCAGCGATCCGTAGAGAATCGCCAGGATAAATATTATGTTGTGTTCACATGGCTTATTTAAAAACCACACAATAATTAAGGCTTTTAATTAAAATAATTAATGAATTACGCTGTTTCGTTGTTTATCGTGCTGCTTAAAAGAATTATAGCGTAGCGCTGGTGTTTTAGCCATTTAATGCACATGTACGAAAGACCGCTACCGCTAGACATCTCATGGAATTACACGAAGGATAATTGGTTTGTAAAAGGAGTAACACTGGTACGTTTGTGCTTCAACGATTTCCTGATTTGATGATGCTTGTCTAAAGATTATATTATTGTTCTACGTATCTTAAGGCTTATGGTGAGCGCTCTATTAAACGATATATAAGATCTGTTCCAAAAACCGTTAAGAACTGGTTCAGAACCGTGAGAAATGTTTGACCAACACCGTCTTACGCCGCATTCGCCGAGAGTACATTAACAACTGAACTGACTGACTAATTCTGGACGGTTCGGAATCGATTCTTGCTGTGTTGGAACACACCCGTAGTTTTCGCTCAGTAGGTCCTTAACGGATAATGATAAAAATATGCGGTTTTTTTAATAGACTATAAATATTATTTTGCGTCGGCGCTGTGTTTTGAAATTTTTAAAAAGTGTAAAATTAATTTTTTTTAAATGAATTTTGCGTATTTTCAAAATTACAAAACACAGCCCCGACGTAAAATAATATTTGTAGTCTATTAAACAAAACCGCATATTTTTATAATTTTTCGTTGAGGAGTTACTGAGCGAAAACTATATCCCTTTTGATCGAGCGCTCACCGTAAGCCTTAAGGTAGTTCAAATCAATTTCTGAGGAACTCATTTGTCTACAAATATGTTGTGATGGACGAAATCGAATTAAAATTAACCTTTAATTCGATTATTGAAATAACCTTTAGAATCCGATTATTGGTTTTTGTAATTCGATCTATGTGACAACACAGTAGTATGTGCGACCTGTGGTACTTTGTGTCGCAATAAATTACATTTCAATAACCAAGTGCCATTATAATGATCTTTATCAAGTCAAATCAAATATGTTTATTTGCCCAACAGAACAAATATCTATACAGGACAGAAATTAACACAAATAATAAAAAATATATAAAGACAAAAAAGCAGTTAATATGCACGCATTCTTACAATATGACTAATACATTAATGAAAATTACTTAATTATTAACAGTAAACGTTATATAAAAAAAAACAACGTAACTGTAATTACAAAAAACGTATAGCTCTATTTATAGACTTATAGAAGAAAAGTTTATATCACAATGATCAGATATAATGTTAAAATTAAGAGACATGATATAAACTGGAGACTTTCTTAAAATATTTATATTGGCTGCTGGTAAATAAAAATTGTCATTTTGCCTAAGACGAAAATTAGGAACTCTGATATTAAAATATTCTAATAATGACATGCAATAAACATTGTTGTTAAAACAAATTGTACAAAAATAATACACTACTTCTAGCCCGTCTTAGTTTTAATGAGGGAATATGGAACCTAGAAAGCAATAGTTCATGGTTGCAGTCTTGAGTGGGTACACCATCACACTTGAAGGTAACACACTTTAAAAATTTCCTTTGAACTGACTCAATATTCAAACAATGTGTTTCATAGATGGTACCAACGTATAGCACCGTATTACAACTTAGACTGTACAAACGAAAAATAGAGCATCTTTAGCGCATTAATATTAGAAAAAGATCTACAATTTCTTATGATAAAACCTAGCATCTTAAATGAGAATTTAACTACATTATTAATATGTTCTGAAAAACTTAGTTTAGAGTCAAATACAATGCCAAAATTTCTTATTGTATAATTTCTCAAAAAACAGTATTGTTTAAAGAATTTATACAGAATTAACTATGACTACGTATGAAATTTTAACCACGTGCTCAGGAAGGTCTAAAAGACAATAAAACATTATTCCAGAATTTTAGGTCGATATTTAAAAAATGGGGCAAAACATGCTTTTCCTGCAGAAAGTCGGCGCCTATGATAAGCATCGACTGAGATGGCTTAGATCCATCTGTCAACAATGTCAACTACCATGCGGTCGTTTTTTACAGCGTTTCTAAATGCAGAAACGACAAAAATTAACATTCTCATTAGTAATAATACCTAATAGATAGATAATGATTAATCCAGTTAGCTGCAGTATTTTGCATTCGTTTTTCTTTATTTCGTTACAAACTGGCAAACCTACATTTTCACTCATTACAACCACTCACTACCGATAAAACACACTTTCCGTTGTTACAGTTAAATAAAATACCTACTTATTATAAGAAAATCGAAGGAAAGGATTAGGTAGGCACTAATAGATACTCTACTATATAACGCACTAAAAAACTGAAGAACACAAAACTACAACGTAAACATAATAATAAATTATGACATGAATGAATGAATATGAATTTTACCGCTGTGTTGCTGGTTGGGATTTAATAATTTAAAAAAAAAAATTATTTCGCTTTATAAACAAGTTTGGAATTTTTTTGAAGGGTAATTCCGTTAATTTTTAATTTTAAACTATTTGTACTTTAGTTAACCCTATAGAACTTATACTTAAAGAAGTGTTGTATGAGTGAGTTTATCTGTACTTATATTTCTTAAATTTAACTGTGGTATTTGAATAAAAAAATATAACTTTTACATGTCTCTGTTTAGTACTTAGTCCATAGATATAATTAGTAATAATTAAATTATCTATCTTCATTTATATACATTACATTTTCCAGTGGTCATTCTAAATTGTTAGGCGGTTTGTTGACAATATTCCAATGAATTAAAACAGGTTTACGCAATTATATTGACATAAAACATAACAAAAATAAATATTATTAATAAATCTCTGGATCTTCATATTCTACTTCATGTTAATATGACTCTAGATTCCAATTTTGAGTGACTAGATTGAATATTGTATACTGTGAATTGAATCTTTTTTAAAATAGGGTACCCCTTATAACGTGGTTAGTTCATGCAAATTATCTTGTAGTAGAAATAATTAGAAGTAGTAAGTAACTGATCAGATGTGGATAAATTGATAGCAGGCCCAAATATGTTTTTTTTTTGGGTAAGAAAAAATGCACGCAAGCATTTCGCAAAGCATGTGCAAGAGCAGAGGAGAACATGTCTACAGGAGTTCAACATCAAAACTTTTTGACTTCTACCAAACTTCCAAAAGGATAAGTGTGATTGGTTAGCACACCTAACAGAGACTTTCTTGATGTCAATCTAGTATTCCACTGTCGATCAATTATGATATTTTATGCTACCCAATCTATAGCCTCGATAGAGCGAGCATTCCCTTGTTTAAATTCGCTGGCGCAATGCTATTCCAGATTGCATTTTTCCATTTTTGTAGTTTGACCTTGCCGACTTTATCAAATATCAAAACAAAACTAGAACAGAACATCATGAAGGAATGTACGTGGTGTTGAGGTGTGGCTCGAAATATGGACAATATCCTCGCCGGTATCTACTGATACCTGATATGATTAATGTTTAATTTGCTGTTACTAGTACAGACAGATTATGAAACTCACCATTTATGCTTTATCTTATTTAGAAATAGGCTGTGTAAGTGGAAATATTATGTTTCAGTAAATAAAAATGAGGGAAAACAATCCTAGAAGTACGATAATAGGGTAATTTCCATAAGTAAAATTGAGACAAAAATACTTTATAGTAGATAACAAAATTCTGTAATATAAATCTACGAAAAAAACTGGGTGTGATATTTATAATATCGCATACAATTTTCATAGTGTGCAGATAACTTTATGATGTTTATGATATATGAACTTATTCTAAATGATTTGTCGCCTGTAAACTGTTACACACCCTTGTGTCATTGACACAGTAAAAGGGTAGTTTTTTTATTAACTTGCTTAGATTTTTTAAGACAACAAACAAAACAGAAGAAGATATAATTATTACAAACTAACACTCTAGATATAATTTAAAATTTCACCGGAGGTGGGTGTAGTCCTTAGCTTGAATACCCAATTATGTTAAACCATTTAAAGATAAAAAGTATATTCCTGCTGCATGAATAATACTAATGTATCGACTAAGTAAGTACCTTCTTCCAAAATGTAGGTGCAAGTATTCAATGTTATCAGAAACATTTTTGGCTCGTTGGCAACCCAGTAAAGTTGAAAGTACACAATACTACATATGCATACATAATACACGTTCAAAGGAAATTAATTATGCTGGCGAGTGAGCTATTGCGTACAACACAATTCTAAAACGATAGTTTCGTTAACCTAGATCTAAATTGTCACGTGTAATTTTTTGGCAAGCTTATTTAGTCATGCCGTTCGATTTGCGTTCTGCTGTTCTCTTATTATGCCGTTATTTATGGACGTATCAAATGTGTATCAAATCGTACACCGAGGATTACTGTTGTAGGTGAAAACTTATCGATATCGATTTAACGAGTCTGAGTGATACTGAAGAATTTCATTATAAGAAGCTTTTTGCTAAGACAATCCACTTCAATCCATAAAACGTAAGTAATTTATTTAGGGAGGCACAGTTAATAGGTCTTATAAATCGTATAGAGTAAGAATTAATTATTCCTTAATTTTAGTGAAAATATGTCCAGGCTATAAAACAGACTGTCATCATTAAATTATGCGGAGCACGTGTATACTTTATTGATTTAAGCCCCACTGGCATTCGTAAGATCCATTTGAGAAGCGGAGATTGTGACAAACAGAGATCAAACTATTTTGACTAATCATATTTGTGTGTGAGACCTTTCATAGCACTGTTGGTTACTAAGCACTTTCCACTATTCTTTTAGGCTTTCAAGGAATAAAAAAACATTGGGAAAGTTTAAGGAATCGGTGGCGTAAGCTAGTATATATAGGTGGTTCGCAATAAATGCGTCACAGACTAACTGTAGATTCTATCAGTCAGTAGTCATTAAAATATACCGTGTGAGCCATATTGTCTTAGTCCTAATATCAATATTAAAAAAGATACAGGGTGTAGAAGCAAAAATTTTGAATGAAAGTAAATTACAAAATTGTGCAGCGACTAGAACATATTTTCAACTGTACTCAAACCGCAGACAGCCAATTCGTAACATTTATCATAGACTTTTTATACAATTGGGTGAAATGGTGTCCAGCAGGAAGAGCAAATCTTGCAGAGTGTAGCTGATAATCCTGAGACAAGCACAAGGTGCTTACGTGCAACCACAGGGGTGAACAAAACATCAACTCTGAAAGTTTTCCATGACGAAATACTATCCATAGCATTTTACTCCTGTCCAGAATTTGTTGCCTAATGACCTACTTGCAAGAATAAACTTTTGCATCTTGCAAGGTAATGATTCTGCATTCCTAAACAAGATATTGTTTACGGACGAGACCACATTTACGAAACGTGGAGCATTCAACTGGATAAATAACCACACTTACGCATTTCTAGCTCGAATTTTCTATAAATATTTGGTGAGGCATTGTTGCTGATTTTATAGTTGGACCTTATGAATTGCCAGCCCGCCTTAATGGTGGCACGTATTTGAGATATCTGCCAGATAATTTGCCAAACTTGTTGGAACTTGTTCCAATAGTAGTTAGGCAAAACATGTGCACACCATGGTGCAGCTGCCCACTTTCCCCTACTGATTAGAAACTTCTTGAACGAATATTTTCCACATAAACGGATAGGTCGTGGCAGCGAATTTCCTTGGCCACCTCATAGCCCCAACCTTAACCATTTAGACTTTCTTTGGGGCTATTTGAAAGATTTTAATTTATAAGGAACTTTTATCCCACAAAGAATTTGTTGTTCATTATTGAACTATTTATTTAAAATTTTTGTCGTAGTTTTAATGATTATTATTCTGTTACCGTAAAGTCAACGTGCATTGAAAGATTGAAGTTCGAATATCTCGAAATAACTCGATGATAAGCTGAGGATATAACTGAACGACTATTTAGAACTGCTCATCATTCAAATTCGAAACCAAAACGAGCATAACATAATGTGTAATGTATCTGCTTATTTAAATTGTATTTGATGGAATTATACATATTGGAATTTAAAACTATGATTTATTAAATCAACTGTGTGTAACTAAAAGAAAATGGATATTACTGAACCAATAATATCCAGGTTCAAGGAATGGTTCTCGACGTCTCGACGCGCTACAATTTGTTATGTTTGTTAAAACTGAGATTCCATTCTGTAGTGTTATTTATCTGTCTTAGAAACTTCGATAGTATGATGCATGTTAATGGTGATTTGATTTATTGGGTTTGAGATTTCTTAAATTGAGCGATTTTTTAAAGTTTGCTATGTCTTGCTTATTGGCGGCATTTCGAGGGGATGACTTAACAAAATAGTTCTACATTAAAAAACCGCGTTAATACGTGAAGAAATCATGAAAATTTCTAACGAATGTTTCACTCTTCCCGATATACCGTTAGTCATCGGAACTGACTGGTCGCAGATAACACACAGACCAAGTTTGCAGCGGACGTGCAACATAAATAACGAGGCACATCGGAGCTACGTAACGCACACTATCTGTCCCTGATATGCACCTGTCCCTGCGATCGAGGGGAAACGGCCGTGCAGTCGCACGTTGTGCGAACATTTGTCGTTATCAGCAGCTCATTACATCTACGCGAATTATTGTACATGGCAATCTGGCATAGATTTAATCCCGGAATTTATGCGTCGAATATAATCTGACAGTAATAAGGAAAGAGCTAGAATTTATAACCTTTCACTTGGACAAAGCACGACGTACTGCTTGTTGCTGCATGGGAGCCTACAGTGGCGCCGGGTGTGGGGAGAAATTTGTAACTAATCATTTTTATTTAAAATTAAGTGTTTGTATACAATGTTATGTATAAATTATGAACCTTACAAAATACATTAAATGGTCATTTGTTCATATATTAAACACCAAATTATTGAAATTAATAAAAAAAACTTAGTTATTGAGTACCGTTTCCCTTTATTTTAGTAGTAGGTACTTAAATTAAAACTACCTAATTTATATCTAACTGAAGACTAGAGCTTTTTTACCCAAGTAGCATTATAGTAACGAATACTGGTACTGCAACTTCAATTAACTGGCTATTATGTAGTAACCACTAAATCTACCACCATATAATAAAAATTACTCCAATTTATTTTAGCATAGTTGTAAGTACGTAATCTTCATCATTGAAAATCACTTCATGGTTTTGTAATTTTTGGTGGGGCAGTTTAGTGTCTGGAACGTTATGAAAACTAAGCAGAAGCACCGTAAAGTTACACAAACTTTAAAGTGGATATTAAAGGTAACACCAACCAAGCCATAGCTTTGACGACGTATTGAGAACCTTTAAGTGGAGCATGAAATGATCAAAAGTCGTAACACTTCATAGATGGAGACACATTGACCTTTTTCTTAATTTTTTCACACTAGCACCGATAAATATTTTATAAAGAACTAGCATAATACAACTTCTCGTTAATAGATGTCGCCCTCACGAGAAATGTGGAAGTATATCTAATAAAGTTTCGTAGAGGGCAGTGAATTTCTGAACTAAAAAATTAGCCGACTGCCGGCTGCAATAGTGGTCCAGCAAAATAATTGCATTGAACTGAGGAAATCAATGGTGCAACTAATTTGGTCACTTGGAAACAAAAAACTATGAAATGCAGGTGTTCCGCCGCCGCTTTTTACTTTTTATCTTATATTTTACATTCATTTTTATTCTCATTTAGTTTCTTGCCATTTTCGCTCATATTCAATATTCAACTGCCGCTCTTTACTTCTTATATTTTATATCGTCATTTTATTATTTTTATTCATTTAGTTTCTTGCCGTTTTCGCTCAGTATAGTATAGTGTAGTGATTTAGTATAATACGCGTAAAATGCCGAAAATTGTTGGAAAAAGAAAGAAAAGGACTAATCGTGCCAAATCCATTAAAATTTTTTTTAATTGACATTGACATTTAAAATGTAATGAAATAATTATTTTGACCATTTTTTATTCCTATGTTAATGTACTCCTATTCAGCAGTAATTATATATCGGCAGTTTTGTTAGCTATAATGATTGTTCTTATGAAAAACACGCCGTCAATATGCACTGCTTTAAAAAATAAATTTCTCCTAAACCGTCGATTTTACTGAATCCAAACAGGAGTATATTTTTGTTAGCAAATCGTTTGTGAAACATATTTTTAATATTTGCAGATTGTGATCGTTATCCATGTGAAGTGAAAATTTTGGCCTATTATCCACCGGGCCTAGTCCGTCTGGCATTTGGGGGGGGCTAATGTGAAATTACTTAATTATTATTATTTTATTATTATTTAATTGAAAAAGTGATATCTAGTTCTGATATTATTTTGACCTCATCTACACACTCTCGAAGCTCGGGACACCCTGTATGTATATCTATTGTAAGAAATAACTGTAAATTAAAATTATATCAAACATTTCTTGATTATTTGAATAATTTCAATCTTCAGCTGCATTGAAGAATAGGTACACAAAAATTTTTTTTCTGTTTCAAAGAAATATAAATTTGTTTTTTTTAGATACATATATGTATTAGACAAATATAATGATATTAAACACATTTTTTTTTCAATAAAGTGTCATATTTTCTAGAAAAAGCGCTCTTTGCTCCAGAAAATAATTTTTCTTATGTTTCATAAACTGCATAAAAAGTTTGTTAAAATAATTGCAACAATGTAATTATGAAACTCGATTTCATAATTATGATCCACACAAAAAAAAATGGAGTGGACTGATTCAATATAGGTATGAGATGTGCCGATCCACAAGGAGATATTGTGTACCAAATGTAGTTTGTCTTAATTTAACCAATATTTTTATTAAAATTTTTAACAACCTCGAAAATGAATGAGTTTTGGACATTTGTTTAGAGAATTTTTTTTTTCAGAGGTCCCTAATCACCCTTATAGTTTGTTCCACATATTGTAAAACACCCTATATATGACCAAAGTGTAAACCGCCAAAACCTTCATCCTTGATTGAGGTATTAATGGATTTTCACATCAAACACTCGGCATTATCGGGTGATAACTGTGTCCTGTGTGTCTTTATCTAGTGTGTGTATTAAAAAAGGGTCCGACAAAGCCGACCGTTTCATGTGAACACGCCCTTACTTAGGCAATGCTATCATCAATTACTGCGAAAGCAAAACAGGTTTCTGCAAAGCTGCATCGGTTCTGCCATCTGTGACAGAATGTCCAAACTGCCCTGTATACATATATATGTACGCTTGGGTGCACATCGTGGCTGATAAACATGGCTGACATGGCTGTCAAATGATAATTTTACAAAAATCTGTTCATTGTCATTATTAGTACGCATTTAAATCCAATTTTCAGGAAACCATTTACTGAAGACTATATGCAGGCATTGACAAATTTTGGTCACGATCTGTGACATGAATTATTCATTTGTTATTGAATTTCAATTGTTTATAACTTTAATAATACAAGGTATTTTGCAATAAAAAATATGTCAAGTCCTAGCCCAATATTCTATCTAGATACGTATTACTAAATGCTATTGATAAACTATACGGTTTTTGAAATGAACAGATTTTGGTAAAGGTCTATTTTCGGTATATCTTTTCATGCCCCTCTTAAGATACCTTTGGTGTTGCGGCACTTGATTGTACAATTGTGGCAGTAGCCGCAATGTTAATAGCTTTATCCATAAGTAATTTCCACATTTTACATGGGATCAAAATTTCTACAAAGTCGCTACTACCTTCAAATTCCACTATGAAGTAACCTTTATCCAATAGTGACCTCCTTTCTGCATAACCTTCTAACGCTAGAAAAAATACGTTAGTTTATTACTAGCTTTATCCTGTGTCTGTGTGTAAGATGGGTAGTAACAAAAAATCTTCCAGAGAGAAGACTCGGCATCCCACTACATTTTATAGAAAACTAAAACAAACAGAAAGTGCTACAACACTTAAACATTATTGTTTTCCGAGTTGAAGAGCATCTTTAACATTTCCTAATTCTGATAATTTTAAAATGCATCTAAGCGAAGACAAAATGGCTTCGGGAGCACTTATTGGGTTGCGTCTTAAAGTCTCTCTTTGAGAATAGTCTAAATGTTTTGGCCAGAATAATGTTTCGTTATTTTCCCTCTGGTATGGAACGACTCAGAAACAAATACCGTAAATCTAAACATAATTATTGGTTGCAGGTAAAAAAAAATTGATAACAAACATTTTTAAGGCATACATTTATAATTTTTTGATTCGTGAAATTTACAGATTTATTTGTTACTGCTTTTTAATATCGAATTTTCGCGGCGCTTGTTTACATTTTGGGCTGCAACATCCGTATTTGACTGTAAACTTTCAAGCGTTTTTATTTTACCTTGGGATTATTCTAAATCTATTGTATATTTATGTGTTACACTATAATAGTAACTATTATTTTCCTAAATATAACAGGATAAGCAGATATAAAGGCGGAAGTAATATGTAGGAAAGAGACCGAGCTAATTATGAATATTTAGCCAAAAAGACAAGTATATCTAGTAAACTTTCTCTGTTTCTCCAGTTTCTCGTTTAGAGGCGGCAACCAGATCCCCCCATTTCGCCACGTAATCGCAACATAACTTAACTGTATTCGCATAAGATGCAAAAACGTCGTTGGAACGTAGTTACCTCCAGAAAAGTGTTTCCCATTTTAGTCACCTCCAACCCTCCAAGTAATAGAACCGTTTCTATCATGTGGTAGTAATTTTGGCATTATACATAAAAGTTGACTGCTACGTTCCATTCAATAAAAATGCTGCTTGGGTAAAGTCTTGTGGTTGCTCGATCATGCAAGATCATGTCTTATAATGGACGAAATGGAATCAGAGCTCTATAATTAATTTTAGTTAAGCAGTCAATAAACTTTGATTTTGAAAATAATTGTATATGCTGAATGTCATTAATAAAGTATATACCTACAATAAAAATGCAACATTTATTTTTTCAGCTAATGTTCACTTCAATATTATCCCTTCTTATATTTACAAAACTTCTTGCGAGACCAATACAAGATCAAGAAAAAACAAGACAAGACATCAACACTAGTCATGTACAAAATGTGATTGATCAGTTATTTTAAAACGCAGAAGACTTGTAGAATATCATAGTTTTTCGGTTATAGGCTGAAGTATATCGACTGTATTGCAGAATTAAATGCAACAAGCAATAGTTATTCACTGTAAAGCTATTATTTACTTGGAAAGGTGCGTACGGGAAGTATCCGCATTGCATTAATGCGATAGGTGCGAGCGGTCGCCCAACCGGAAGTGCAGTAAAAATAAATTACGCGTCGGGCATGCCTCACGGAGAGACCCTTTTACGGATATTGCGCTACAGGCACATCTTATATTACTTATTCAATATCTGCGTTCACAATAAAGAGCCACTCACTGACAGAAGGCACATGTTCTTAATTAAGACAATTTCGTATTCGTTAACGTCTGTGTTTATTAAGCATGAATGTTTTATGGGATAAATCTTTTTTCCTTTCATGAGCTTCGCGTTTAGAATGTCGCTGTTTTAAAAGTCCCGATTCCCGAATGCTTTCTTAATTAGCAAAATTCGGTGACAGTTGCCACATTGGTGGTGTCGTTGTGGTTTTATACTTGTGTATGTCGGAAATGTTCGTTTTATATTCTTCTTTACAACTCATCTTTCTCTCATCTTCTTTTGCAAACAATTTTATTTTTATTTTTTTTGTTGTTAAAAGAAATATTCGTATGCAATTAAATTTATTTTGTCGTAGACTGCAACTGCGTGGCATGTGGTATAAAGTATAAAAGTTATAACGTTTTCTTGAAAATATTTTGAAAAAAAGTTTTTTCTATATATTTTCATGCAAATTAAATTGTTTCTAATACGGTTCTGCATGCAGCAGTTATAAGCGCCTTCGTTTAGTACATGTTTGTACTGATTGGTAGAGTAGCTAAATAGTCAGATGGCAAAAGGTTTTTGATGAAAAAATTCAAATTTAAAAATGCATAATTTTAATTTATTTCTGTTGTGAATTATCATAGTAGATTATTTGTAGATAGCAGACAAACAATAGCAGTAACTGAAGCTCCACATCTATAACCACTAGAACTACAAAAACGTTGTAATTGACGTCCATCTTCCCATGTTGCATCATTCAGTAATAATAAGTAAACTACACTGATAATATTATACCATGGATTGGTGGTTATTTATTGCCTAGGTCAATGGTGTGAAATAACACACCAGAATATAATGTTACATTTTTAACAGAAAATGACTATACTATGTCATAAAGTAAAGTGTTACCAGTTACATGTAACTTTTCATTTCTTTGTATTATTACCCTGAGTTTTACTAACTTTACTATGTAATGCTATATAAAGGCGAAGCAATACTTCTCCGAGACACTATTTTTCTATGCATTTCTCAAAACTGATGTTTTCCAAATGTACAATAAGTAAAATATTGTGTTATATTTTACTAATATATGACATAATATATATAGCAGAAAAAACAATAACAGGTATGCTTTCTTGAGAATAACATATATGTAAAATACAACACCTCACCTCGCGTTAACGCGTGATATGGTGTGAATACATTTATAAATATACATTTATTCAGAGTATAACCGCATTTTAGTGCACATAAAATGCAGTTTTGCAATATTGTTACCAAATTTTTGTTAAAAATTATGTCATTTGACATAAAATATGTAATTATATTGCATTTACCTGGAGTTTCTTGTAGTACGGTATATATTTGGTATTTTTTACAGTTTTCATGGTGAAACAACATGTAAATTTACTAGCATTTTTATCAGTGTGCTATTCATTGTAATAATTTGTGCACAAACTAAATTATCAAGTAAAATAAAAGACAGGAACTATATTTTTAAACATAATCGACAAGTGATTCTTATCTTTGATTTATGAAAATACTAACGGTGGTATTCATAGTCTGCCTCCGTCCCGAAATTATGCGAATTTCATAATGAAATTCAAATAATTTCGGACGGACAATAAATACAGTTACTGTAAAAGTGGTATCTTATATTTTCTTCTCGAAATTATGTGAATTTGATTATGAAATTCGCATAATTTCGGTACGGAGACCGCTGGCGACCGGAGACGGACTATGAATACCACTGTAAGTATTATACCAATTCAATTAATTACCAATTCATAAACTTTGCCTTAAAACGTCCTAAACACTATCTCTCTCAGTTTGATAGTCTATGCTTAACCTATAATATTTTACAGTGAATACTGATCTATGCTAACAATAAAATGCCAAACCACATAATATTTGCATATTTTTTTATTACAGTGTAACTTCGACTGACCTAAATAATATTGCAGAGAAAAAGTTGTTTTTTTATTCCAGACTAGTTGTTGAACGCAGCGCATATGTGATATATAACGAGTTCTACAGTGATTTGTGGTGTTTTTAAAGAATGCCAAATGCAGTACAGTACACAATGATCACTTCCATCACATTTGGTAAATCAATACAGGACTGACGTTCATATCTTGACTCTTTTTTAAAATGTAGTAGTTTTTTTAGATGAAAATGCATATAGATTGATTTTTTTATCATTCACATTTTATCAGCTGATTTTCAAAGTTATTTTGCACCATTAGGAAGCCCCTTCATTTTTGAGTGTCTTGTTTTGGATTCCTAAGTTAATGATTCAGGTCTTGCAGCAAGTAGATAGGTCTAAAAATAGACAAATTCTGAACGTAAACTTTTATAGACCTCGCGGATTACAGTCATTATACCTTTACTATAAACATAAAACGTTGCAGTTTAAATACTGTCCTGGAACAGAAGGACCATTAAAGTTCTGCCATAAATTATATCAGCGAATAGCTAAACGACTATAATAATGGTGATACTTAAAGATCCTAATTGAAAGTAAAATATGTTATAACATATATAAAATGATGCTTAAGAGGAAGAAGCTTCAATCTAGACCTACTGCGAACAGGCTTGTTTGGACATTAGTATCATGTGTAGAGAAAGTATGTGTAAACGTAATAAACTGGTAAATTTACTATAAGATGGTTTTAGTTTGTATTACGATTTCCTAACTATGTTATTTTGTTTCAGGTAAGGAGCGAAACGTGATAGATTGGTCAGAAATTTGACAAGCACTAATTTGAAATCGTGTATTTCTGAAATATGTACGTATAGCTATTATTTATTTATTTTTTTTTTTGTACAATACGAAGGATCATAATAATACAGGGTTTAACTTTGGGTTAGATTTAATACATAATCATAAGTTCTCAATTATTGAAACAGCAACATTTTCATGTCCCATCGCTGAATAGGCTAGTGTAAGTCAAACTTCAAGCTTCAAGCTACGGCAAGCATTGTTGTCATATCCAAGAAAAGTGGGGAATTTTATTATGTTTTCCAATTATAGCGGGAGTCAAATTTTCGTTGGGATACCCTGTATGTAGATACATAAGCACACACTAAAGATTAATTGAAGAATTTCATAACACACCTTTACACTGCATAAGAGACAGAATTACATTCGAAAGTCGTTTGTTTTTTTGTTTGTCTACCCCACTGTGGCCAGCCATATCATAGCAGATGTTTTCCAGAACTAGATCAATGTTATAAAAGCAAATTGTTTTTGTTATTTTATAATAATAATTTTCTATAAGGAAATTATTCCGTTGCTTATTTTCTTTTTCTTTTTCTAATTAGATATAATGAACTTTTAGAAATCTAATTAGAAAGGGAGGCAAGTCGGCATGCGCCTTTCCTTTATGCCATTATGTAAAGTGCCATTTCCGCTGAAAATACAGCAACATGTACATTGTACAAGATCGCCTGCTTTGATAAAGACATTGTAATCTAAATATAACGGTTTCATCAAACCTTTTCGAATTTCTTGAAATTTTGCAAGTGGCCATTGTTTACCTTTCTAAATATCTTTTTCAAGTAACATTTTGCTGTATTTTCAGTGGGAATGGCACTTTACCTGAAACTAAAACAGTTTTTACTCGGTACTCGTATCAAGAAACGTTTAGAATAAAAAGTTCTAATTAAAAAAAAAACAGAGGTTGGTGGTTGCCACCCTAGTAGAAATTTGGTAAAAATAAAAATTGTATTCACCAATTTTCAGATTTATAAGTTTGACCGTTTTTGAGAAAAAAAATGAAAACCGAAATTTGTAGAAGCCCTTATCTCGTAAGGGAGGGCTCAAATCAAAAAAATGTATAGAAAGTACCCGTCCTAAAATGACCCAAGGAACACACCCTCCAAAGGAGCGTACATCATTATGGGACACCCTGTATAACAATAGAAAGTGGTCTAACCAACAAATTTTTAGGTACAGAAATATTTCCAAATACGTATTTTTTTTTAATTCTACCGTATATGTAAATATTGTTATAACATAAAATTACATAGTTCTGCAAATAAGATGTGGTGTTAGAATAGCAAAGTAATGTGTCTTATAAATGCTTTTGAAAAGTTATTATTTTCTTTGCAGATAATTTAAATAATAACAATTTTTCGAAATTTTTGTACCTAAAAACACCACAAATTTGATCATTAACGGTGAGAAATACGGTCACCTTAATTATCAACTTTTGTCTGGATTTCAAGTAAGTTTGGCTCCATCATATTATTTTGTCGTCAGGAATCTACCCCTGCTCTATGTTCTAATTTCGGGACACCCTGTATAACAATTTCGAAACCATGTAGGTATCATTTGACCAAGAACCTGGAGAAATTGGACAATGGAATGGGCATATCATTTCATTAAAATTTACATGCAAATCTTCAAGTCTATCATGAAAATTCGTTTCAGAAGTTATTTAGCCGTATGATCGAATTACTTTCGCATAAACGGTACCGGTGGGTGTTTGAAAAACCTCCCGATCCAACGCTTTTAGGTGCGGATTTATGCACAGGTTCGACCGCGTTAACGTGTTGCGTCGACAAGTTGGCGGCGTAATTCGGTTTATCGCCTACAAACTGCAGCGGCGGCGTGCATACGGCGATGCACATCTATCAGATTGATCAAAGGACGATCGCTTCCTACACCCATCTATGATGTCACGGCCCGCTAGACTTCGCAGCACGCCCTTTTCACACCTACGCACACGTTTGCGTATGGATGCGCTGGTCTGCAGCCCCTATCGAGTCCACATTGATGGACTGATGGATCTGTTCGGGCACGTTGCACACGAATCGTTGAAAAGTACGTGCTGTGGCTCTACTACATACGACGGTGGCGAATTAGAAGCTAGGTCTAATTTTAGAACTTGTACTGTTGAAATCCTGGCAGCTGTACAAGCAGGACTAGGGTAATTAACTAACGTCTTTGTACAGGGTGGTTTTCTCGTTCTCCTTGTGTTAAGTGCGGTAAAATGACGTATTGACAGACGTAGAGTTAGGAATTTCCGTTAAGGGCGCCGTATTCTTGAAATGAATTTTCTACAAATAGTACAAGTCTTGCAAGTCGTTACAATAATTTTAGGAGGTGATAGAATACGTGATTTTGAATAAATTGAAACAAACATACCTATATACCAAGTGTTCCAATATTTGTGATAATTATTTTTTTAACATTTTTTAATTTAACCGTGTTTTTCTACAATTAAGGAAGTGTAGAAGAAAAACAAACCTTTTTATAACAAATATTTCTATACCTTTTTTATTAGGAATGAATGGATTATTTAAATGATTTAACCAATAAAATAAGTGCGTTACTTCAGTTTCCATTAAACGGCATGTGGTCTAAAATCGCGTATATTCATATATTCATAAAAATGTTGACGCTGAACTTAGGTCGATCCCGGTCACCCCACTTATTCAACTGTTTACAATGTAGTAACTGGATCTATTTTACCAGTTCCGTGCAGCCGAGGAAGGGTGTCAATGGCTGTATGTGTTGATTTACATTGTTTTATTTAAGAATGCTTTTACCAGATCAATAATTACTAAATGTAAATGTGTTGGTGTACCTATCAAGCACACATTATCGACGCTGTTCATCTTCAACAGCTATTTTTGCTACAGTCGATGATCTAAATACCTGAAGTAATGGTTTGCATACTAGATAATTTTTACCGCCTCTTATAGCTCGTGGAAATAACTGCGATTCTTGTAGAATTACCTAATATAAATTTTTGGTAAGTGGTACTTTCCAACCGAGAGTCCCTAAAAAGTGTTTAAAATGTAACATTTTGACAGACAATGTTGAAAGGCGACGTTTTTGAAATATCCACGTAGATTTTTTAAATTTTCAGAACCCATTTAGATCAAAATACTGTTAAGACTTAAGCTAACTACAGGCTAGCATACATGTGACATCCATGTATGACATTCGTGTTTGCACGTTGATATTTGCCAAGTTTTA
The DNA here is from genome assembly GCA_025584915.1 of Monochamus saltuarius. Classification (NCBI taxonomy): domain Eukaryota; kingdom Metazoa; phylum Arthropoda; class Insecta; order Coleoptera; family Cerambycidae; genus Monochamus; species Monochamus saltuarius. Next base: position 8,446,147 of record CM046723.1, on the reverse strand, counting down.
AAAGAGAAATTTAAAAAAATCAAGATTCTAATCGATTAGGTGCTAGGGCGTTATTTGAGGCATTTATAAAATTTTGCCTGCCTTCAGTACATTAAATTATCTGTTATTAACCTGTAATTAATTAAAATAAAATAAAATGTTAATCATTATTATTGATTACTTTTATTTTTCAAATTAAAAAAGTAGTTTAATGTGAAGTAGCTATGATTGCGTATTATTGTAAATACCTCAAATAAAACCCTCTACCTTGACCTTTGCTAGACGTAACCAACAGCATTGTTGCCGTAATTTTAAAAATTATTAACAATATTGTCACCACTAATAATTATAGTAATGTTAAAAACGGAAAATAAATACCTGCTTGCTTTGACTCCCCATATGTCGCCACTAATAAAATTGGAATTCGCACACAAGTACAAAAGTAAATGAATTCACTCGTACCAAATTGTCTAATTGTGCTTACACAGAACCTGCTTTCGTCATCGTCATTTGCACAACATTATCTACAGTAGTTACTGTATCTGAGACCCAAAAATGCCACAAAAATGTAAAAACACACGAAACAAACGCCTGTTTGTTCACATCACCTAATACTGTACTTGTATCTACGGAAACATAAACCACGCTGAACGTCATGTGACGTCACAGCAATGATATCGCATTTTCATATTAATTATTATGTGATTACTGCCGTCAGACACATGTTCTGACCCTGACCTTTCAATATGTCTGAAGGCTTATACTGTGGGACATTTCAAACAAATTTAAAATTCATGGATTACCCCATTTCCTCAATCGTTAGATTGTAACCGTAATTCCAATCAATTTACATGAGTAAAAGCATACCATTTTAAAAGCCATTCTTTCACCCATTATGATCGGCTCTAACGCAGTTTAACTAACTTGTTTTTTTTCTCGTTTCACTACTCATTGTTTACATCAAAACTAACATATACATGTAACATACAAAAATCTTAGCCTGCATGTGGGCGACAGGTTATTAGCATAGCACGTATAACATACGTGTAGTGTAGTCTGTGGCCTGCTTTAAGTGCGAATCTACAATACTGAAATCTGAGATATAAATTGACGGCTTCTTCAATCAAAATGTCGTGGGTAATAAATCAACAGACATATTATAGGAATTAAGTAACAGGGCTACATAGAATTCATTTAGTACATTGCCGTTGAAATGGGCATACTCCCATAAATGAACAGATGGAAAAGTATCGTGTGACCACATTATCAAAGGATGTGTCGTAATGCAATATTTTTATTCGGTTTTATGTCATGCATATTTGTTAAATTTAAAGATGTACGTAAGTTCTTCCACCTTATGTGGTGATGTCACGGATTTTACGCAACCGATCAATACGTTTTATTAATATTATTCTGTCAGATGCAAGTGACAGCATTTTCTGAGGGAATATCTAATTTTGCCCAGTTTGTAGCCTCGTGCATTTTTCCGTAATTACATAAAACCGGAAAAAAATTTGTTAAGCACGTAAGATGGTTTTGATGTAACCTGTTGTTGATTGTAGATAGATATAGGTATTATTATTGGTCAGTGGTCGCGCGGTTTAAGGCGTCAGTACTTGAATCGAGGTGACTAGATCGGTGTGGGCTCGCGTCCCGTTGCTGGTAGACCCTATATAAGCTATATTCGTAGAGACTCCCCTCTACGGGTATGGTATTGTGGAAGCATGTTAGCTTGGATCAATGTGAGAGTTTGATACCGGTTGATATTTGACTACCCCCCTAATTAATGAGGTTTTCCAGGTTTCCCTCATTCCTGCACTGAATGGTGGTTAGGGCTTACCAACGTAAGTTGTTCCTGGGCGCAAGTGCGGTCTGCTTAATAATAATATGCCGCGCCCTCTCTCGCACAAGTCTCCGATTTCTGGGCTAATCCCTGCGATTAGAATGAGTATTATTATATTATTATTCTTATATCTGCATATGATATAATAAAATTATTAAATAATCTTCAAAACACGTCAGATCTCAAACTTTACCTATGGCTACTGAGCTAATAAGCTCGAAAACAGTGTATGTCTGGTGGACGGCTGGCGAAGGACTTTGGCTGTTAGCTATAGGTTTGTCGAGTGTAGTTCAATGGTGGTCCAAGCATTAGCCCGCAGAGTAGTTGTATTCCGAGTTTCCGTTTTTGCAAATATCGTTATGGCCAAATCGCGATAGAGGTCGGGAGCTTTCCATGGTATCTTGTGGAGTGTACAACGCTTTGTGTATGTGGCCTCGCAAGTCCAGCATGGACTAATTAGTAGTCACTAGACGTAGTTTTACTACATTTCGCGTACTGGAGGTCAAAAGTCATTTAATGATTTCATTAAGGCTGTTATGTTTTTTCTTAGTAAATTTAGTTAGATTAATTTTTTTTAAGAAATTTATTGAATCAAAACCCTTGTCTATGGAATTGTCTCTTTAGCATACCTACTATCGAAATAAATGAAATAGACCTCTGAGTTTGGAAACCGATATTAAGAAAACGTAGGCGAACTAATTTTAAATTTGGAACATATTATATAGCCTTACTATTATTCTATTGTGTACTAAAATTTCTGTTAGATTTGTTATCCCTTTTTAAGTTATTAATGAAAATGTTAAAAAAAATCACGGTTTTCTGCCTATGAAGTTGATACCTCTGACTTTAACTCGTCGTAATTTTTTTGTTCATTGAGATAAAAATTACAAATTTTTACTGATGATAAGTCTGACTATTGTCTTTAGTGCTGTAAACAATTTTTTTCAGATTGTTGTTCACAGTTATTTACTACAAGTGTCAATTTTTCCTTAAAAATAAAATAAGAGCTTTTGAGACAAATGACAGTACTAACGACAATAGTTCGACTTATCGTCAGTAAAGATTTGTAATTTTTTATTTAATTAACAAAATAATTACGACGAGTTAAAGTGAGAGATCAATTTTGTGGACTGAAAACCGTAGTTTTTCCAACATTTTCATTAATAACTAAAAAATGGCATAACGAAACCAACTGAAATTTTAGCACACAATAGAGTAACAGTGAGGCAATATATGGTCTAAATTTCACCCCTACGTTTTCTTAATATCAGTTTTGAAACTCAGGGGTCTATATAATTTATTTCGACAGTAGGTATTTAGTTTGACATCATTAATAGGAATTGCATGAACATTGATTTTTTCGACTTAGCTAAAATAACCTTACAATAAAGTGAAGAAATATATAATATAATATAATAAAAATTTACATTTTACAAAAATGTACAGTAAAAAAATAAAGTATAAATTTTAGATGAGATATATTTTAATTTAAAAATCCCTTTTATTTCTTTTTTGTTGAAAAATCCTGTATGCTGAATCATTTTAAAAATGTGTACATTAATGTCATTCGGCGAAATTACTTTATGAAAGATAACTTTTCATAACTAATTGTCGGAGCTGGTAACGCTTAATTAATTGCACAAAAAAAACGAACAGACATGGCTAGTCAACGGTTGGTTTTAAATATATATATTTTTGTAATCTTTTTTGCAGTGCATACACGCATGCTGCGTATTAATTTTGTTTGGGGAGATGTTTTTTTTTTCGGTCATTCGCCGTCAGTACAGATGTCGGTGGCAATTTGAGATGTAAATCCTCCCGGAACAGACCGAGTGGATACTTTAATGAACTTCCATTAACACGATGCTTTGTTGCTAGACAGGACCCTCGTGTGATTCGAACTCGGAACGATAGTTAAACAACTTCGTCTCTTAAATAACAGCTCGTTGTTTTAACTGCATAGGTAATACGCGTTTGAAAGAAGTTTGTTCCCTTCCTGAAATATCGGTTATTTAGGAGACGAGGATGAAGAAACAAGTCTAGATACAGAAACAAAATTGCAGTAACATAGATACTACAACATCAGCAAAAATGACAATAGGATTAATCTTTTGAACAGGGAAGAGTATTTATTACCATCAAAATCTCGATTGAATGATATATCTATGGAGATGAATGCAACAAATTTAAAAACTGGAAGAATATAAAGAAGGAAGGATGGATCTAAGTGAGAACGTATTATCATATTTTTCGGAAATATCAAAGAAAATACAAAGTACAGAAAAGCACCACCAGTGAAATAAATGAAAAGAGTAATAAACCTATAATAAATCAAAACTTGTATTTATTAACATTTACATTTATAGTAATAGACATTTTATTTTTAGTTTTATCACATTTAACTTCCTTTCGTTTTTGTTTTTTTCGGCCAATGATCTGTGGGTTTTTGCCCGGACTAGCTCTATCTCTGTCGCACACATCTGAGCATCAACGATTTGTATAGGCTGAAAACGGTTTTGGGGGCGTCCATGATTTATAAAGGTCTATGATTTTAGTAGACCTTTATAGTAGAAATAGGAACACAATTACTTTCTGGCATTTTTACCAAATTCAGATGGAATGGATTATTAAATAATTGGTAATAAACAACGTACCATAGCAACCAGTAGGTATAACAAAACCTACTACGTTTCATTGAGTACTAAAAAATCAACTCGTGCAAATTATTTTTTGTTAAATTCCAATAATTCTGACTCCATAAATATGATGATGATGTGATTATGGTTAAAACGTTGTATTGCATTGGTATTTTAATTGTCTTTTATCCATTTAAGAATATTTCTTGCGTGGAGAAAATGCTACATAAAACATTTATACTAGAAATAACTATTATCTGTCCTTGGTGTTAAAATATGATTTTTTCTTCACGTCACGAAATTGCTATATTTTTTTACTGTCAGGAGTCTCTAAGGTTGACATTTTCCTTAATAAGAAAAATAAATTATAGCAAAAGTATTCACTTTTAATCCTAGTGTAGGAGCTAAAGTTCTAAATGTAAGGATTAAAAATGTTCCAGCAAATTGAACCCCAAACAATCAAAAAGAAGTATCTAAAGTATCCATGACTACATCACCTACTTTGCTTTATTATACAAATTTGGTTTCAATAATTTCAAAGCACAAATTAATAAATTGAATGGGGGATTTCGGTTGAAGAAAAATAGCATGTTTTATTCGGAATAAAAATAAATTTTTTCTTTCGCAATTTTGCATCCGCTCCGCTTCGCCTCACAAATACAGAACTTGCTTGCCATAAAAGAGACACTTTTAATCTTATGACAGTACTTTCAAAGTTAGTACGCAAACATTTATGCCATCAAAAGACAGCTAAGTATTCCAACTCATTACTAATTAATCAAACGAACAATTAAAACCTGTGCTTTGTTGGAAAGAATAAGCCGCGTATACACACCTTAATAATAACGCCGGCTGCTGGCCTTTTTTAGCTTAAATTGTGATAAATTAGTTCCGTGTAAAAGAAATTAATTTCCCGCAAAGTTTATCCGTAAATTCTCTTACTGTTTAACAGTCGCTCTATAATTATCTCCATTAAGGAAGGAATTGCTGGAGGTTAATTAGAAATTAGATCAGCCCCTGAAAACTCATGATAGACTTGTATATCGTATTAAGCGGGGTAATCTGTTTAAATTTAGCTAATTAGAGCCGGTGTGTGATTACAGTTATTTAAGTAAATACCCGAACTACCATTTTGCCAAATAATCTTTAGATTTTCAAACCAAAAGGCATTACGGCATTTCTGCAACGTTTCAAACCACGCTAATGTATAGGATATTTTGTGTGGAATCCAAAATACATACAATGTGAATCCACATTCGTAAAACTCAATACGCACACAACTGTCGTTTTTTTTAAACAAATTGTGTCTGCAAATGGTCCAAATCAAATGTGCGTACTTCTTCTCACATTCGATTGTGTAGAATTAAATTTATATACCTATTTTAATGCAGCAAATTCAACTGTTTCTGCCGTTATTGTAATTAATTATTAATATAATTAATTTGTGGTTTTAATTAGTAAAATAGTTTGACATACCTGATGTTACAACAACATTTTGGGCCCGTCTTACCCAGTTTCTACAAACTAACACAAATGTTTCTGCTTCTTGTCCGTTTTGAACTTGTAAATTATTGGCAGCAGCTATGATACGTTTGCGTAAATCATCAATGGTGTCCACTTTGGTACAATATACTTCATTTTTTAAATATCCTTACAAAAATAAGTCCAAATGATTTAAAGTCAGGAGATTGTCGCGGCCATGGTACCGGTCCTCCTCCTCCAATCCCTTGGTGTTAATGTTTGGACATGCTATACATGGTACGGATATAAATGAACGTCGTATATGATACGTCACACTGCTGCAATACGCTGGAAACCCTGGAGCTCCATCCAGGCCGTCCACGGCGATTTTTTTTTTTTGGCGGATATTTAAAAGTTGACGTTTATAGAACCGAAGTGGATACATACTATTGATGCTTTACGGAAACCTATCATAGTTGCCGACACGATTCAGTTACAAATTTCCAGCGTCACGTCTACGTTTGCATTACATTTGCACTCACTGCACAGCGTTGTAAAAGTAACTGCATTTGGAACATGTTTACCGGCAAATCGTTCTGCTAAAGCATGTTTGATATTTGAAAAACTAATGTACATACTTGCATTACAAAAAAGTTAATACGATAAGTGATTGGATATTTGATATCGTCTGGCTAGACTACAGCAGTCCAGCGAAGTAAAGGTTGAGTTAAAATTACTATTACTTCAATATTTTTTTTCGGAAACTATTTTACAAAACATTTTTTTACGATATTGACTCCATTTTTCATGACGCATCTATTCCCAATTTTTTTAAAATAAGTTCTGAATCACCCTGTAGAGTTAAACTGTAGAATTGTACAGTTTTCTTGTAAAGCGAAATCAGAATAGTTTAGCTTGTATTTTACTCCGTCACGCGGTGTTCTACTATTCAATTCAAGCAGCTATTTCAAATTTTAAAATTTTAAATAATTTTTGCTACTACAATAATTCATTTTTTTAAGTAAAACTGTAATAAAAATAAATATAGGTACATACATACCACAAAAAATATCTACTTAGAACAAATACTATAACATCGTTAGGAAAGGAAAATAATATTAGAACATAACATATAAATATATTTGCCCCGAAACATAAATACTTTTCTATCGATGGCCAGAAAAACAAAAATATTTCATTACTAGATATAAGTGGCAGGACATAGATATGACATTATTGTGTTGATGGTTGCATAGTTAAGATAGTGACAATTAAATTCGTGTCAGGCGAGCGGCCAAGATCGTCGAGAAATAGGGGTTTAATATACTTTAGAAAAATAATGTTTCTGCTTTATAAATAATTTTGGAAATGTTTTGAGGGACGATTTCGTTCATTCTTATTTTTCTCTACCCGTTTTTAAAATATTTGTACTTAGTCATAGTTAACCTTGATTAAACATACCAACAAGGTTATGCTTGCAATATGCATGGTAACGGAATCAAAGATACAATGTGTGAAATAATACTTTTGCGCATGAATACACAACAGTGTAAAAAAATCTGTATCACTTTGTCAATAAATATTTGCCATGCTATTTGTTAAAGTGCACAATTACATTTTCACTTCTTCACAATTTAACCGTCATATTTAGTTTAAACCACATTTATTTAATGTTCTGCATTGTTAGACACTCTGTAGGTCTGCAGTACTTTTGGTTAATTAAATTAAATTGTGGTGAAAAAACAGTCATTGTTGGTATTTCCCAGAATTTTTAATTACAATCAGATAAAAACAAAACGTAGTTTATTTGCATTTCATTAAACTCAAATTGTGTAGGTATCTACTTTTATGATCATCCTGTGTAAGTGATTAGTTGAGGTGCGCAACTTTAATTTTTCTAAATTACTTAGTTCTTCTTTTATTGAATGTTTTTATGTATTATAACCTTCAAAATGTAGGATTTAAACCTTTGCGATGTCTATGTAGTTACTAGATTGTATAAATACAAAAAAAAACTCGTTTAGCATAATTTTAATTTAGAATATACGTAGATATATGTATAGGTACTAACGTATTCAAATGAAGTTCGCTATTTAAGAGCTTTTTAATTAAAATATATCCATTTTTAAACATATGTATGTAACACAGCTGCAAGTCAACCTATTTAGTTTGCATTACGGAAAATGGTCACTCCGTTGCACATTGCAGACCGTTAATATAGGTGGGAAATTCCCGTCGGTTATGAAGTGTATCTATTTGTTCGGTTTAGGGAGTAAACCAGAACTATACGCAAATGAGAGTTCGGTTAATTTTGCACAGCAGCAAAATTAACGCGCTTCCGGAGCCAATGGCTAAGCTATTCTTCGAAAATCGCACTGTGGTTACGTAAAGTCCATCTAAAAATTATAGAGTTGAATGATCTGAAAAAAATATGAATCTATTCTTGAGTCGATGCGTATCTTTTACTTTTTTTATGAGATTACAAATAAACAGTAATAATATAGATACATAATAATAGACATAAATAATATACACATATTTGTTGTATTAAAAGATAAAAAATGTTCCTGCTTTTAGAAACCTTTGCTGACGACGACTCTTTTCTAAATGGCATTCATTGACCAGTTGACCAAGTTGCTTGTGTATTTTTCCATTTCATCATACTACCTTAACAATATGTTCCTTCAAAGATACATCTAACGGCCATTCGCTACTCATGCCTGACCAATTTAATTGCTTATGTTTTTCTTAATGTGGCCGATGTTATATGTACAAAATTCAGCCAGTGTTATATTTCAACTGAACTAGACGGCCGACAATTTATAGCAGTCGACACAAAAAAGACATAGGTACATGTAGTCCGTATATTTTTTCTATAAAATTCCATATCCGCATGCGGCATATCTCTGAGAGCATACCCGATTACACAGCTTCTGCTGCAGTACGTACGCATGGGCCGCAGTTTCTTATTGGCTGTGGCGAATTGACGGATCTACCCGTTCCATTTCCAGCGCTATCATGGATGGGTATATCGTTCAGACGGGCAAAATTTCTGGTACATCTTTTTGCTAATTTAATTACGAATGTAATTAATTTTATTAGTGATTTTGTGTTGTTAAGAATGGAAAATAATTCAAGCTCTACAGCGTATTCTCAAAATCGTACCAATTTAACAAGTTAGGAATATCGGAAGATGACATGTATGAAGAATTTAGGGCGCGATGTCAAAATATGAGTGTAAGTGATGTTTAATATGTATTTCATTAACAAAATTGTACGTGAGTAGCATATATGTATAGTACAGAAGCTCAAAACAAATTTATTAACATCACATAATAATGAAAGTAGCAATAATATTTGTATTGTTTCGCATAAATAATTAAAACAGAAGTTGCAAATTTCGTGCAAAAATTCGTGAATTTTACAAGGACAAGTGTGATATCCGCTGAGTGCGCATCAGGTAGATGTACGTGGATGGTGGTGGGCAATCGCTGTCCAAAAGGACGACATTCTAATTTGTAGAGAGAATTGCACAGGGGGCACATTTAAAGTAAACTGTTAATGTACTAGATGCAGTCGACGTCAACTTATTTTTGATAATTCTGTGTGCTTTGAACTCCTCTCAAGTGGCACACTTAGATAATCATGTCACACTCACCTTCTGTACTAATCTCTGTGTTGTGAATTAGTCACTCTCTATTATTTTCAACCTTGGGTAATTGATAATACAAGATAAAAACTTTAAATTTGGAAATAATTCTTCATTTATGTTATCTGAAGCCTCGAAATTGGCAAAAACTGTTATATCACTGTTTCTACTAAAAATAATGGATACTGTGTAATATAATTATTTTTGTATAATTTTTATATCTGATCGCATTCAAATTTAGTACGCCTATGAAATGTTGCTCCTCGCACGCATCGCCCGTCGCGCTTGTCTATAAGCTAGCGATTAGTCACTCTCTAGATTTTCGACAGCTGACTAGGTATAATAAATTTGTAAATTTATAAAATATTGTATAATAAAATTTCAAATATACAAAACTTTATTCTGATTAATATGTACTTATATCCAGGTATTCTAATGCACAATTAAAAAATATTTAGCATATCAATATAATAAATAACCTTTGAATATGCTCTGTCGTAGCTAATGTGCTGTAGAACTTGTTTGATATTCCTTGTAACTCACCTCTCAAGTTGATTTATGACTATGAGATAAAAAACCGTGTCGGTTCTGATCATATAAAAAAGTGATCTAACTGTTTATATTTAAACCGTGAGGGTTAAAACAAAAAATTCCAATATGGTAAATTGTAAAACTTATGGTTATTTGTATTATTATATCTCGAATTACCACCCACGGTATACTGATCTTTATTTATATTTATTTTCTTAATAAAAGTATTCTGTTTCAGATAATTTGAAGAATAATAATAAATAACAGAGATTAATTGGTGGAACTGTCCAATTATTAAATATTTATTGAATTTTTATGACAAAAATAGAGATATTATGGATTTTAAACTGACCTAAGACATACACGGTTCATTATCAATGCAGCAATTTCGCAACGGAATAATAAATAGCATAACAGCTCATTACAATTTTGCACAAGGTCAGTTTTAATTTTACCATAATTTTGGTATAAATTAATAGTAATAAATTTTAAAAATGTGCATCCCATTTATAAAATACGTATGTAACATATCATAAATAATCATTCTCTACATTTCACCTTATTAGCGATTGTAAGAAATGATATTGCACTAATTTCAATTAATTATTAATAATTAATTGATGTTTTAACAAGTAATATAATTTTAAGTTTTTGTCAATGTTGGTTTAGGGAAAGTTTTATTGTGTTTTAGTTTGTCGGTAAATGTATCGTTAATTTTTTTAAATAAAAAATAGCAATTGAACTGCGTGAATTGATGATTAACTTGGCTACAGTATTCATTTGTTAGGTAAAAATGTAATTTTTAGAAATAAATTATTTTATCTACTATGGTTTTCCAGTGTATTCAGTTGACGGTATTTCCAAGGGAGTAAAGGTAGTCTAACAGATTTCGCATAAAAAATGTTTAAAGTTCTAACATTATAAAGGAGTAGGTAGCTGGGCAACTGTATTTCAACGGCATCTGATATACAAAAGTAAATAACTTTTTGCACTTGGAGCGCATCGGTACGCCTAATTGGGCGAAAATGGTTGGAGTGGGGATATGCTCTCTAGGTGGTAAACGAACGAGGTCAGTAGTGCTGTGGTTCATGTGTACAGCAAAGCTGAGTTTAATGGACATGATTCTCATTTATGGTGAAGTAAACCACTATTACCAGCGGATTATCTATTACGAGTTAGGTTTTGTGAGTGGTTGTTGCATCAAATTGCTGAAAATCCCCAATGTACTGCTACTAGTTAGAGATGAAGCTTTAATTTACTCGCAATGGAATGCAAAACATTCACAGTACACAAGTTCGTTTGTGAATCCGCACGCAATTGAACGGGACCACTTTCAACACCGTTTTTCACTGAATGTTTGGGCAGCAATTGTTGATGACCGTTCGTATTACCTAATCTTAAGGATGATTTACATTAGTTTTTTGTTGTAATGATCTGTCGACCCTTCTTGAAAGTGTACCTCTAGCAGTCCGACAACGCATCTGTTTTCTACAAGATGTTTTTACATTTACACACCTCCGTACTTTCGGCTAAATGTTCGAAATTATCTCCAAGTGCTGGACTACGGTGAATTGGACGGAGTGCTTATTTTTTTATAATTCTTCAAAATTGGTGTAAGAAAATTTTATGTATTCTAAACACACGTCATTTTAGTCAGGTCTGTCTGTCTAAGTTTATCAAAGTGTAAACGCTGCAAATCTTTCTTGTTGCCGGTTTAATTACAGAACTTCGAAGGGTTTTTTCGTGTGATATGTGACATCGCCAATGTGCATTGTCACTCTATTACGGAAGACGAGATTCCAGCGGCGTGCATACCATATTTGTACATATATGCTGAACATTCCCATTTATTTTTTATTTTTATAAGTTCTGAATCACCCGAATCTGTTTTTGTGATATATTCTTTGCAAAATATTACAAAGTTCTTACAACTATCATTCTTATACAATTTTTCATATCTCGCGTAATAACGAAGAAATAGGAAGAGAATATTTGTTTGCAAAGAATTAAATATTTCTAAGCAAAGCAATTTTAAAAGTATATACAATGTGACCAATTTCAAATGGTAACAAGCCTGTAAAAATGGTAATTATTATCCGATTTATTTCAGGTTTTTTCCAAAAGATGGAGACGTAAAAACTCTATTCTGGCACAAACTATTAAAGTTTGTTTTTTTTGTTTTCAAGGCCTACTTCGAATTTTTTTCACGGTGAAATTTTACAAAAACTGTTTAGCGATTTTTTTATTTCAAATCTAACCGCGGCACTGGATTTAGCATCCCGTAAAATGGTTTTATGCCAAGTTTCATAAATATTTAATATTGAGAGATTTGTAACAATTTTAATGCAGGCTTCATTTTATTAAATACTTACAGTAATTTTCAAAAAATATAAGTTGGCTATGAATTATTAATTAATTTTACACTTTTAATTAATGGCATTAAATATAAAAACTTTTAATTAACGGTTAGTAATAATCAAGTATTTTAATAAATAACTAAAATAACAACGGAAAATTACCTCGTTACATTAAAATTAGGATGCAAAAATACAATAAATTTAATGTCACAATACAATGAAATTTTAAATTTCTGTAGCATCTACGAGGCCACCGTTGATTTCGCGCTTTTTGAACCGCTGACGAATATTTTTTCGAACATTCTGTAGTTGTTCTTCACAAACTTGCCTTATTCTTGCACACAACTCTTCACTTATAAATACTGAATGTTATGATACCACATAAAATGTTAAATGGTTATGAAAGTAGCAGAAATTTAACTGAAAATGAAGATTTACTCTTTCTTGTACTGGAGGTTCATGTAATATGTTCCAAAATTAATTTCTTAGGAACTGCAAAAATTATATGCTATTCAAAAAAGAAAAGGTCACGGCCCATGATTGTTTCATTGAGTATCTCACATCAAACATTAACTTTTTGAGAAAAATCGTTTACAAATATGTTTTACATGTAATTGTTGCGGTTTAACTCTGTATACCAAGGCTAGAAAAATAAATTATTGTTGTAGACAAACGTCAAATCTTTAAAATACGTTCATTATCAGAGCATATTGTTATTAACATTGACAAATTAGTTTATTTCCATATTGTAATCATGAACGAACAATTGAATTTACAAGAAAATATTGATATTGTACGGCTTACAGGAGATAATGATAGGACTGTGAGAGAAGTATGCGAAATATTTAATAACAGGCACCCGAATGGGCCCCTAATAACTCACAATACCGTTTATAAAATAACCAAAAATTTTTAATGAATGCGGCGCTATATCAAGACGTTTAATAAAAACTGATCTTATACAAAGACGACCCAGGTACAAACAGATCGTTTTAAATTATTTTAATAACAATCCTAACGCCAGAGTGGGAATAGCTAATTTAGATTTAAAGCCTGCCGATGCCTTCAAAAAAATAAAATAAAATCTTTAAAACCCAAGTTTTTACACAAGTTAGAACCTGGTGATGATGAGAGAAGGATGGAATTTTACTTATGGGCTCAAGGAGAATACCTCAATAATAGCAACTTTATGAATTATTTTATTCAGCGATGAGGCAACATTTACAACGAATGGTGTAGTATCGACACAAAATTCAAGGTACTGGGCTGCAGAAAGACCAGAGTGGATTATGAATTGTAAACGACAATATTCTCAAAAAGTTGATGTTTGGTGTGGGATACTCAATGAAACAATCATTGGCCCTTTCTTTTTTGAGGTAATATGAATAGCATACAGTTTTTACAGTCCCTGAAAAATGAATTTTGGAATATATTACATGAACTCCCAGTACAAGAAAGAGTAAATCTTCATTTTCAGTTGGATGGATGTCCTGTCCATAATGCAAGAATGATAGGTAGAAATAGCCCGCTAATTAAATGGCCGCCGAGGTCCCCGGACTTAGCGGCGTTGGACTTCTTTTTATGGGTTATTATAAAATCTAATGTTTATAAGTCAGTCCAGGCAACAGAGAAGAGTTGTGTGAAAGAATAAGGCAAGCTTGTTAAGAAATTACCCCACAACAAAAACAGAATATTCAAAAAAATATTTGCAATTTGCAAGCGATTCGAAAAGTGTATCCAAATCAACGGTGGCCTCGTAGAGGCTACAAAAAATTAAAATTGGCATAAAACCGTTTTACGGGATGCTAAATCCAGTGCCGTAGTTAGATTTCAAGTAGAAAAAAATCGCTAAACAGTTTTTGTAAAATTCCACCGCGAAAAAAATTCAAAGTAGGCCTTGAAAACATAAAATTAATTTTAATATTTTGTGCTAAAACAGAGTTTTTACTGCTTCATCTATTGAAAGAAAACCGAAATAAATCGGATAAGAATTACCATTTCTACAGGCTTGTTTTCATTTGAAATGGGTCACACTGTAGGTATCGACGACATTTTTGTTAATATATTTTTCAGATTTTGCTGATATTGATTTTTATGTCATTAAGTAATAAGAAAAGATATTTTATCTATCAACCTCAAAAAGGCAGGAGCCATTACTGTCAACATCTGAATATTACAGAACATAGTTCCCAAATGTTGTCTATCGATCTGTATAAATCGGGTGCTACTGAAAATGTTCTCTGATAAAAAATGAAGATTCCTGCATAGCCTACAAACCCGATGTGAACGTAAGTAAATGGGATACCAATATTATCAATCGAGATTTGTTGTAAATAACCGGTTATTTGCCAAGTACGGTATTTACTCGCTATTCGCCAGAGGGTCGTTTAATTAAGTGAATAATCAGCAACGTTATAACGGATAAATATAGTAAATAGCGCTGTTTATACTCATTCTCATCAAACACGAATCAATCGATAATTCCGCAATGAGATGATTTAAATATAAATTGCCTGTGCTTAGACGTAATGTTTGCTTTTGAAATATTTAGTAGTCAGTATCTGGAAACTGAACTAGTTAGGAAAATACACATTTTATCATCGATATACAGAGTGTCCTTTAAATTTATATCATCTCGGCAGTATTAGCATTAACTCCCCTTACTTAATGGTTGTATTCTAGACCCAAGTCAAAGTCATTACAATTTCGATAATCAAGCATATTTTATTTTTTTAGGTGTTGCTTAACTTTGGCAACTTTGTAGTATATGTTATGTTATAGTGCAAGACAAAAATATTTATCAATGTTTTTTCATGGTCAGATTAAACATATTTAATTAAATCATTATTTTGATTTATGGGATAATTTATCATTATTTTATATATAATTTTAAATTAATACAATTATAGTTTCTATTACGTTAATTAACTGAGGTATAGCTAATGAGATTTTAAGTATTACGCATTAGACCATTTAGATATTTAAAATATGAGAGGAATCTATTTAGCAATACGTGCAATAGGTATAGAGGGTATAGCAAAAATTGCTTTGTATAACATTAAAACTCTAGGTTGCCAATGTTTAATCTCGAAGATATACCTAGATATTGTCTGAAGCTATTTGTGGCATAATTTTAGTTTTTCTAGTTTGATTGGGTTTTTGCTACACTTCTGAAAAAAATAAAGATTAATTAAATAAGCCCTTGCGCCAAACGGATCAGTCAAGGGTTATTTTTGAAACTAAGTTTTCCTAACCAAAAAATCTCACACTGAAAAAAGCAGATAAGTAAAAAAATAACAAAACTCACATCACTATAGCGCACTTCCGTATTTTTGACGTTTCGAAAAACTCTGTTTTCGTTCTCAGAATAGAAGAATGAAGATAGTAAATGTATTGTTATGGAAGCTCACCTACCTTTTAGTTTGTTAATTATGTTCCTATTTGCGTTAGAATTTATAAATTTTGTAATACCTTTATTTTGACGTTTTCCAGAATATTCCAGGCTATATTCTATTTGTTTCTCGACACGTTCTCGAGATCGCAGAACGCTAAAAACCTATATAAGCGGATGAATTCCGCCGTCACAGTCAGTTTATATTGAGCAGTCGAACGCGAATGACTGAAACGTCAAAGTAAAGCATTTGACAGTTGTGAATTTGTTGAAGGATATTTCTTGTATAATCAAGAGTGACAATAAAGTTGTTTGTCTACGTGACGTGTTCCCACGCTAAGGCAATTTCGAGGTTACAGTATTAAAAGTATGTCAAGTTTAACAGTTTAAAATTTGTTTATCAAATTCATTACCGCTTCTTCTTAACCTTTCTGATAGGAATGTATGGATTTTTTCTTGTATGATTAGTTTCTTTTATTTGCCTTAAAGTGTTCGTTTTGTCTGTAATAGTTTTGAATGTTTTATCAACAAAATTTGGAGGGTATTTATTATTTATTAAAACATTTTTAATAAATTTTAATTCGTTATTAAAAATTTCATTGTTTGATGAAACTAATTTTGCTCTATCATTTAACAACACCTTTCTTAATATCAATGTGATGGTTAGATCTAAAATTTAAATCGCTATTGGTGTGAGTTTGTTTTCTAGAAACACTTGTTTCTACAGAATTTCCACTTTTTTAATTAAAACATCAGAAAATTGTAGCATATTATTATTTTCTATTTCCAAAGTGAATTTTATTGTTGGTTCTTTATTGTTAATATCATTTAAAGATTCATTTAACTTAAAAAAAATATGTAGGTAGGTTGATAATTTTGATAGAACGGAAAAGAAAAATATGTCATTACTACAACTGATAAAATATAGATATGGCATTGTTATTCTGATGGTTGCATAGCGTCTATTTAACTGCTCTTGCGGCTATTATTATTAATAATTAATAACATTAATTTGTGGTTTCGATAAATAAATAATTTGACATACTTGATATTACAACTGTTAAAAATTCTGTCCACCGACGTGTAAATACATTTGGGCCCGTCATACCCTGTTCCTACGAACTAACACAAATGTATCTGCTTCTTGTTCGTTTTAAACTCGTAGGTTATTGACACTAGCTATGATACGCACGCGTAAATCGTCATTCGTGTCCACTTCATTTTTTTAATATCCCCACAAAAAAAGGTCTAAAGGATTTAAGTCAGGAGATCGTGGCAGCCATGGTACCGGTCCTCCTCGTCCAATTCATCGTACGTACTCCTTGAACTGGCCACATTTGGAATCGGACATCTAAAGGCACATTTTCCAGAAATCCAGGCAGATCATTTCGAAGGAGCTAGAGGTACTGAACCATATCCATTCGATTTGGTCCAGTCAAGCGATCATGGACAATACTTGTCCAAACATTTAATGAAAAGCATTGTTGGAAATGATCCTGTTGAATCGCGTGCAGATTTTGAAAATCCCAAACATGAGTATTATGAATGTTATACCTACATCCCATTCAGAGTAAAAATAGCTTCATGTGTAACTAACACGTCTGCTATAAATCTGGGATTTTCAGTTAATATTGCAATTGGATTTCGATATTCTGAATCGCCTGCTAGACTCGCTAGAGGCTACAGTAGTTCAGCGATGTGAAAGTTGAAAATGCTACATCAATGTTTTTCTTGGAAACTATAAGGCTTATTTTTTACAATATTGACTCCATTTTCATAACGCATTTATTCTCAAATATGATTGGATAAATTGTGAATTGTGTTGCCTAGTAAAGAGTCTTCGCCACAGCCAAAAGCCGTAGAATAAATCAGAAATATGTTTTGTTAACCCGGAAGGACGGACAGTCTGTTTGTTTATCGGTTATGTAATTTGCGAGAGATTTACTGTGATTATTTGCACAGCTCGAAGATGTGATAACGTGCCGCGATAAATTAATGCAAATGTAAACCCGAACAGATGTCGAACATTTCTGGAATCCATCTAGCGACCATCGCCACACTAAACCTCGTAGTTTATTGCTCCGATAAAACTTAGTAACTCGCAGTCCGTACGTACGCGCCTGCAGAGTTGAACCAAACGATCAATTTTAATTATCAACAATCGGTTAATTAGCAATTATACACATTAGTTCTCCGTGGAAACGTAATTAATTACCTTTCTTTGTTCTCGAAATTGTTTAGTGCCCGTTTTCTAAACGACACCATATAAATGAATGAATGAATTGAAGGGAGGACCCGTTAATATGCTTTTATTACATTTCTGTGTAAGTCTGGGAGTTAATTCTTCCTGGAAAATTTTTAGCCAAGTTATTATCTGTCTGGCGTTTTACCATACCCAGTTCTGCAAATCGGCAAAATGTAATTATTATAATTGTTTGCTGTCGAACACGAAAATAAATTCGGATCTATTGTTTTTAATTAACAGTTGTTCTACATAATAACTACAAACTTTAATAACTACACCAACAAAGCAAACGCATCCAAAATTTTGCGAAAGATTATTACTTTATAATTTTTTATTTCTCCATTGATTTAAACGATTAATTTGTCAAGTTATTGGTATTCTCGTTGAGTTTTTTTTAAATATTGATACCGGCCTATAGATATACATGGCAGTGCAAAGCAAAGTTTTCTGCATTAAAATTAATACGCCCTGTAGAATTAGCAAGACGGCCGACAATTGTAAGATATCTGAAAGATATTTCTTATATCTGTCATACTTCTCCAGGAGATTGAAGGGTATGATCTCAAATATACAGGGTGATTCAGAAGAGCAGTTGGAAAATTATTTAAAAATACATTTCTGCACGGCTCTGGAACCTCGTCCTCTGTAAAAGCTGACCTTGCTCAAGGCAAAGCATGCCATCTTACCCGAACTAATAAATGTTTCTGGTTCTTGTTCCTTTGGGATTGGCTATGTTCGCGTAAATAATCCACCTTAGTCAGGAAATCGTGGTGGCCATGGTACCGGTCCTCCCTGTCCCAGTCCATTGTACCTCTTGAACTTCATTAGGGTACTCCCGATCCCGATTTTGTCGAACATGAAGAGAGCACCATCGTGCAAGAACCACATTCGGAGTCGAACAGCTGAGGTCACATCTTCCAGAAGTCCAGGCATTGGATTGGGATAAGTTGTAAAACATCTTCACCTTCAAACCACCTCCATATTAATGAAACTTTCCAAGATTTCATTGCAGCTTACGCGCCATTTGTAGAACATTTTTTATGCACGATAATACGCGGCCGCATACTGCCAACGTAGTGCAAAATTCCTTATAAGAGTTGAAATTGAACAACTCAATTGGCCTGGGTATTATTAATTAAGGCTTTGCGTCGGTAATTTAATTTTCAAAATGATTTTTGTTTACAGTGAATTGAACATTTCTTTAGAAATATACTGCTTTTTTACATTTTTGTGTTTATAGTGTCATTGTTACTCATAAAAGATTTAATTAGCTAATAAGTAACCGAGTGATCATTATTCAACGAATTGTGTTATTATTTTCACACAATCGGATATGGACTTCTTTTAACAACCTATTGTGTTGATTTTAAGATATATTTTACTCATATTTTTTTACGGCATATTGTTAATATGGTTAGATCCTTCTATTATTTAACAAAATATAGACATTAATACATCGTCAAATGTTTCTTTTACTGAATTTGTAATTGATATCTAAAGACCTGAGACTAGTGTATTGCAAATTTACAGAGTATCCACTACTATTGGTCTTGGTTGACACTACCAACTTCATAAAATACTAAGACATGACATAATTATTGGCAATGTAAATGTAATGAAAGTTCTTTAGGCGTGCGAGAGACTCAAGGTGCAGGAATGTCGATAAATAGCAATCGTACTTCGTCGAAAACTATTATGTTTATATTGCCAAGAAGTGGCAATTCAATGTGAAATTAAATTGGGTATTGTCGTTCTATGCGGAATTTCAACGGAAAATAATTTCTCTTTATCACATTCAAAAACGATAATAAAGAAAATCCTTTCCTTGCAGAAGTTCAGTTTCAGTAGAATCGAATAGTGTCAGTTGTATGGTTGAAAAGAGCATTTGTTGCCTTCTGTTTTCGTTCTTGGTTGTATTTGAAATAGCTAGGTTTCATCATAACACATTATTATGCTTTTAATATATTCGCTGAGACTTAGATAATTTTTTATTAAATGTTTAAAGTAGATTTATATATACGATGCCCACATAAAAAAATCAAAAGAGAAAAGGAAAATATAAGAATGCTTCCAAATATGTACATGCTTTTGCAATAATAATGGCATTCCCTCAAAACAGTTTTTGAACTTCTGGAAGTTCTGAGAAGAAATTTGATTAAATCTCTATCGGTGAGTGGAACAACTACGAAGTAATATTCAAATTTGAAAGTATATTTCATTACAAATGCGTCAGCAGTTCAAAAGAAATCGCAAAATTCATTTAAAGAGTGTCATTATTATTTCAAACGGTTGTGCATACATAGGTTATGTTATCTATAGTCATCATGTTTGTATATAGCGCTATTTGTATATTTTTAATTTTCTCATAAATATGTTTGTAATCAATAAGCTTCTTCTTTCGTATGTAAATTTTTATTCATAAAAGTATATTGTAACTGTAACACTGTGTAGTAAAAATAAAATAAATATTCAAAGACAAATATTTAAGTTTTATTGTATGTAGTATAAGTTTTCTGTAAGTGTGTCTTCGCCTTTTTTGTAAAATGCATGTAACTGTAAAAACCAGTTATCTTGTGATATGTACAATTTGCCATTTTACCGTTTACATTATTATACACGGTGATTCAAAACTCTTACAAATACAATTTTGAAAAAAAAGTCAAAAAGAGCAGTTCGATAATGATTTAAAAATACACTTCTGCACTTTACTGGAAACTGGTCAACTGTAGAACCTGACTTGCGCAAGGCAAAACATGCAGTTGGCGACCGACACGGCGGCAAAGTGTAATAAAAATGTACGGGCAAAAAAAATGAAAGAATTTCCCCAGGAAATAAATAAATTAATTAAATTTTATACTACATATTTTATAGCAGCAAATTAAACTGCTGTTGCCGTTATTATTATTAATTTATTAATTAAATAATCAGGTATGTTACAACAGCTTTTCAGAATCTTGTCCACCGACGTGTAAACATATTAGGGCTTATCTTACCCAGTGTCTACAAACTGACACCTGGTTCTTGTCCGTTTTGAACTCCTAAGCTATTGGCATAATTGTACCTCGTGTATGATACGCCACACTATTGATTGGGATATTCCTTGTACTTGTTGAGCGATTGTTGTCTGGCTGGTACTTATTCGGAGATTTTCTTCAGCGATCGGTCGGCAGGATCGGTCAGTGGTCGCACGGTTTAAGGCTTCAGTACTTGAATCGAGGTGACTAGATCGCTGTGTGGTTCGATCTCCGCAGCCGGTAGACGGTATATAAGCTATATTCGTGGAGAGATTGGCACGCTCTCTGCGGGTATGGTAGGGTGAAAGAATGATGGCTTGGGTCAATGTGGGTGATTGATACCGGTTGACATTTGACTACCCTCTTAATTAATGAGGTTTTCCAGGTTTCCCTCATTCCTGCACTGAATGGCGGTTTGGGCCTACCAACGTAAGTCGTTCCTGGGCGCAAATGCGGCCTGCTTAATAATAATATGCCGCCCCCTCTCCCGCACAAGTCTTTGACTTCTGGGCTAATCCTCGTGATTAGAATGAGGGGTAGAGATATTATTATTATTATCTCAAAATGTGTTCCTCAGATGGCGCAATACTCCTTGGAGGCCCTGGACCCCCATCTCTTCCACAATTCGGTTGCAAAAGCTGCTAAAGCATTCTATCTTATTTTGCCATAAATTAAAACGATATCCATCAGCTCCGAATTCCGTTTAATCGTTGATATTCCCCACAACTTAATTTATAGACGGGAAGAAATGTCAGAATCCAAGGAGCATTTCGATCGATACCACAATATATCTAATTACTTGTGCCAAAAAAGGCAATTTAAACTGTTGTAATAAAATAATAAATGTTACAAATCAAATCAGAAAAATTGTCAGGTCTGAGAGTGCCAATTGTAACGCCGTTAGTTTCTAGACATTCTGCAGATGTCAAAATTTGACGCCAATAGTGAAGTTTTACTTTGACTTATCTGCTTATGTAACCAATAATTATTCATTGTCATCAGCCGTATTTTATTTACCCACCTCTTCGCTGTTTCTCAGCAGATTATTCTGAATACTAGATTGGTCAATTAGTAAATAAAACACAACATCTGCCCACATTTTATTTTTGACGACACAAAATAATGTTGAGTAGATGTAAATTAGTTTTGATAACTTTTATAACCTTTATGCCTCAACGTCACCTTTAGCCATTATATATTTTTCTGCATAAAATGTTTGGTACTTAAATAAAAACAGCGAATAACTTATATCTCTTTATTGGTGTTAAGACGACTTGAGAATAATGTACAGTTCTTATCCTTATAACATTTTTCCTTCAAAAACATTCGGGGCATAATTTATCGTTATTGCTCCTCCGACAAGTAATGGGGCTTATTGCGAAAGTTCTGAAAAGTCAAACGTTGTTCATCGGGGCCTCTTTAAAGTTTACCACCGCTGAAGCGTTTTAGTGGGCTTATCGAGGAGAAAATAAATCCGTTTATATATCATCATATAACTTCATTTATGGCGGCCTCCCACGTAACGATTTTTAAGTGGCTCTAACAACAACATAAACAACCTCGGGCGGGCTTTGTTGACGCTAGGTGTATTGTGGGGCTGCAATGATTTAAACTGGGGTAAGGTCGAACGGAATTTAATTATGTATGTCGAGTACTGCGTTGCGCGGTGGTTTATATATCATAACGACATATAATAGAAGTTTTAAATGTGTTTGTGAACAACGGTTGTTTACGAAGATCCGTGCCGTTTTGCTCTGCGACACAGTTTGCAGCAATGACGGCTGTTTGAAGAGAATTATGTGACGAATTTAAGATCTCTGTTGTTGCAAATTGAAGATCGGACTGTTTACACTGACTGGCTGAATGAAAGTCCATGCTTCTTTCTTATTTCATAAGTAGTTTACTCTCTAGTGCAGTCATAGTTTAAAGAGTAAAGAGTAATAATTTAGTATAGTATTGGATTAAACTTAAATTAAATGCTGGAAATGGCTACCCTGTGCATCAATACATGCTCTAAATCGCCTTTGCATCTGTCTTCTAGCTGTTCGGATTATCCCAGATGTTTGGCGGATTGTTTCACAGGCATTGGTAATACGTTCCACTAATGCAGCTTCAGTCGCTATGTGGGTAGAATACACCAGTTACTGATGCTCCTAAAGGTAGAAATCACCCGGATTTAAGTCGGGGTGGCCAAGGAGTAGGTCCAATTTCCTTGAAACGTGAGATTTATATAGTCTCTTACGCTTCTAGAAGAATAAGTAAATTTTCCTGCAAAGAATCCAGGATGTTCGTTCATCTAATTACTAGCACGAGTAAATTCTAGTGATCTTTCTCATATATGACCCCCACTCTCCTTAATAAAGTGCTGTATGAATTAGATTTGCCTCATGGTCAGTTCATTAGGCATATTAGGGCTTTAGATTGTGGGCAGAATTGATGTTTGCAACTATAATACTGCTGATGTTTTTGTTATTTTGTTTCAATTGTTTGTTCCTTTATTTCTGTTTTTTTTTTGTAGGCCTTGTTGTATTAGTAGCGTTGAAATTGTATTTACTTTAGAATACTGTAACTGTAAGGATTTGTATGGGGGAATGGAAGAACGGCTTTGCTCCTTTTGTTATTTTTATTTTATTTATTTATCTAATGCTCTCGGCAAAATAAAAGGTCCAACCAAACAATTTTCAATAATTCCTGCCCACACATTGACTGAAAACATCTTTTCTGGTAAATGAAGCTTCAACCGTGAATACAATGAAATAATAAAATTGCCGATTTTCTGCATTTTCTTGGCTTACTCATTGACAATACTGCAGTTTGACTGGAAAATCAGCTTCAGATGAAAAGGATATACCTGCTGCTCTTGGAAGATTTGCCATACATTAACATGGTTCATATTGTCACGGAATTTGACCCACTCGCACACAAATTCGACGACTGTGGTATCGCGAAACGATAGATTGCCACGATCTCCCCTACGCGATTCTGGTAAACAAACAAATCATGCCGGAGTATCGAGACGCAAGTGGAGAACTGGAGAATAGACGAGAAGCGTTCGAGTCGTTCGGGAAATGGATCTTGCCACGTTCGATAAAATAGAAAAAAACAAACTTCAAAAATGAAGGATGTTATGCCCGGCTATGAAATTATCTAATAATGGCATAATTGGTATTAAAAAATAATAAATAGATGAATACTAATAAAGAGAGATTATAGTTTATTTACTATATCAACAAGAAAACTGTAAATGGTAATCTGAAAACAAATAATATAATCTAACAAAAATGAAATTACCTGTCTAAGCTGGAGATAATATTATAAGGAACAAAAATATATATTTATAATTATAATTATTTAACCAATTAATATGGTCCGAATATATAGCTATATTCCCGTTTACATGTGTGGAAATGCATATATATAGAATGTAATAATTCTTGAATTTGCTAGTTTAGTTGTTGTTGGCTCCACGTGTTTTAACAGAAGAAAGGTGTCTACATACCTGAGAGCTCGGTTTTCTAAATGAAGTTTATTTTATGTTGCATAAATCCAAGAAAAAGATCCTCGTACAGGCAACTTGGTAAGCGATAGAATTCGGCTTCACAAGAAGAAGGTAGACTTGGTAACGGCTACTTCAGTCGATTTAACATAGCATAATAATCTCAGTACTAAATTGGCTGGAATTTCAAAATTTTAAATCTTAACTAAGTACCCTAAAAATCGTAAAGAACAATATTAATAAACGTTTCAAAAATAACTTACGGTATTAATTATCTCTTCTGAGGGTACTGTAATGAAATAGTTATATAGATGTTATCAAGCTGGTGGTGCTGCGTTACAATGGTTCTCTCAGTCTGGTAAGAATTTATTTAAATCCCTTTTAAAGGAACGGATTTTCTCCAAAAATACACATAAATACACAATACTGCAGTTCAGCTAACGAAAATCCACTATTTTCTGATAACAAATTGATTTATCCCGCAGGATGATTAGAAAAATCACTTCAATTCTTTCTCAGACACTTCTTCTCAGACCACACAGGAAATTCGACATAATTCTTTTCCAACCAATCTTTGACATTTTGATATCAAACTTTTAGTATGAAATTACTATTAAAATGTTTTAGGAAAAGACATGGCGGTAGTTAAAATGTAAATAACATGAATAGAAAATAAATTATTTAAATTAGAAGAATTTGCAAATTAACCAACCAGCAGCCTAGATACATTAATAATAAACAGAATGAAGTTAATTAGATTGTGTAAATATACTTAATAATTAAGATATTGATTTTTAAAGGAAACAAAATTAAATAATATGGGCACGGCAATATCCAGGGAGCGATAGTAGGTACTGGACGCAAAAAAGTAGAGAAGTAGATAAAATTCCTATTTAATCCTATTGTCCGGGAATATAGAAAATATTTTAATCTATATTGCAATAATATTTAAAACAATAAATTAATATAATTTATAAAATGTTGTTTATATTTAGTAGGAAATTTAGTTTGATCTACGAAGTAAGTTTATCTACAGTTTTAGTTAAAATTGGCGGGAAATAATGCGAATATTTTACACAAATGAAGTGTTTAATTATTTTTATTATTTTAAGAAATTCGTAAAAATACTGAAATAAGAGTTTTATTGTTTACCTAATTGGTTGATAATTAATTGATTATAAATTTTTAACATTATACAATATAATTCGCCAAAAGTAATTTGAGTAAAGAAGTAAATTTGGTTGCCTATTTTAAGGAATTTAAACTATTCTATTTGTTTAAAATTAAACCGTTACAATCTAGAGATGCTAGAATATACCTGGAATATTCGGTGGGTCTATAAAAGAAAAATAAACGGCCGAGTTAATCAGTCTTGTATTACAGTATCCAATTGAAGTGTTCAGTTGGCAAGATCAAAGCGATTTAGATAGTGATTAATTAAATAGTGTTTAGTTGAGTTGTAATTAGTACTCAGTAGTGTACGGAATAGTTAATAAACATAAGTGATTGATTAATTAACGGATTGTTTTTTCTGGCAGTAAGAAAAAGTCGGATTGGGAAATCCGTGACAATATTCCTTAATTCATTTGCCAAACGCTTTGTACTTATTGCAGGGTTTTGCTCAACTGCTTGTAAAACATTTTCCACTCGTTCAATTCTTTGCCTCCTACAATCTACAAAACTCACTGTTACCTTTCCCGTTTGCCTCAAACGTCTATGGACATTCGAAAAAGTGTTTGCATTGGTGGTCAGGGAATGCATCTTCGTAGAAACGCCTTGCTTCATTCGAATTATCGTTTGCTTTCCCATACATAAACTGTATGTCGGCGAATTCTTCAAACAAATAATTCAACGTAGTAGTAGTAGTAGTAAAATTAGTTACTCGACACTGTGTTATCTTTTTTGTTTAAGTCTGGCATAGAATTTAGGACAAACTAACACATGCCATCTAGATTATTGTTTTTTAATTACCGTTACAAAGTTAGTCTATTGCAATGATTAATAAATTAATTTTTGCTTGAAAATGGTGTATCAGGACGAAAAAGTTCAAAAGACACTGTTTAAGCAGAATTAAGTTGGCTTTAAGAGAACGATAACAATTTGTCGAAAAATGTGGCGTACAATTTTTTTTGCTAAAAATGTGTATTTAACGGACGAACGCCACTGATGCTAGTATATTACAAGAGAAATTTATACACGTAAAAGTAGCCCTTCGCTATACACTGTTGTGTACTAAATCTCACATTATCTCGATTGGTTTTCGAGAAATGAAGACTAATATTTAAGACAGAATATTTTAAACAACCTGTATGTCGAAAACGAGGTATTTCCGGACCCATGTTTATATGAACTTTTTTTCTTATTTTTGAACATAGAACCTGCCCTTACATTGTCTTAACATCATTCTATAACACCTTGTATATTATTTTCTATTGATGATCCATTCAAAATGAAGCTGTTGGAAAATCTATACAGTTTTGATGATTTTCATGTGGCTTTCAGTTTTTAAAATATTATCACTGAAGATAATAATAGTAATAATGAATAATAATAAGGATTGTCATTGCCTGTCCTGGCAAAATAAATAAATGGGCTATTACTGCATCGCATTGTGTCATGCATTCAAAATGAAGCTGTTCGAAACCTATACAGTTTAGATGATTTCATGAGGCCAGCTTTCAGTTTTCTGTATACAAAATATTATCAGGGAAGTAATAATAATAATAATGAATAACGGCAAAAAAAATAAAGAGGCTATTGCTACATTGCATTGTGCCGTCGAGAGACAGATGAGAAGCAGAGGAGGGTACACCACGACATCTGTTTGTCGTGTTCTAGGCGATATCTATCTTCTCGAGCCACGCCTCCCTCCAGCGAGACACGCACTTTCCCAGGGCTCAGTTTTCCGTAAGGGTGGTCCACTGAACCCTTCCAGGCTCGCCTTTCTTTGGCCACGGCGCCGTTCGTTAACCCACTGCTTCCGAAATATCAATAATGTTGCGGAGAGGCATCGACCTGCACCACGCGCAATTTTGTGAAATTACACACCCTGTGGCGGCATCAACCCCTAAAACGGGATTCGTTCACGGTACAGGGAGCCGAGACGGTCGACTTGCAGACCTGGATGGTGCGGATGTTAAGAAATTAGACTGAGGAATCACTTTGGTTGTCATTAGTGATTACGGTCACATACTTAAGTATTGTAAAAGGACTGTTTTCATAAATATAAAGAGTAAAAGCCGAAACACAATAGCGCACAATTTTTTGTACAACCTGTATCTCGAAAACGAGGAATTTCGGGACCCATAACTTTTTTCTTATTTTTAAACATAAACCTGCCCCTAGATTTTCTTAACATAATTCTGTAACACCCTGTATATTCAAACCTTCGCATTTTGCAACAGTTGAAAAAAATGTCAATAAATTTCATCCAAGTATGTTGTTTTAATGATGTCGTTGACTTAAACCTTTCAGGGCAATTTTAATGAAACAGACCCTCCTCCCCCTTTTAAAATCCATTTTATTAACACCGAATTTACGAAAGATGGTTGCAAATTTGACATTTATTCTTTGGTTTTCAAATTACAGCCAGTTTTCCATACATTCATGGATAAGGGATTGTATCTTCTAAGGGGTTAATATTTTCCTAAGTCATTTTTATATAGATTTATTTGTAGATTCATCACTACAGTTTGTGATACTCTCTTTAAAAATATACACACCACTATAACTACCTTCCTGTCCAGTACAGAATAGGTTTTTAATTAAAAAAGTGTAAGTGTACATATACTCTTCATATTCATGACGGAATTCATTTGAGTCGCACAAGAAGCCAGCTTCATTGCGCTTGACATTTGAGTGAGGCTGAAATTAAAGCGATCACAAATAGAAATCGATTCTGTTTTTGCTTGTCTGCAGCACCGCCATTGTTTGTTTTAGACGTGCAGCATTTTCATTTTCAATTTGAGGTTTATTTTAAAAGGATTCGTATGTAGAGCTGTCGCCTGGAAAAAGTATAAACACGTTATATTGAAATAAAATTGGTTTCAAATCTATTTCGTCAGTCCTTTTGTTCGGAATATGGGAAATTTGCCGAAAAAAAAAATATCGGAATCCTTTGATCCAATCAAATAATTGGCTGTCAGAAAATAACTGAATGTGGTATTTTTGTGTATATATGTTTTTAAGTATCAATAACATTGTGTGAAATGTCTCGACCAGCGTTGAAGTCGAGGACCTAAAGAATAACGTTAAATAATTAGTGTTTATGTATTGCAATACATGTGCATAACAGAGCATCTGTAAAAATTGTAGGAAACTTGCCAATATTGACCATTATTTTACTTACTTTGTTGGATACTAACCACAGGGTGATTTAACTAATGGCGGTAGGCATTAAAATACATCATTTTACAAAATATTGCCCTAATAAATTTAATGTTTTTTAATAACTGAGTTTAAAATTACTGCAAATTTTGATGTGAATTGTGCAACCCTAATCTATTGTAATAAGTCAACGAACTGTTTCACAATACGTCATTGATAACCTACATGTGATAAGTTGCTCGCGCACTTTATAACCTTAACCTTAAATAATAACGTAATACGTACATAAACGAATTGTGTTATTTTTATTATTTTTGGTATTTTCTAGTGTGTGCATAGTATCTATTTGTGTCTCACGTATTTTACTGACATAGTGATATGACAATGGCCTACGAAATGCACAGAAAATCTGCTTATATGTTTGTTTCACACAACGAACCCAGAATACTTTTATTGTGAATGTACGGAACCGGCTTATATATTTAAAAATGCTAAAATAGGTGAGGTATTTATGGTTTTTTGTATATCACTTGTTCTTCAAATAAGTAGGCGTATATTAGAATTAGTACCCCACGTTCAAAATCACCCTGTATATAGTTTTACTCTTTTCCGCATATACAAGATTAACTATGACTAAGTACAAAAGCGCTCAAGAAGGCCTAAAAGAGAATAAAAAAGTTATTCCAGAATGTTAGCTCGATATTTACAAAATGGGGCAAAACCCTCTTTTCCTATGGAAAGTCGGCGCCTATAATAAGCATCGACTGAGATGGCTTAGATAAAGCTTACATTTGTCAACAATATAATGACCATGCGGTCGTTTTTTGCTGCGTTTCTAAATATAGAAACGACAAAAATTAACATTCTTATTAGTAATAATACCTGATAGATAGGTAACAGTCAAGTTAGCCACAGAATTTTGCATTAGTTTTTCAGTACTTTATTACAAACTGACAAAACTACATTTTCATTCATTACACCACTCACTAACGATGAAACATATTTCCCGTTGATACAGCTAGATAAAATGCGTATTTATTATAAGAAAATCGAACGAAAGGAATAAGTAGGTACTAATAGATAATAGAAAACTTTTAATGCACCCGCGACATTCTTGTCTCGTAATCTAAAAAATCAAACCGGCGAACTATATTGTGGGAAAATATGCGTCCAACACAAATGTCTTTATTTATAATAAAATAACTCTAAAACGTTTAAAAATTAAAAAAGGCACTAAAAACTGAAGAAGAACACAAAACTACAACGTAAACACAGGAATTAAATTGTGACATGACAGCAAATTTTACCGTTGTGTTGCTGGTTGCGTGCTCTGACTCTGTAAACCTTGAACGTGCGACACACGGCGCATAGGCGGCGTTAAATAAGGATTTAACGAAAACAATTTTGTTCGCTTTATAAATAAATTTGGAATTTTATTGAAGGACGATTTCGTTAATTCTTAATTTTCTTTATCCCCTCTTAAAAAATTTGTAGTTAGTCGTAGTTAACCCTCATTCTTGACACCACTACTGTTTTTGCTTGTTAAGTCGCAGTTGGTAGTTGTTTTGAATGACCATCAACATGGACCGACGAGGGTCATTTTGCGTCAATGGATGAACTTGTGTAGATCATTTATAGTTCGGTTTGTAATGGCAGCTTAAAGTATGTGAGGATCTTGAGAGGGGGCTATGACTACACATTCCTTCATAATAGGTTACGACGTGGAGACCAAAAAAGTATAAAATACCACAGCGGAACAGTTGTGTATTCGGTAATTTTAAACAGTTTTTTTTTCATTATTTTAAAAATAAACATTTTTCTGTATTTTTATTTTCTTGAAACAGTTATTCTCATTTGAATAACAATTAACTATTTTTGCGCTTATTTTACATTGTTAATTAGTCATATAACTCTTCTACGTGGAAAATAGCGGTTTATTTTGAATACTGAATAATATATATGCATTACCCAGCTAATGAATGAATATTTATTAGAGATGTCCGTGTTATTTTACACTGGTCTACTATTAGCCAGCAAACAGAAATGGAATCAAATTCTCTCATAGAATTTGGAAGTTACAAAAGCGTCGTCTCGACGTTTTCTGTGAATGATTTCGGGTGTTTGGGGCCAAAATAAATAGACAACTATTTTAATTATTCTAAGGGGTAACTCACCTTCCAACAAACGCTCTGTTGAACCCCCCGAACGACGACAAATAGGAATTTCGGCAGTTGACAATTAAATACAAATTATTTACATATGAATAGGCAAGAAAGTATTTCTCTCGACTTTATGGAGGCCTTTGGTATGAGACAGGTCCGGATTGACAGAAATTTTCAGTTCAATAGACGTTGAAATAGGCTGGCAGAAAAGTTCGCATGCTTGGAAAATTTTGTGTTTGATGGAAACACCTCCGTTACGGCAGTATTCGTAATTCTTAAAAAATCTCCGTATAAAATCACCTACATATCCGAAATTCGTAAAATTTGCCATTACGATACAAGTAAAAGACTCCAATGGTACCTACAGCGGTATTCGTATTTCTTAAACATTCTCCCTATAAAACCACCATTTCTGCATATTCAAAATTCGTAAAATGAACTATTACGACCGACACGTCCAACAATCCTAAATAAACTAACGGTTGTGGGTTGCATTGCATTGTTCTATCCACGTTTCACCCCTTCATATGTTTGGTGAGATCTCAATTTGCGAAAAATAAATGCAGGAGATGTGATCGACGGTGGTAGATTTCAATAAACACACAAGTGTAAAACAATATTATGTGGTCCTGACGTTGCTACACTGTTTCGCTTCAACTTTCGAGCGGTATATGGATTCGTCATCAGAAAATTTGTTGCGGGAGTTATGGGTTGTTTGCTTCTCCTTTAAATACTAAATTTAATTCAAAATGATATCCTAGATCAGTTGATCACGTTTTGTTTGAAATGCAAAAGGTTTTCTGTAAAAATGTAATAGTAAATATACGAGGTGTATCAGGTATGTCAAAAAGTAATGGAAATTTTGTATTGTCTCGGGTTGTTTTACTCCGTAACGTTACATATATTTTGGTACGATCGGCAATTATTTATTTTTTTTAAGTGGACCAGAGAATTTGGATTTGCATTTTGTTATAACATTGGAAAAAAGTACAATAATGGTTTAGAAATGTTATATATTGCTTTTAGTAAGTCTGCTACAAGCAAAACTAGACTTTACAAGTGGTACAAGTGTTTTCAAAAAGGCCGTGGAAATGATATGAATGATCTCCGAATCACAATCAGAAAAGACTCTGATACTGGCTGTTGGAGTTATTACCAACAATGCCACTATGATGGCTTGTAAATATTAATAATAGGTAATAATGAACTGTATATTTATCGTTTATTTGCAATACAAAACTGTACACTCGTATACTATACATAAAGCAAAAGACAAAAGCAATTGAGCAAATATACATATATATATATATCCCAGCAGACCGGCATACGATCGTTTTTACAGAAAAACACTACATGCGTACTGTCGGCCTGCGACAGGACCGGCCTTAACATCACGGCCCCTCTTGAAATACCCTAGTATTTCAACATATATACATACACATTTATAACAGTAATAATCAACAATTGTACAATAATCAGTGTTCCAGAGGTAACGCACAAATTTTTGTTACCGCACGTTTTAATTTTTCACCCATCACTTTCACCTCCACTACCCTGGTCACACCGTCTTCTCCAGGAAAGAGGGCTGTCACTCGTCCAAGAGGCCAGTTGTATGGGGGAACGTTGTCCTTTTTTACCAAAACCAAGGACCCCACCGTCAATAGTTGATTGAACTGTTAACGCCATTTCACTCGAGTCTGCAGCTCAGCAAGATATTCTTTGTGCCATCGTGTCCAGAAGTGTTGCAACATAGACTGTAGCTTTTGGAATCTATCTAATCGGTTACTTGGAATTTGCTGTACATCTAACTCTGGCAATGCCGTTATTGGACGTCCAATTAAAAAATGGGCTGGAGTTAATGCTGCTGCGTCGTTAGGATCGGTAAAAATAGGACAAAGTGGTCTAGAATTCAAAACACCTTCAATTTCTGTTAACAACGTATGGAAATCTTCATACGTTAGTAAAGTATTACCCATTACTCTTTTAATATGATATTTGCAACTTTTTATACCTGCCTCCCAT
Organism: Monochamus saltuarius; assembly: GCA_025584915.1. NCBI lineage: Eukaryota > Metazoa > Arthropoda > Insecta > Coleoptera > Cerambycidae > Monochamus > Monochamus saltuarius. The sequence goes on along the minus strand of CM046723.1, from coordinate 8,413,035 downwards.
ATGCCACCAAATGTGGGTGATCTGGCCGGTATAAAATGCCACTTAATATGTTCCTCAGCTAATTTGGTTGCAATAAAGTTACTTTCAGAACTCAAAAAATTATGTAATTTAATTAATTCATTATTTGCACCCACTAGATTTAAAGCATTATCGGAATATATATTACAAGGTTTTCCCCTCCTATTGATAAATCTTTTAAGAACAGCCATGAAAGCATCAGTGGTAAGATCTGTCACTAACTCTAAATGTATAGCTTTGGTACTCATACAAACGAAAAGACATAAATATCCCTTAATAATTTTGGGTGCACGAGTCTTTCGATCTTTAATACTAAAAGGTCCTCCATAGTCAACACCTACATTAATAAATGGAGCATAATCATTTACTCTAAATTCTGGAAGGTTACCCATTAAATAAGTCATATCTTGTGGTTTATTGCGAAAACAAATTACACAATTTTTTATGATTTTTTTGCAAACACTCCTTGCGGAAATAATCCAAAATTTTTGTCGAATTGAACATATTAAAGCTTGAACTCCACAATGTAATAATTTTTTGTGCTCATTTAATAATATTAGATATGTTAAGTGATGCCCTTTTAGCAGTATTAATTGATGTTTCTCATTAATACAGGATTTTTGTAGTCTTCCGCCTACTCGCATAACATTATTGTGCATAAATCGATTTAAACCTAAAATCGTACTTTTTTTATTCAATGTCTTGTTTTGTAATAAATCATTATATTCGCGTTGGAAAGATTCTACTTAAGCTACTTTTGTTAATAATAATAAAGAGTTTTCTAATTCTTTCGGAGTTACTGATCCCATTAGTTTTTCTGTTGATTTCTTTTGACAGTTATTTATAAATCTCAAAACGTAGCTAGTTACTCTAAGTAATTTATTAAAAGATGAATATTTTAAAATTAATTCACGAAAAATTGTTAAATTATCCACCATAATTAAAAAATTTAAAAGTGTTCGTTGTTCGGGAATATCGATATTTAAATTTATATTGCTTGTTGGCCATTTATTTTTGGGAAGCAACATCCAACAAGGTCCATGCCACCAAAGCATGCAATTACTTAACAAATGAGCAGATAATCCACGTGACAAAATGTCCGATGGATTTTCTGATGATCTAACATGATTCCAATCATATTTATTAGTCAAAGATATAATTTGTGAAACTCTATTTGCTACAAATGTTTTCCATTTACTTATGTCACCTTTTAACCATGCTAACGTAATAGAAGAATCAGTCCAAAAGTACTTATTGTGAAAATTAATTTCTAATGAATCTTCGACTCTTTTAGCCAATTGTGCTAGTAAAACAGCTGCGCATAACTCTAGACGTGGCAAACATATTGACTTGATTGGTGCTACTCGCGATTTTGCACAAAGTAAATGAGAAGATATGAACCCCTTTGAATTTTCACATCTTATATACACACAAGCACCGTATGCCTTTTCAGATGAATCTGCAAAACCATGTAATTCAATAACTATATAATCAGACATGACGGAATGACGTGGTATTTTTAATTCATTAATATAAGCTAAGTCTTTATAAAAACGTAACCATTTTTTAAATATTTCGGAAGGTACTTTATCATCCCAAGATATTTTTAATTTCCATAAATCTTGCAATAAAAGCTTGGCAATAATTATAACTGGCCCTAATAATCCCAAAGGATCATATATTTGACAAACAGTAGACAAAATTTTCCTTTTACTAATTACTGAAAGATTGTTATCAAATTTTCTTACAGAATATTGAATAATATCTAAGTTTGCATTCCACAAAATTCCCAAAGTCTTATTATTTTCATTCTCACCTATCTGCAAAACACTAACCGGTAAAGTTTCATGTAATAGAAAATCATGTAAAGCTGATGGTTCATTGCATAACCATTTCCTTAATTCGAACCCTGCACTCAATAATATATTAAAAATATCTCCTTGAATTTTAATTAAATCTGAAAGTGAATCTGATCCTGTCAATAAATCATCTATATAAAAACTATTAGCAATTATTTTACTAGCTCGTGGAAAATTTCTCATATTTTCTTTTGCAAGTTGCATTATACACCTTACTGCTAAATAAGGTGCAGATGCAGTACCGTAGGTCACGGTATTCAACTGAAAACATTTTAAATTTTCATTAGTACTCGGACGCCATAATATTTTTTGATAACATCTCTGTTCTTCATTAATCAATATCTGTCTGTACATTTTAGAAATGTCAGCTGTCATTACATATTTAAATTGCCTAAACCTCAATAAAATATCAAAGATATCATTTTGTAAACTAGGGCCGATAAATTGTGTATCATTAAGTGATAGTCCACTATCTGTTTTAACGGATGCATTAAAAACAACTCTACATTTTGTCGTAATACTTGTTGATTTAATTACCGCATGATGTGGAATAAAATATCCTTTTTTATCATAATTTTTAATTTCTGACATATGTCCCAAATCCTGATATTCTTGCATGAAATTTACATACTCTGATTTTAATGTAAAATTTTTATTCAATTTATTTTCCAACGAATAAAACATTTTCAATGCATTACTATATGAATTTCCCAAATTTTTAATAGATTCCTTAAATGGAATATTTACAATAAATTTACCAGACTTCTCATCTCTTCTAGTCGTATTTTGAAAATGTATTTCACAATATTTCTCACCGTCAGATAAAATTTTATTTTTATTTAAAACCTCTTCAACTGCCCAAAATTTCGAAATTTGATTATCAATTGATTCATTATTCATACTAAACAAAGTAGAACTCATTGCATTGTAAGAATTATTATTTTTCTTATTTTGAATAATTAAATTTCCACCAAGTATCCACCCAAAATTCGTGTTTTGCAGTATTGGCATATTTTCACCTAACTTTAAATGACCTTCCCGTATAACTGACCAAAAAACGTATGAACCCAATAATAAATCTATTTCATTTGAAATATTAAAATTAGGATCGGCTAATAATATTGAATCGGGGATACTTACTGCCTTTCTATCAAAAGAAACTTTCGGCAAACAATTAGTAATCTCCGGAATAACAAGGCAATTTACATTTAATTTAAAGTCATTATTATATGACGACAAAGTAAGATTTACTTGTTTATTTAATTTGATAGAATTTTGTCCAATTCCATTAACAATATGATTAGTTTTAGTCTTTAGAATATTTAATTTATTAGCAAATTTTTCTGTTACAAAATTACTTTGCGAGCCACTATCTAATATAGCGCGCCCTGTAATTATTTTATTATTAATACAAATATTCACTAATACCGTGGATAATAATATTTCTGAATTTATTTTACTATTTTGACTATCTCTTTTACTTACAATACTGTTTAAAGAATCAACATTTTTTGTGGTATCCTCCAAACTAACCGTGTTTTTGTCCACATTGTTTCCCCGCGGTCCCCTTTCCGAGAAGTCACTTGCCGATGGCTGTGACGTATCGGAAATAATTCGATTTTCAGACATATTCTCATTTCTAACATAATCAATATGTATTAATGAGTTATGTGGTTTTTTACATTTTATACATTTTTGTGCCTTACAATTCCATGACGTGTGATTCGGTTTTAAACAATTCAGACATAATTTTCTCTGCTTTAATTCTCTTATACGTTCATTAATTGGTAATTTTAAAAATTCATTGCAGGAATAGATAGAATGTAACCGTTTGCAAAAATAACACTGTAATTCTCTATCATTATCAGAGACAAAACTGTTACTGGAATGTTTATTTTTACCTTGTTTATTGAAATGCGTTTCTTTTAATTTATGAACTTCTAGTTTCTCTAAAATTTCACATTTATTCTTTAAAAATGCATGCATATCATCCATTGAAGGTAAATCAGCTGCATATTTATAAGATTCCCATTCACGCCTAGTAACATTATCAAATTTCATTGTTAAAAGGTAAATAATTAGTCTATCCCATTCATTTACATTTTCCCCCAAAGACTCTAATGACCTTAAATGTTTTTTATAAGCATCATATAGATTACGCAATTCTTTATGTGATTCATTACGTAACTGTGGATATTCAAAAATTGATTTTAAATGATTGTGAATCATAAGTGCTTTATTTGCAAACCTTTCTTCAAGAAGTGACCATGCAATAGTGTAATTTTCGCTTGTTACTTCCAATGATTTAATAATTGCTGCCGCCTCCCTTGACAAAACTGAACGTAAATAATGAAATCTTTGTGTATTACTCAAATTTGGATTATCATCCACTAAAGCTTTAAAACTATCCTTAAATTCTAACCAGTTCTGATATTGACCATCAAAATTAGACAATTTTATAGCCGGTAATTTAATAAAATTATTATTTTCTGCATCATTTTGTCTTACTAAACTTCTTATAGATTCCCTATCATTATTTTCCTCTTTAACCTTATTTTCAAATTCTAAACACATTGCTTTTGCTTCCGACAATACTTTAAAGTACATATTTTCAAAATTATCTCTTTCATTTGACTGTGATTCATTAACATCTATTAATTCGAGTTCTGACTGTACTTTATCAAATTCCTCTAAACAATCCTCAATTTTTCTTGATCTCAAATTAACTTCTGTAATTAGTTCCTCATTTAAATTATCTTTTTTAATATTTGCAAAGAATGACTGAAATCTAGTTATTTTACTCTTAATTTGGCCTCGTTTTACTTTCAATTTGTCCGCCATTTTAACGACAGAAATTTCTAGTTAATTCAAACTCTGAAGACAGGAATATAGGTATAAGGTAAAAAAAATTGTAACTTACAGGATCGCAGCTATTGTACAACTACCTGTTGCTGCCCCAATTGTACAAGCAGTCTGATTTTTATTAAAAAAAATCTTCTGGAAAGTAGAAAACTCTGGTCTGGCTCTGGTCAAAACTATGTAATCCAGCGTCGAACCAAAATATCATCCAGCGAAGAAGAACCAAAATATATGTTGGAGTTATTACCAACAATGCCACTATGATGGCTTGTAAATATTAATAATAGGTAATAATGAACTGTATATTTATCGTTTATTTGCAATACAAAACTGTACACTCGTATACTATACATAAAGCAAAAGACAAAAGCAATTGAGCAAATATACATATATATATATATCCCAGCAGACCGGCATACGATCGTTTTTACAGAAAAACACTACATGCGTACTGTCGGCCTGCGACAGGACCGGCCTTAACACTGGCATATCAGTTTTCTGATGTCAAGATTTTTTTAGGATATTTTGGGTACGGAACGAAATTCAATAATTTTGAAACAAAATTAATGGTGTGAAATCAAAAACAATGCAGAACTACTGAAACGTATAAAAATGAATGCAAATTTTTTGATTTTTTTTAAAAAGAAATATATAATCGCCAATTGTACCAAAACACATGTAACTTTTATTACAAGTGACAATAAAGTAAACATCTGATATGGTTTATATAGTATAGATACTTTTCAGACATGTTTATCAGCACAACAAAAATCTCGGGCGAATTAGACTAATATATAACCCAAAATATTACAAAATTCATGTCACTTTGATCACTTACTAGTTTCTGAATGAAATTTAGTATTAAATAAAATTATTAGTTTAAAAATCTGCCGGCTGCCAAAAGTAATTTACATAAATTTAGGAGTGACATCTCCAATTTATCTCTAATTATTATCAATTAAATATTATATATATCTAGTAAACCTAAATGGTGTACTAAGTTTGACGTCTCAACACAGGATTTTCAACAAACTACATAGGTATACACTCTATATCCAGTTATTAACGAATTACTTTCTAATATTGTGTATTGAAGTTTGCCGCCATTTCAAATACTGCCTTAAAAAAACGACGACAAGAACAAGTACCTACTGGTTACCAAATCATTCGTAAAAAACACTTAATTTACTGAACCTACCGAGGCATTGTCTTCGCGTCATTGACTATGCTGAGAAGTTACGTGGTTCAAATAGTTCCTAGCCTTTGAAAGGAGTTTCAAAGAAATACTTCGCATGATAAGGTATTCCAGGCCAACCCTGTTGGAAGGAGGCAGCACAGTGCCCAAGTTGCGCGTCAACGTACGACAAATTAGAAATGAGAAGTTTAAGCCAAGTTTCCAATGTTTAAACATCAAAGCTTTGTTCCGGCAACTCTTACTTTCAAATATTTGAAATTTATCCGGTTCAGTTGTGCAATTCGTGCTTTGTAAATGTTAATGAAAAAGCCTTTTATGTCCCTTTGCCTTCGCGAAGCGAGCGCCTCATACGCAGATGATGAAAACATTTAATGTAGGTAGTTATTTAGCGAAAAAAATACTTATGTACAAAGTTGTGTGTACTGGCAGAGAGTAAAATTGATGTTTTCATTTCGTGGGGAGTTCACGTGTAAAAAGTGAATTTCAAACGAATTCACAGTAGAATAAATATTATATTTCACGTTAATTGGGTATGTGCGCAGATTGGAATCAACATGATTAAGTTCAGTGCCGCATTCTTTGTGGAAATTTTCAGTCATAATTAGCAGGTTCACGAAATTTCAGCATCGCGATTTGCGAAAATGGATTTACGTCACGGTTAGTATAGTCTTTCCAAATCGGTTGGTAGAATACAAAACCGATCGGCAGGTAGTAATCGATGAATTTACACCTATACAGGGGGTAGTCACTAATGAATGAAATATACTAAAATGTAAACTGATTTTGATTTATAGAGCATTAAAGTTTGATTTTAAATTTATTCCATAAATTACATTTACTGAAAATGACATAAAAACTTGAATCAGGAGATTCTTAATAATAATAATAAACTTTATTGTCCTTATCATGTACCATATACCATATAAAAAAAATCTATAAAAGATATAGGACTAGTCAATAAGTACAGAGCTACGGAAAAAAAACGCAGTCAAGTGACAATAGCACAGTTTCTGAAAACTTAAATATTTATCAATATTATAAAATGATTGTTTCAATAAAAAATCAGTTAAAACTTTTTCAAAACGACGTGTGTTTATTAAAACTTTTATATGTTCATTATAAAATTTAATGCCATTCTAAGTTGGAGATGATTTATACAACGACAAGCTGTGTTGTGGACTAACTAATGTATCACAATTTCTTGTGCTATAGTCATGATTAAAATTATTAGTTGCAAATAATGAAAAATTATGTTTAACAAAGATTAAAACTTCATATATATAGATGTATGGTATAGTAAGTAATTTTAAATCCTTAAATAAATTCCTACATGAATGTTATTTATTTACGCAAGCTATATTTCTCACTATTCTCTTTTGTATTTTAAAAACTCTCAACATTTGTGATGAAGATCCCAAAATAATATGCTATACCTTATTCTACAATAAAAAATGTGCGTAATAATATGCTAATAATATTTTTTTCGTTGTTAAATATTTCAATCTATAATGTAATGTAATGTATAATATAACAAACAGGAGACAACTTTGAGCATAAATTATTAATGTGATCATTCCAATTTAAAAATTGATTTATATGCATACCTAAAAATTTTATTATGTCAATTTGTCTTATAAAGATACCATTCACCTTTAATAATCGACTTATATGGATGCCATCTAGGTATCTATAATAGCATTATAACGTGCCTTTTAGGTGCTTCTGGATAAATCGAGTTTACAACCTAGAATTGTGTTGAAAATATTATTGTATAGTTCAGTCAGTGTAAATTTAAATTTAGTTGATAATTTGCTGGTGATTTAAGTTAAGGGATTTGAGTTTGAATAATAATAATAATAATAATCTACCCTTCATTCTAATCACGAGGATTCGCCCAGAAGTCAAAGACTTGTGCGGGAGAGGGGGCGGCATATTATTATTAAGCAGGCCGCATTTGCGCCCAGGAACGACTTATGTTGGTAGGCCCTAACCACCATTCAGTGCAGGAATGAGGGAAACCAGGAAAACCTCATTAATTAGGGGGGTAGTCAAATGTCAACCGGTATCAATCTCTCACATTGACCCAAGCCAACATTCTTCCACCCTACCATACCCGCAGAGAGGGTGCCAATCTCTCCACGAATATAGCTTATATACGGTCTACCGGCTGCGGGGGTCGAACCTACAGCGATCCAGTCACCTCGATTCAAGTACTGACGCCTTAAACCGCGCAACCACTGACCGATCCGAATAGTAACTTAAATGTGTTGCTGTAGTTTGTGTATGCGGATAACAAAACTTGAAATTTATTTGTGCTATTTTTGTAAAAAGGAATAGTATACTCGCGTCAAGAATTCAGACGTCTTACGTCACGGCTGACGTTACACATTTGTTTTTATTGTCAACGTAACTTTCGATATTTGGTCGCGTTAAAAACAATCATTTTTTGCAATTTAGTGCAATATATAATGCAAACTTTTAGTGTAGTGTATAGTTTTATTACTATCAGTTGCAGTGTCTTAAATATTTTGATGAAAATATAATGAATTATTCATTTGTTCGTATGACGTAAGTCGTCTGAATTCTTGTCGCGAGTATAGTTTAAGGATCCCTAACTGTATGGGAAAATGCGCATTATATTTCAAAGTAAAACCACCTGGTATTCATATTCTTTCTAATAGTAGTAGTCAATTCACTTTCTCAAACTAATATCAGTAGTCACAAAGTGACCACTTTTACTGGTGCATGTTCTTTACTTGTTCTATAATATTTTGTTTTGTTTTAGGTGAGTCGCAGTTGCTTGAGTTTCTTTGGACAAACATGAAAGGTTAGCAAATATCCATATTACTTATAAATTATAATGTTTATTTAATTTATGTGTGCATAGAGGAAGAAAAAGAACAACAATCAAGCGGTAAATAATAAAACAAAAAAAATGTGTTGATTGTAGTAAGTCATACTATGTTTGGAAGTTTCCTGGCACAAGTCTGGTCCAAACGCACATTTAGGGTATCCCAAGAAACGGGATACGCCGTAAATATCGCCGCAGAGAAATGTGTGTTGCAAAAATATCAAAACATTTTCTGCGGCAAAACAATGCATCGCATAAATCATTTTGTTTCTGGAAACCCGCATCATCCGCTCGTACAAACCCGGTTATTTATAATCCACAAATAAAAATAACAGCTCTCTAGATGGGAGAGACAAAGATACCAAGTCCATCTATTATTCTAATCGCGTATTTGAATCTCTTGTCGAAACTACGAGGGTATCTGTAAGGATGTGAGTCGTTACACAACGTGAAGGTATAGTGTCCCATCAGAAAATGATTATAATTATTAGTAATATTGCTTAACCATTAACTTGAGGGTTAACTATGACTAAGTACAAATATTTTAAGAGGAAATGGAGAAAATAAGAATTAACGGAATCATCTTTCAAAAAGTTTCATAGCGAAAAATTTTTTTCAGTACTATAAACCTCTATTTATCGCCGACCATGGCGGCCCGTCTGCCGCGATGTTTTTTATTTCGAACTTTTAACATTTAGTGAATACGAAGCCAGCAATACTATTACGGCAAAATTCGTTGTAATAATTGAAATCCTGTGTGTTTGTTTACTTTGTGTTTTCCTTTAGTTTTTAGTGCCTTTTTCTCAATTTTAAATGTTTTATGATAATGAAATAATTTGTGTCGGGCTCATATATTTTCCTATAATTATAGTTCATCGATTTTTATGGGTTATCGGACAAGACTATCGCGGGTGCATTCTAAATTTTCTGTTAGCTTTTAGTATTCCTTTTATTCGATTTGCTTAGTATAAATATTTTTACCCGTGTACTATAATAAATTTTTTTCTATTACGGGAAAAACGACAACTTATATTGAAAATTGAAAATACATATTATTACAATGTAGGTATTATTGAGAAAAAAGTTTTAAACTCGTAGGCTGTTGTACTTATAGCGACATTGGATCTGCGTTGCTAAAGAAACCTTTAAAGTAATCAAATGTCTGTCAATCTAATTATGTGATTAAGTTTAAAACTTGCGAACTTAAATTATTTATTAGTTATTTTGAATATTGAAAGTTCAAAAATTAATATTTTTGCGTAAAATTTACGAAACCGCGTATTCAAGATTTATGGAATAGAATGTGAAAGAGACAGTACAGTGCTTTCTCGATGACGATGTTTTTGACTTATTTTTCGGAATTGACCCAACAGCAAAAGCCATCAACAGTGTGGTCGAATTATTCAATGATTTTTTAATCATTGAATAATTATAATACGTTACAATCTAATAATAATGTAGACATTCAAAATATTGCAAATTAATTACATTTTTGAAGCAAAATGGGAAAGGCTTCATACCCCAGAAATTTACCATTCTTACGAGTACACATATTGGGTAGTGATTTTTTGAATAATGCTCCTGATGAAGTTTGTTTAATGGCCAAGGTAGTTGTTGTATTTGGGATTGCAGAAGCTTGTCGAATTTGTGAAATCAGCCAGGTAACATTAGATGATATTGAAGATTTGGGAACTTTATTAATTGTGTAAACAGGAGATTTATAGTTACTGAAAACTATATTAAATTTACAGAATGTACATAGCCCTTCGTCCAACAGCAGCAAAGGATCGCCGCCTGTCATATGCATATCGCAATGGAAAATGTATCAATCAGGTTGGTAAAAATCAATTTTATAAGATACTTGAAACAGTCTTCAATTTTCTTGTACTTGAAAATGCTAAGTCATATACAAGGCATGCATTTCTAAGATAATCTGCTTTAGTTAAATCTGGAGGAGACTTGATAACGCAAAAGTAACATGATGGTTGTAAGTCATCAACTGTCGCTGGAGGATATTGATGAATCGGTGGCGCATAGGACAGAAGTATCTAATAAAGTGGTTAGAACATGTAGCATTGCATTAGCTGAAATAAGACCCAATTTGTGTTCATGGCAGAAAATATGATTTCAACTCAAAAAATTCCACTGTAGCAGACATTCCCAATCTTTCGAGAAACATGTCCTTCATGCAATGCACATTTAACAACTGTACTTTTAACATTAAGGAAATCTAAGATTTGAATAATAAAATATTCTAAAATTAAATATCTCCGTGTTCTTATGTGCACATATACAGGGTGATTTATTAATAATTGTACATAGGCTAACTGATTAATCCTGGCTTGAAAATAGAATGGAAGAATTTACACATTACGCTTAGAGAAAATATGGCTCCTGAAGGCGTTTTATTTAAATTTTACATGATTTTTGTCCATTACTTTAACCCTGTTTGATATTTCTCTATCCTGCTTGGCATAAAGTTTAGATATTTTAGAGCATTTTAAAAAATGCTACATAATTGTTCATAGCTACTACCAGTGGTGTACAACAGGGGTAGAGGGGCAGTTTCCCATTCCTAACTTCTACGCCACTGACGGAATTTTTTTTTGGTAAATTTTTTCACTTACACTTTTTATGTAATTAACCTACTATTCTACTACTACTTCATAGCGGTAAAGTCATTATTTCTCGAGATTCTTAAAGGTAAACATGAGCTGCACAGTCATTTCTATTTTATTATTGGCATTAAATTGTAAATTTTTACTAATAAACTCAACTGTAAAAACTAATTCAACTAATCCAATGCAATCCCATGACAGAAGACACCGACTTGAATAATAATGACAAATGAATTAAGTAATAAAATAAAAATGATTCGTGCAGCCCTGGGTTTAACTTTAACAATCTCTAGAAATAGTGACTCGTCGCTATGAGGGAATAGTACCTAGGTTAGCATAGAAAGTATTGAAGAATTGAAAAATTTTACCAAAATAAAAATTCCGCCAGTGATAGTAGCCATAAACGATTTTGTAGCATTTTATTAATATGTTCTAAATTATCTAAACTTTATGCCAATTATCATAGGAGACATATTTTATCTAAGCGTTATGTGTCAATTCTTCATATTTTCAGCCCAGGATTATCCAATTAGCGTATGTACAATTATTAATGAATCACCCTGTATAAAAAAGTATTAATTTTTTCCAGGGGAAAAAGTAATTTCATAAAAACTGATATTTTGTTACCTGTCAAAAGAGATAAAATGACAAACTTTTTTCCCGTCACGGAAGAAAAATATTTTTGCAATGTATCACCATTTGCTTCGTATACGTTCGCGTAATGGGCGCGTCGTTCCGGAAGAACTTCCCATCGACCGACAGCGGTGCCGTGTAGCTTCCACGGCAGCAAACACACGCGGATTGCGGTGGTCTTTTACCGTTACGATGACGGTGCCATGGCGAGAAACCACTCGCCCATCATTTATGTGACTAGGTCTCTTGTCCGAGTTATGCTAAGCTAATGACTGTAGTGTAGACGCGTGTTTTTCCTTTTATTGTGTTGTACGAGTGAATCGTACAGCGGCAGTTGTTAGACGGTATGCTGGATATTGAATAGGAATTTAGAAATTGGAAATACAAATGTGGGATTGCAGAATATTTGAATTTAATTAATGAGTATAACAACAAATAATAAAATGGGTTTTTTACTTTATTGTAAAGACAAGAAAGAATTTTATAAATTAAAAATAATCTAGCTTAAATATTACTAATGAAAAACACGTGTAAAATATTATGACTTGTAATTCAATATTGGCCAGGGTATTAATCAGCAAAGTAGTTGTGTCGCTGATACTGAAGTTATACAAAATTATTGCACAAAGAGCAAATGGTTACTGAAATTGTCTTTTTATTCATAAGCATAACAAATATCTTCACTTTTGACATCTCGTTTAAAAATTTAATTTTTAAATAATTAGATATTTCTTTGAATTTAAGTAATATTCATATAGATTTAGATCTTTTTTCCTTTTCCTTTCCTTTATGAAGAAATCTCGATAGAAATTGTGGGCAAATGTATTTGAATTTTATAAGGTGATTCAGTCATAATGCCATTAATTTTAACTGTGTATTTGGAAGGCCTATCAACAAAAAAATAGTCAACTTCTTAAATTGAAACAAATCAACTGGTAACCCCAGATAATACGGCACTCCGTGTTGACAATAATTTCCTAGTCACATCACAGTGACGAGCGGTGACACGAGCAATGTCACACGTCAAATAAAGGAACATGTTGAATTTTAAGATTTTAGCAATAGTATTAACTTAAGACAAGCAAAATGTTTTGGTTAACACACTTCCTGAAGTCAACATTCATTAAAAGGAAATAAATAAAACAGATATTTACCTGTTTGAATTTGCATTCCAAAATTTATAATCAAAACGGCACACCGCATTTTATTAAATAAAAAGGTCAGGGCACAATATAACTTCAAATGCACAGACATAAAGTTAGAACACCACATTTCAAAGCCGAATGCAATTAGCCCAAAGTTTACAGATTTATTCTAATTTTGAGATTGTAATTGTACTGCTGGTTGCATATTTAAACTTCCCTCGACTTCATCGAGATACACAGAATGCAAGTTATTGCATTAATAAATAATAATACTTCCTCAAATCAACTGTTAATGAACTTTTCGTTCGATCTCTATTGATGAGTGGAATAATTAAGAACCTGTGCCAAAAGTTGAAAGTACATGTCATTACAAATACGCCAGCAGTTTAAAACAAGTCACCAAATTCGTTTTAAGGATTGTCGTTTTTATGGCAATAGATAAGTAGTCAAACTTTTTTATATGAATTGATCAGTAACAGCCTGAAGTGGGGTTTAAATAATGATTTAAAACTATTTTTTTCGGCATAAATACGCATTTTTTTTTAATCGTGTCATCATAAACCAATTTTTCTGAATTTCCTCTTAATTATTGGTATTATGACTGAATCACCATGTATACTTAATACCTTTAGGAATAAAGTACAAAACTACAAAATACTGTTACCAGTTCTATGTAAAATACGTATGTAACTCTCCATTTCTCTCGTATTGTTTGCCAATAAAATAGAAGCAGTTTTGCATTCATATAAATGTGTTTAGGCATTATGTTTTTGCAAGAAACATAAGAAAACAACTTAGTATTTAATTGTGAACTTGAATTATTAATAAAATTTAAAAGTAACTAAGGTAAATAAAGAAAACTACTAGATCATTTTGAAAAAAACCTAGATTTATTTACAAGTCTTTATTTTGCTTAAACTAACGTAACGTAATATTCAATTATACATATATTACTATTCACTAATTTCCGGATGAATGTTGATGGGAAGCGTTGTAGTATTTCCGGCGTTACTGCTACCTCATTGGAAATTTTAAATAAAGGCCAAGACCTGCCTCTCGAACACATTACATTCTGTGACATTGTTTTTTCCATGTAATTCTACTGTATTTACCCGGAGTTCCTTGTAGTACAGTATCTATTTGGTACAGTAATATATGGTATGAACAACGTATAAATTTACGTCATTTTAGTGTATTTCAGTCACCGGTACATTATACTGCAAAATACTTTTCACACAATAATAATAATACTTTATTAGCCAAGAAAAAGATACAACATTAGTACATATGGCAAGTCAAGTATAAAAAAAGAACAAACAGGTGATAAGGTAAAGTCACTAATAACAACTTATAAGTAAATAACATAAACAAAATATAGTACAAAATAACATACATAGTCAAATATATATAAATAAAATAAAAACATGAAAGTATCGTTAATACCTATAAAAAATTGGAATATCTATGTAACAAATATTACTCATTATGCTAAGTGCATGTAGATACTAGTATAGTTTTTTTACCGTTATTTCCTATTATTCATTAGATGAGAATACGCGTACAGCGTGCTTCTTACGTTTGCAGAATTCTAGATATATTATTTAGTGTTACGCAAATATCCGGTGACGCAGCCCAAGAATTTTAACTTTAAATTCATGTATATATGCTGATAAATTTTCAGCATTGACGCATTAGGTAACCTGCATAATATTGACCTCTTACCATATATCTCTATTTGGCAGATATTTTAAAGAACGTATTACGTGGAATTGAGATGACTCGTGCACAATATGAAATAGTTAACATTATTTCTTTGAATATTAATTTTCTTTACAATACAGTAGTATTATTAGTAATGCTTCAGTTATTACCTTTTCTATAAGTTATAGACATCGTGGACTATATTTGTTTTTTGAATTATTATTAACACGGTGAAACTAACGCCCTCTAGGAGCAACTTCAAAATAAGCTTCAAATTCGTAATTCAAACCTAAAAATCCAACACTACCAATTTTTCGAGTCATGCTATCAAGAATTTCTCAATTATTGAGAAATTTCAGAATAACATTTAAACCTTGAACACCCTGTATTTCTTAAACCAGCGACATTCGTATAAGGCATGATGAACTCAAACATAATATTTTGGTATCTAGTATCTCCAGCACATAGTTTTAAAAAAATATATTAAGTTGACACTAATCTAATCAATATGTTGTGTTTACATGGATATAAAATCAAGATAAAGTATATTTCCTTTATCTTGGACTGTCTGAATTAAATAAGTTGTCGAGTTTCTACCAAATATTAGGACGAGGCGAAATGAAGTTGAAGTGAAATGATGAAGTGTAGGAATGTTCAAGTTGATTTAGTATATTTACTAAGACGGGAGGTATTCCTATTTATATCATTTAACCATCTTTGTAGAAACGTTTCCTTTTTCAAATATCTTCTTCACAAAAGCAATCTATACTGCTTTCTCTACTAAATATTACCTTTAATACTTCTGTACCGGCACCAGCAAAGAAAATGTAATGAGCATCGTCTATTCCGCAGCATACTGCCACCAATTAATATCACATAACAGTGCAATTAATTTAAAAATCATTATTAAAATTAGGTAACTCAAGTACTTGCTCCGAGCTATTGAAATAAAAATGCCTAGCCAAGAATAAAAAGCCGATTAACATAGACCATATGGTAAGCAGCGTGTTTATAAATTTCCTAACTCGTCTTCGTCGTGTACCTAAGTGCCAAACTGTGTTGCCAACTGTTTCTCAGGAATCTTCCTAGAAAATCCTGAACAGAGTGAAGAATAGAGGAGAAGACGAATTTTCGGTAATGGCTACTAACTAATAATGATATGATAAGTGAGTCATAATAAATTTAGGTCAGATAATGTTTTACCTGGTTCTTTAACTTGCCTACAGCTATCGTCAAAATCGAAGATATCTTTTCAAGGTCTAATACACAGAAAAAAAAATGTCTACAAAATTTTACTCTATTTGTGTATAACAGTACTCCAAACTGAACATAAAATCGTGAAGTTGTGCAAATAAGTATCACATAATTAATTTGTAACTAATAGTTTGTGATTATTTAGTACAAATTTAAACTTAATTGTGAACAAAATTGCGGTATTGTTGTACAATAATATATATTTCTTTCACTATTTGTTGAATCGTATGCAGAATTCACTAGAACAACTTCTACAATTATTATGTCACATTAAATAATTTCATTTTCTACAGTATAATGTCTTATCGAATTACATAAAAAAAATAACAGCATACTGTGTTGTCATGGTCGATTCTTAACTGGAAGCGTTTCTCCATACTTAACAGATGGCATCTCCAGTGCTTCTCGTATCTTGAGCAGCGGCTGGAAATTTATATTTGGATAATTAGAGGGAGGAAGTATACAGGGTTAACTATGACTAAGTACAAACATTTTAACCACGTGCTCAGGGAGATCTAAAAGACAATTAAACATTTATTTCGGAATTCTGGCTTGATGTTTAAAAAATGGGGCAAAACCCTCTTTTCCTACGGAATGTCGGCGCCTATGACAATCAATCATCGTCCGACATGGCTAGATATGTCAACAACCATGCGGTCGTTTTTTTCAACGTTGTCAAGTGAGAAACGACAAAAATAAATATTTTTATTAATAATAATAATGTCTAAGTACCTGATAGATACAGCTAATCCGGTTAGCTGTAGTATTTTGTATTCGTTATTCGTTCTTTCGTTGCACACTGCCAAAACTACATTTTCACACCTTGCAGATTCATCATAATTATCCACTAACATATCCGACATAAAATACTTTATTTAATTACTATAACACGTTTAAAATTAGTTACTTAGCTGATTTAAAACAGTAATTTCTAGGTTATGAATACTGCATTGCTAGTTGCATGCTCCAAACCATGCAGAACATGCGAAGTTACTTATATCTAAGGGTAATTTTTACAGAACTTTGTAAACATCTTGGGATGTTATAGTTTAAAATATTACTAATTATTTTATGCAAACATCGTCGATTACTGTTAATATTGTTGCTATTATTAGTATTCACAGAATTTAATTACACAACGACACAAGAAGTTTAAAAATTTATCGCGCACAGTGGCCCAAATGACTGTACACCCCTTAGGGTTGGGCCGTTTGAACTGATTTTTTTTTTAAATGTTCGTCATAAAATTCCCTATCGATCCCTCTTTCTCAATTTTCGCTTTGGGTCTTCATTTTCGCAGAATTTGACTCCAAAAATGGGTTTGCATTTAAAAAACTAGATTTTTCGCACAAAAATGACCATACGGAACATGAGATTGAGATTTTGCCGGACTCTTTTATGGGGGAATGCTCGTCTTGGAATGACCTACAAGACTATCCACTTAGATTTCGGGGAGAAATTTTCCGTTGCCCTTAAAATGGCCACAATCATTCAAAAATTTTCACATATCATAAATCGTTCTACTGAAAACTGGGAAAGTATTGGAAAAAAATGTCATCTCACAAAAAATTATTTCTACACATTCGAGGAATTCGCAAACATTTTTCGAGAATTTTTGGACATATTTTTGGACATTCACCAAAATGGCCACATACAGATTGAGATATTGTTGATCGAAGATAGGTTTTTATCAGCTTCAGCTTTAAAAAACTCCTCTCCCCACTAGCAATCGTTACAGGTATAGTCAATAATATTCGCAATGCTATCCATATATTTGGATAGAATTCTTATAAGTTGCGATCTTTGATAAAAAATTTTTGCTTAATTTAAGTAATTTACGAAACCTCAAATTATGAGCGATGGGCTACAAAGGGGCGCCTGCGGCGCCTCTTTTATCCGGCGCCCTGGGCGATCGCCCAACCGCGCCCCACTCTAACGCCGCTACTGACGATGTCGTCTGTAGACGTTAAATAACGTAAGTATACGATTAGCTTGAAATAATTTTTCAGTACTTGTTTTTCGCAAATTTAATTATTCGCGTATTTTATGTGTATTTACTAACATCGTAATCAAATGCCTAGATGACGGATAAGGTGCTGATTTATGGGAGTGTGACAAGTGCATATCGTGCGGTAGCGTCAAAGACGTTTTGCGAGAATACAAAATATTATGCTGAATATTTTTTGAACCACATCGAGGCTGTTTATGCCGTGGCGGTAAACGTGTGGCAGTGTTTGTATGTATTTGTGTACATTTACGTGTATTTTGTTGTTATCCTTTGTGCTTTTTCCCGACGTAAGTAATCATAAAAAGAACGATCAAGAAAAGGAGAGGTCTACAGCAAGTACAAAAATCTTAGCAGGTTTTAATTTAAACAAGTAGGAAAACAGAAGATGATTCAACATTCTTAAAATCTCCTCAAGTGTCAATCTTGGAAATAAATATTAGTAAGCTAGGTGCTGTCTCTCTGTGCTACCCTACCGTATTTCTCATTAAATCATTAAATAATAATCTACATTTTGAAAATATTTTTTTTTCTTTCAAAACGTCTTAAACTGATAAACGCATCAATGCGGTGACCTGTCACTATGTTTGATACCTTTGACTTTGGCAGAATATACCTAACCTCGCGGTTAACAGAAGATCAGTGACGGCGATAAATAAGGATACTACTATATATACTTTTGAAAAAAAAAATTTGGCTTTATAAATAAGTTTGGAATTTTTTTGAAGGGTGATTCCGTTAATTCTTATTTTTCCCTATCCCCTCTTAAAATATTTGTACTGTCATAGTTAACCCTGTATAGATAAATAAATAGGCTTGTTAATTTTTACCTGACTAAATATTTAGATACAATCTCATAAGTATGTATATAGAATGGAGACCTTATACAGTCTTAAACTGTATTACTATATAATTATTATTATTATCTTAACGATATTTTAAGTTAGTAGATACATTAAGAAAATGCAGACATTTTTTGAAACACTACAATTAATCTAAAAATTTATACTTAATTCATATTGCTAAAATGCATAGGTCGTCAAAAAAAATAGATTTAATTTTTTTATTGTATCCAGTTGCGAGCAGCTATCCTAAAATGTTTCCTTTTCGACATACGAAACTTGATATTATATGTCCAGCTCATATGTTACAAGTAAATCAATTTGTACAATTAGAATGTATAGAACTCCGCGGTATGTCAAATTTTCCAGTTGTTACAGATGTTAAATTTCATTGCACAAACGTTGTGTAAATATATTCTGAAGGATGTATGTAGGTATAGGTCTTTCAGTAAAATTGGCAACGCTGTCCGACTTCGTAGAATGTTTCGTGCTGCCATAGTACCAAGCTAATAGCTCTCATTGTTTTCCTGCCAATGTTTATCTAACGGCGCAGCACTTCTATTGTATTTTTTTGCCGTTGCAAAAATGGTTTCATGGCCGGCCAAGGTGATGGAATCTAAAAGAACGATGTATTTCATCAAGCTATGATACATTTATAAGTACTATAATAGAACTACTCATGGAAAATTTTATTAGTTTCTGTTTAAAAAAACTGATTCACTGCTATTGTACGACTTGTAGGAAATAAAATGTAAAGCTTCATAACGGTAAAAAAAAAATCAAATACGTTTTACTCTTTCGAGACTAAAGACTGAGGCGTGAATTGTTGGTCTCTCTACGCTCTATATAACTGTTTAATATTATTTATATTATTGATTGACTGCTCGTAGGCCAGTTCTTCGACATTGTGTGGGGTCCATCGTGGTTTGAATCGCACAGCCACCACCAAATATTTAAATAACCTGAACGACTATACGAGCTGCTCCTAATTTGTTCCAAGAAATCGCAGTACGTCATACATAGGCATTATTACTGTTTGATTCTGTCGTTCTTTACATATTGATGGTTATGGTATCGAAATAGCCAATTTTTTCAACTTTTTTTACCTGAAATAGAAAAATATTCGTTTTTAATATTATTTTCAGGTCTATATTTCTGAACACTGCACTGTATAAAATATACTTTTAAACTTAAAGGAGTGATTTAAATTTCTGGCGGTTAAACACTAGCTTGTTATTGGTTAATTTGTTGCAAAGTTTACACAGCTTCACATAAATTAATGTCGGTTATATTTGGCTAATATTAACGTTGTCCCTTCCATGATTATTTTGTGTTTATTCTTCCTCGTTAATCCTAAAGCAAATGAAATAGTTCTTTTTATAACTCAGCAACGAATTGTATTGCTTTTTGTGTATTTTCTCATTTTTTTTTAAATTTACCGCCAAAATGATCTAGTTATATTTTCTAGTTACATTTCTCTGTTTATATATGACTTCTTCATTTACTGCTCATAGTTTAAAAATAGAGTATAGTGTCGGTATAACCTTTGAATCATTTTGTTATTCTATTTTCCTCAGTGTGTATAATATTGTCTATCTAAAGGCAGAAACTCAATACCTTTTTTTCAGTCGGTTTTTGACGCTCTACTTACCTTAAATTTACTTTAACTGGTTTCCAAGAAAACTGGATATTTATCTGTAATTGTTGTACGGTTAAAATAAAACAAATATACCCTTACTGCCGTTCGTTCGTCAGAAACCACAATTTCTCCTTATGATAATTGCGGCATTACAATTTTAATTGCCAATGTTCTAATAAATTTAACATATGCGTGTATCTACTTCATTAGAATAACTATACGTAAACGGGGCACGCCTAACATTTTTTTTATACAAAATATATATTACTTCGATGCATATAAATCCTGCTGTTGCTTGGCTTATGAATAATGTGCTATTGTTATTAATAACATGTAATTTTCTTTTGACGAACGTAATGCATAATTATTCAGTCAAATAGTATGTATGGTTTCAAACAGGTTGATTTTTGACAAATTGAAGATAACAGCTATTACAACAGTTATAGTAATAGTTGTAGATGATGACGACGACGATGATGAAAATGATGATGATGATGGAGACGTTAATGATGGTAGTAGGTGGTTTTCACGATAGTAATTAAATCTAATTGAAATAAAACTGGTGTTGTAGTCTTGTCTTGACCAGACAAGACAAGATCAAGACAAGAGTTGACATTTGGAATTTAAAGACAAATGTTGCAAGCTGTTCATATCTAAATTGAAGGTTTAGATCTTCAAATAAAAAATATGTTAAATGCTTTATTGTCGTTTCTTATGAAATATGTTGTCTGTGCATGTATTGTTTTTTCTCATTGACAGGACGCAATTGGGAAAAAATAAATGGTTTCCTTTTCATGAATAAACAGTAAATTTATTTATTTTTTTAGTTAGTTCAAAAATTACTTGCCCTTTCTTTCCATAATCTTGAAACTTCAGAAGCTTCCAACTTTGATAACATCTAATTTGGCACCTTTATTGTGAAATTAGATATGCCACACACCCCAAAAGGGAATTGACTTCGTTAAAGTTACACAATGGCTTGTTTATTTATCAATATATGGAAAACAGTCAGCTCGTATATCAAACTCAACACTGTATTGACTTGTTTACACCTGTTTAATAAAGCTAAGCTCATAATGCTTGATTGAGCTCTCAACAGTATATCACAGACCACGCGACGCTTGGTGTAATTGGTGTAATGGTGTTTACTGTTTATTTTGATGGATCCCTAATCAGGTGGTAATGCTGGTTAGAAATCAATATAGCGAAGGTTAGAGAAGGCTTATGTTTTGGATGTTTTGCATTTATTAGAAGTTGTTTTTTATGCCTATCTACTACTTGTCGTATCTAGGCAAACTATCATCAAAAGTTTTATAAGGTTTACATTGTATTATACAAATTACGGAAAACATACAGTTACAAAAGGTTCAGTCGCAACCGCGAGGGTCTGGGGTGATCTGATCTGAGTGACTGGTGTTGTTGTGAGGTTGTACCTACCTTTCTGCATCGAGTAGAAATGGTCCGAGCATTCCGTCATTACGGGGGAAGCAATTAGGAGGAAAATGAAGAACTTCAACATGTTCTGCATTAGTATAAAAGCATACATAATTCCGATTATACTACCGACTCCAGCAAGGTATACCTTTTACAAATAAAACAGATAGGAGAATCAATTGTTTCGATAGTCAGATGGATACACTAAGCTGCAAAAAAGTTGTGCCATTTAAAAGAAACATGGTGTGCCCTTTACTAGTGACGTCAAAATTAGAAACACCTTTGAATTTCTCGCCCGCAAAAATACCGATTTACAAGTTTTTATGTAAATATTTGGATTTCTTAAGAAGTTTTTTACAAATATCAAAAATAAAATTTTAACTTTGACACCCTGTATCTTTTTTATTATGCGACTTGGGATATAGGTATGTTAGGTTAAATCGATTTATTTTCGCCTAAGGAATTTGTGGTCTCATTTTTGCTACTTCATTTAAAAACACCCTGTATACCAGCGATAGTGTTCTATTTTCTCCATGATAATTACTGGTATAATTTCCAATATATGTCAGAAATTTGCTTGGTGGCGAATTCTGTAATTTTTTTCAAAGGAATCTTGTCACCTTCATCTACTTCGGTAAGCAATAGCGAGCCTTCGCAAATTACGCAAGCAAACATACATAATTCACTGCCTTGCAATATGAAAATAAAAATAAACATTGTTATTCATACGCCTTGAAGCTACACGGTGGCGTCTTGTGCCTTATCTGTTTTGTTATGCTCATGGCACACTTTTCTTTAACGTACAACAAAACCCAATGCGAAGTTCATCTGATAATGGAACAATAGATGCTATTATCATAACGACTCCGCGCTGCATGCGTAGAATTAAGAAACTCGAGACAAATGAATACTTGACAGTCGTTAATGACTACGACCACCACAGTCCAATAAATTCTGATATGAACGATTTATGGTGCAAGATTTTACTGCTGACCGTTTTCCGGGTTTGGATAAATTTTATTACTTGTCAGCGTTATTGCTCCAAACGAAATACTATAAATTGATAAACTCAGAATGTTCATAATACTGATGAAGCATATGATGCCATTGGCAGATTTGCGAGCATAATTAAAGATGATGAAGGCGAAATATTTCCTTGTGCTACCAAATATTAAGGCCGGGATTTTGTAGAAAAGGAATTACACAGCCTGAGTGAGCGAAACCGCGAATAAAACAGACCTATGAGACAGTATACAAACCGTATAGGCCCGAACCACACGGCTTCCTGAAGTTTATCGTGCATTTTGACGTACATAAAAATGGAAGCCGTGATATATATGTATATGGAAGATTTTACTCGAGGACACAAAATGTAAAATTAGCAGTAAATATTAACCTGAAAGTGAAACACAAGTTTTCCTATATATCCTGGCTAGTGAGTGAAGTAATTTGGTGGCTGTGGCTGTGATCATTTTGCCGTAATTGTGACATATTGGCGTAGTAACTGTGTGGCTAAAATTAAGGTATTTTAACATTTATTTTAATTATTCTTGTGGTTTTATGAGCAATGAAAATTATCTCACGCACTAGCGGGAACGTTTGTGAATACGTTGATATACAGATTTGGAAAGTGAGGATCTTGATGGTGAATTGTATTTTGCCGTTTGCGTGTATTTGTGTCATGCTTTACGTCAATTTAGAATCAAGTTATATTGAATATTAACCTAAAAAGGTCTATAACTCCAATACAGTCATTTGTGACTTAACTTGTTTTTTCCCTGTACCCTTCATATGATACTGGTATGTTAATTTTTTTCTCGAAAATAGTTGGATTTAGGACACATGTCATATAAGGTTTTTTTGTTTATTTTGATGTATACTATCGCCTGTTAAAATGGCAGTCAAACCGTCAACACTATTATTATGAATTTAATATTCGTTTCTGATACCAATTTCGGATTTCCAAAACCTTTGGGTTCTACTTTAAGGATGTTTAAGGATGTTGTTGATAAATTAATGCGAAATTTAACGAACGAATTTAATCACGGGTTCTTAAAAATATCGCTGATGGATAAACAATAATTATTAACCGAATGGCTACTCATCCAAGGTCGAAGCTAATTTCTTAACAGTCTCCGTTTCTTTTCCTGCTGCCGTAATAAATATGTAAATAATAAACAAGTAAGGACGATAAAGGTAGTGTAAATAAAAAAGCGGATATTTATCATGCTTCTTTGATGTCGAGAAAAGGCTCTCTCTCCGCGACGGCATTCAGCTTAAATTAAAATTCGAACAAACGCCGCCATTGTGACTTGTTTTTTGTCGGTTTTGTGCGTGTCGATCAATGGAGGCTCAGTGTTTTCGCGAAATGAAGGCAGACTTTTGTGCGATGTAGTCGTTTTCATGCGCTATCTCAATGTTGTCTCTTGGTTCTTTTAGAAAGTGATGTACAATCAGTATCAACACACAGTCACCCGGTAACAACTATAACTGAACTTGAAAACAATTCTAGACAATTACCTTCAATTGTTTTTACTGGAATCCAGGGCCATCAAAAACCAGGGCGGCCCCCGGGGTAAAAGCTCTTGCCGGAAAAGTTTTTAGGAAGTTGAGGGTCATTGTGTAGTATTTATTCAATATTACATAAAGGCATTAAAATATTCATAATTCGTGGAATCTGGTATAAATATTTAGGGCCCGAACGGACGTAACAACAAATTATTAAACATTATAAGTATTTATACTTATTTGTTCAGAGCATACCAAACATCTTACGTATGCTGGAATTGTTCATTAGCATACCTAGATGTTTGGTATCGGAGAGCATACATACGACTTCATTGATAGGAATTGTAGAACTATAATTATATTAAAAACCTTTACAATACAGTCAAAAAATTACGCTGTCTGAATATATCAACTTAGAAATGTGGGAATAGATGTTTTTGGATATGAGAAGTCATAGTCTGTTTTCTATTTCGACGTATTTTCTAGAGAGCGCCACATCCGCTATTTTTGTGGCGTAAATGTAGTATTTTTCAACGTTTTTAAAATGGTACACAATGGTACAAGTCGTACACTGATTCTTGCAGCTCAAGATAGTCGTCTTGAATTGGTTTGTGGATAATCCGCAATGTGAACAAATTTTTCGTCTTTTTCTCTCTAAATTCCTACAGATTTTTTTAAATTCTTGTAAAATCAGGTTGTAATCTATATCGACATCCTCCATTGAAATTCAATTGCCAACATATAACAGTCACATATCTCATATCTGAATATGAAAAATTATTGTCTTAAGAGTATTTTGATTTTGTAAAGTAATTGATTTTAACCAAAATTAGATAAAAACCTTATATTTAGAAATACTTATTAATTTTAACATAAATTTTGTCTAATAATTGTTAAAATTTAACTATTGGTGTCTACTACCTTAAAATATTGTACAAGGAACTATACAGCTTATTGTTGAAAAGCTATTATCTCGAAAATACTCAATTTCTAGGATTAATGACAAGTAAACCTGTTTTCCTCAAAAACAATGTAGGTTTAAGAGCTAAATATGACAAATGATCTTGAACCAGTATCAATAGTAATGCATTCTTGCAATAAATACTAATTCGCAACATTTTCATTTCAAAATAACATAATTTAGACATGTAATGCTTACATTGTAAGTTTTTACCGACTATGATATGTATTATATTTTGCATGAATTTTATTTAGTTTATGAAATAATAAAATAATTTAATAAATTTAAAAATTGTATAAAACTTTGTTATAAAAGTTGTGTAAGTGCTAAACTATACCTGAGCGGGCTCAGGTACAGGCCCTTAACAGAGGCGTGGGCCCATACCGTAGTATTTATTGTTTTTATTTTTTTTTTGTATGTGAACGTTTTTAATTATTTAAAAAAGCAATATTGGAATTGGTGTCACGGTCAAAATAAAATGAATATATTTTTGAAAAAAAAATGTTTACACAGCACATTTGACTTAACTTACACATACAGCATTAGAAAATTTCTTATCCACGAAAGAACTTAATTATCAAACAACCCTCGTATCCAAACGGCTAGGAAACCAGTCAACTACATATCTTATATTCGAGAGGTTCCGATGTTGCAGCCTAGCAATTTGGCATGGCATTATGTCAGTTGGCACAGACCAGATAGGTATCACGGATGGAAAAGTGAAAGCGCGGCTGCCTTGATTCTGCCTGTTGTCAAGGTCTTTGCGTTCGGTCTGGTGGTTGGCGAATTACAATACAATACAATACACCCGAATTCAGCTGGTAAAATGTAACAAATACGTAATTTTTCGCTTGATAGTCTATGGGACAAAATAAGCACGTCATTTTTAGTTAATTTCCGATGCTTTTGCTTTGTTTGCTACTAAGCTGTGTAAAAAGTTACTTTGTTTAATTAAGACTTGTTTAATATAGCCGTAAAAGTTTATAGATCTTGATCAATGATTAGAGATGAGTTTTTAGTAGGCCAGTTTAATGTTTAGGTACTGCTGAACTCAATAATAATATTCAACTAAACTTGAAGTTTGCTGTAAATGTAAACCACCGTATTTTCACTTGAGGCAGTGCTTTTTTAATGTATATGTTTTTGCTCGTAATGCACGGTCCACAATTGCTATATAAAACTGCTATATAGCAAAGTTATACTACAACGTGTTACATGTTTTTAATTGAAATTTAGTAAATTTCGCTGCTATATAACATGCTAGATCTGATCCATCTCTTGTCGGTAAAGATCAAACAGTGGATGTTGCGCAACTTTGCTAAAACAACGCGTCAACACCTGCAATATTTTTAGTCCAGCAGCTCGTAATATCAGAGGCACACGTGAATGCAAATCGTAGTGTCGTGAACTGAAAGTAAATTTATTTATTGTTGTACTTTATTTATTGTTAATGGAATAGGGTAAAGAACAGATCTGCAAACTAGTTTTCAGTTTAGGGGTTAAGAGGTTTGTAATTGACGCAGGTGATTTTGTGCCTTTTGACATAAACTATTAGTTATTACTTAAATGCAAATTCAATTTGTATTTGTGCTTTATTAACTTTATTGTAAAATTCAAAGTGGTATTTGAAGTGTCTTGCATAGTATAAGTGTCACCTTTAAGTTATTTATTTATTTCAGTTATCAGTCTTTCTTAGAAATTTCTTTGAAATTTGGCAGCGATGTATGTCGCTGCTCTCAAGTTTGTAGTATGAAAATTGCAAAAAGGTTAAAAGAATTTAATTTTTATTGAGAACAAAATTTATAATTAAAAATGTTGATAAAAATGAAATTGCTTGTGTTTTTATTAATTGTGTAAGCTGTACTAAACATATTGTTTTATTATCAATCATACATTGGTAAAATTTTTAACCAGCACAGAAATTGTTGAGGATTTATCCCACAATAAAAATGGACTGTAGTTTTACAAGCAATAACTTTATTGCTGTTCAGTAGAAATTGACATTGACAACTTGTCGGACAATATCCCGCCAACTTACCTATTAATCTATAGGTACAATACGGCTACTATAAATCTCCAACAGAAATTTATATGCAGTACATTATACAGGATGTCCGGAATATGAGTGTCTTTATTTTGCTGCATCACAAGCAAGTTTCTCACAAATATCAAGCAAGCACTATGTATAGAAAAACGAAACGCACTAGCCACAATACTACTATGACAAATAATACTTTTAGATTAATAGAAGACAAACTTATCGGATGGTCCCTTCTTTAGACAAGACGCCTTTTTTGCAAAAATAATAACGCACGGTGCTACAATAAGAGGGTCTTTTTGGTCACACAAATTCATGGTGATTAATTTTGTAATGTATATAAAACTCGGATTTGCAACATATAGCATATAACTTGTTAAAAAGCAATGTTATATAAACATGTTACTAATGTGGACCCTGCTTAATGTTGACGAATTCAAAGAAACACTAGTATTACTACTGTAGTAATTTAGGTTTTTCTATAAAAAAAAAAATTAAATTATTTAAATTTCTGGCTGACTAAGCTTTTGTTACAGCTATTAAAAGTATACTATATATTATTTGTTCATTAATAGGCAATTTATCACAACCTACATATAAAATACAGACAAATTGTATATTTTTTAGACTTACTAAAAACATATTAAAAATCATGTGTTACGAATTGAATTTTAAACCGGACCGAATATTTTTACGATAATAATTAAAAGAAACGGATATGTATCGTACTTTTTAATAAATTTATTACTTTGTACCTACCAATCCATATGTTAATAGTCATTTGTTCAGTAACGAATAAAAACATATTAGGTACTAGAAAGTAGTTCGTGCTAATAATGTCTTTAACTACCAGCATTACTTGTGAAAAAAAATCACAAGAACAAGTACTGAAAACATAATTTTAGAAATTATATGTAGCTGTTTAAACTGAGATGAAATGTTACATGTATAAGCAAAATAAATCTTATTATACTTAGTAGATAAATACATTATATGTACGAGTATTTAATATATCAACGTAATAATTAATTCATTGAGAAATAATCAAAAGTTATTTTTAAATACGTACATGATACTTCAATGTAAATTTCAAGTTCGAAGACACGTAAAACATGAAAAATATTTATTTCCAGTTTGTTTCCATTTCGTATTTTTGTCTATATCATTATTGTTTACTATATGTTATATCCTTCACCAGCTTTTGATGTTTCTTATCGGCTTTGCCGCTATTCAATAAAGCACAAAAGTAGGCAGATCCCTCTTTTCCATTGGCCACTCCTGCCAGATCACCAATCGATCATAGTCATAGGGGCCCCATTATCCTAAAATGGCTAGGGCCTCAAATAGGTTAAAGACGGCCCTGAAGGTAGGTACTTGGATCACGTTACATGAGAATATTTTTTATTTTAATTTTACTGAGAAAATCGGAGTCTTGTATAAGTAAAAAAACATACCGTCTTCAGTGCATGTACAGGATTTACTACCAATGTGTATTAAATTCATTCAATCAAATTTACCACCAAATTGTCTTCGCTGTCCTTATTTTTAAATAATTCACGAAGTAGGCCGTGAATGTCAAAATTTTGCACACCTGATGCTTAAATATTTCATTATAAGAAATTTTCCTTAAATTGATTTTGAAGTATAATAGAGAAAAGGCACTTTAGGTATTTGTATTTGAAATTGTGGTAAATTTTGTTTCTCAAACAAACATTTTTCAACATAATCGTCTCTTACAACAATCGTGGCACTTATTCAGGAATACTCTGTATATGGGTGTAGGTTATGATTATAACATTATTAATTCGAATTTTTTTTTATGTACACGGTAGATTGTTGGTTATTTACTGCCTCAATCAATAGTATACATATAATAACACAACGAAAAGTTACATTTGGGGTTGCATTTTTTAGAGAACACAGTTTTATTGTTTCCTCACGGATCAAAAAGAAGCCTAACTTGAAGTTTGTGGGGTCGCAATCCTCGCAAACTTCGGCCTCCATCTTGGAAAAAGGGAGTTAAATTGTTTTTAGCATTTATCACGTTTCAATGGACTATAGAAAAAATTAGTGTTTACTTCACAGCGCTGTAAAACCCAAACTAATGAATATAATAAAAAAGTATATAATAAAAATTCTTCGTTTAAAACCACTATACAAAAATGCTCTGACGTCATTTTTTCCTAAATAAAAAATAAAATAAATTATGGCGTCCAAAAGAAAATTTGTCCAAAAATTTTGATGGTTTTTCTTTAAGATCTTTGTTATTTTTATTTTACAACAAAAAGTTACTGGACTAAGATTGTAGAGGATTCAATTTGCAATAAAAAATGTTTTTACAAAATTTTTGTATGACCAATACTTTACCTGATAAATGCTAAAAACAATGTTACCCCCTTTTCCAAGATGGCGGCCAAACCTCGAGGAGTGTAACCCCACAAACTTCAAGTTAAGCTTTTTTTGACCCCCCCCTCACATTCAAACAATAAAATTGCGTCCTCTAAAAAATGCACGCTAAGGCCAAAATAATGTAACATTTCAATGGACTAAAAGTACAATAACGAATAAGTATAAATACTTTTATATGTGTGTGTAAGTATATATGTATGTATATGTATATGTATTGCATACCTAATTGTAATTTAGATATAAGTATTACATGCTATTGTCTGTACAGAGAATAGAAACATTCAAACAGACTGACTTCTCAGTCTAGCTGAAACTTCTGTTTTTCTAAACTTAAATTGTAATTTGTAAAAGTGTAATGTAATTGTATTGTATTAATTTTTGTTTAAAAAAGTTAAATCAATCAACTGAAAAATTAAAGTTATAACCGACATCGCGACTGTTAATGGCACCCAATTGTATTCTTCTTATCTACAAACTCCGCTTTAGATCCGTTCCGAAGTTCTGCAGTTGAAACAATAAGACCCGCAAAAATATCGTCTAGAGACATGCGATGTTGCAACGTGGCTCGTGTTGTGTTCGACTTCAAAAGAAGATAATGCCTATAATGTCCTCCGCCGTCCCCATCAAACTGCTTTGTTTTATTTCAATAGTGGTCGCAACATCCAGATAGCTATGAAAAGAAACTAAAGAAAGTGTACACGTAAAAGTTTTCATGAGGCATGGCCGAGACAAAGGGATGACGTTATTTCAGGGTTATCCGTGAGCTTCTTAGAAATAAAACAAAGAGTATTAATTTTAAAATTCCTTTAATTGCCTTGTTTGTTATTTTTATGTATTCCCGTTCGCTAATTATATAGAAACGTAATAATAATAAGGAACGGCAGGCGAGAAATATTTATGTTTATGCAGGGTGAGTCATTAATAATGGTACATAGCGTAAAGGCAGATTGTTAATGTCAAAATGAAGCTCAACATGCCTTATTCAATTGTTGCTCTTTTTCATTCCACAG
Source organism: Monochamus saltuarius (assembly GCA_025584915.1). Classification (NCBI taxonomy): domain Eukaryota; kingdom Metazoa; phylum Arthropoda; class Insecta; order Coleoptera; family Cerambycidae; genus Monochamus; species Monochamus saltuarius. Next base: position 8,382,056 of record CM046723.1, on the reverse strand, counting down.
GGTGTTAAAATTGGAAAAATATTTTCGATATTTTAAAAACGTATGGCACTGACTGAAACAATATGGTATTCTAGTGACAGCTGTCTACTTGTTATTTCCACGCCTACTTAAACTAAAACCGTCTGTTTCCCGAAAACGGTTGGGTTTATCGATTTGTAACAGGTAAACCTTTTCTATTTAGAATTAAAGGTAGTTCAATACTTTCTTATTAAAAAATTCAAAGGTATAAAATATAAAAAGTTAGACATGTTTACATTGACAGTACAGTATAACTAGCGCCCCCTTGTTGTGACCTCAAAACTGTTTGCAAATTCGTAATTGTCACCTCATAAAACATAAGACTACATTTTCATAACAATCGGTCGTTCTTAAAATATAGCAAAAAATAGAAAACATTTTTTCAACTTTAACACACTGTAGAATGAAAAGGAGCAACAATTAAATAAGACATGTTGGGCTCAATCGCTTTATTTTGACGTTAATAATCTGCTCTTAAGCTATGTATCATTATTAATGACTCACCCTGTATAAAAAACTGAATATTGTTTTTGTGTTTATAATTCGATTAAAGCGATAATGCGGTTCGACTTTTTCCAATTAAACACATCATTGTCCGCTTATCTCGATCTGCGATCTCTCGCGGCAGTATAAAATTAATAAGTCACTAATAGGAGAGTGATATTCGACTTAATTATTCGCTATAGACATATCGTGTGGGTACCTTTTAATGTTTAATTATTATTCAACAAATAATTGGTTTAATTAAAAGTAGAAGCAAATGTTGTTCGCTTTTTATTTTTAAGTCGGTGCGGAATTAATAAGTTGTTATTTTATATAATTTAATATTTAGCAAAGCCGGCGATAATTAAGTCAATCAGATTTGTCTATTAATTAGAGCCTGTTGCTATACAGGGTGTCCCTGGATCGGTGAAACAACTCTTGTAAGAGACAAAAGTCATGCTTGTTTCTGAATCAAAACTGGCGTGATTTCAAATCCATAAAAGTACACCTTGGAAATTCAGAAAAACCTTGATTATTTCACTAGTAAAGTGCACTGTTAACAATCATTTGTAACATTACATACACCAAAAATTACTATTTGACACAGGGAAAGAATGGGGCAAAACCCTTTTTTCCTATAGAAAGTCGGCGCCTATGATAACCATCGACCGAGATGGCTAAGATCCATAGATAAAGCTTACATCTGTCAACAATGTCAACTACCATGCGGTCGTCTTTTTGAAGTTTCAAAATGCAAAAACGACAAAAATTAACATTCTTATTAGTATTAATACCTGATAGATAACAGTTAATCCAGTTAGCTCTAGTATTTTGCATTCGTTTTCATTATTTTGTTACAAACTGGCAAAACTACATTTTCACTCATTACAACCACTCACTACCGATAAAACACTTCTCGTAGGTACAGTTAGATAAAATGTGCATTTAATAATAATAATAATATCTCTACCCCTCATTCTAATCACGAGGATTAACCCAGAAGTCGAAGACTTGTGCGGGAGAGGGGGCGACATATTATTATTAAGCAGGTCGCATTTGCGCCCAGGAACGACTTACGTTGGTAGGCCCTAACCACCATTCAGTGCAGGAATGTGGGAAACCTGGAAAACCTTATTAATTAGGGGGGTAGTTAAATGCGAACCAGTATCAATCTCTCACATTGACCCAAGTTAACATTCTCCCACCCTACCATACCCACAGAGAGGGTGCCAATCTCTCCACGAATATAGCTTATATACGGTCTACCGGCTGCAGGGGTCGAACCCACAGCGATCCAGTCACTTCGATTCAAGTACTGACGCCTTAAACCGCGCGACCACTGACCGATTTACGGATTTATTATAAGAAAATCGAAAGAAAGGAATGGGTAGGTACTAATACATACTAAAAAACCTTTTGATGCACTCAACAAACAGGCGAACTATATTGTGGGAAAATATCTGTACTCGACACATATTCCTTTATTTAATAATTATAAAACGTTTAATTAAAATTGACAAAATAGGCACTAAATACAGAAAATCGCAATCTTTACAGTATTTCAGTTATGGCAACAAATTGTTGCAGGTTGACTCTAAATATTTTATATCTTTTCGAAAACTATTTCTTTCCATTTTATAAACCAAATTTGGACATTATTTGAATGGCGATTCCGTTAATTCTTATTTTTCTCTATTCTGTCTTAAAATATTTGTACTTATTCATAGTTAACCCTGTATAATTTCATCTATGGAAACGATCAAATTCAACCAGGACTTACAATATTGAAGATCTTAAAACGGAATCAAATCAAAATAATATTTTTTATATTTGAATAATGTTAAGTCAGTTGTTGTCGCTGCTCCCTTTATTGTTGTCCTTCGTCGTGCTAATAATTCACAAAGGAAAACGTATATGACACGAGATCGTATCAATTTAAGATTTTTGCATGAGGGGATGCGTAATGTAATGAGACGAGTAATTCGCTTGTAAATAAGGCGCCCGAGTTTTTCGAGAAACATGCTGACCCGACGTAACATGTTTACTCGTTATTTTATCTCTTTTGTTCGAGTAGAATGAAACGGCTGATTATGCGAAAACAAAATTATTTTTAACGGATTGTGGGTGCGTCCCGCTAGGCGGCTGTTGCTTATCTTGGTCGTGATTGCGTCGAAAAGGGAAAACGATAGGAATAATAGTTTCAATTTGATAGAGGTATAAATATATGTGTCAGTACTTCACTCGTGTTTACCATCCGCCGCAGGTTAAGATCCTGCGGCCTGTAGACCGTAGATCAGCTGCACTTGTGAACAGGACGGACACTCTCCAGATATTAGCTTAATACCGGTCAGTGTTTGACCATTCCCCCTAATTAATGAGGTATCTTTCATTCATGCACTGAATAGGGCCTACCAACGTTAAGGCAAGGCGCACATTGAGACGCATGCGACGCAACCCACGTAGGGCAGCACACGCCACGTTTTTGTAACACGTGGCGAGCATTGCACGCCCGCATATTAAGACGCAGCACAGCGTAGGCCATGAATGCGCCAAACAAAACATGCGTCGCCCAGTGTTTGAGACACAGATTTCGTGTGCGTGTGTGGCGTATTTCTTTACTCGTGAAATAAACAAAATGCAGGAAGAACTAATTGAGGCGGTTAGAAAATTTCCTGTGCTCTATGCTACTAATGATCCCGCATATATGAAATCAAAACTGAAAGATGACATCTAGAACATGATTGCCAAAGAGGTCTCATGTAATTGCTTTTCCAATATGCTTTCTTTCTTTTTGATAGGTCGTACAGCAACACTTCTGTTTCCCAATCTGCGTCCGAATCTGACTCAGAACTTAAATCCAGTAATAAATTTTCCATGGCTACTTTAAAAACTACCTCCTACACGCAGGAAACAATATACTGAGAAAGCTTGTGTCGACAATATGCGCTGAGCTGACACAGCCCACGAATTTCGTGCACTGTGTCGCTTGTGCTGCCCTGCGTGGGTTGCGTCGCATGCGTCTCAATGTGCGCCTCGCCTAAGTCGTTCCCTGACGCACATGCTGCCTGCTTGATTATAATATGACACTCCCTCTTCCACACAGGTCTGCCAACTTCTTTTCAAGTTATTCATTGCTCCTCACATTTAAATACCGTGTAATCACTGTTAACAGTATATTTTTCAATGAGGCTTTAATGGTAGGTTTTAAATACATGCAGGTGCATTAATTTCGATAGAATTATCCAAAGGCCAGTATAATATTTAAAAAAATATTTTCTGTTCTCTCTTGAGCGTAAATTGTTACGTCACAAAATTAAGTATTTAAAATTGTGTAAAGTTGAAGAACAAAAATGTTAAATAATCGGCTTCTGTTCAACTTTATTTAACTTTTCTAATAAGAACGATGGTATTAACAAAATTCAAAGTATCTGCACTTTATGGAAGCATACTTCGAAAGTGTGAATAAAATACTTTCAAACTTTATAGCTTCGACCAACTCTTGACTTCCATTATTAATTACAAATTTCAAATTGAATATCGGTATTTGGAATGCTTTCGGAACTAAACTTTGAGAGAACCTGTATCTAAATGTTACTAATGAATTAGTGATATGTGAAATATGTTTCCAAATGGCAGGCAGTATAGATTTATTTGTACTATCGTTTGCAATATTAATGACACTCACTAAAATGAATTTTGCGATTTATTTTTGAACTTCTGACGTATTCATATTGAAATCTGCTTTAAATTTTGAACATTAGTTATTAGTTGTTTCACTTACCAAGAGAGATTTAATGAAATTTCTATTCAGAACTTCCAGAACTTCAAAAATTGTTTTAAGAGAGTGTCATTATTATTGCAAACGATTGTACCTAGAATAAGATTTCAAAAGAAATTTGAGATACTTGTTAAAATTCTACCATAACCCTAACCTTAAAAATAATTTAAACATAGCTATTGTAGAAACTAAATTCAATAAATTTATCGAATCATGAAATATGATTATTAGAAATATGTTGATGTTTGCTCTACAGCCCCTTGTTTTAATCCACATTCATTTGCTCTAATTTTACATTTTAAGGCATAATAAATTTAGTATATGCAAAATTTAATTTACTTGTCATTCAACTTTTCAAAAATATTAAGACAAAAAGGGGGTCAATTTATACGTAAATTTCCAACGAATTTCATAGCTGTTTGTTGGGACAGACAGTATACAAAAAATCTGAGTAAGTTAGAAGTATCTCTGCACTATGTCAATTATAAAAGTTTTCTCCAGGTTGTATAATAGTTTCCAGGCTGACAAGTCGTTTAGAATAAGAAGAAAGGCATCATTTTCAACTGTTATGTTTTATCATAAAATATCCTGAATTTTACAGATCAACTACACATTGAAAAAATTGTTTACGAATACTTGAATTGATGTGAATTATTAAATATTTTTCACGGTATCTGGAACACAGTATAAGGGACATTTCACGGTTTTTCATGTTTTCTAGTGCATTTTCCAAGTTAAAGGAAATAATTCGATTTCAGCATCATATCCTAGTACTATGCTAATAAGAACCTCCATCTGCTGAGTGAATTTTATTAATAATATTTTTAAATTTATATTAGAAAACGACGGCCTTCTAACTTTTTAGTTACATTCATCAAACAAGTGGCCGATGGGACTAACTCACCAACTTTCCGGCCACTTAAAGGTGGTAGCAACGCTGCAATAGCGTTGTTTCACCACTTTACCTTAATTCGCCATAACCTCAAAATTGCTGTGTATGTAGGTAGTTCATGTCAACATTTCACATCTGGCGCATTTTTATATCTAGTGGATATGTACAATGAGTTTTAAAATAATGTCTACAAAAGAGAAAAAAAGGTATTTGTCTCTGTGCCGTTCCATATCAATGGGAAAATGACATTATTTTGGCCAGAAGATTTAAACTGTTCTCAAAGAGAAACTTTAAGACGCAATCCAACAAGTGCTCTCGAAGGCACTAGGTCATCGCTTAGGTGCATTTTAGAATTAGGAAGATTCTACTCGACAAACTAATAGAGTTGTAGCACTTTGTATTTGTTGTTTTAGTTGTATAAGATGTAGTGGGATGCCGAAAAGTTTTCATTCTGCGAGGTATTTTTGTTGCTATCCATCGTGCTAGTGCTAGTAATAAACTAATGTATTTTCTTTAGCGTTAGGAAGCAGTTCACTATTGGGTAAAGGGTACTTCATAGTGGATTTTAAAGATAGTAGCAACTTTGGAGAAATTTTGATCCTATGTAAAATATGGAAATCACTTATGGATAAAGCAGTTACGTGGCGACAACTGCCACAATTATATAAGCAACTGCCTCTACATTAAAGTTAAAGCTACTGTCACTTCTAAGTAATATGTAGGGTTGGTTGCGTTATCTTTAATATCCACTTTAAGTTAAGTTTGGGCTACTTTTGCTTAGTTTTCATAACGTTCCAGACCCCAAACTGCCCTAGCAAGATAACATAAAATGGAATTATTTTTGCTACATGGTGGTGCATTTAGTGATAACTACGTAGTATATAATACTTAATTGAAGTTGCGATACCAGTTTTTGTTACTGTAAAACTACTTGGGGTTCGATATAATTGCGTAGAAAAAATTAATATCACTTTAATTAAGTACATATATACAAAATATCAATTAAATAACTTGAATGTTTGAAATTGTATTTAACTGTAAAATTTTTTATGCACAAACATTTCTGCATAATGTAGGCAAAAATCATGCCAAGCAATTTGTTAGGGTGCATATACAGGGTCAGTCAGTCATAGTGTCATTAATTTTAATCACGTATTCGGGAGGCCCAATAAAAGCAGAAAAATCGGAAAACAAATTTTTTACTCAACCTTTAAATAAATAAACAAATCACCCTATAAAAATCGGTAACACGACTCTCGTGCGCTACGAGCTTTCTGATAACGCACCCATACGACAATCGAATGCCGGATAAAACATCGTTGCCACATCATGTTTACATACATAACATTGTCTAACACTTCAGCGTGATATCCCGCATTTCTTTCCCCCCAAATTTGTAGATCACGCCACACATTTGGAGGGGGGATGGAGAGAATACAAGCAGTAAGCAGTAGTTTGTTTACTTCGGTCTCGCGTATTCGTCGTAAATTCACAATGCATAATTTTACAAATTCCGAATATGCGGAAATGGTAGTGTTATACGGAGAATGTTTACGAAATGCGAATGCCGCTGTTACGGAATATCGCAGATGTCTAACCTAACAGTGTACAAGTGCAACTTTACTCGAACTGGAATTTTTAACAGGTTAGTACCATACTACTTAAAAACAATAAATTTCTAGGCTAGATGCACGTAACTACAAACTAAATAATTAATTGTACTTACGAGTAATACTAAAAATTCGTATTCAATTGTAAAACGTAATGAAAACGTAATATCAAAATTATTAAACTGTAATAACCTAACATTCGAAAATATGTATTTATTATCTAAATTTGTTTTTATTAATTATTAATATTTAAGGAAAATTCATTCATGTATCTAGATAAAAAAGTTAGCTTTACTCCTTGTCGTTAAATAACAGTACAAAAACTAGGTAACTAAGTTATTGACCTAATAATACGGTAGGCATGCCATTTCGGTCTTGGACAGTTTTCTGTCGACAACACGATGGTTTTTTATTACTTAGTATTTAAACACGAAACACTTCTCAGCTTCTCTCAATAATTTACCCATTGGGTATAGGTTTTTTATGTAATGTACGTAAATGGTTTATTATTAGATACGTTGGAGTTTTGTGATTTCAATGTAACTAAGCTAACATAACAGCTACATTTGCTCAGAGGAAAATCCACACGCTGTCGGTTTAGCTTTCAGAGGCGATTTGTTGTCAACGTATGGACAGGAGTGTACGGGTATCGTTTGATTGGACCTTATTTTCTACCGGAAAACGTGAGTGGACCGTGTTACTTGCAATTTTTAATAGAATTATTTGATTATTATTATTTGATTTCATTGGATTTAACATTTTAAATTATTACTGGCTGAAGTTGAACTGAACTGAACTGTTCTAAAATAGTTAGTACAACCGTTTATTTGTGATATCTAAAACCTAGGTAGAAAAATATTTCATCAGGTCGACATCGAGTTGAACTGCGAGCTGTAAACGACCCAGGCTGTGAGCGATCAGTGACAGTCTGAAAAGGGAGTTTAAATAATTATTTGAAAATATTTTTTTCGGCGTAAATATGGATTTAGATTTTTTTAAATCGCGTATTCGCATTATACTCATTATTCCCTATCTCCTCTTAAAATTAATGACATTATGACTGACTCACCCTGTATTGAAAACTAAACATTTTAGGAAACATCTTTACATGAAGTTTTACCTCCATTTCTACCATGTTGTTTTGGAACACCTTGTATACGGAAAACATTCCGAACACACCGCTTCCTATACTTCCAGTACATAGCGGTTAGGACAGCGATTCTACCTGCACATTGGCCGAATCGTGACTGCACTATCGATCGCCGAAGCTAATCAGTCAACTTGTACTTACACGTATTCGTGCCGATTCGACAAATTAAATTATGCAATGATTTTCCATAATTAGATCAAAGTCGTACAACTTCAATCGATACACTTTCATGCTTTGCAGGCAGTACACACAGTCTAGCAAGCCATGGATAAGCCGTTTATGACTTTCTTTGTGGAGCTGTTTGAAGCCACTCATGTTGCGGTTTTGTAGCAGGGTTCATTAATTCGCCGAATGCCGTTTTAAAATGAGTTTCCATCCGTTTCTGGAGGTGGACGAAATCGCGTGGGTGCCCTAGCTCAAGCGACGATATTTGCCGTATCCAGTTCAGGGGTTGTTTACCCTTCCATTGTATTGCTTGGCCTTTATGGGGTATTTCGAAATGTATCATTAGCGATATACGTTTAAGTTTACACTTGACAAAACATATTTAATAAATAAGTGTACAAGTTGAAAGACCAAAGGAAAACGTTTCACTCAACTTTGAACTAATTGTTGCCTTGTTACAGCTTATTTGCAGAAGCACTCATAGTGAAGTGAAGTAAACTTGGCACCTGTTTACGTGGCCGTTTGGTAGGCAGCAATATTTCGGTGACTATGGCGACATGATATTTCTACATTTCGTTTTAACTACAAAAAGTATTGTTTGTAGGAGAGGGTATACAGGGTGTTTCAGAAGATGTACAAATTTCAGTATGTTCAACGTTCAATTTTAAGCAAAAAATTTCCTATGAACTTAGGTCTGGAAACGCTTCGTTTAGGATATACAGGATGTCAAATTAAAAAAAAAATACTTTTTCTTTAATAACTCTCGACTACTTTGATTAAATTCATGAAATTTTGTATGAGAGGTTTCTTGGGATGGAAAATTAAAATTTTATCTGTATCTCTACAAGCGGCCATTAGGATTCTTTTAAATCGCTTCAACTTTTTTGTGCCACGGTGTATGTCATTTCGGAATAGAAAAACATTTTCCCCTACCTTTTCTCCGCTCGGCACACTGTGATATCTTGGTTAGGAAATTGTTGTCAATTGTCAATACGGAGCGCCACATTACCGGAATTATAGGTTGATTTCTTTAATTTAAAAGATCGATTAAAAATTTTTTTGATGCTATTTCAATCATTCTTTAACATGTCTAAAAGTTCTAGTTAAACTTTCTCGAAGTTCCAATAAAATAGTGTAATACTGGCAACGGTGTAGAATACACATCCATCATGATCTTAATATAGGAGTCAGATCAGTGATGTTCAACAATGCTCGTGTGCATGTTAATTCTTAAAGTAAAAGTCAATTAAAATTAATACCTATTTATTTGAATCATGACACGCAGTTACGCTGCAATGCGTCATGCTATCTATGGCTTGTCTTGCAATGGTCGAGTTATCATATGCAACGGTGAATAGCATGGAAAGTTGTATCGATCGTGAATCACAGCCAAGTTATGTCTACGCCAATGGTTTGTTTTGAAATAGTGGGTAGATCAGGTACAAACGACACCGAAGCAACCGTTTTACATACATTGGTTTTGGCCTTAGTTCGGATTTGCTAAACACATGTAAAGATTTATAAGCAAGTAACATGTGTAAAAAGCAGAAAAATTAAACCGTATCGTATGGCTAAATAGAAGTTAGATAAAACTAAACCGATACATAGAGTTGCGCTGTAATCATTTCATGTGTATTGTAGAGTAGTGAAAGAGCTCATAACATATGCAGTGAAGGAAAAATAATAAAATATAAAGAAATGATCTTATTTACATAACATTATTTTCCAATTTGTAAATTGTCGGATCTAATTATTATATTACAATGTGCAATCCAATTAAAAAATATATTACACAATCGGTCACGTTGCCAGCTTCATTATATTTGAAAACATAATTAAATCATGGGAATTTTTTAAATGTCACCTGCCTGTTTTTCATCCGCCCTTAACAGAACGGAAATAATATGTAAGAAAATCAGTTGCAAATTCAGGAAAAAATTAACAAACTACGAATTTTATCACAAGTACACCGAAAAAAAAAAATTGGTGCCTGTAAAAAAATGTTGTTTCATAGAAATAAATTATTTGTTTGTGTAAGGCTAAACAAGTATTTATTTCCTGATTCCAAATAATGTTTTTTGAAGAAGCAAAAATACAGTTATTTTTTTTAAAGAATGCATTTAATTATATATGATAATAAAGCAATATTTGTGTATTTCAATCTTTTTTTATCAATTAAGCAACTACTTATTTAAGTCAACAACTTATTGCTCAGGAATTTTAGGATAGAACTGCGGGTTAATGCTTCGTCCAGCATTGAATTACACCTGAAAAATCTATACTAATCTATAGCAAATAGTCAACATATACCGGTTTCGAGCGTATTAGCTCTCATCAGTACGCCCCAGGAGAGTGGTGAGTTAACTGATGACTAGTCCTGGCTCACAAACCTAGAAAAAATATAGACTGCGTCGGTTCATGATACAGGTCACGTGACAGGTGCCGCGTTTTATAGGAACCTACGGTCCAGAAAATGGATATTTTATTTGCTTTATGTTGGCGGTTGTGCAAATATGATGGCTGCATTGCAATCTGAAATTAACTAACTTGCTGTCATTTTAAATGTCATTAAAGAATGTGACATGAATGTGACCAATCACAGTAAATTAATGAGCTTCACGCTACAATACAACCAACGTAAATTGGCATAAAAACCAAGTTTTAGCGATTTGGACCTTTAGAGCAGCCATGAATTTGCAGTCGCCGGCAATATGACACTGGCACAGTCTATATTTTTTCTAGGTTTGTGTCCTGGCTGTTCATGTTTCTCAAACCCGACGTACTTGAGTACGCGAAATATAGCACAGCGACATCTAGCGGCCACCCATTGACAAATATTTTTTGTTTAGGTATAGGAAACAATTTGAATTTTGTCTTTCAAACAAATACTTTTTTCAACGATACGACTATATTAGTAAGTTGAGTTTTTTAATTTACAGCTTTCAAAACATTATATAACCTAATAAAACTGCATTTAAAAACTTCACAACAATGATTAAAATATTACATATTTTCCTTTTCCACATCCCTCACTGAAAAATACATTTGTTTCAATCAAAAGCATTTTTTATTTCATAACTATTATACAGATTTGAACAAATTGTTTAGGGAAATGAAAAAAAAATGTTTAAAAATTATTTTTTAAAATTAGGATGTTTAAATGAAATAATATTTGAATCGTTTAAACACACTCGTCAAAAGAATGAAATTTTCTTGCGAAATAAATCAATTTATTTTTGACAAAAAATATTTGTTTCTCGAGAATAAATTGTTTAAATAAAAAAATAATGTTTTTTTTCGGTGTACCATTGTTAATATTTCTTCAAAAGAGACAGCAACCAAACGGATTGTGTAACGTTGGAGAGAGATGGCCTGAATTGATAAAATCTGAATTCTTCGTAACATCAACACTTGCTCTAACGAAAGAATTTCTTTTCACTTTATGATTCATTTCTTCCGAATTTCGTTCAGATAAAATGGGAAACCGCTTGTGTTTCCTACATGAATCATTACCTAATGCAAGCCTCTCTCACCTGCTCGGCAAACGAAGTTCTGTATGCGAAGATTTTATCGGGTATAATTAAAATTTCGTATCCAGGGGCAAGATGTAGAATAAGCTTGTGATAACGTCATACCTTTTAATATACGTTCTTGGAATAGCTGTGTGCAGCAAATACTTTTGCGTTAATTGATCAACGAGCTAAGTTTGGTAAAGCCGTAAAGAGAAAGGGATTCTTTTGTTGTTGCCTTCGTCGCGATTTATTACATCGAGAAAACGGATTGCACAGCATTAACGCTGGGACTTTGTATACATATTTTTACTGTCTAACAGGGCTTCAAGCGAGGACACAGAACTCCAAGAAACTTGAAATAATTGGTTATTATTATACAGGGTGTTTCATAATATATGCGCAGGACTTTAGGATGTGATAGCTTGTCCAAAAATTTGAAAAAAAGTTTATATTAACTTACCCTCTAAAATGCACAATTTTCGAGATACAGGGTGTTGAAATTGTAAAAAAAATGTGGTTTTTTGCGAATATCTCCGGAACCGTTCATCGTACAGAAAACAGCTTTTGTAAGCATTTACTACTCATAATGAGCTATGCTCTGTGCGAGAAAAATTTGTTTTCAAAGTCATAATTGGTGAAGATTTTGAAGGGGAAGTGGGTGTTTTTCTCCCCAACTTCTACGCCACTGGAAAAAGTACGATTTTGAGAAGTTCATTTGAACCGCCAATGTTTTCTACACAAAAAATGCGCTCTTGGTCATAAGATCTAAAGTTGAGCGTTTTCGAGAAAAATCTACTTTTGTGTTGAAAAACATGGTAAGTTTTTTGAAATAATTTTTTTTTACCAATTAAACAAAATTTATTTAATTGTTAGATCAAGTAACAAAACCAAACGTTAACTTCTTAGTTGCAAAATAAAAAAAAATCGTACACGGTTAAATTAATACTACTTGATAAAAAAAATTATATTATTTAGTAAAATAAAAATTTTATTTCAAAAAATTGACCATGTTTTTCAACATAAAAGTAGATTTTTCTCGAAAACGTTCAACTTTAGAGCTTATGACCAAGAGTACATTTTTTGTGTAGAAAACATTGGCGGTTCAAATGGGCGTCTCATAACCGTAGTTTTTCCAGTGGCGTAGTTGGGGAAAAAAACAGCCACTTCCTCTTGAATATCATCACCAATTATGACTTTGAAAAAAAAAATTTCTCGCACAGAACATAGCTTATTATGAGTAGTAAATGCTTACAAAAGCTGTTTTCTGTACGATAAACGGTTCCGGAGATATTCCCAATAAACGAATTTTTTTTTACAATTTCAACACCCTGTATCTCGAAAATTGTGCTTTTTAGAGGGTAAGTTGATATAAACTTTTTTTCAAATTTTTGGACGAGCTATCACATTCTGAAGTCCTGCGCATATATTATGAAACACCTTATATATCAACGTATTCACAAAGGTTCCCGCTAGTGCGTGAGATAATTTTCATTGCTCATAAAATCACAAGAATAATTAAAATAAATGTTAATAACTCAATTTTAGCCACACAGTTACTACGCCAATTTGTCACAATTACGGCAAAATTATCACAGCCACAGCCACCAAATTACTTCACTTACTAGCCAGGGCATATAGGACAACTTGTGTTTCACTTTCAGATTAATATTTATTGCTAATTTTACATTTTGTGTCCTCGAGTAAAATCATAACATATATCACGGCTTCCATTTTTACGTACGTCAAAATGCCCGATAAACTTCAGGGAACTGTGCTGTTCGGGCCTATACGGTTTGTATACTGTCTCGTAGGTCTGATTGATTCGTCGTTTCGCTCACTCAGGCTGTGCAATTCCTTTTCTACAAAATCCGCGCCTTAATGATTCACGGTGTGCAGGGTGTCAAAAAATAGTGTAATCGAATTCGGGCGGATTTTTCACTTCGAAACATTACGATTTAAGTCTACTTGCCTTAATAAAATATTGATAATAAAATAGATACAGGGTGTCAAAGTTGGAATTTAAAATGTGACTTTTTGTAATAATTACACTATCTGAATGTATCAATTTAAAAATTTTGGAATACTTGTTTATGGATATGAGAAATCATAATCTGTTGTCTATTTTGACGATATTTTTTAGAAAGCGCCACATCCGTCATATTTGTGACGTAAATCTGAGCGTCACTTTTTTTACCCTAACGTCATCACGTTTTTTATTAAAAATTCTTAAACCTACATTGTTTTTGAGGAAAAAATATATACTTGTCATTAGTCTTAGACTATTTTCGAGCTAATAGCTTTTCAACAACTGCGTTTGAAGATTTACTTTTTCTCAGTATACCTAATCTTAATATAGGTATTTTTTCTCATTGGTTTCTGAACTCTACTTTTTTCACAACCTACAAACTATTCTCTCCATTTTTAATGACATAACTGTAGCCGTTCTAATAACAGGCTCCTTAACTACATATATTTCAACTTATCTAATGTCATAATTTCTATAAAAGATAAATCTTTCTCTTCCAAATGGGCATTCCAGTTATCTAACAGTACTACTTATATAGTCCATTCATGTTAACTCTGAAAGGCTAATAAAACTTTCACTGATAATATTGCAATAAATGCCTTTTTCGTTTTGTGCATTCTGTTAGTAGGTATGGTATAGTAGTTTCATTTTTCAGTAACGGAATCAAATATAAAGAAAACCGTTACTGGAGATTGAATAAGACTTGATTGTTTTGCTAATTATAAATTCATAATCAGTCGCATTACTGTTATATTAAACAGTATTCGTTTATTTCGCTTTTTATGAATAATAAAATGATAAATTTTATGTACTATATTTAAAAAGTAGGATATTAATATACAGGGTGTCCCTAAAAGGTTGGGACAGCGTTTCGCCACATAAAATATAGCTGAAAATAATTCGATTTAACTAAACTTGCCTTAGTCCAAAAGTTGATAATCACGGAGCTACAGGGTGTCAAACGTTAAAAAATAAATCGCGTTTTCTTTAATAACTTTCGATTGTTTTACGTTAATTTCACGAAATTTTGCATCCAGGGGTTTCTTGGGATGGAAAATTCATTTTTATTGTCCATTTTGGTATACCTTCCAGAGGGCGCCACCGGCTACGATTTCGAACCATTTAAACCGTTACAACTTTTTTGTTCCACCCTGCATATTATTTTGGACTAGAAAAATCTCTTACCAAGCCTTTTATAGTTAAGAAAGGTTACCTTATTGAAGTCGCTTGGAGCAACGATTTCCGAGAGAAACACATCTAAATCCATTGTTTGCAGTGATCTTAATACTACTTGTTTTTTGACTTCCACATGAAAATTCGTGAAATAGAAAATGCAGCTTAAAATAAATGAAACGTATTGAATAAAATATATCAGGTGATGTATCCTATCCGTTGGTGCTATTTTATTTTTTGCAAGGATCTTTTTAATTACGGGATTTAAAAATGATCCAGTTCTTTGTTTGCTAAAGATATTAGATATTATAAATATGAGTTTTTAAAAAATATAGTAAAGCAATTGGGCGTTACATTTTGTTAACACGATGTTCCAGCTGCCGTTATCATTGGTGCTACTACTACTTCAGCACAAACTAGCCTCAAATATGAGAAAATGTCTTGGTATTACCTTATGTAGAGTGTGGTCTAGGTCAATATAGGCGCCGCAGTGTATTATCTCCCATAAATGGTGGTGTCAATTCGGTTGCCGAGTCGGCAAACAACTGTATGTGTCATCTCCCTTACGAAAAAAGTCGTGATCGCAAAAGCAATAACACTTTTTTGAGTACCCTACAAAAGCAGAAATTTTATTTTATACAAATTTGCACAAAGTATTTATATCAGTTAAAACTTGTTACACTACAGTAGGAAGGTGCAAACACATACATGTCATTGTGGAAAACGTCTTTGAACGTACGAGATTGCTGGCCAATTTTTACGATGAATTTGCCACGCATCTCTCAGCTGCGCTTCGCTTTGTGTGTAAGCACGTACACTTACGGTTTCATTATCCTGAAAATATCTTCGTTTTACATTGCAGCCAACAAATATAAGTGCCTTCACATTTAGTGCGGATTGCGAACAATACCAAATACGTACATAAAACTCGCCAAGACTCGAAACCCTAGTTCCACAATAAAACGCGAATAGCTCCGTGGCATTTATTTTTTTATTGTATTGTGTACAAACAATAAAGTGAATCATTCGCATCGGAAAGGAAATACAGGTAATTGTTATTCAAGGTAAAGTTGACACAGTTCACAATACGGCTCTGTTCTCGCCTTCGTTTGTACTTGGTTGCCACGTTATTTTGATTTATTTCGTTATTGCGACAATGGAA
This sequence comes from Monochamus saltuarius, assembly GCA_025584915.1. Lineage (NCBI taxonomy): Eukaryota > Metazoa > Arthropoda > Insecta > Coleoptera > Cerambycidae > Monochamus > Monochamus saltuarius. The sequence goes on along the minus strand of CM046723.1, from coordinate 8,366,087 downwards.
GTGAATAAATATATAGTTTTTTTATAAAGGCTCATTTGTCATTTTCACAGGAAACGAATGTAGTTACCGGTGCGTTATCATTACACGGACGAGACGGGCGAAAGCGGGAATAGAAACTGCCGTGTAATTGCATTTTAAAGTTGCAGGATTAATGGATTTTTCAATTCTTAATCATAGTGTTACTGGACACAAAATCTATTATACAGAATCATTTACTACGACCTTAAACTAAAGGTGTACAGTGTGTCAACGGATGCAGCTAACTATACCTGTATACCTTCTTATTTCACATTTTTTCGAAAAAAAATAATTCTTTGAAAAAAGTTTTGCTTCTCTTAAAATGTACATTGCGACTGTGAAACTAGCATTGAAAAATACAGGGTGTTAAAGTCATAAGAAAGTGTAAAATTGTGTCAAGAGTAAAGTGTCACTTAAAAAAGAAAATTAAAAATGTTATAGAAAAAAATTATTTATAATCCCATATAACCGTAGATATGAACTTCGAAGTTTGTATATGAACATTTTATGAAAGTTCGGAATAATCTCTACCCCTCATGCTAATTACGAGGATTAGCCTAGAAGTTATTAGACTTGTGCGTGAGAGGGGGCAATATCATTATTAAGCAGGCCGTATTTGCACCCAGGAACGAGTTATTCAGTGCAGGAATAAGACAAACCTAGAATATCTCATTTATTAGGAGGATGGTCAAACGCCAACCGGTATTCGTATACATCACTAACAATTATTATTCATTATTTTAACTACTTTGAATAAAACATTACATTATAAATTTTATAATAAACTTGTGTAAAAAATACGGCAATTTAAATTAGATGAATAATTTATAACTGATGTTTTTGCAGTATTTACCTATTTCTCCAGAGTTTTGCTGTACTTTCGAATTTTTCATAAATATTAAAAAATATATAATAATATATGATAAAAATTGAAACCTAAAAATGCAGTTTCAATTCATTTTATATTAGAAGACATATTTATTTTTCGGTTTCCTTATCATAAATTTTGCTTCGTGTATTTAAAAAAAATAAGTCAGTTTTTCATATATTTTTTTATTAAATGTAATATAATATATAAATATATACAGGGTGTCTGGAATGTAAGTACCGATACTTAAGGGGCTTGTTTGTAAATCTGACCAAAAGCAACAAAAAGCTACAATAATTGTTTTTACAAATACGTTTCAAAATGCAAAACTGTGTTATGAAATTTCAAACTAAGGTACAGCAAAAGTTTAAGTAACAGCCCCTGTAATGTAATTTATTTGCAATCTATCACCTACTGATGTTAACCTAAAAGTATTATGAGTCACATAAGTAATATTGTAGCTAGTGCGTTTCATTACTTTTGTTTTGCTGTACATGGTGGTTGCTTGATAATTTTTAACATGTTCATTTATGGCGAGATTTATCTGGGCAAAACTCTGCTACGAGACGTTTGTAGGGCGATCGTCATTTTGCACATTTGGATTATCACATTTGATTCTGCTGTGAAAAAAATCTATAAGAAAACTATTTACAGTAAGTATGTTTAGGTGTATTTGTAATTATTATGTATAAACACCTGACATAGTATGTGAACGACGTTGCCACATATTCAAGACCTCTTTGCTATAATAATTCTATTACTGGTCATTCAGCAAACTAAAGGCATTCATATTCTCGACACTGTATATACGTAGAAAAAAGTATTAATTTATCGTAAAATAATCATCATTCATCTATGCTGTTCATCAAATAAAGCTTTTAACATATTCCAATTTTGTCCTACAATATTAAAGAAAAAGTAATATTAAAAAGTAAACGTTACAACATTACCCGCTTCTAACTGAACAGAAAGCAATTAGAATATATCATTCATGACATTACTATTGAAAATATTGTATACCGTATATTTATTCATTCAATACACTATTCAATATTTTCTTTCTTTAACATATAATTATCTTTACATCTAAATTACTACTATTCTTAATTTAATCAACTACCAGCATGTTTTAAATAAAACTTTGGCAAACATTTTACAGAACGTAAGAGCTTAATAATAATTATTATTGCTACTATAATAGGGTCCGCCTTAAATAAAACTGCTAGCGTTACTTTACTATTCAATAACTGGTGCATGAATTGCAAATTTTTCAGCGATAATCGATTTTAAACGCAGACCTATAATAACTTGTAGCACATTTTCCAATGGGGTCAGAGCGAACTTGAAATTTACTGGAAACGGGCCCACAAACACATTTGGACGATTAATGATAACTGTACATGATAGGTCGCTAATGATTGTCAATACGATGGCTGTGGCATCATAATTATTAATTATAATGCATTATAAATTTAAGAGGTTTTTTATGGTTGTAATATGTCATATTATAATTATTTCTGTCGGAAATAGAATAAATGGATCATTAAATTGATTACAATAAACACTGGAAATAGGTGAGCGAGTGAAAGATTCATCACTTTTGGGAAGTTTCGTAAAATATTTAAACTTCATTTTTACGAAGAAAAGATTTATAGAACCGGTGCTGTTTATTTACTGAATGCAGAAGGTGAGGGTTGCAGGGGACAAGATTCCATAGGCGTACCATTTGAGAAGGGTTCAAAGAACACAAAATTACCAAAAGTCCTGCTGTACTCCCAACATTTATTCGTCCTTTTCCATAATATAACTTAAATTTAGTCGAAAATTCTTCAACAAATGTCTGCCGTTTGCATTTATCCAGGCTTCGTCAGTATAATATATATTTGGATTAAGATTTCGACCTCCTAATTTTTCCATATCACTATTTCTCTTTTTCTATCAGCATATTCTTTCCATTTTGTTTTATAAAACAGAAATTCATGTCACATCGCGATGTATAATTCGCAAAAGACTCTTGTAAATATTCCAGGCAATGTTTTATCCTGTGAGATAGCAACTTGAATTTTATTTTATTGTCGGAAGCTGTCATTTATAAACACCATGTTGTTCTACGAATCGCATGTTTTGTGTCGTCATCAACTTGTCTTCGTCATTTCTCATATTTCTACTGTTTTCTGTTTCGCAGTTGTATGTTCACTAACACTCTTCTGTCTTCAGCAGAAGGAATAACATCCGAAGAATGCCGAAACAAGCAGAAGCTGTATAATGGAGTACGCTCCGCGAGGTATGCGGTACACAAAGTTTTATGCGAAGAATTTACGGACTAGTATTTCTCTTTGTGCTAACTGCTATAGATTATGAGCAGGTTATAAAATGAGTCATTCTACTATTTTGAAACCCGACTATGGGTATATCTTTTGCTATATAATTGTTTGCACACAGTGATCTAATATCTTATCTTTCAAAATAGTACCTACAGTATTGATAAAAGTGGGAGCTCATTAACCTACCAAACTACTTTTTCACTTCGAAAATACCAATTTCATGGGAAATACGTCTAAATAAGAAGGAATGCGTGCTACTTGTGAACTGTTCGAAAAATATTCATGTATGATAAACTCGTTTTAAAAAATGTTACATTGTGTGTAAACTAAACGAGATTGCCGTGTTCAGTGTTGTTTACCCATTGTTTTGAATTTAAAATAGTGTACTATGCGGAATTACATCGAATTACAAGCCGTGTAGCGACCACAACTATTCGAACAACTTGTTTCTGCCAGATCGTGCATTAATAGAGATTGAAAAATCAGCTACTGTTATGCTGCCTTAAAATTGGCACGTTTGTTCTTTTGTACCGATATAAATTAAATGAGATTAAATCTCACTAAGCACTCATATGTATTTTATCGTTTACGTTTATCAACGTGAATGTGACGTTGGTTGATAAAAGGAGCGTTAGAAAATCGACGACTCGCATTTGGTATAACGTTATAGATATGTACTTTTTCCATTGAAAATCTTACTATAATCTGGTTTTAAAATAGAGAATAATTCAAGCTCAACAGCCTGTTCTCAAAATCGTAAATGCCCTGATGTAATAAGTGAGTAATATCGAATGATAAAAAACGTATGTAGGAATTAGGGCGGTTGAAAAATTATTATGTAGTTCATTAACAAGAGTATCTGTGAGTAGTGTATATCGTGCAATAAAGAATAACAAAGGAGAATTTACAGGGTATCCCAACGAAAACTGGACGCCCCCTCCACCCCTTATTTCAAAATTCGCCGACCCATCGATTTTTGTTCTTGGGGGGAACTTTTTTGACAGTTAATGACCCTTAATCCGTAACAACCCCAACTTTAAAATTTCAAATGAAACTACCCCACATTGTAAAGCCCTTTTCATTGTGAATACAGTGATGCATTGTTTTTAGAAACCAGTTGATAAACTAACGATCTCGTAGTCACAAGCCAAAAACAGCGAATTTTTTGTGACAGTAACTTTTTGTTATTTTAAAAAGAAATAAGGTTTGAATTCGTATAATTTTCTAATTATTGCTAACGTTTAAAAAATAAATCTGCTGTGTTCCACTTCATCCTAAAGACAAATATAACTGTTTCATATAAAAAAAAACTTTAAAACGCACATTCGCGAAAACAGCGACGCGTAGAATCGCTTGGTAAAGGTACCTACGCAACTATATTTTCGCAGAATTTCGATAACCCCAGGATAATTTTTCCTTATAGGAACTGGTTCAGTCTATTGATGTATGTATACGTATACACGTTTGTTGTTCAAAGTAAGCAAGGTGTTTGAACCGTTTGTTGTGTGTTGGTAGATAGATTTTTCAATTCTTTACATTTCAAAGAAGGAAAGAGTATTTATTACCTATATAATCACTTCCTTATTACATATTTTATTAAGGAATAATAAGTTAGTTTAATTATCTACATATTTAGCGTTAGTACGCATTAAATATTAAGTGTCACTTGATCTTCAACTGTAAATTTTTCAACGTGCAGATATTAAAAATAAAACAATTTAACAATTTCCCTGTTAAAAACCTAACGTTAATTTCTGTTTTACAAAATAATATAGTTTCCGGTATTTACACTTATAATAATTTTTTGTTGTTGTTTTAATGGCTTTTTAAATGTGCAAAAAGGTGTCGATAAGTAGGCATAATTATAATTTAGATGGTTTATTACCCATATATTAAATTTGCCAAGGTAAGCGATGTTAATTATAAACAGAAACTTAACATAAGCAACACCCAAAAATGGTGAATTGTGTAATACAATACATACATTATATAGTTTAAGGGCCATGACACACAGTTTGTATATTAAAGTGTGTATTTTGGGGAACAAATAGTTAATTATTATAATTTTGCAGGATTTGTTTTGCAGTATATTTATGTGATATTTTATTAAGGTTACCGTATTTTTTTTTAGTCTAATTGGGTATTTTGCCACACTTCTGAAAAAATAAAGGTTAATTGAATAAACCATTATAAATATATAAAATAGCGATATAACAAAATACAGAATGCTTACACATGAACACAAATAAAGTTATTCTTAAAATAATAATAATAAGATCAAATTTGACAAACAAGTCGAGCAAGAGGCATAACATCTCTTGCCAGTCTACTTCCTCAAAATCTTCAATAGTATCAGAAATAAAAATTGACCTATCACCCTTTTCTATTTTATTCAGATTTCATTGTGGGATACATAGAGTAGTTTACCGGCTCTGTCATTAGTAAGTTTGTTTCTCTTTTTTGGACGAATATGACAATAAACACTAAAGCTGTGTTCCGTGGCCGCCGAAGATGTTAGCATCATCAAAATTCGTGACGCTACTTGTGATAATGAAGATGAAGAACAAAGTCCTTTCCACCAGGAAACTGGGTTATCAAAACTACCTACTTTTCTATATAAAGGTATTTACAACTAATTCGCCATTTCTACAACGGTAATTTGCTATTTTATCTATCATTTCTTGCTCCTTTATGCTGAGTTTATTTTTGGATATAAGTATGCATTCTATGGCTGAAAGAATTTGTGCTTCAAGTTCAGAACCTTGTGATTTTGGATTTACTAATTCTGTAGCATAATGTGTGGGCTTAATAACAATTTTTTCTCTTTTGTCAATAAACTCCAACACTTCAGATTTCTCTTTGTCGTTAAGGTTGTTCCGAATTACCCTTTTAATATCACGAAATGCTTTTATAGCAAAGTGAGTAGTGCTATAATCTCCTTCTACAATTTTCAACCATTTGCAAATAGGTTCAAAATATTAATTAGATTTTAAATTTGACCCCAATATGCTTCATTATCTAATATCCACTGCTCAACATATTCATATTCATCAATCATTTGTGTTGCTTGCTTCTTGGCTAACTGCAAACTCCTTGTAAAACTGAGCTCGTTATATTCACTACATATGTTTATGAAAATTGTTCTATAGTAAGTTTAATGTTTATACTGTACAAAATATAAAAGATATATTAATAAGCATCGGAATTGAATCGTTTATGACAAGATTTAAAAATATTTCTAATATTCCCAATATTTCCAAGACACGTTCGGAAATGTTTAATATTTCCACTTCCAACGGAAATATTTGCATTTACAACGGTACAAGCAAATGGTGTGAAATAACAACATCGTTTTCAGATAAAACATATGTAGCAACCCGCTGCCGTGTCTGGCAACAGCCCTAGGTCTCATAGTCCCCCAACAACAATTACTGTACTTATAATTAAGCGAATGCAAATTCTGCGTTATGAAATTCGCTCATTGTATTGTAGTCGAATAATTAATAGTTTTAGTGATTATTACGAGATATATTAAAGCGTGTCCGAGATAAAATCTTTAATAATAACGTTACGAAATGCAACTCTAATGGATAGTTGAATCTTTATTATGGAATTACTGTTATTAAAACTCGAAACGGTATAATTTCTTTATTGTGTTTCTTTAAAATATTACGCTTTGCTGATAACTACACCTCGGAATGAAATTCTCTTTGTCCCTATGCTAATTTTCTCTTCGAATTAGTTACGAAAATATAATAATGGTACATTTTAAGTCCTTCGCGTTTTAGGGCGCATTATATATGAATTATGAAGTGTATGAAATGAATAACTGCTGTGTGATTACATGTAAATTAGTATTATAGTAATTGCTTAATATCATTCTTCCCTTTGAGCGGAATTTTTCGAGTTGGATAAATATATTGCGGTCATGCAAATTTTTAACGGATATTCTGAGGAATAATTGAATAGGGTTATTTCCATAAACGAAATTCTATGAAAATGGAATAATTACTTTTTTATTTATCGTATTTTATCGCATTAATACCATTTTTCTGAAATATTTAGAATATGCTTGTTCAGTCAAATTTCTTTTATATGGTTTTATGCGTTTTTGTATAGTACATGAAACTCTTATTACGCCTTTAAAATTTCGTATAATTTACTTTTTACTTTTTTTGAGATATAAGAGGTTGGAATTTGTGCCAGCCTCAAAAAAAGGTGCGCCCACTTGTGACGTCACAACTGTAAACTAGGAGATCTACCGCTAACACGCTATCAGATAATATGTGCTATGTTGTTTCGTTGGTGTGTTGTAAATATTTTAATATAATAGGTTCAATTGATGTTGAATAAGCTGATTCTGTCAATCTACCAGAAGTTAATATGTCCAATATACATACAATATATTTTAATAAAGATATAAAGGCTATATATTACAGAAATTAAGAGAATAAAATACAAAGTTATTGTTATTTTTTCTATTTCGTGTCACTCCACTCATTCTTTTTCTCGTGTCCATCCATTTAGGTTAGGACAAAATTAAGTTAAAGGTAACCAAATAAATTTTTATTTAGTTAGTATTATTTAAATATATTAGATACTACTATTACTCTATATTTTGCTTATAACTGATTAATTACGGAAAAAGTAATGGTATAAAATGACAAAGTTAAAATGATCTTTTCTGAAAATAAAAATTACAGAAAACGGGCCCGCTCACCACAAAACCCGAGAACAACAAGGGCACATCAAATAAACTTAGCTAAGGCTAAAATGTGCAAATTAATTATGTCTGGCCACGCCTGGCAATTATTTTTAAGGTACTAAACTTTCGAAAAATAATAATAATATTTTTCAGATTCATTATTTTTCACATATACTTTCCATTTATGAAATAATACAAAATACTGAACAGACCCATTATACAATAGAGCATAGCAGGATAAGTATATGTAAGCACTAATGTTTTCTCTAGAGCTGTTTGTCATTTACAACACGAATTTTCAAAAAAGAAACTTTTGCCAGTTTCTCTTTTGAAAAAAAATTCAGCAATTTTTTACAGTATTGCCCTATCAAATTCCATGACACTTTCGCCTTTAAAATCTTTTTGAGACAACTTTCTGGGAAATTTAAGCTTATATTGTTGCCGACTTGTACAGAAAATTCATGAGGAGGCATCACATACATATACTTATCTTGCTATTTCTGTTACATTTGGAACAGTGCGAGTGTAGGTAGCGATTTGATGTTCTGCACTTTTTTCCACACACCAACTCGGCCAATTTGCAAACATTTAAAATTCCATTCAATAGCCGAGGATTCAAAACCTTCAATTCACTTTCAACGAGTACCCACGCTCCTTGTTACCAAAGCAATTGCGGTGGATAAAAAACTGCTTTCGGCCTATCGTTTTCCTTCGTGAATGTGTTCGCTGCATTCTGCAGTTAAATAGACAGTAAACGCCGACTTCCGCCGCCAATTAGACGTCTCCATTGTTTATTTCGGCTCGGCTTGGGTAATTTTATCGGCACGCCACAAGCCTTCTTAAACTAGCACATCGTGAAGATGTGACTTAAGCGTCATAGATTGAGAAACAAATGGATTCTTGAATGTTTGGCAAAATTCAGGACACCCTAGGTGTGAAATCAATGTTTAAGATGCTAATGTCTTATAATCATAGCAGTTTAAATATAAACAGTTAAAACACTCCTTTTATGTGATTAGAGCATACACGGTTTTCTGTCTGAAGTCGTAAATCAACTTGACAAGTGTGTTGTGGGGGATACCAACAAGTTGTACACCATAGTAGCTTTGTTACAACATAGACGAGGTTTATTTATAATATTACTGTGCTAGATATTAAAATTTCTATTAATACAAATTTTAACACTGCGGTAATAAATGCAGACCAGCCTTGATACGTATATTAATTTATAAAGTTTTGCATATTTTAAATATTATTGTTAGGTATACAAAATTATATAAATTTAGAATAGTTGAAACATAACATAAACGAATTGGGATTTTTTTTTGTACAGATAACATTAAGAAAAAATAAGCAATTAAATTTTAATATTTTTTAATTGTAAATTCTGTACCATTTTTAATTTAGGACTTCTTTTTACAATTTTTAGATTTTTTCCATATTTGCAAATTTAAGCGTATAATTCTGTCACAATATTAATAATTTTAACCACGTATTCAGTAGGCCTAATAAATATAGAAAATAGAAGTTTTACTCTACCATTCTAAAGATACATCACCCTAGAACAATCGGTAACACGACGCTCCTGATACGCTACAAATGTTCTGCCAACTCGTACGAGTATTGAAGCTATATAGAAGTCCAGCAGCGTTGCCACTCAGGACCACATACATAACAGCATGTTCGATACTGAAGTGATATTTTTTTCTAATGACAAACTTATTTTTTGCAATCTAAAATGTATGCATTTTGTATAAAGGTACCTTTAAAAATTGATGCATTTTTAAGGTATCCATTAAGCTTAAGTTCAAAATCTCCGCAAAATTTTATACGGTAAATAATTTTAGATAAACATTAAAAATATTCTTTGCCACCTTTTCGTTATGTTCTTGAAAGCAGGTTCAAGTACCGAATAACACAAACGCATGCGGAAAACACAGACACAGGAGAAGATAACCACGGTCTTTCTCTGCTTCACTTTACCCCACTTGAATTGCAATTTTATTTAGGCAAATAGCAAATCTTATTAATAATTATTATAAACTATACTAGCGACACAAAAACACGAAATTCGCCAGTCTCTACCACGCGAAAGCAGTTACTGATGGATGAAAGGAGAGAAGTCGAGCCGCGCGCATCTGTTTTCGCATGCAGTCGACGGCGGGTTCGCCTGCACACGAAAACGGACCCGAACGATGTTCGACTTATTCCGTCGGTAACGTACTAAACGGGAATTTGAACTGCCAACTTTTTAGCTGTGCTGAGATGTAACTAAATAACTAAATTATTGACCTAAATACGGTAGGTCAAGACTTGGATTGCCGGATTGTGGAGCACGAGGGTTGTTTTTTGTTATTGTCTGTATTTAAATACAAAAACGTGTCAGTTTTTCTTAATAATTTAATCTAGTTAGTATTGAATTTTATTTCACTATTTATGTGAATGGTTTATTCTGATCCGTTGGAGTTTTGTAATTTCATTATTAAATATTTTTTATGTTGAATAATAATAGTTTACAGCATTAATTACGTATTACAGTAAGTAGGTACTATAGGAAAATAGTTAAATTTGGCAACGTCGCACCAGGCCGACTGGTAAACCACTAAATGGCCCTTTACTGCCTTAGTTTAGAAAACAGTAGCACAGTATTCTAAATAAGTATCACATGAATGTTTTATAAGGTACCTATATCCACTATGGGAGTGGAATATATGTAGGTATATTAGCGCATTCCCCTTTTTTGTTAACAAATTTTGGTAATAGTATGATAATTTCTGAAACTTTGGGTACCCTTAAATTAATATATTACACATTATTGGTGTAATAATGTCTTACCATTCAATTCTGGTAATACTATTATAGGGAAGGCAGATTTTAATAAACGTTTTCCTAACAAAATGAATGATTCATAATTATTAAAATGCGTAGCATTCGTATACGCCTATGGGCTTCTGCATGTGGTAGTTTAGGAAATTTATGCTCTCCGATAAAACAAAAACTGTCCATGACCGACACCTTCAAAATACGTATTATTGAACTTATAAAGTATTATAAACATGTTAACTAACACAGCACAATATTATGATTAAATACAAAATTACTGTAATTCATAAATTTGAATACCTGTTAATACTTGTAGTATAAATGCACAATCATCGACTGAACAGAAAGATCCATGACAAGCCATTATTGCTAATGAATAAAATTAACTCACTCGAAATTTATCGATACAACCGTTTTTCAGAAACATTTTTAGTTATAATAGCAGAGCAGGAGAAGGGAGTTGGAAAAGGGGAGAATGAGTGGTGGGGGATGGTGATGAACAGTTAATATATTTAAACTGTGTCCATATGACAAGATTATGTTTTGCCAAAATGGTTGCACTTCGAAAAACTTCACATAAATTGGGAGTGAAAGTTTATTATAATAGAATAGCTCCCTTCCCCGTCGTTGGCAATTAAGATACAAAAGCTTCTTTAAATTGACTACATTAGCCTCTGTATATCCTGTACAGACGTAATAATTGTTATTAGAAACCGAATTAAAAGCGAGTTTCCTGTACGCTCCGCATTTAATTTGTTCTTTTACTCTACACTCGATTTCAATGCTGCATTTTTCAAGCCGGTAAAAACAGGTCACCAGTATTATGTGTATATGTGTATATTTTTAACAAACTGGTTTTGCAGTATTACAAGAGCCATTATAGTGATGTGGTTTATTAAACCAAAGGTAAAACAGGATTTAAGATTCGCGTTTTGATATAGATACTTAATTTAATTTATTATGCTTTAAGTATATATCCACCGCAGTTAAATAGTATTAAATTTTAGCGATTTCTTAGCTTTTGTAAAAACGTGTCTTCAAATTTATTAACTAAATCCGTTATATAATGATATAGTTTTCGAAGTATACAGATAAAGCAGACTACATTGTGTATCCAAAAAATAATTATTATCATTGCTACTCAGCAATCATACACTTCAGTTGTTTTTAGAGAAAATAACGGAACAGTATACTCAAATTCGAAATTTTCAAACAGCAGAAGTTTTTCGCTTACCATAACGAAACTAGTACAGGGTGGCTCAAATTGGTCGGGTTTCAAGGGCCACTGCAAATCTCATAATTTGAATGCAGTTGATTTATGTTAACACTCTTCTAACAATGTTAAATATCAAACTTGTTTGTTTTCAAAGTCTTCTCAGTCAGAAAGCTTATCGTTGGTATTTTGAAAATTTTATATTTTATATTTTCTGCAAATCTAGACAGGAAATAATAAGTAAAGTATATATTTTTGGAATGCATTTTTAGCCTGTTTTCCGTGTATGAAATAAAATATGAGGTGTTCCTTAAAACACAAGTTATGGTCATATCACAAAAACTAAAAATATTTTTACATTTATTTTTATGTTACATACAATGTATCTTAAAAAAGCCCTAGAATGTTCAAACCGTTTTAAGATATCTTGAAAGGGAAACGAGAAAAGGCTCTGCATAAACAATGACTAAACTTTTATGAAAACATGATTTCTTCTTTTCCTGAAATTTTCTAAGTTACAGAGTTAAAGCTAAACGAAATACGTTACTGTTTTTATAAATTTCTATTAGATATTTGGCACAATTTTTTATCTGCAAAAATTATGCATGTTCGATTTCTGTCCGACGTGAATGATAAATTATACCACCTTCTTGACAGGTTTGAAGGTAATTTGCATGCATTCCTTGTTTTGCATCGTGCTTAAGTGATTACAATCGGGTAAACAAACTTGAAAGCCAGTACGTAATTAATTGTATTAGTGAATGTGGTAAAATCACGCTCACATCAAATTCCGTACCACCTGAATTAAGCTTGCAAAACACTGACTACTGAATAAGTATTTCGTATTGAGATCTTTGAAGTCATAACTGTGTTTTAAAACTGTGTTTTAAATAACTTCACTTATAAAAATTATATGTAAAATTGAACATTGGTTACAAATGACGTCACTAGTTTTAAAGAAATAATGTTTTTCAACTATCTACATGGAAAGCATATACTTTTTTCTTCTCCCATTAAAAGCTTCAACACTTTGGTCCAAATATATGTTACTCACAATACATTGCAGGACAATCATAAACAAGAGAACTATCCCTGTCTGTGAAGATAATGTTGATATTAAATATCCAAAATTGATAACTGTTTTAAAACGTCAAATTGCAAGATTCAAACCAAATAAAGCTAAAATTTTTACCAAAGAAGATATAAATAAATGTTTTTTTATTAATGAAGGTAAAATATTCAACTATACCTAATATTATAATGTAGGTTCTTAAATTAATGTAATTTTTGACATATTTTTCAATCGTAGGTATTTATTGTTATTGAAAGTTCTTAAAATTACAGTAGGTGACGTTGAGGATAAAGAATATCTTACAATGGTGAAAATTACGTACCCAAAAAAGACGTACATTTACCATAACGGCTGCAACAAGTAGGTAATAGTCCAAATATTGAAGAAATTTACAGAAAATATGCGTGTCCTCTAAAACTGATCAGAAGCGTTTCATTATATGCTTTGAAACAGGAATATATGTAAACCAAGTAGTTGGCACGAATACCATAATATTTAAAGTACCACAAAAAAAAGCTCAATATTTGGAAATCCCACACATTAACATTGTACAGGAGAACTTCAGCAATTCCATTAGTAAATGTTGGTGCTGATAAATATTTCTGAAGGCTGTATATAAGTCTCTTGCAAAAAAGAGAACGATTGCCAATCAAATTATGGGAAATGATACAGAACCTGTTAACGAAAATTAACCTAGCACCTGTAGGGGTTATCAGCATTCTTTCAATAATGCAGACAATACTCCACATACTAAAGTTGCAATTGCATCATATTCATGGTGTTTATTAGTGGTCTACAGAAACAGAATGTTTAATATTATAACAAAACCTGCAAGTTAAATGAAAAATAATATGTACTTAAAGTGTATTTGTTATGTTGTTCATTCAATAAAATTAGTTTGCAATAAAAAGAAAGTAATTTTATTTTTGGAAATAATGTATGGCAAGGTAGGTATTAGAAAAAGAGATATGTACATTCTTGTGATAAGCATTAAGTAAATAGCTATTGCTCACGGTTTTGACGATTATTTTCAATTACTCGTAAAGCACTTTTGTATAAGGCCGTTGAAAACAAAATAAAATGTGCTCAGTTGATATGAATAATATTTGAACATATTTTTTTTGTTGCGTCATATAGGTGTATAAACTTTGACTTCCGTGTGTTATGAAAAGTGTAGACAGAGGGGCGTAACGAATTTTGCATGGGCGGTCTATTATTTTCTTCATTATTTTCGTTAAAATTTCGATTTGCAGTGATGACTAGGAGGTGTGGCTCTCGAAAATCTTCTATAGAATTATTAGGTGTTTGTATAAAGTACAGTGAACCCGAAATTAATATAATAGTTTATGTATACGGCCGGTCATTGATTGTATAAGCGTAATGTCGAAAGGAATTCTGAATAATCAGGAATTAAAATAATACCAGTTTTGAGTCATTCACCAAATATTGAACCGTTTTTGTTATTTATAACGGCACATGTTAAGATTTCTGAAGTAAATAATATTCAGTTAATATAAAAAAAAACATAACTCTCCATCAAGCAAACTGCTGAGTGCTGACGCATTGCAAACGAACGTAGTTATCATGGATGAAATAAAACATCACAGGGTAAATAAATGAATTTTTTTAAGCATTATACAAATACTGACAAATTACTTAGCTTCCAACTTAGTAGCACAAATAGATGGAAAACAGAAAACAATATAATAATAGACACGATTCTGTAGACATTTCCAATACAATAATAGTATTCTCAAACTACTGTCAAACCATTATTATATAAAATGAAACAAAAAATTAGATTGTTTCAAATATTTATATTCATATTTTTACTATTTTAAATTTCAGAAATAAACTTGCTATTATTTTTCAGTGGTAAAAGTGGTAAAACTTTAAATAAAGAAATCATTACAAAACAATAATATCAAAATACAACTTACACATTTTCCGTCCTTTTCTAAACGCTAATCTCTCTTTGTGACGTCATGTGTTATGCATGTACAGTGCCTTCATAAATGATTACAAGCCACGTGGTCAGGGTCAAGATTCTCAAATCAATCGCAGAGCAATTCATATGCGAATATCCACTACGGCAATTGAGAGAGACAAGAAATCTATTTGCATACGAGTCATTCTTCGAGAATAACAGAATCATTTATGAAGGCACTGTACTTTTAAATTAAAATCACTCTAAAAGAATTACGTTGAAGTAAAATATATATATTAGAGTCGATATGGCAACCTCGCCTTCAGCAGATCATATGGTTTATTTGGTTCGTCAGTGCTCTATCTGGTCAGAGGTCCTCAAAATGTGGGATTCTTAAAAAAAATTAATATCGGTAAATATTTGAAATTTTTAAAACTAATTTTCACTAGACTTATCTATACGACAAACTACACCTGCAGTTGGAATATTTGTACTTTTCATAATACCTGCAAAAAATAGCATGTCTCTCTGCCAGCTGGGTCGTACTGGAGATCCAGACACTGAGTATCAAAGCAACAGTAAGTATTTAAGATATAATACAATGTATAGGATATTATATTTCATAGTCATTATTATTTATAATTTGCGAGTTGTGAATGATTTTGACTTGTAACTAAGCACATTTTAATGGAAGCCAATTGCGAAGAACGTTCCCATACCCCTCCGCATTGTGTACGTAATTCGCACAATACGGCAGATTACATGTTCCGACTAAAAAATTGCAACAAAATCCAATTCTCCTCGAATCCAAAATGGGCGAGAGAGTGAGAGCAACACAAAAGAATTATTACTGCTCTCGAGGACGTGGTAATAAAGAGCCGTGCGGTTTTTATAACGCGAACATGTAATGATATTACCCGCGCTCGTCGTGTGTGGGTCATTTGCTCAAGAACATGTTGCAACCGAGTTGCATAAATATAAATACATATGTATGTCTCCATTATATGATACTTATTGTAATTAAGACTAATTCCTAGTGACATACAGAGTGGGTAATGGAATGACAGTCCATTAGGGTCGTTCCATATTAAATTTATTTGAATTCAATATGTTTCAAAATATACAGGGATATACTAAAGTAACCTATCCTAGTACCTACTTCATTTGACTGGATCGTGTCGAATTGAGTAAATGGAATCTGGCCCCAGGTCTGAAATACACCCTCAGTATCTAGTAAACAGCTCGGATGATTCGTCAATAGACCACTAGGCATATATTGGTTTTGAATTTCGGTTAATATCTTGTCAGTGTGTCATATATGAGAACAATATCTGTGTTTGTGTCATATCTTAAAGGGTCACTGTTATTGTTTAATGTCTAAATGGCAAAGCGCGATCTGGATAAAGGGGTGCCTAATCTACAGACTGAGTAAAATCAGAGCATATCGCAACATATATTCCCGAGTACTAATTTTGCTGGAAATATACAGGGTGTTCCAGAATGATGGTCAAATATTTTACCAGTGTATTCCACGAGCCATTTTAAAGGGGGATTTTCATATGAAATTTTCAATTTGGGTCCTTATTGTTGAGATATTCGAGTCTCGATTCGAAAACTATTTTTATTTTTTTCCACGCAAACTATTGGTTGTATGAAAAAATTACAAGAGGGAAGAAAGTAGTATAATTATTTGTAGTATTAAAAAAAGTTTGGTTGAAATCGGCCATTACAGGAAAAAGTTCTGAAAGAAATAAATCTAGGGGTTGCTCACCACCACCTCAAAATAGCTTTGGACTAGCTGATAATGTGTACCAAAATTAAAGTTTCTAAGTGTAGCCGTTTTAAAGGAAAAATAAGCAACTTTTTTTCCGCCATTTTGAGACTCGAATATCTCAACAAATCCCAAATTGAACAATTTCATATGAAGATCTCTCCCCTCCCTCCCTGAAATGACTTGTGGAATATACTGGTAAAATATTTGACCATCATTCTGGAACACCCATATATTCAGAGTGATTACATAATGTCATTAATTTTGACCACGCATTCGGAAGGCGTAATACAGACAGAAAGAGTCGAAGAATATGTTTAAAATAGAAGCAAACCAACCCATAAGTTTCAGTAACACGGCACTCAAGGTACGCAAGAAATGTTCTGATGACGAAACCTTTATAACGTTCGAGCGTTGAAGCAAACCGACACCGAGTTGATTGGAAACTGTGCATGAATCGAGGCCGTCAACGGTCGGTAATTGTCTGGAAAGGAGTTTAAATAATCATTTGAAAATATTTTTTTATGTAAATATACCTACATTTAAATTTTTCAAAAATGCAAAAAGATGGAAGCCTTCTACATATCCTTCTGTAAATTAGATATTGAAAAGGAAACTACGTGCGTGTTGGGTTTTGAATTTTTAAAACCTGTGTTACATAAAGCTACTACATAAAAACATTCTAAATTCAACTGGCATTAAAAAAAAGAATTGTTTTCATTCGAAAAAGTTAACCCAAAAAAAATCCAATGAAAAATGTACAAGAAGTAATTTTTTCAACGCCTTTCAGAACGAGGAGACTAAAAAATACTCGTCCAGGAGAAGTTTCATCAACCTAAATACCTTGCCAAATTTCACTTCTTAATTTCAAAGCGTTTGGAGGAAACTAAATAGAACTCTAAATTTATCACCCTATGCTAAGGGATCGTAATTCATTAAGAACGGCTCAGATAAAAAATATTTATCTGAAAGACTCCTATTAATTTTTTGCACAGTATTCGGGATTACCCTGTATATGTACACACCTTTGAGAAACTTTTAATTAAGAAGATGTGATTAGAAAAAAGACTGTCGAATCATATTTAAAACAAAACTTCTTTTTGTCTAATCTATCTTGCTTTTTTCTAATGGAAATACCAACCATTAACCAAATACTTATTTAACAAAAGAACTAATTGTTTAATTATGTAAATTCTAATGTATTTTAATGTACTTATGGCAAAATCAAATTATTCATTATTAACTTTGAGGGTGTTACTAATTTTCCATTGCTTAAACAGTCGACAAACGATTGCTTCTGTTCAAATATCCTTGGAGCTGCTATTATTATTTTTAATCTAATTTCATAATTTTGTTATGGCCAGACAGGATTCGGTTGTTATTTTATTATTAAGGCATAATAGTGAGACAGCAAATCTTCATTATTATCAAATTCCATGGTATTTGATTACCCAACACTTTCATTTCAATTATGGATCATGACTGGAACCTATTATTAATTTATAATAAACAGTAGTAGACGGTTAACCCAGGATATTTTACATTAAACAACATAACATTGTATTTTAATTATTTTGATGGTTATCATCGAAGATAACATTCATTGTTTATCCTTTACTTAATTTTATATAAAAAGGATTATTTCACAAAATTACATTTAAAAATATCTGTTCAGAATGTTTTTTTAATTATTGTAATGTGGCCGAATTTTCTTATTCAATTTGTTAAATCTACAGGTCGCCATTATTAATATCTGGATTATTTTAAAAATGCAGACTGACTACTAAGTACCTACCGTAGTTAGGAATGATTTATACCGCTTTGTGTTAAAATTGCGTTTCGTTCATCTAAGCCGCGATAAAATTAGTTCCTTTGCCGTAATTATGAATTATACACATGACAGTTACGCGTTTGAAATTTAAATTCCCTCTTTTATGATTTATTTTCCTATTCAACCGCCTGAACAAAATCCTGTTTTATTCCAGAGAGAGAGACGGTAATTATTTTGATGGTACTACTATTCACTTGATTTTTTAATAACCATAAAATGGGACCATATGGTTCGTGTAATGTGAAGAGACGTTCTCGTTTTTGCCCTGACCGGTGCCGTTTGGCCATCGCACATGACAGAGGATTATTTCAAATGGACTGTGTCAATTGCGAATGGTATCATTTCATTAGTTTTAGTGATATTGAGATGTACTTTTGTGAGCTTCTTTTCAATTATTTGACTTGGTCATGGCATATTCTATTTAATTAATCTGTGCATTTCTTAGCTGAGGCGCAGAAAACAGTATATCATGTTCAATGGATTTAAATCTACGGAATACGTAGCTTCATCTGGAGTGCCTCAGGGAAGCAACCTGGAGCCTCTGTTATTTAATATTTTTATAATTGACAGTTAATGTAATAGATGTTTAATGCCTTCTTTATGCAGATGATTTAAAAATTTACTCTGAGATTCATTCTGAGGCCGACTGTGTGCCATATGATAATTTGAAACGCATCGAAGTTGGTACACTTTAAATTATCTCTAACTTAATGTTGCAATATGTAACGTCATGACGTATCCTCCCTCAAAAAACATCCGATGTATGTTTACAAGTTATTAATATTATTATTGAAAGATCAGAAACCATATCTGGTTTAGGGGTATCTGTCATTCAGTGCTCATATTGATAAGATCGTTTCCAAATCCAACCGTATGTCTGGATTTATAGCACGTTACAGTAAGGATTTTTGTAATACTGAAACTTTAAAAATATTATATTACGCTTATGTGAGGTCAAAGCTAGAGTATGCCTCAGTAGTTTGGAATCCTCACAATAAGACCCAGTTTATTAAATTGGAAACTGTTCAAAGACGTTTCCTTAAACTGTTGTCGTTTAAAAAAATTGGCATTTACCCTGACATTGGTATACCGCATGATTCTTTACGTTAGAGACATGGTTTTAAAAGGTTAAGGGTTCGTAGACAGTGTCAATCAACAATATTTTTGTTTAAATTAATGAGTAATGTTGCCGATGATCCTGCATTCCCAGGTTCTTATCGCGCTCTATTGTTTCCTTCCATCTTCCTGTTCCTCGAACTAATATGCTAATCAAATCTCCTTTATTTCAGTGTTGCACTAACTATAATTTAATAAGTAGCCTGCTTGATATACTTAACATAACTGTTGTCTGTATTAAAAAAGTGTTCTTAGGTTAGTAGTACTCGTCTGTATTGTTAATTGCAGTAATTAGAATAAATTGTTACATGTTGTAATTCTAGAAATAAAATAAATAATTACCTCCCCCCCAGAGTCACTCCGTCAAATGACAACAATATATAATGAAATTTGCAATTATTATCACTTATTGACAAAATGATAAGACTAAATTTTGTTATTAAATACCTAATTGTTTTTTTATGTATTGTAATTGTATACTGATATTTTTTCTCTAAGATCTTGTTATTTATTTTTACAATGAAAGGAGAATCTAATTCTATCGTTCTACCTGAAACATACAACATTTACGTTGTAGAAAATTTCTTCATTGACCATCCTCAACGATATGTTGCAAACACGCAATTCCAGAAAACAACTACTCTGCGGACTAATGCTCCGATTAGCATTGAATTACACCTGGAAAACCTTATACCCGACATATTACGGTTTCGAGCTTATTAGCTGTCATCAGTATGCCATAGGTAGCCAACGAATAATAGCTGTTTTTAAGTCAGTCTAACTCGACAGTAGGGACCATGAATATCGCGAAGTAGCAAAGCTACATCTATCGACCATTCGCTACTGTTTTTAGCTGTTCGCTATAGATTTTCCAGGTGTAATTTTTTTTAAGTAAATGTTTGCTGCACCACCACCATATTTGTATAAATCTGATACTTCAGAAACCTTAACATCCATTATCTCGAAAATAGACAAGACATAAACCTTTGATAATGTGTTAAATTTTTATTTTATTATATGTGTACATATACATTTAGAGAATTAATGTTCGGCTAATTAGCTGTTTTCTTTTTAATTAATTTTTTACTGCGTTTAATAAGTATAGCAGTGCCTGATAATAATGTATGTAACAGCTAGTATGTCTACAACTTTTTAGCGTGCAAATTCGTTTATCTATTAATCAGGTTTCATGTACTTGAGGCATTTAACAATGCAGTTAGTTTTTGTTCCTTTGTTGGAATAAGCTGTTATAAAGGAAAATACGTAGGTAGTATAGTAGTGAAATTAGAGAATATATATGTTAGCTGAAGGACTTGAACTCCCCAAAATTTGAAGCTTGCAGGAGTAATTCTTGTAAGGTTTTAAGGCTGATATATAATAGAATTGTAACAAAATACATGTATATAAATGCGAAGACACTTGTGATGAATCATTCTCATTGATTCTCGAGTATCGTGTTTAATAGATGGATAATTATTTGTTAATCTCTAGTAGAATAATTAGTAGACATATCTAACAACAATAACCAGTGTTTATATCGTAAATAGAAGAGCTAATGTTCATTATTGGTAACCGAGCGTAACCGTCGAAAAAGTGAATGGTATCCGCTGTTGTTGGTCGATCGTGATTATATAACAATGAAATCTTCACATATACAATGGTAATATTTCACTGACAAAAGTTAATTGGAGATATGTAGCCGATGCTGCGACATGAAAGATTATGTGCTGTGTGTACGGGTCGTAAAAAATTACATCTGATTTCGAGGTGATAAATAATAAAGTAATGGTCCCGAATTAGAAATGATTGGAAGAGTTTGAATGTACATTATTTTTATGATTTTATACACGGCCACTTGTACTAAATATTAATCATATCATATATCATATTAATATTATGAATTACATTTCTGTGTTTACAATACAATTAAAGGTACTAAAATATTAGAACAGAATTTGTCTTGTCCACTTTCTACTTGTTCTACATTCACACTACTTTTTCTAACTTCAGTAACACTAGTATTTTTGGAAAATTCTGTAGAAAATCCAGAGTCTAATATATCTTCTAGTAGTAGGATAGTAGAAGGCATATTAGTTGCTATTTCCCCTTGTTGGACACTGAATCTTCAATATAGCATTTAGCAGCACTTGTTGATTTCCAACCACCATGCCGCTTAATATTAGTTGTATCACTCCAGCGTCGGCTAATAAAGTACCTAAGTATATTCCTTTGGGTAAGGTAATTTAAGATAGTTTATATTTTGTACGAAATGTAATTTTCCCAAACACTCGCTTGGAGCATCTATTATTGTTATAATATACAAAAAAAAGTCGGTGCTCAGTATGCGGTTGATGAAGAGATGCATATCTTCTATACATATTCTAATATTTTAGTGACCTGTTTTCATTATCAATTATACTAAATATGCGCTGTATGTTAGGCTTGAATTATTTTATAGTTATTAGCAAAGTTTAATCCATATCCTGAATATCATCTATTGATATGTTGCATAACTTTCTCTAGGATAAGTTACACATATGTCACCTAATTAAAAAAATAATTTAGGTACATTTTATTTTGCATTTGAAGATAACAACTTACCTCGATCATTAAAATATTTCATTGGGGGCATCTCTCAGAAAAATGTCAATTTCGTCACTAGTCATCAATATTCTTGCCTTCTTCGGTTTCTAACCCATCATTTTTTCTTTTTAAGAACGTTATTAATCTTGAATATTATGTCACTTTGCTAGAGGTTTTTCGCGTAATAAATATGGCGTACATGAAAATCGCGTTTGTTGATATTATTGCTAGGCATCTGTCACAACTTTCAATTCGACTGTAATGAAAATTATTAGATTCTAGTTATCGAAACGCTTATTTTTACAAATATATAATATAATGTACAACAAATTTATCAATGTTCTAAATGCCGACAGTGTTAAAATTTTGTATAAGTCTCTTCCCTCGACTAAATCCTTGACTTAAGTCTTATCGCTGCGTGTCTTAAACGCCATTGATATATAAACATCTATTATGTTTAGTTATGATATTTTGCTACGTTGAATCTAAAAATGTCATCAACTTTTTTTGCTTCACCGAAATATATCTCACAAATATTGCAATAATATTTAACGTATAATAGCTATAATCTCATGGAATTTATTTTTTTCTAAAAATATTTAGTATTTATAGATGGTTCTTCTTTAGTAACTGCAATACTAACAATCGATAATAATTATTATACTTTCAGTATATAAATAAATAAACAAATGTAGGTGATCACAGTCCAGGGGATAATATTTGTCAGCAGCAGTCAATAAAGAAGACTTCATTGTAATTAGACGACAAAAATAGGGACTCAAAAGATAGCTAAGAGAGTTGTCTTAGCTATTTCTGGATGTTTCTCACGATTTCCATAAAGTGGAACAGGTTTATCGATGCAAAAGGACCCTTTATATTCCTTCCTTCGGCCCTCCGAATCCGTCTGGAGTGAATTGCAAACTTCGCAAAACCAGATTGCACCTCTTTTTTTGTACAGCTTTCATACGAAGAGTATAGGCTAGAGATGGACGCGTCCGTCCCGTCGTGCCTTGTGTTTGAGATGTTTCGCAACAATACTGAGTGTAATAAATTAGAAGCAGAACTAGTTTAGAGATGACGTAACCCTTTTAGAAAAAGTACCGGTCCTGTTATTATACCGTGTGGACAATATTTGCAGAATACAAAATTATTCATAATAGATAGATAATGGGCGTGGAGAGTAAATGAGAAATTATACATGGTGTTTCAGGATTTCCTATTCGTTTAGGAGATACAGGATGTCAAATTTAAAAAAATAATAATTACATTATCTTTAATAACTCGACTACTTTGAGTTAAATTCTTGAAATTTTATATGCGGAGGTTTCTTGGGAATTCTACTTGTATGCATAATTTGCCATATCTGCAAGAGGGCGCACGAAAGACCATTAGGGTCCTTTTAAATCGCTTCAACTTTTTTGTGCCACGGTGTATATGTCATTTCGGAATAGCAAACCATTTTCCCCTACCTTTTCTTCTTAAAAAATGTACACTTTATTGAAGTATCTAAGAGCAGCCGTTTCCGTTAAAAACTCATCTAAAGATGATGATGCATGCAAATTATGTATTAGTATGAGTCGAAAGTTATTGTTAGGTTTCTACATTTTATTTAGAGATTTTATTTTTGCAGTTTTCACAAAAAATTCAGGCTGTTTTAATTAAAAACTAATAGTTCTTAGTCTTTAAAGTGTTATGCCTTATTTCAAGGCCTGAAAATGGGGTTTAAATAATGATTTGAAAATATATTTTTCAGCATAAATATGAATTTAAAATCACGTGATCGTATTATACTCATTTTTTCCTATCTCCTCTTAAAATTAATGATTGAATCACGTTGCATAAACTCAAGTATGAGTCTTTTAATATACAGGGTTAAACCACTAAGTACAATAATTTTAACCACGTGCCTAGGGAGGTCTAAAAGACAATAAAAAAGTAATTCGGAATTCTAACTCGATATTTGAAAATGGGGCAAAACCCTCTTTTCTTCCGGAAAATCACGCCGATGATAACTATCGCCCGAGATAACTTAGATCTGTTAGCTATCATGCGGTTGTTTTTTGCGTTTGCAAATGTAGAAACGACGAAAATAAACATTTTTATTAATAATAATACCTAGCATGAATAGCATGAACAGTTAATAATAACACACATAAAGTTACACTGTTAAATGAAATGCCCATTTATTCTAAGAAAATCGAACAAAAGAAATACTGGAAAAAAACTCCGGGCACCCGGATTGGTCTTGTCGGATAACCTAGAAAAACAAACTCGCGAACTATCGGTACGTGATACAAATTCCTTTAGTTAATAAAACGTTTAAAATTTAAAAAAAAATGGCACTAAAAACTGAAGGAGAACACAAAATCATAACGAAAACGCACATGATTTCAATTATAGGTCTGTTCAAGCAAGGAATCTAGGCTGGTTCCAAACTGTCAAGAACGTTCGACCAACTACTTCATAACTTTACTGGTCGAATATTTGTGACTGTTTGAAACCCTATATATTATGTATATTCTTTAATATTTACATATTAAATATTACTACTAAAATTTATAATAAATTTTATAGCAGGTGTTCAAATTCATTTGGTGTTTCCACATCTTAAAGTCAAAATTTTAATTACTTATATTATTTTTAATACCGTCATGATAAAAATCTAGCGGTATATGATCAGGAACTCAGTACTTGCGAGGATGTAACGATATTTCAATAAACTTATACGAATTTTCTACAACTTTTTTACCACTTACTTGTATTCAACAAATAACAGTGCAGCAACCTGTAAGGCTTTATGTTTTCATAAATAAAGAGTGTTTGATCTCTAAGATCCTAGTTAACGGTTTTTTATTTGAGAATTTCTTAAATACAAACATAAGGAAATGTAATTAGTTGGTTGCCAAAAACACTGATCACATGGGCATGGACATCATTGAACGTACTGTACTTCTTGTCCTAAGTACTAAGTTGTTAACCTAAACCTTTACGGAAATCATTAAATATTGTTGCCAGTAAAGTACCGACGTCGCAAGTCGAAACATTTTTATTTAATCTCCGTCTCGAAATCTGCACCTAAATATCGTACAAATGCGGTGTGATGGTAAACAACGCGTCATATTCTGCTCACTTAGAATTTCAAATGCAAGAAAACTACCGTAAACATGATAACGATAGATTAGATAACGTCACAAGTCGGGATGGGAAACGAAACTGAGTTCTTGCGACAACTGTGTATGCACGTCGAGGTAACTTTGGAAACATAAATAACGTTTACGTACCTACCTACACAATCTTTAAAAGCCTTTAGCTGTTATTATCAGTAGAATAGTAAAGGACGAAGTTCGAAAAGTCGGGCTAGGAGCCAATCTCTGATTCAATCTGTAACGCAAATTATTAACAAATAGAATGGATTCATTCATTTCGAAAACAGGACAAATAAATAGACAACAATATTATTCATCATAGTATCTATTAATAAAGATAAAACAACAATGATAATGTCAACACCAGAGCCAGTTCTAAGCATTGTAATCACCAATTATACATTTTCGTTTGCGCTGTATCTTACCTTGAATCCAAATATAAACTGCATCAGCTTTGCATAAAAGTACAACAAGCATTTGCGTCTGTAGAGTGAAGTATATTTAAAATATCTTTTGTGACTACTTTTCTGTTCTAACATTGTATGTCATGTATGCCATAGTCGTCACATTTAATCTACCATGAATATTACTTGCAATAAGTAAAACAATAATTATTAAAGTTCTTATTTTTTTACAGGTAAGTGGGATGTTTGAATACTTCTGCATAACATGGTAAGTTATACTTAAATACAAATAATCCTTCATGTACAGGATTATTCATTATGGGTTTGTTCCAACAACAGCAAGAATCGATTCTAAACCGTCCAGAACTAGTCAGTCAGTTCAGCTGTTAATTTACTCTGGCGAATGAGACGTAAGACGGTGTTGGTCAAACATTTCTGATAGTTCTGAACCAGTTCTCAACGGCTGTTGGAACATACCTTATATTTAGGCCACCCGTTAATATTTATTGTTAGATATACAAAATAAAGTTTTTAATAAAAGTTATATTGCTGTAACTGAATCCTTGAAATTAATAAGTAAAAGAAGCACAGTGACGTGCAGTAGTCGAGGGGTACAAGAAGCAATAATATATTTTTTAATGGAACGCTCTGTGTATTGTTGAATTTTGGAATTATTCTTTTTTTTTCGGATTTTAAAAATATGACGCCATTTCTATCTGTAACCGATTTAGATTTATTGAAAATTAATATATGTATTATTAATTAGAAAACTACAAAACATTTATTTGAGTTCAATTTCAATTGATTTGATTAAATAAATGTGATATTATAACACAATTCCTGTCATTTTTATAGACTACTTTCATAAAAAATGTAATTTCCGTTCGTATAATAAATAGGTAGTTGAAATACGATGATCAATAACCCATAAATGGTTAAAGGTATATCATATGTCATAGTTTTGAAATCAGAAAAAGAATAAATCAACAATATACAGGGCGTTTCATTAAAAATATATTCTTGTTTCTTGTGCCCCTCAACATCTCCACGCCAATATGCTTCCATTAACTCATTAAAGAGGTTTATATACAGCCCTACAACTCTTATTAGAAACTTTATTTTGTATCTCTAATAATAACGATAACCACGTTTCTGATTACAATGTTGATGCAATTTGTATTTACTTATAAAATAGTGATGTAAAAATGTATTCAATTTGCATTAAATAATTAATATTTGAAATATTAACCTTGATAGAGCATTGAATTAATTAAATTTTAAAATTGTTTTTATTATTTAATTAATAAGTTATGCTAAATCTAAACTGGACATAGTTGATATAGAAAATTTATTATGCAAATATCAACACACTATAAAACAGTAATTTTACTTTGTTTTCGGCACTTTGATCGTTATCAACCGGCTTTGAATCTCTCTAATTTGAGATGCGGCGACCAGGACCTAACTGGAATGTTTTTGCAGTAAAGTGTATTAAAATAGAGAATAATAGTCGTAAATAGTAGTGTATACTTTAAAAATATTTATTAAGCCATAAATTATTAAATAGTGCAATTGTGCTTTGAATCCGTTGTAGAAAAACTCTAATGGCACTACACATAACTAGTACAAACATTTTCCGATAGATTATATACAATCATTTCCAAATCCTATTAAATTCGGCTTAGGTATTCAATTGTAAGATGCAAAATTTTGGGCCCATTTCCAAGAGCTCCCACAGTCCCTAAAAATTTCACATACTGTTTCATAAAATTCTACGGTATTGAAATATTTTGATGGGAAATTTTATATTTCGTGGCCAGATATTTCGTAAAGCGTCAGTGGAAATCGGGGAGCGCTGCTTATTACTAAATTACGATACATATACCGGTTTGAAACTTAACAGACGTAGTGTTTCACAAAATTGAATCAGGCTTAAGTTAAGACTTTACTTTTTCTACTTTATTTTTTGCAGAAATTGTTTGGTCAAGAAAGTTTATATTTGCTAATTTACTAGATCCTCTTTTGAGACTATACACATAGTGTTTAACAAAATTAGAGCACAAGTTCAATAACTAATTTACTTTATCTCTTTAAATTCTCTTTATTGAAACCGTTTTGTGATACAAAAACATAAACAACAATGTTTATTAACCAGCTATTTGAGACAAAATATACATAGTGTTTAACAAAATTGGATCACGTTCAAAATAAGAATGAACGGGAATGACAATCACGATGACGCTGACTACAGTGGCGATGATAAAGGCTAAGAGAAAAGTTAATGATAAGGAAGAAGATGCTGATGATGATGAAGATTGATTTGATGATCAAGATTGAAGATGATGTTGATAAATAATAGTGAAGATGACGACAATGAGGATGATGAGAAGTAGGTGATGGCTCAAATAAAAGTTCATTTTTTCTGTTTTATTTATTGAAATTTTTTTATGAAAAAACTTGTTTGTTAATTATTTACCAGATGCTATTTTGAGAATGGATTAGATGATCCAATTTGGCGTGCGCCGCCTTGCCTCCCTTTCTAGTAAGTAAGTTAAGTTATTTTAGTAGATAAGATTCACTTTCTACAACGAGAATTTTATGCAGATATTAAATATTTAAAAATGTATACCTATGTGACCTGGAATCATGAAACGACCCTTTTGTGCGAAAACAAGTTTTCCATATAAATGCGTTTAAAGATTGGGGGGTAGAACCAATACGACCGAAAATGTACTCCAAACCAAAAAAAAAAAAGAAAAAAAAAACAACCAATAGTTTTGTAATATATTTTAATTAATTTTCATCCATTTTTTTCGTTTGTTTTTACATGCGTTTTTTAAAACTTTTCACCTGTACTTTTAACGCAAATTGTAAAAAAACTAAGAAAGATAGAAAACTGCGGTAGTTTCATTAGAAGAGCGTTAAATTTCCTATCAAAATCACCTAAAAAGTGAAAAACGCACAAAAGGGTCATTTCATGGTTTCAGGTCACATATATGTATGTAAAAAATATGAGATTACTTTGCAAATGTCTACGCTGTAAAGAAGAAGAAAATTTCACAAGTATAAAAGTCTTTGGCATCATAAGGAATACCAAATTCAAATTTAAAAACGTTTTATACCTACTCTTTTACAATATGCAGTGGTTTGCGAAATTACAGTTGACAATGATACGACAAATGTATTTAGTCGTATCTGGAAAGAGAGAGTTACCTAAGAAGTGCACAGTCATCCTACGGTTCACAATTTCATTATCCGTCTACAGAGGAGCCAGATTTTCACGCGCCCACAGATCTGGACGTGATTCACGTACGTTTCGACATGAACTCCTCGCTTTTTTCTCTGAAAAACAGTTAATAGCACAGATCGGATACGTCAAACGCTATTACAAAGAATGCGCGCAACAATAGAAGTAGTTTTGCGGCAGGTACACCATGTGAATCATGATATCGTTGTGAAACAGGATGCAATTATCTACCACTTCTGAAATAATTACCAAAGAGTAAGCAACGCCGTTAATTAATATGCAGTATCTTAATTAATGATTACGGGGAGTTGAGGCTGAATTTTAAGCAGGTTCGGATGCCCCTAAATTATTTTCATCGCGGTTTAATTAAACGGCTGGGCTTCATCTGTTAACGGTATTATGCTAATGTTGGTTCTTGGTCCTCGGTTCTGTGGTCTGCCTCGCCCGCCTCGCCGCGGACAAGTTGCCCTGACCACAGATTAGGCAGGAAGTAGTGGAGGCGTGCAGTGTTGCAGGATTTATTTTTTGATTTGTATATCTTGGTAATGGGGAAGAGGCTTGTATGATACGGGTAGGTGGATTGTTAAGTCGGAACCGAGTTGTGAGTACTCGTTTTACAGAGGCGTCACCGAGACAAAGTTTACGTAGAAGAAGAAGGTAATCCATGGTTTAATTGAGTCACTTATTTCAGGAGCAACCTAAATCACATTTTGGCCATTTTGAGTTTATTACACCAATATGTATTTTTAGGGGTTACGCACAATTTAATTCAGAAAGGACCTAAGTCCATGAACATCGTTGGTTTTATAACGATTTAAAAATTATCAGTTGTCATTTTACAATGACTTTTAACATAACCTATAAAATTCACAGTGTTTGTTTCAAGCACAGTATACTAAGCAATCAGTAGGGAAACTCAGCGTTCCCGCGTCTTCCAAAAATCCGCCATGTTGTTGGCGACTGACAGTTATTACTATAATTTCTCAATCAATACCTCAATTTACATGAAACTACACTGGATTACAACAGTTAATTAACAATTAATACAAAGTATTATAACTACGAAACAACTTTGGTTATGTTTACGCCAAATTATTAGCTATTTTTTCGTATGTTCTGTGGGCGTATTTAAAAACTGCCAGACGTATTTCATTCATAAATTGTCTAAGATTCCGTACTGATTGCTTAGTATACTGTGGTTTCAAGCAAGGAATCCAGACTGGTTCTAAACCGGAAACCTAGAAAAAATGGCGCCGTTCTTTTATATAGGTCACGTGACAGGTCCCGCGCATGTCCCGCGTCGCCTAGGATCTTATGGTCCGGAAAATGGATATTTTATTTGCTTTATGTTGCAGTTCTGCAAATGTGATGGCTGCATTGCAATATGAAAGTAATCATTTTAAATGCCATTAAAGATTGTAACCAATCACAGTAAACAAATGAGCCGCACGCTACAGTACAACCAACGTAAATTGGCATAGAAAGCAAGTTTTAGCGATTTTGGACCTTTTAGGGTGGCCATGAATTAGCGGTCGTCTATATTTTTTCTAGGTTTGTGTTCTAAACTGTCAAAAACGTTCGCTCAACTACTTATTGCATGACTGTCCATTGCTTGAACAGACCTATTATGAATTTTAAAATATTATAAATTTGCATGTGCGTCAACTGAGAGAAAATTTGACAAGAGATAAGAATATTCAGTCGATTTTCAAATTGCACCATTTTATTTGCAGCACTGATACGCAGGTCTGTATTCGGGCTAGTGAATACATTAATTATTGTGTGATATGGAGTACTTAATGTTTCTCTTCTAAAAACAAGAAATTTCCCAGTTAAAATGCCAATACTACAGGCCAAATAAGAAAATTTTGAAACTGCTTAAATGGGTGGAGGAACCATTCAAACCATTTTACGAAAATATTATTCGAACATCAAAAATTCCAAGAAAACCACAAAATAAGCTGAATTTTATTAAAATAGTTCGATAATAAAAAGTTTAATTTTGAAATCTGTTTCATTTCAGAAACAAGTCCATTTTTTTATTATTTTTTTATGTTTCGTATCTAAATATTTATAATGCATTTGTTCATGATACATTATTTACTTTAGTATTTAACTTTAGACCTCAAGCTCAAGTTTTACTGTAAATATTCAGATAAGCACAATACGTTTTGTTTTCACCTGAAAACTGTCAAAATGTGACTTGGTTGTTTCCAAATAAGTAATTCAATTATTTATGCAACAGTTTGGTATCCAGGGAAAACCTTAAATAAATATAAAAATTTTAATTAACAGTGCAGTTCACTCTGTAGAACACATAATTAATATTGTTTTTACAAAAAGATGTGTAAAAAATGTTAAATTTTAAATAAATTTTGCGATTTTTCAATAGAAAACTTGTTGAGCACCGCTGACTTCTCTCGGCTTTCAAAGTCATGGTATTGTAGGTTAGATGTGTATATAGCCTTTTTATATAAAATAGGATTTAAGAGTTAGTTAATAACTAGGAATTTTAGACACATATAAGAGAATTATTGAAATGTTTATAAACGTGTTTATGGATACTTAAAATGAACAAACCCAGTCGAACAGCTATGGTTTGGAGTTTGGTATTGGAATTCTTAGAAATTGGTTTTTAATATCTGAATTAGATCATGGTTTTGGCAAGTAGGTATAGCCTTTTAGTATAGTTTCACCAAGATCGAATTACTTATTTAGATTTAAAAATAATACGTTATATATATATTACGTAAATGTTTAATTGAAAGTGGGATATTTTTATACTTTTTGAGTATTATGATTAGCTAAATAGCTTACATTTGATGTATATGCCTATTTTTCTTAGCCTGTTTACAATGTGTCATTTAAAATTAAAAAGTGGTCTGATCTAAACATTTATATAGTGAACTTTAGTTATTGTTCATTGTTTAGATTTAAAATCTTCACGTCATGCATTTATAAATTATAAGAACGTTACATGTATAAATAATGAATAATTAATTCAATCAAAATCTTATTTTAGTTAATGACTTGCTCTTTTAATACTTGCACCAACCATTGAAAGGACAAATCATAATATGTAAATACTTATGTTTTTTTTTTCACATAAATATTTTTCAATTTGTCACAAGAATTTTTATTTCATTCGTATTTACTTAATGAAGGTATGACTATAATCCAAAATTATTTTAGTTATGTTCTAGGAAATCATTTATCCTATTCAAATAATAATCTCGAGCGTTTTGATTGGATAATTTTAGGATACAGACTGCGGTCTACCTACATTCATTATCTAGTTGTTCGCCCATGAATATACCTTTCGGTATGTTGGCTATGAAATGGATCAACCAGTTCGTTTTATTTTTTATTAAACCTACGCTTAAAAGGCATAGCACAATTCGTATGAACCTAGCAGTATTTGGAGAAGTCTTAAAAGTACGTATATCCATGTTTTTGACGGGGAGAAATTTAATAAAGAATATTAGATGATATTCGGGCGATGATAATAAAGAATGGGGCAGCTTGGAGAGGCAGCCATCAGGTCTGCCTTGAAAGAGAGGTTCTAGAAAGGGAAATGGAATCTGCCACATCTGCCAACTTTAATTTTAGTACAGTCGATTACCAACGGCAGTACCGGCAGCGCGTTCTTTGTAACTAATAGGACAGTTCCAAAATGTATTGTGACTTTAGAGTATATGAGGAAATCATTTTTGATTGTAGTGGTACATTTTTATTATAACCATTACCCTTGTTTCTAAGACATTTAAAAAATTGCAAACTCCGCCAGAAAGTAATTTAGTCATTAAGGCAGTACTTAAACCATTTGCTTCTTACATAATCTTACAATTTTTTAGTTGTAGTATAACATGAAAGTAAAACATTTTTTTTTAATATGGATAAACCGACGTATAAAATTGAAATTTCACATTCACATGGTAAATGTTCAAAATTATATCCGCATTTCGCAGTTTATCTGTAGTATCCCAGGTTAGTTATGTAAATAAACAAATTGTCGGAATGAAATTTATAAGGAAATTTCTGTGTATTTTGTCCTGCAGTACCAATCCTGAATACACTCTCCGTGCACAAATAACACATTTACAGGTCATTATTATCAATACACTTGGGCCATAGTTATATCACTGTTTCAGCAAATTACGTTTAACACAAAATGCATGCACACGCCACAAAATACCAAAATATTAACCATAGCACGATCCTTTCAAACACGTATAACACGTTGGTTTGGTTGGAATGGAACTTTAAGGTTAGTAAGATTACCCAGAGATGTTCATGAAACAGCCGGTTATTACAAAGCCTGCTTCAAATTTGCAATAACTTTAAACTTAGTTATATCGGTTATTAAAATACATTTATTAGAGCAATATTTTGCAAAATGATTTACTTTAAGGGCGCCGTTACCATGTATTAGCAGAGTAGTATACAGGACCAGTAAGATTTTAAACCCTTAACAGATACTGCTATCTAGTAATAGCTAAACTATTTAAGGCTCAAAAAATACCGCTAACTGTATACATATTACGTGATCTTACTGTGGTTAAATATGGCGATACTGAAAGCAACATGCATATCAACATATATAATTTAAAGTTTATCTATCTTTTTTATACAAAAAAATGTAACACTTTTTTTGACTGCAGCAAAATACATATAAAGGATGAACTTAGGAAAGGTTTGTTCATTTTCCTTACTTTGGCTTTTAAATGTGAGAAATTAATTGTTGTTTATGTAAAAATGCCATAAAAAGAGCCACTTTCAATAAATATTTTAGGTATAAAATCTCTACATTTTGTGATCTTGTGTTCTCCCTCAGTATTTGGTGCCCTTTTTTAAACGTTTTATAGTTGTTAAATAAAGGAATTTGTGTCCAGATGGACTTGTAATGTGTGTAAATGTAGTTTTGACAGTTTGCAACAAAGAAACTAAAAACGAATGCAAAATGCAGGTAACCGGACTAACTACCTATCACGTATTATTATAAATAAAAACCTTAATTTTCGTTGTTTCTAGATTTGGAAACGCTGTAAAAAACAACCGCATGGTAGTTGACAGATTTCATCAGATCATAGGTGTCGATTTTCCAGAGGAAAAGAGGGTTTTGCCCCATTTTTTAAATGTCAAGCGAGAATTCCGAAATATTTTTTTTATTGTCTATTAATATTGTCTAAATAATTTTCGAAAAAAACTCGTAATGTACTGTGGACTAGCAGCTGAATCATCATAATAGGTTCAACAAGTACACAATGGTCTAATATGTATATAAAAAAAATCGTTAAAATCGCGCATCCCAAAATTGTTTTACAAGGTTGTCCTAATCCTTAATGGGCCACACTGTATCTGATCACTTACAAATTACAACATAGTATAAATAGATGGAAAAGGTAAAACAATAAAATAATAGAAATGAACATGCCAATTATCAATTAATACAAACAGGAACTGTCAACATATTACAACGATAAAGGATTGTCATCTCTGATGAGGACATCTTGAACCGATTCCGGTTGCTACTGAATATTTCCTCATATTTCCTACTGTTTTTTTTTTAACAAAAGTTGTTTGTTTCTTGTTATTTCTATTCTAGGTGGTAAACTTCAAATGAAATTAGGAAACAAACTTTCTGTAGTGGTGTACACAATGTTTTTTCAGTTTTATTTTCTAGTTCAACCGAACAATTCCAAAAATATCAACTCCGTTTTGCTGTTTGAGTAGGTATATATAAAAAATTGTTAATCAAAAAACAATGCTTAACGTTTTCCCTCAGATTTGGTCTATTCTAAATTTAAGGAATAATTTCAGATGGTTATTCATGAGGAAATTGATTTAAAAAACTATGACAACGGCATTTATTAAATAATTTTTTAACCAGTTGCCTTCAACTAGTGCTGCCGCTTATTTTGTTTTTGGTAATTAATTACAATGGTAAATATGGATTCAATTAAGCGTTCAATTCTTCGACTGATTTCGGGCAAACTTCAGTTAACTGTACGGCTGTTTTCAAAGAATGAAGCTAGATTTCTATGGGGTTTTATAAAAAACGTATCTCCAGAGCTGTTGTAAAATCGTTTTTGTGGATTTTACGCTACAATCGCCTGCACTAGGACTTTAATTTATGTCTTGAAGCATATTCTAAACCGAAGCAAATCGAACTCTATTAAAAATGGTCGAGGTACAGGTGTTAGAATGATTGTACGTAATTGAAGATATTCTATTGGTTCAATCGTAAACTCTTATTTTCCGTGGAATACCGTGCCGCCGAGTTAACGCTGTAAGAAATAGGATCCTCAAGGTTACGATCCGAACAATGCTAGATGCCCCTAGTGAAAAATATCGTTTGTCGGGGAAATGGAAAAAAATTCGAATTATTCCTAGGCCGCCAAACGAGATGTAAATGAATGGAATGCTGCTTCATATAGTTAAGAATGAACGTAACCGTCGTGAAATGAGAATTAAGCAACGCGTAATTTAATTTAAAACTTGCAAATATTTATTTAAATCGATTGAATGCACTTGTGCAACGTTTTAGCGACAAATCACAGGCAAACAAAATTTGTATTTATTATTTTATAGGTTCCATTATAAGAATAAACACTGTTGTTTGCCTCTATACGCGCACATCTGCATATGCAAATACAAGCACATAATTTACAACAATACGGTTTACTTTGAATAAAATACGCGTTAATAAAACACCACCCATGCAGTATATTTAGCATCGTATAAAACAAAAACATTTACAATTTAATATTTCACATCCATTAGTCATGCAGTTCCTCTTTTGTAAATATTTAATTTATTTTTAAAACAAATTTAAAGGAAAATGTGTTGATACAGGTCAGTTCAGTAAGTAATTTGCGGTAAATACGATTTAATTTAAATAAATAAGTACTCACGTTACTAACAAAATGTAAATAAACAGTTCAACTTATTTTTGTGCATGCTTTAGTTGCAAGAAGGTGCTAAAAGTTTTGCCATTAAGATACATTTTTGGCCTTCCCTGTCGACGATTTCTGTTTAAGGCAAAAAAAAAAATTAAAATAAAAACTAATTTGTTATTGTTATATTACGCACAAATCATTAAATATGTAAACTATATTTACTTTCTCTAAATAATCGAAAAACAAAATAAAATTAGACAATAACCTATGTACATGGTGTTTTCCTTTGTTTTAAACCTTTGAGCTTGCCTGATTTCGGCTTCTATTGTTGTAAGGTTGTTCGCTCGAAAGCGTTCCTCAGACAGCGGTGATGTGCGGAGACGTTCCATAATAGCTTCTGTAACTGATAGCATCCTTTCTTACAATAAGTAACAATGGGACACATTTGTCACATGTCATCTCACATTTTCGAATATCAAGGTATTGCCTCAGAATGCTTTTTACTTTTTACAAATTTGTATGTTAGAAAATATTAAAATACCGTTGGGACTGAATTATTTAAAACATAAACTACTTACCATAAAGTAGTATTAGGTAATTCTACATATGTTGCTCGAAATTATGTTCAAACGGTGCGGCAGTGAAAATTATTTTTGCAGCAAAAATACCGCTGTGGAAAACCGGCAGCGTTGATAATGAACGGTCGGATCACACACTCATACTATATCTGCTAATTCTTGATTTGAATACCTAAAGCATTTCTAAACAAAACAACGTAAATTATTCTACAATCAACAACTTTACCTGCATTGAACTATTGAATTTAACCCAATTAATACATTGCAAACAATTGACAAATATTTACGGAGATATAATTTTTTTTTAAATACTCACGTTTTGAGGACCAGATAGACCACTAACGTAATCTAAAAACCATATGATTTACTGAAAGCGAGGTTGCCATATCGTCTATAAGATAAATATTTTTTTTAATGTAAATTGGATTTTTGCGATTGATTCTAATTTCAAAATTCTTGTTTCTAACAATAAGTAAAATTGGGTAGTTAGTACGCTACGCAATAATATTAACCCAAACTGTAACTTATAACTGACTTTACTAGATTTTAAAAATAAACACAAAACATATAATAACAAAATAACCAACTCATTGTATATCAAGAAAATGCAAAGTAAAATATTTAAAAGCAGTGTCAATCGCATGCAAAAAAGAACCTGGTGTCGTAGGCACAGGTAACAGGTAAGTTTCACGGACCGTAGGCGAAATGTCCGGCACCAGCCCTATTCTCTGGGGTTGACCACAGTCACAGTCTGAGAGGTTGACGAAGAGTGACACAAGTGGAAACAAAACATTTTCTTTAAGTAATGCACTGCTTGGTGCATCAGTTTTAAGAGTTGCGTATAACACGTATTTAAATCGTTTTATTATTTTCACGGGCAGTATTTTTCTCCTAAAGGATAATGGCCAAATTCTGGATAACTGTGACTGTGAGTAGAGAATCTGGTTTATATTTTCAATTTATTGGTGAGTTATAGAATTGGCAAAAAGGAGAAGGTGGCCATTAATATTCAAAGGTAAACATATTTCAACCATTCTTTGACATCAAAAATTCTAAAATTTCTAGTTATTACTTTGTTGAAGCCTGTTTCAAGTCACCAAGTGTAACACTGGAAACACTGTGGTTTTCAAGTTTGCGATTGAAAAATCACGAAATTTATTAAACATGTGACTTTTTTTATTCCTTTTTTTTGCAAAAGACCTATTAATTATGTGTTCTACACTGCGAACTGTACTGCTGGTTAAAATAATTGTACTTATTTAATATTTGCCCTGTATATTTAAATATTTTGGAACATATTCCACTTTAGACCACATCTTACTTAATGACACTTAATAGGTAAATGAAATGAAACAAAAATTCCCAAGCGTTGACCTTAGCATACATGTATAGGTTTTTGTCTTATGTAGATATTTCTAAGCGACTTTTTTTTAGACTATTATAAATCAAATTTGAACTCTGGCACATCAGCAAATTGATCAGAATAAAAACAAAACCCAAGTTGTACCGGTTAATTAGCTTTTTTCGTGTTCTTTTGTACGCGATCGTTGTACGTATAAAATTTCAGATGTTCCCCAAATAAAAACACACTTATCGGCGCACATCGATTCTCGGTACACAATACACAATAATAATTTATTTAAATACTGTCCTATCTATTCAACAAATACAATGTTGTTGAACGATGACAGCCGCGATTAGAATTAATACTTCATTACTCGCCGTTCGAATGGCCGGGCATTGTAATTAACCATATTCTAAATGGTAAAACATTTATAATTGTTTTTTTCTAGTTATTGGTAGGTGTTAGGAGATGCTATTAACGAAATTAGGTAACAGTAATGGGCTAGCTAATAGCCAGTGGTAATATAACGTGGGTACGGTCTAGCTTGAAAAAAGTGTGTAGATTGTATTTTATTGATAGCAAATCTTTAGTGTTACGTGAGCAAGCGAACTTTCCTTTTTGGGAGAAATGTGTTACGAATTTTAAAGCATAGTTTTCACTTTGTTAATGGTAATTAAAGGAAAAATGAAATCATATCTGATATGGCACTTTTGTCGTCGAAATACTGCAACCAATCGAATCCTGAACGTTTCATTTTTATTATTTTAAGTGTCAACCTCTTGTATAAAAAGTTAAAATATACTAGAAAGGTGGACAAGTCTGTTATCGGGGACGTTAAAACCCACACTGAGAAAAAAAATCTCTAGTGGTAGGTAAAAATATACTTGTCCCAGCAAAAAACTTTTATAGAATATAGGACAGATAAACAATCCAATTGTTGCAGCTAAATCAAGTTTTCTGAAAACCAGTCACTAGTCATAAGCGAACAGGTCATCTAAGGCAAGGCGCGCACTGAAGTGGTGTGCAAGTGACGTGGTAGTGGCGTGGTGACCAAGTGGCAGGTGGAACCATTAAAACCTATGTAAACATATTAGTCCAGGAAGTTAGGAAAAATAGCGGAAATTTTTAAGAGCGGCAGATATCGAGATGCGGTTTTCTGCATTGTGTTCAGGAAGGTCCCAGGAAAAAAGTCTATATCGTCTGGTTTAGCCATTTTTTGAAAAATGCCTTATGGGCCGGAAAATGCATTACACCATTATAGGAACGACTGGAAACTCGGAAAAATCGCTCGGAGATTGTTACTCGGGGGTTTTCGGGGCTGCCGAACTCGATTCTGGCATTAGAATTACTTGGGCATGCACGGGGGCTCTGTGGGGTGCGCGGGAGAAATGGCAGCGTGCATGAAAATCGCTCCAAACTCGTTACTCGGGGGTTTTCGGGGATGCCAAATTCAATTCCGGCATTGGAATTATCCGGGGGCGGCTCTGCGGGGGTATCCGGGGGTCATTCTGGGGGGGAAATTGCATAGTCCATGGGAAGCGCTCCAAACTCGCTACTCGGGGATGCCGAATTCAATTCTGGCATTAGACTTTGGGCGCTGCGGGGTGGCTCTGTGGGAAATGGTAAAGGAGAAAGTGAAAAATCACACATTATGAAAATAATACTTTATTCAAATAACAAATATTCATTTCCCCCAATCACCCCCAGACAACCCCACAGAGCCACCCGCGAGTGCCCCCGGGAAAATCTAATGTTAGAATTGAATTCGGCATCTCCGAAAACCCCCGAGTAACGAGTTTGGAGCGCTTCCCATGGACTATGCAATTTCCCCCCCAGAATGACCCCCGGATACCCCCGCAAAGCCGCCCCCGAGCGCCCCCGGGTAATTCCAATGCCAGAATTGAACTCGGTATCTCCGAAAACCCCCAAGTAACAAGTTTGGAGCGATTTTTATGGACGCTGCCACAGAGCCAACCCCGTGCATCCCCGGGTAATTCTAATGCCAGAATCGAGTTCGGCAGCCCCGAAAACCTCCGAGTAACGATTTCCTAGCGATTTTTCCGAGTTTCCTGTAACGGTGTAAATGCATTCTCCGGCCCAGAAGGCATTTTTCAAAAAATGGCTAAACCAGACGATATAGACTTTTTTCCTGTGACCTTCCTGAACACAATGCAGAAAACCGCATCTCGATATCTGCTGTGCCTAAAAATTGCTAAAAATCAGGAGAATAATAAAAAAAACCCTATTGGGTTCATCTTCTCAGGAAAAAAATAAATTTTTTTAAAGAAAGTGACATTTTGCAGGTTACTGACAAAACTACGACCTATGCTTCAAAAAAGGATACAAACTTCAGGAATTTATGGTAAATTCGTGGCCGTCTCGCATGTTTTTAGTTTTAAAATTCACAAGAAATATGCAGTTGCAATGCACAATGCCACGTCGTCACCGGCCGCTTGCCACTCGAAAATTAAACTTGTTCGAGATTAGTGGCACCAGAGTGGCATCACACCACCTGCAAAATACCACGCCACCACTACTCCGTTCTGATACTCGCGTCTTCATATGTTTACATAGACTTTAATAGGCTTGTTTTTGCAGCAGTTCAAAACGGTTTGGAAACTGTGAGAAATATTCGACCAGTTAAGTTGAGAATGCGTTACCATTGAATTTGACGCAATAAATAGTTGGACGGACATTTCTGATAGTGTTGATGCTAAAACAAACCGAATGAATCCACCTGCCACTTGGTCACCACGTCACTGCCACGCCACTTGCTGACCACTTCAGTGCGCGCCTTGCCTAACGTGGCTACCAGCATTGACTAAAATTTCTTGCTGGAGTACCTGAACTGTGTTGCTATAGTTATTAAAATTTTGACTGTAATGGAATTCTAATTGAACATACTATATTGTTACAGTAATATTTAACTCAATCAAGTCTATTACGTTAAAAACAAAAATAGCTCAATTGGTAATGTAAAAACAAAAAAGGCAAATGCATCATACAAAAAAATATATACCTATTTGTACGAGTATGAACAGGAAATCCATACGGAATAACAAGCAAACTCACGCACTCAAACTAGCACGGTGACAGTGGTCATAACCATTCTTGAATGAATTGATGCATGGGCCTTCATACAAGTATTTAGAGTTAAATCCCACTGACGCAGTAATATTTGATATTCCATAGTTATTAAAATTACACAAAACATACAAACTACGAGTATACCGCCTCTAAGTACACAGCATAGCCACGCAAAAATTAATGGCGTCGAATTGAACTGATTCATGATCCTTCGGCACATTTCGCCTTTATTCGTCATATATTCGGCGGTGACAAGTAAACAGGTTCACTTATCGCAGCAACATAATTAGTTGTGATACTGATCTGTATCGTTGTGGCAATAATGGGTTCCAGTTATGACAATAACTGACAACACCAAATGGCGGCCATTTTTCTTGCATCTCATTCGCTGAGGAAATTTTATACAGGTGTTTAAGCATATGCAGTTGATAGAAACATTGAAATTGGTGTTTCATTTTACACAACAGAACTAGTGCCTTCCACGTTATACAAAAAAATGTATATCACCAGCGTATTCAGCCCTAATAATATCCTAGATACATGTGTCAAATTTTGGTAAAATATAAAGTTACAACAAAAACTTGATTTTCTAAACTATTACACACTCGACAATATATGTCATTAGGATATACTATTCGCGAAATGCACGAACCACTATACGAGTATGGTGCTGTAAAATTCAACATGTCGGAAATAGAGGTGATCAAAAATTTGTTTACAATTGCCGTTAAAGGTTATAAAACGTTTAATTGGATGTTGTGTTTTATGGTGTAATTTTTTGTATTTACATATTGCATATCAAGTTAAAGTATATTTTTAGGACTTATCAAAAGGGTTATTTTGACTTTAATATAAGAAAAATTCCTATAGTGCATACATATCGTGAATTCCTAGTATGCTCGTAACCTTTCAGATTCAGATATAATGATTCGGTTCGAGATACTATAACAGATATCTTGGACTACTTGAGGGAGCATGTGAGAACTCTGATAGAATGAGGGTTTTAGGCGGGGCACATAATTTTCTGTGGCTTAGAATGTGAGCAAGCTCAAGTTGTCAAAAGACTACTTCAGTTTAGCCACTCCATGAAATACCTCCTTTATTAAGTGCAGAAAATTGGTAGTGTAATGTAATGTGTAATATATTTAAAAACATCCTTAAATAATTCACAACATAACCTTCTTACCTGGCATAAAATTATCTATAGAAAAATGTTTGCTACATATTTTCATGTGTTTTATTATCGATTTTCCGATTTTCAACTTAGAAAGTGTCAGAGTTTTGGGTCTACGGGAAATTTATGCAAGGAAAAAAATATAGTAAGAGGAGCACTGAAGAACACCACATATTTTCCGAGATTTTGTGCAAATATTCTTGCTTATGTTTCGTTTTTGTACACTTTTTATAACTAAATATACGATCTCAATAAAATTACAAAAAATAATACAGGAAATTTTCCCTACACCTACACATACAAAACCGATTTATTGGATTGTTGTTCACCCCACATCCGATTTATTACAAATTGTCTTATGCACATTTTGCATTTTTCTTCATTCAAGAATTATACTATTTTAAAATTATGTTGGTACTATTTATACAGAAAGAATGATAGGAAAAGAAACACTAAATTTCACACTCCTATTTTGTTGTTCACCTCTACAACAGTTCCAAAATCTATCAACAGATGTCAGCCACTTCGTGATTTTCGTCATTTAAGCAAACTACTTAATTTTCAGTGTTTTATTAGCTCTAGTAATATTGCCATGTCTGTTTGAAACTCCCTGTATAATTTTGAATTAAGTAACTCTTTTCGGTCAAGATTTATTTATTAAATGCAAAATTATAACAAGATTGTAGATGCGCAAATAAATAATTTATTTGTGTTCTGACGTCAGGCAAAGTAAATAATGATTAAATGAAATTGAAGAGACACCATAATTTCAAAATTGCACATTTCGTACGGATAATAAAACACATAATTTAAATTTTCTGGGAAATAGTGACTAATAGTCTGCGCTTGCAAAATAAACTGAGAACCTGCATCGACCAGAGACCGATTGCAGTCACAGGCCGATACATCTACCTACGAATTTCGGTAATTAAATACCACAATAAATTATATACGAAGAAACCTGTTCTCGTTTTGTTGTCATCCGAGAGGAAAATCGATAATTAATCGAACGAAAGGGAATTAAAGTCTAGACAATAAATTTTCTCGCGAAGACAAACAAACGTTAAGTGGTACTGAGAAACGGAAAACGTTGCCTTATAATTTTCCAAATTAGTTGCCGTCCTGTTTCTGTCACTGCATGCTCTTCGCCGAATGTACCGACTCGTATTTCTGTGTGTGAACGTACCATTTATTACTGTCCCTAAGTTTGGTTGGCACAATTAATGGAACGAAATTAGGTAAACGATATTAATCACAAAGTCGCGTGGATTCGGACCGGAATTGTTATCACCTAACCCAAATCTTAAGTACATAATGTCGCCTAGATGCAATAAATTAATGCTAACGCCAAGTTATGTATTTATTTATTTAGTTACAGGGCCCAACAGACAAAGTCCAATAATAGGGCTGAATGATAACGACAAATAACAAAAAGAAACAAAAATAAATACCTATAAAATAAAGAGTGATACAAATAGATGTGATAAAAACATAATATATAATAAAAAACAAATAGCACTGAACATTTCAAATAGGATTATTTCAAAAATGGTTACTCCTACCGACTTCAGCAAAGTATACCTTTTTCAAATAAAACAGGTAGGAGAATCGATTGTTTTGATAGTCAGATGGATACACTAAGCTGCAAAAAAGTTACACACGCAAAATACCAAGGCTCCCCCCGTACCCACCTCAATGGACCTTGTGGAAATAAATGGATTAGTCCATCAAATTGCTTATCAAAATTTAACTGTGTATATCAAATTTCATTCATTTATCACAACGCGATTGAGAGATATTAGAGAGATATAGATAGAGAGCAAAAAAATGATTTCCATACCTCCCTCTTTAATGAGTCCCTGTGCCCTTAGGAAGCATTTCCGGACCCATGTTCATATGAACTTTTTTACTTAGTTTTGATCATAGAATCGGCCTGTTCAGGATTGGCAGCTAATAATGAGACACCCTGTATAGGTGACTTCAACATAGCATTTGTTCTTGTCTGTGGAAGGTAGGAAAGTGTCGTGTTTCTAACATTAAAAGATGGAATTCTGAATGTTGCTCTGGAATGAAGTTGTAAATAATCCGGTTATGAAATAATTTGTACAGAAACACTAACCCAGCTGCTATTCTTCTAAATTCCAGGGTATACATATCAAATTGAGATAAAAGAGTAGTATGATTAAATCCCTGTTCGGGATAAGCAACATAACATTTCAAATATAAATATTTAAGAAATTTTATCTGCACATTCTCAAGTTTGGCTTTGCGTACTTGGTAAATGAACGACCAGATAAGACTAGCATACTCTAACTGAGATCTCACAAACGTATTATACAGCACCTTTAGACAATCTATATTATCAAAGTTCTTTGCACGATCTTATGATAAAACCCAGTGAACGCATAGCTGAAGAGGTAATATTATTATTATGTGGCGTAAGTACGGCTGTGACA
This sequence comes from Monochamus saltuarius, assembly GCA_025584915.1. Lineage (NCBI taxonomy): Eukaryota > Metazoa > Arthropoda > Insecta > Coleoptera > Cerambycidae > Monochamus > Monochamus saltuarius. Next base: position 8,321,500 of record CM046723.1, on the reverse strand, counting down.
GAGATTTTTTTTTAAATTGACTGAAAGACAGATAATAACAAAACAAAATATTTTTAAACCATTATTTAAACCCCCTATTCAGATGGTCACTAACTGGCTGGCGGCAATTCAACTGACGTCTACGTTGCCAAATTTAAATCTTTTCCTAAATTACCTACTTACTGTAATATGTAACTAATAATTCTAAATTATTTTTAAAAGTTTCCACATGAAAAATATTTAATATTGAAATTATAACGCTACAATGGATCAAAATAAACCATTCACGCCCATTACATAAATAGCGAAGTGAAATCTAATACTCACTATCATGAGAATTTTATAATAAATGCCAACCGCAGTAATCAGCGCGGACATCGGATAGGCTGTAATCGGCACAGCCGTCGAACTGCATCTGGAACAGATGTACGCGGCCCGATTTCTATACCTCCTTCATCCATCAGTCATCATTTTCGCATAGTGGAGGTTGGTGAATTTCATGTGTTTGTTTAGCCAGTGTAGTCTATAATTATTTATAAAATTTGCCTAAATAAAAATGCAATTCAAGTTAGGTAAAGTGAATTAGTGAAAGACCGTGGTTGTCTTTTACGGAAACGTGGAAAAATGTATAAACGACATTTTAATAGACATTTGCGTTTGTTTTCCGTGTGCGTATCTGTTATTCGATACCTACTGATCATCAGTAATTGATTTAATTCTGATTCATATTTAAATACGATTTGCATTATTTGGGAATATCAAGGTACGAACTCAATTTGATTCTACTTTCAAGAACATAACGAAAAGGTGACAAAAAAAATTATGTTTCTAATGTTTTATCCAAAATCATTTACCGTATAAAATTTTGCGGAGCTTTTGAACTTGCATTACGAGGGCATGATAAATGAATTTTACATCAGAACTTGACAAAACGAATATCTTAAAATGCAACAATTTTTAAAGAAACCTCAAAGAATATACAAAATGCATACATTTTAGATTGCAAACAGTTTATAATTTTAAAAAAATCTGTCACTTTATTACCGAACATGCTGTTAATGTGGTTCGGAGTGGCAACACTACTGGACTTCTAGCTTCAATACTCGTACGCGTCATCAGAAAATTAAATTTGTAGTGTACCAGGAGCTTCGTGTCGCCGATTATTATAAGGTGATTTGTTTATCTTTTGAAAGGTCGAATAAAAATTCCTTTCTATTTTCTGTCTTTATTAGCCGTTCCGAATAAGTGGTTAAAAATTAATGACAATATGACTAAATCACCGTGACGACCTGCGCATAATATCGAGCACTATTATTATATTAATTGCCGTTTCTTTGCACTTTTTAGCAAATGCAAAATAAGAACAATTAGGTACGATGTTTAGAACAACAGCTGCCCATATTATAATTTATATAAGTCTGTGTAAGTAAATTTAAGTGCCTATAGCACAGCACATTTTGTTCTTTCTAAAACTATGTGCTAACTAGCAATTTGTTTCTAGTAGTTATTGTGATAAATTATGAAACTAAATAGACGTAAATAAGGTTCCGAGGCATGTAGAACTGCCAAGTTTTATTCTCATATTCTGTAGTCATAATAAATTTTCACACCCTGTTAGTTTTCTCTATTATTTTACAATTAGCTTCGGGTCATATCTTATACAATGTTGTAAGTTACTATTGCAGCATAATTTATTGTTAGTATTTTGGTAATTGTTAATTATTATACTAGGTACTAATAATTCATAATTAATTATTTTTATGTTAACAAGTAATGCCAGAAATAAACATTTTTTTCTACGTTCATGCAAAAAAATAATTTTGATTGAACTATATTTAGTGAAAAAACTAGTTCTTTATTGCATTCGTGCCAAAAAAAATTGTATTGCACCCATCTGTCATTCTGCTACAGGGTTTTGTGATCGTGACAAACATAAACGTTCAAATCGGCTCCATAATTAATCCATTTTCTGTGACATTATATTATGTTTTAAGCAAATGCATATTTTATATTATTTTCAATAATATTTATTACACACTGTATTATGAAATTACTAGAAAATGCAATTTTTTGAAAATTGAATTACCAAGTTTTCTTTTAATTTCAACTGAATTACAGTAAAATTTGAGTTAAATTGCTTCTAACATATTAGTTCCTAACTTTCTCAATGTATATATAAACACTTACTTTTTGCACTTGTTGCATAAATAACTATTTGACAATACTATAATTAACAAATTTTGATTTTTGTATACCGGGTGTCCCTCTAAGACTTTCAGTGCGAATATCTCAGAAACCATCATAGCCAGTGTGACGAAATTTGGTATACAGACACTAGATGGCGCGTAGAATTCGATGATGGCATTCGTTTTTATACAGGGTGTTCGGTTTTGCATAAAATGAATTTAATTTCGACTTTTTGGTAGCGAACCTCAGCAAAATTTGTATTTAAATTGAAATATCTTTAATTATGAACACGTTCTGATAAAAAAAGTCACGAAAAATTTTTATCTTGTCATAAAAAAACTCCTATGAAAAGTCCTCAAATTTCATTGTTTTGTCATGCCAAATGAGAACAGCCATGAGTCCAATTTACACACATAACTACCGCATGGATAGACATCAAAACGTGAAGTGACAGAAACTGTCAAAGCAAGTTTGAGTATTTTTGTAGAAATTTTATTATAAATATGTAATACCAACGAGGTACCTACATTAAATGTGCGTACGTATTTGCAATAATGATATAGTTTTATTAAAAGAAAATGGAAGTTTGAGCAACCTTGTCTGTAATGAATACTCAGAACACAGAAAATTGTGAAACATTTGCCGTTTTTTTAATTGCATCTTCCTTACGATACAGTAATTCTTATCGGGAATTATTATTATTATTTTTCACCATATCACTCTCAAACTAATAAATTATTACGTGCAAACAAAGCTGAATTTATGAACATCCTCTCCCTTGGGTCGACTTGAAGCGCGCAAGCGCGCTGCGAGCTATGTATGTACAATCTAAACTTGTGGTTGCTTAACCTAGAATTAAAAATAATAATAACGTGCCGGCAACAAGTGGTAGAAAGGCTTTAAACTCTAGAAACAATCATAAATAATGATTTAATGGGTTCCTTGAGTGAATACTTCAGTTCCAGTAGCACAAATAAAAATTCACCTGCTTCAAAAACGATTCCACATTTATCAAATCTGAGTAGAATTTGGAGACCTATTCCTACACAAATTAAGTACATTAATACAATAAAAAATGATAACATAAGGTCTTTAAGTACGATTAATGGTAGCTTGCCTAAGGAAAACTGTAAGAGGTAAGTACAGAACAAGAATGTCAATGTTGTAGGTAATTGCAACTTGCATATTGCTTTTGACCTTTTGAACTGTTACGAGAATTATTTTTACTTAATTGCTTTCAGATGGAGAAGTTATTGGGAAATTTCTGGCTTACTTTCAAGAGCAGGGATGAGAAGGTATTTTCCAATATTTGTAGAACAGAAAGAACAAACGTAAAAATATCCACAAAAATGTTATGTCTCACCAGCATATCTTCAATAGATAGGAACCAGGAAAACAAAGTACTCTTATGGAAACAGGTTGACATACACAGTTACGTTATTCATTGGTTAAAAGATTCGATAAGATACTGAAGAAGCCAGATGCCAAGATTAGTTTCTATTCGTACGACAGATAGATGAGAGAGACGAGGAAAATTTTGCTAGAAAACATTAGACTTTACGTTTTGCCATAAATAAGGACATACCTAACTTTCTGTACTTGGTTTAATTATTTAATAAAATTAAAGTGCATGGAATGTGTAAGTTAACTAGTGAACTAAATAAAAATGTAAATAATGCAAGTATAACGGAAATTAAAGTTTATTAAATTGTTAGTAAGTATTATTATACACTACAGCAAATACCACTTGTGTTTAATAATTTTATAACAAAAGTAAGATGTCTAAAATATAAATTTCACTGAAGAATTAAAATTCAGTTCTTAAATAAGGTAAGTATGATTCATTGCGAACAGTATTCTACAAGGACAAAATATTCAAAAATGTTACTGAGTGATTTTTTATATTTTATTATATCTACCAGCATAATTTCAATTAAAAAATAATCCTACCTGCGTACATAGTGGTTTATTTTTTTTATTAGTGACTAAATTGATTAACTTGACCCTTCATCTTTAAGTATTCATTATTTCTTAAACATTTGTTTAATAATTTGTGTAGAATAAAAACCAACAAATACAGACTTTAATTTATTAACAATAAAATAAAATTACATTAAGTATCTACATTATTACATCTGGTTTGATATTAAACAGTTATTCTGTATTCTAATTTCTATTACAGAGCAACGTTCAATCTGAGGGATAGTCATGCATGTACGATTACAAACAAATCTTGCCATTTCATTGTTCGATACCAACCTTATTACATTATGTTGTGTATATTGTAACAACAGTTAGCTTTCAACATTTTTAAGATATTCTAACGAGATGTTTTCATACTGTACATAGAATTATGAAATTAGTTTATTTTTCTTAAATTTATTCGTTTAGAAATTTTAAAACCCACGACAGACAACTGAATTTAATGTCTTATAGAATACTTTTCAAAGTGAGTTAGAGACTTCTTTATAATATTATCCTGATCCATCATTCCATATTCTGAATTATTTGCAAGAAAATGTCTAATATTTTTTGCTTATTCTTTCTGGTGGCAGTCTGGCACTAGGTACTCACACATAACTGAAAGATAAAAACAACAATTACAAATTATTATCTAGCTTTAAATGACTACTTAATAGAAGGTTAATAGGTACCTACTGGGTATAGTACGTCTGCAGGTGATTCTTGCTAGCAAAAACCAGTTGCTTTATTTTAGTTCTGTATCATATGAAATACAAACATTGTAGTTCATTGTTTACTATTTTACAGATGTAGAGTTCTTCTTAAACATATTTTATTCATCAGGAACATAAGTAAAGTGCTGAACTGCTGAAATATGTGGACACAAGCAGAAGTAATCTCAATAATTTCTAGGTTATGCCACAAAATATTGGTTATGCTTTCGTAACATTTCTTTTGTGGTGCTGGGGTAGGTTCCAATCTGACTCTCAACGACAAACACGTTCACATTATAATAAAAAAAAGTTTTAGGAATCGTTTTGTTCGAATTTAGTTGTTGCTAAATAAGTAATCAATAATTACAGCAGTTGGAAAAGAGAGATATTCTTTAGGTACTTACACAATTTTGTAAATTATTTTGTGATGAAAATACGGGTACCTAATTATTATGTACACTGTAGTAACATAAAAAACAATTTACTGAAGTTTTATTACATTATAATGGAACAATTTAAAAATATCCACAGATATTTTACAATATTCACACTGTAACCCTAGCTGTAGCGGTAGATTGTACCGACAAGGCGACCCCAATGCTCCAAAAGGTTCAACTTAAGTCTAAATTTGTATCGACAAGTCTCAATAACACCATTGTGCATACGTAAATTGCATTAAATACATTATTTAGCGTTATTTCTGTAAAGTAAAATACTTTATGCCATTAATATTTGACAATTCAATGACAATCCATAGTTTTGACGTTTAGCGATGTTAGTTTCTTCTGTGTAAGTCTGGCTCAAGGCTATGCACGTTTTACATGACAAAACAATGAAATTTGGGTACTTTTTGGAGGCGTTTTTATGTTTAATTTTGAAATTTTTGAATGTTTATTTATCAGAATGTGTTCATAATTGAGTATATTTCAATTTAACCATAAGTTTTAGCATGGCTGACAACCAAAAATCAAAATTAAATCGATTTCTTGGAAAATGGAACACCCTGTATAAGAATTGATTTTATCATCAGATTCTACGCGCCATCTAGTGTCTGTATACCAAATTTCGTCGCACTGACTATGCTGGTTTCTGAGATATTCGCACTGAAAGTCTTAGAGGAACACCCGGTATAAGGAGAGAAGTGTTATTTTTGTATGCGAAACTTGAGCCTACACAGTGACTCAGAACATCTATAAGAATGTTTTCAATATGCAGAGGGGACTCATACAAATGCAATTTCTCATTCATAGCAAATTCAACTGAAATGAAGAGTGAACCAACTTATTGCAATATTTTTAGACGATGGTAATTTATTAAATTAAAGGAAATATGTACGTATAGATTTCTTATCACAGCAATTTCTCTTACGACTTTCTACATGTAAGGTAATAATTTATAGCGTAACTGTGGTGGGTAAACATCGAATCGTGCTTCTGTTGTATAAAATTATCAAATAATCTTAGACATGAAGACATATCGTTGAGAGCGACAGACATTAAAATATGTAAATATATGCAAAATGACAAATTTAAAATTACTTCTTTTGTATGCATATGCTGTAAGTCCGATTTTAGATATTTCTAAAAATTGTGCAGATACTTCACACGCAACGGTGTACAAGCGATAGGACAGTGCAGGTATAATAATTCACCTCCAACAAATTAAAGTCGTAATAAAAACTTAATTATACAGCCTTATAATATTTTATGAAGTAATGTTAGTAATTACTTTTTTTTAAAAGGGTCACTGCTTTGGATCTAATTAAAATGAATTTAATTATTTTCTCAACACCTAATAAATTAAAATTTCTCTTTCTGGATTATCTCTTTCTTGACTTGCTTGAAGCTGTTTCATTATCTAATTTTTCTCGTAAACTGTGAAGCATTTTATCTCAAATTAACTTCATTGTTTTTTATTGCATTGTCCATTATAATTAGAATAGAGTTTAACCTCAAATTACACTATGTGCCTTATTCTTATGAAGCATTTATGATGTATGGTCAACCCAGAAAATTTGTCGATCTGATAAGTACTTGGTTTTTGAAGTACATGAGGTCAAAATGTATCGCGAGGACTGACGTGATTGCCTCCAACAGCTTCTTCCGCTTTAAACTCGAGCAAGGGTCTATTTGTGTCAAAATAGATTAGCCAAAGCTGACCACCTTTAAAATTCACTAATTTGTAAGTGCTGAAATGAGAAGTGTAAAAAAGTAACGGTAAGTTCCAAAATAACATCGTTAACAGCAACCCTCAAATTTATTATTTCTGATTTTAAATATTTAAAATTCTATATGAAAATATAAAATGTCTAAAAAATGATCCTATTTAAGATCTCCACGAAAAAACTGCGGAGACAATGCAGACTCAAAACGACAAAATAGCTTTTGGCTAGCTGATAATGTGCACCAAAATTGAAATTTTTAAGTGTAACCGTTTTTAAGGAAAAATTAAAAAACTATTTTTTTCCGCCATTTTGAGACTCGAATATCTCAACAGGAAGGACGCAAATTGAAAGATTGTGTGGAACACACTGGTAAAATATTTGACCATCATTCTGGAACACCCTGTATATGTATTTGCCACATCCTTCCCTCAAATTAAATTGTAGGTTTTTATTTTTGTATCAGATGAAGGAGAAGCATGTCGGAGTATGTTTCCAGCGAAACGTAATCCTATTGGGACTGGGAGGTGTGCCGGCCGTCGTTTCCGGTCGAGACCCTCCACATTCGGCGAGCACATCGTCGAGTCAGCCTCTCGCATGAATCGAATAAACAGACCTGGAGCACAAGGTGTGAGAGTGTTTGGGCGGCGGCTGAGAGTGCCCTTGACCCTCGACTAACCTGCCCCACGGCCGTTCGATACCGCCATCAGCCGCTATCGATCCGCCGCCGCCGCTGCCGCCTGCCGTCGTCGTCGTCGAGGCAGCGGTGGTGCCGGTTCTAGGGTTGGCTGGCCGGTTCTCCTATGGTTGGTCTCTTCTTCTTGCGCGGTGCCGTAATTCGATTCTGTTTTATTTCACATAATTTCTAATGTGAAATTTATTAATTATCTAAAACGACAGAAGTAAAAATTAAATTGTAGTAATATTTAGAAAACAGTATGTAAATAAAGTATAATATAAGTAATATAAAGTAAAATATCGGAATAGTGAAGCAAAATTCAAGGTTCAACAACTACCAACATAATGTGCATTGAAATTTTAGATGAAGGTAGTCAGGTGGACGTTATTTATACGGACTTTGTGCAAGGCTTTTGACTCTCTCGATCATGGTGTGATTCTAACTAAATTGTGTTCGTCTGGTTTTCGTGTTCAGTTAGTTGATTTTCTTCAGTCATACCTGTATAACAGATGTCAGTTTGTTCAGTACTTAGGTGTTAGATCAAATTATTATACAGCCTCGTCAGGTGTTCCTCAGGGTTCAGTTCTTGGGCCCTTACTATTCATCCTATTTATTAATGATATTGTTAATGAACTGCATTGCCCATCTCTTCTTTACGCTGACGATATGAAGTTATATTATAGAGTAGATAGCTATGCTGATTGTTTATGTCTTCAGAATGATTTAAATAATATTCAAAAATGGTGTGATAAAGATAAATTACAACTGAACATAAATAAGTGCAAAGTTGTCTCATAAACCAGGAAAATTAATGAAATTGTGTTTGATTATAACATCAATAGAAACAATTTAATTCGAGCAGATAAGTTTAGAGATCTAGGAGTAACCTTTGACGCCCATCTTTATTTTAGAGATCATATTCAGAACATTACGGCATCTGCCTCACAAATGCAAGACTTTGTTATACGCAACTCTAAAGATTTTGGTAATTTGAGTACCCTTATGACATTGTATAATAATTTAGTCCGACCTAAATTGGAATATGCTAGTGTTGTTTGGAGCCCTTACTTCTATTTACACATAAACAGTATCGAAGCTATTCAGAGAAAATTTTTGAAATTTTTAAGCTTTAAAATAGATCACTTCTACCCCCCAATTGGCTTCGTTCATGATACATTGTTAAATCGTTTTGAGTGCAAGTTAAAGCAACAACGCAGGAACATGCAAAGCGCAGTAATTCTATACAAATACTTGATTGGCCTGAGTGACTGTCCGCAATTCCTTGAGATGATTAGTTTTAAGGCATCTACCAGATCAACTCGTTCTGCATCATTGTTTTATCTCGGAAATGCCCGGACTAATGTATTATTCAACTCACCGTTGACTACTATGTGCCGTAATTATCAGTATATTGAAAATAATCTTGATATTTTAAACTGTAAATTTAGTCAAATTAAGTCTTTGTTTTAGCTAATTGTTATTTGTGTTTTTCTTTGTTGTTATCCTGTAAATTTTGTTAATTGTATATGTGTGTCATATGTAATTTTTGTTGTTTTTTCTTGTTATGTTGTTATTCCGACCCTGTAAATGGAATGTACATTATGTTGGGTTTGTGTAGTAAATAAATAAATAAATAAATAAATAAAATCACAAATATATAAATAATACATATTTACTGATTGCACCAATCAGTGAGATAAACCAGTAACGGAATGGGTGCAAAACAATTAAAATTTTAGTAATATTAAGGAAATTGTGTGTAAATAAAGATATAAGTAAAATATAGGAAAACTGAATGAAAATCACAAAAATATAAGTAATAAGTATAATTTGACATTTGGGTGAGATGTCAATAAGAAATTTCAAAACAAGGTTATATGTCAAAATACATTTAGTCTCTCATTTTATTGCAAGTTTTAGCATATACAAGGTGGTCATGCGAAAATTGCTCTCCTCCAGTTCCTCCGTTATTATTCGAGATACGAAAAACGGTGCAATAATGAAAGTTGTAGGAATTGTTAAATATTTATTTTCAAAAAAACTATTGAATATCATTTCGGAGATATGGGCCTAACTTTTGATTTTTTCAATCGAATGCCCTCTACATTTTACGACGTTGACAAGACCGTCAACTGAGCTTTTTAAAATTTTCGAATTTTTATTTAAACGTGCCTAATTGTGTTTTTTTTTCTACCTGTAGCTTTATCTACAATAATTATCCACAGTTTGTGTCCTAACATATATCTTAATTTCTTTCTTTTGCGCAGTGCATGTAACAGTACAATCGACGACATTACTAATTAATCACTTACTTACCTGTTTCTGATAAAATAATCTAAATTATTCATTATTGACTACATAACATCTGAATTAGAATACACACTGTACATAAAAATTGAGTTATGTATATAAAAATAATTAATCTGCAACGATAAAAATGCACTTCGTTGTTACATTGTAAGTAAGTAGGTAGTTTATTGAATAGGAAAGAATCCTAATATTCGCAATACATTCTTCATTTAGGTATAAATCAAGAATAAAATGCAACTACATTCACAAACTATATCACAGATAATTTGAGAGCTTTTCTCTTAAACGTTATAAGCGTATCACAGGCTTTAATTTCATTTGGTAATGAGTTATACAATTAGACCTCGTATGAATAATGAATTCATACCCCTTTTGGTATTGGATCTGTCTACACGAAAGTTGTTTGCACTTCTAGTACTGTATTCATGAACTTCATGATTTGATACATTTGACTAATAAGTCTGCTTTAATGAAACACCTCACACCACAATGCCACTGAGCGACAATACGATACCCGAACCTACCCCTGCTTAAATGATTATTCGCAAAATAAATAGTATAGGTGAAATATTATATAAACTGTATACTTCTGAACAATATTTGTTTTGTTGTTTATCAGGACACTAAGCAAAATTCGGCATTTGCTGAATACCAGGATAGTAAAACAAATTGATTAAAATTTCGTTCGAAAATATAAGGTATACGAATTTACAAACACGGAACTCCAGGAAACAACTACTCTGCGGGATAATGCCCCGACCAGCATTGAATTACACCTGGAAAACCTATAGCAACAGCTAGAGTCATTCGTCAGACGCCCACCAGACATATACCGGTTTCGAGCTTATTAGCTCTCATCAGTATGCCATAGGTGAGGTATCCGACGAATAATCCTAGCTGCTTTCGTCTGTCTAACCCGACAGAAGGGACCATGAGTACGACCGATAGATGTAGTTAGTTCTACATCGCGTATACGAATTTAAATAATACCTATTTTTCATAAAAAATCTAATAAGTAATATTAATAGTAATTTTATTATTCCAAAAGATAAAAATACCGGTACAGATACAAAATTAAAATAGTGCTGCGAATAAATAAGTAGCTATATTACACATATTACAAAAATAAGAGACAGATTTAGAATATATTTAAGTACGAGAGACGTGGCTACACAAACTACATTTATATTGTATTTTATTAATAGGTGTTACACGAAAGTAAATTTTGTTTAAAAGATCCGAGCAGCCAATCTTATGGTTCAGCATATTATAAAGGTAACGGATAAAGACAACATGGCGTCGTAGTTCTAGTGTTTCAAATCTAAATCGATTTGGAAGATCAACATGACTGAATCCTATGGGTGGATAAACAACATTTTGCAAGAACTCCAAAAATTTTAGGAACAGTATCTGAACCGACTCCAGCCTTAGATAATGCACATTGTATATCGGAGTCCCTACCATTACGATAGCTAAAGCCATAAGTCTGGATAGCACCCCATATAACATTGTTAATATGCGGAATAAAAGTGAGCTTCCTGTCAAAGGTAATTCCTAGATCTTTCAGTAATTCAGTCCGGCTAACGACGTATTCGTTGATGGAGTAGTCATAAGTTATAAAGTTTATCTTGCAACAGGAAAAAGAAAAAAATATCTGTTTACACCATGATGACACTCAATCAATAATAAATTGAAGTAGGCAACAATCTGTCAAGAAATTAATTGTAGTATATAACTTAAAGTCATCAGCGCAGATTAATTTCTCACGTGATACAACATAGGAAGATCGTTAATAAAGAAGAGAAATAGCACAGGTCTCAGATTACAACCTTGGAGAACTCCTGAGGAGGAATGGAATGAACGATATGTAAAGTTTGAGTGTCTGACTTGAAACTGCATCTTTGTTACATATTTTACTTTAAAAAGAATAATTAATGATTCACAAAAGCGGAAGCGATGTAATTTCTCTAATAATATGTAGAGGTTAATTTGATCAAAGTCTTTCTGGAGATTAGTAAGTATCACATCGACCTGGCCTCCACCATCTTAGTAACAACTGAATTATATTATTTATTGATTTTATTTTACAAGTCGTTTTATATGTATACAGCTTAAAGAACGTTATTACGAATTATTAATTCAACCCCAGCTTTATGCAGATGTTGTTCCCGTTCCCGGAGAAATTCGCCCTCCCCCAGGCACCCCACTGGGCGGCGGCGCAGCCACCTCTCCGCCATACGCATTCGACGCAGTTTGCCGGTTGCCCAAATTTATCGACCACCGCATTTACACTGGTTTCTAAGAAACGCCAGTTCGGGCATACGGCACATTACCCTCGTCGGAAATGGAATCGGATTGGAGGATTTCAGAATTCTGCGTTAACGCCTCGACAAAAAAAAAATCAAATTAAATCGAGGGTGTCCCGTCATGGGGATTACGCTGAAACGTCGTCCGTGAAAATGAAAGAAGATACATAGTAGGGTTGCAAAATTTATTTGGATTAGATATTTGTTCAAATGATGTTTTTCGCACTTTGACTGATAATATACTATTTTACTAAATTGAAAATCGTTTACCAAAGTGGCACTTTACAGCATTTAAATGTCGGTTTACTATATAGCAATGTCACTGTTAATAAAAAACAGTTTGACAGAAAATAATTGTTTATTTAATGTTGGGAAACATTGTTATATATATTAAAAGTATAATTATTTAAATTTGAAAAGTTAGCAACACGAAAGTTATTCAATTAATAACGTCGCTGTTACTGCGGTTAACACTCAAAATGACCTTGGAATTACTACTATATCTAATGACCTATCCTGGTCAAACCACATAAACAACAGCTGCAGAAAAGCAATGAATACTCTGTATATATTCCGGAAAGTATTCTTCCGCCCCGATGTAGCAACAACTGTTCAACTTTACAAAACGTATATAAGACCAATTATTGAATATGGCTTTGGTGTTTGGTGTCCAATACTTATGCGAGATAAACAACAAATTGCGTGCTTCTACCAGATTGCCCTACGGAAGAGTGAGACCTAGTTACGTAGATAGGCTTTCGATTTGCAATTTGATGTCGCAGTGTGAAAGACTGAAACGTGATGATTTAATTTTGACGTATAGGGCCTTTCATGATTTGTTTTCGGTGGACTTAAAATATTTGTATAACCTTAATACTAATTCCCGTTTACGCGGACATACATTCAAGTTATCCCGTGAAAACTTTTCTACTACTTGTAGCGAATATTTTATCTCTAACCGTGTTTTCACTTTATGGAATAATTTACCAAATGATGCTGTTAATGCTATTTCACTAAACGTCATTAAAAATAAAATTGATGAAGTTGTGTTCAATATGTAATTCTGCTCATTATGTATTAGTTGCTTTTTTTAAAGATTTAGATTAGGTGTTTTTTGTTTGTTTGTTATTTTAGTTTTCTTAATTTGTACCTTAATTTTAAGTTACTTATCATATGGTATATGATGCCTTCTCTCACTGTTATTATCTGTTATTTATATGTTGTATACTTCTTGCACAGAGTTCATAGGCCTGTGCCTTTACTCTTTTATTGTGTAATAATAATAATAATTCTACCTATTCGTCCTGAAAACTATTACGATTCTCTATCTGCATTCCTGAATGGTCTTGAGATGCCACTAGTTCTTGCTGATGAAATATACTTTATGAAATTTTCAACTTATTGACGATGCTTCCTCGATATAACAACCTTCAACCACACTAGGTGACTGCTATTTTACATGTCTTTTAAGTGTTTGAATATCCGTTTATTACGTGTCAGTGTCAGCGAGGAAGGTGGCAGACGTCCTCCTTAAGCAATGGTCAGTCTAACTAACTGCATCTGATAGTTTTAAGTATTCTACAACTCGTTGGGGAATTTTTGCAAAATTGTTGATGCCAACTGGTTGTATTGTATACTTACCGTGATTATAGTAAATTAATAATCTATTGTTTTACTTTTTTGAATCTCAATCGTAAACATTTCATATTCGTTACACTCTGATCCTACAGTTAGTACACGTTTCTTTTTGGCTTTGGTATCATATAAAGTTATAACCAAAATTTTCGCCTTGTCTTCAGAACTTATCGAAAAAAAAATCTGAGTGTACAGAGGACTCTTAAAATTTTGTAAAGAAAAAATCAAATCTTATCAAAAATATAGTAACGCTATATTCGTTTAGTAAAACTGCTAAACGAACTGTAGATATTGTTAAAATTTACAGTAATAGTTCAAAGAATTGTGTACACCTTGGAAGAAAACTACTTTGTAGGTGATGAACAACTAATAAAAAAAAAGATTCAACATAAATTTGACATTAGATCAGGACTAATGTGCTTTCTTACCTCTTAGAACTTATGCTTTTCCGTTGTGATAATTGGATTCAAGACTTAACGTTATCATCTGTATACTCATGTTATCTTATGCGATTTTCCTCAGAAACTTGTCGTCAAAAAAATGCTCAGACTTTCAACCCGATGTTGTTTTTAATTCTCCGTCTGGAGACAGCTTTTTTGCAACTCTTTCCCTATTTTTTTTTTGTGAGGATCACTCGCGCAACGTGACACTCGTCGGTCGATGTTAACGGTCGTACAGAACGAAGTAGTTTGAAATGTTTATGTGAACAGTTTCCCCAACTTATGCAGAACTTGTTGTTAATAGGTACGTTGCTCGTCAATGAAACTCGTCACGAAATCTCAGATCAGTCGAAATAAGGTTTAACTTTTGGCGACAAATTTTGATGTTTGTTGACTGTCGCTCTTATTCCTATATATCCAATTGTCAATGTTCAAACCAGTACTACGTGACGCTGGTTGGCCTTCCAACTTTGCATAGGCAAACTAGAAAAAAAATATGTAAAGATTCCGATGTAGATACAAAGAATATATGTATATACGTATCTATTTTTCTTTAGTCTAATGCATTTGTATGATTTGATTTTTCGTTTGGAGAAGTCTATGTATTATTTCCCTTGCAGAGACGGTCCAATATACTGCCGGATTGCTACAGCCATTAAACCGTCTGGGAACATTTCTGAAGTAAAGTTCGCGATAAATCATTGAATCCCGAGCAGTGGCAAGGGCACGATCCTGGCGTTGTCAAAATAAAAGTAGATATATCGGTCCTTAACAACGTCTAGGGTGTAGTTGATGGAATTTATCTTCTATTTGTTTCCTGATTTCGTTTACTCTCATATTTTTTGCAAATTGTAGTGTATTTAATTGCGAGTTATTATTTGTAAAAAAAATATATTGAAATCGATTTCTCTATTCTACTTAAAGAACATTAGGTAATTACATATTATTTTATAGATAATATTCATTTGTACACAAATTATGAAGATAATGTGTGTTGTTTATATTTTAGTTTCGAAATAGATGTTAACATTTGTGTTTAATTGTTTCTTTTCTTATACAAAGTGTTTTTTTAAATGCATGCCAAAATTATAGGAGGTTGTTATTTCGATCATTTTCAATTTAAGTCATGTTAAATGAAAGCTCTAAAGCCATAATTTTAAAGGAACAGGTATGTTTGAAAAAATTAATCTCTAGATTCGTTCGAAGGTGATGAAACTTGGGTACCTATACCCCAAATAGTAGAGTGAATCATTTATAGCACTTAGATGAGTACGGTAGGTTAATGTTGTAGGGGACAGAACCAATATGTTGACGTTGAGTGAACCTAGCACTTATCTGTATAATGCTGTCCTTTTAGACGACTACGGCCACACCTACCCTACACCTACCTGATGCGCACCCCGCGGATATCACACTTTAACACTTATAATAATATACTGCACTATACATACACACTATATATTACTAGTTACTTCCATTGTCACTATAACGGTCACACATCAACGCTTATCGTCGGCTATTATAGGGTGTATTACAACCACAGCACTAGGTTCCATATGTGGCAAAAAAGTGCCACACTTTTGTTATCATATGGCCTTCATCTATCCATGTTTCGTCAGTGTAATTTCGACCTTCAGGTATTTGTCTCAAGGTGGTCCAAAATAGTGGAATGTCGATGTAATTTTAAAGTTAGGAATTTTAAATCCTGTTAAAGTTACCAAAAAGAATTATACATTAGATACTAGAAAGTTCAACTTAGGTAGTGTTAGTATTTATATTGCCAAAATGTAGCTATTTTATACTTAAAATATTTATTGAAAGTGGCTATTTTATGGAATTTTTACATAAACTTCAACAATTAATTTTTCACATTTTAAAGCAAAAGTAAGAAAAATTATCACAAACCTTTCCTAAGTTCATCCTTTATGAGTTTACGGTTTTGAGCTGTAGAGCTTGAATTATTCTTCATTCTTAAAAATACGGCATTTTTTATCTTTGTATTCACTGCCATTAATTGTGAGCGGGTTTATAACATGAATCACTCTCTACTGTAGTTTCTCTTAGATTCCTCTTCAACTTATGATGACTATGTTGCATTTAAAATCGGAAATCATATTGAATGTAAAGAATAGATGTTATTCTATCGAAAAATACCCATTTATTTCCGTAAAAAGTTAAAAGTCTTGTCCGTCTTTATAAAATCATCATTCCTTCAATCCAGATAACACGTGGCAGTATAATATTTTAGTGAATTTTATATTTGGATACGGTTCGAGCGAGCAGACAAATACAATAGACGGCAAAAAAAAGTGAGTGTATTACTTTTCCTCAAAGCCCGTTCCAATTTCCGTGAAATATGGAAATACCGTCATAAATAATAATAAATAAATGGAGTTGTGTTGGGTACTATACAATATATTCCTATAAATAAGCATAAAATCAACAGCAGTGGCGGCCAATACGATAAGGCTCAGCAAACATTTGAAAGTAATAAGTAACAAATAAGAATCTCTAACTTTAATCATCTAATCAATCAACTTATTCCATCCAGTAACATTAGAATATTTTGGCTATATTAATACTTATGTTATTATACAGAGTGAGTCAGAAAGAATGGGTCAACGCAAAGCTGGAGATATCAGACACCCAAATATTATGTTTGAGCTCATCATGTCTCTTACGATTGTGGCTGGTTTAAGAAATACAGAGTGTTCAAGGTTTAAATTTTATTCTGAAATTTCTCAAGCTTAGTGTTGACCCATTCTTTATGACTGACTCTGTATAAATTACTGTAAACACACCAATGTTACATCAACAACAGCATTAACGGCGGCGCAATTTGTAAACAGCGATGTTGAAGAACTTTTGAATTTGCCTCTATGTATCACAATGACGGTAATAACTACTATACTATAACGTGTAGGTATTTAATATGTTCATAAGCACAATAAGGTAAATAAAAACATCTGAGGCATATTTCATATATAATAGAATCGTTCTCGGAAGGCGAAGTATGCAATAAAACGTTGGTGAAATCCGACATACAGCTACATACCTCTGAGCCCTTTCCACTCGTTTGTAATATACCCAAGTCATGCTCAGGTACGACTAACGTTACGGAGAAGGATGGCCAATAAGAATAAGAATTTGGAATAGTAACAATGTGTTGATCTATTGCGTTGTGTTGATTCTTCTGTTGTGGTGTGTGTGTGATGTGAGTTTTAACGAAGTTTTGAACGAGCAAAGTAGGAATTGTATAAAATGTTTTGGAGCTTTTACTATCATTGATTATGGAAAAATTTCCCAGCCGAACCTGGCAATTTACATGAGATAATGAGTATCGACATACCTGCACTATTCTAGTATTTCCACCGCACATGCATTCCTAAAGACGTCCTTCGTAATTTGGGCTGGCCCGCCAGCTACCACCCAGTTATACCTGTCATAAGCAGGTATAAGTTGAAATGAAATAAATGTATACATTTCGTCTCACTAATTATTAGTTAGATTGCCCACTTCGCCTTCCGAAAATGATTGTACTATACCAATAAACATATAGATGAGAAAGATATGGAGAGCATGGAATAGGGGTTAGGGGTATACCTTGTTTCTACATAAGAGTGCTTTAGAGTTCAGAGACTAATATAGTTTGCCATATTATACGGTCGTTTCCTGGTTCCTTTTCCATTATTAATATATTTAAAATTTCAGTGCACTGTAAGTAAAAATTGTATTGTCGTTTCTGATTCGTTCTAGTTAAGTTTTAGATGTTTGTATTGTAACTGTGTAATGTGAAATAGCAATGCTTAGAGCCTCAAGTACAGGAAAGCGTGAGGCTAACGATATTATTAATTATTCAATAATTAAGCGTGCTTTTCAAGATTGGTAAAAATGGATATTCCGATTTAAAAAGTTATCGCAAGATTTATTAATATTTCATAATAAAATTACTATTGATAAGTACAAGTGAATAAAATATTACAACGACATTGGACGATGCACGTAAAATAGAAATCAAAAATGAAATAGTTTGAAGTTTGGGAAAATCGTCATATAGTTCAAAAAATCTTACTTAAATGAATTTATTCGCCTATGTAGAACAATTTAAAATAATCCTGTTACTTGTATTTTCTGATTTTCCTATAAATAATGATTAAGAAGAAAGTTTCCAAACAATTTTAATTCTGTAGTTCGTATTTAGTCCCACATTGCTTGTCTCACTAGTTTAAAAAGTCACGAGCCGCCACTGGCAATTTCGCAACGGTGTAATAGATTTCAGGCACCAAAATTCGATAGATTGTTGGCACTATGCGAGCTTCGCATGCCATCGCAACACAAAAGCGTAGTGTATACCATGGTAATTGGAAAATGGCAAAATGCAATTTAAATTGCCTGTAATATATTTGCATTCTTAATTGATTGCAACAATTAAGCTGGGAGTAATTGTATTGACTGCTTATCAAAACTTTCAATCTAGCTATTTTCTATGGCGCGCCTAATGTTTAATTCATTATCAGAGTTAACTCGACTATCTGGACAAATTGCATGGTACTGGATTACTTTACATTTGAAGACTGCCAACACAAAATTCCTTTGAGTAGTATTTTCACAGCGTTGTGTAAGATGATTTTGTAGCATGTTTCTGAACAACTGGAAAATCCAAAAATACAATGTTATGAAGTTTTGCTCATTTGAAATACATTTCACTGGGTCTATAACTGACTCTTATCTTGAATACTGTGGGGGCGATTGGAGCAAATCTCTCAATAACGAGCTAACGTGATGATAGGGGCAAATTTTGTGACAATTCTATTAACTGACCTTAGAGTACAGAGTGGAAGCAGATTTTCCGCTCACTGGTAACCAGCTATGAAATTTGTAATTGTATATTTAAATTGATATAAAAACAGCAGTTTAAAGCAGGCTAAAAAGCACACAGTGGAAGCGGTCTCCCGCTTACTGGTACCCTGCGCCAAACCGCGCCTATACAGAGTGTAAAATATTTCAGGAGGTAATAATATGAACCAAAATAAGCAGAAAAGTCTTAATAAACATGGGTCCGCAAAGTAACTGTTGCGGAGATATGGCCCACTATTCGTTTTTCAAACATTTTATTTTGTTAGGAATAAACCGAGAAAGGAAGCTTTTAACAAACAAAAAACAAAGTTACAGAAGATGTTCAAAGTGCCCTCCGTCCATTTTCAAGCAGGCACGACATCTTCGTCTCAACGATATTCGAACTCTTTCGAAAACACCTTCCTTGGTTTGGATTTCTTGACATTTTTTATTAATCCGTAGGTGCAGCTCTTCCAGGCTATTTACAGGAGTACCATACACTAATGTCTTCAAATATCCCCAAACAAAGAAATCTAGAGGAATCTATGTGGAAAAAGTTTGGTGTAAATGTTCTCTAACGACCTTGGAAAAATGAGCTGGAGCACCATCATGCTGGAACCACATTTGTTGCCTCTGATTGAAGTAAAGTGTCAAGACATCCAAACCAAGAAGGGTGTTTTCGAAAGAGTTCGAGTATCGTTGAGATGAAGATGTCGTGCCTGCTTGTGAATGGACGGAGGACACTTTGAACATCTTCTGTAACTTTGTTTTTTGTTTGTTAAAAGCTTCCTTCGTCGGTTTATTCCTAATAAAATAAAATGTTTGAAATACGAATAGTGGTCCATATCTCCGCAACCGTTACTTTGCGGGCCCATGTTTATTAAGACTTTTCTGCTTATTTTGGTTCATACTATTACATCCTGAAATATTTTACACTCTTTTTGTAACACCCTGTATGCTTTGAAAATTGTACATACTTTTAAATGGACACGTACACAGTGGCAGCAGATTGAAGCAGGTCGGCCCTAGAAACCTGCGAGCCCGCTTTTATCAGAATTGAAATTTAATTTATTTGTACGAGCAGGTCGTGTGTAAAAAAGTGGACAAAAAACTAGTAATATCTTTTTTTTTGATGATCTATATAGAACAAAATCCTCAGCAATATATAGTAGACAAATATTAGAGAAAGATTAGTAATGAAATTAATGAAGAGGGTAGGGTGTCGCAAATATGAGTAGCTTTATTTTCATATATGATAAGTTGTACCAAACAAAACATATTTGATTTAACACTTTTCTCAGACCAGCGGTATATGAGAGCAAACAGGTTTTGAATATGCGACCTACCATTCCAGATGTTTGTACATAATAAATACAAATACACGTAATAAACATACTTAGTGTGAATGCTTTTCTTAGAACTCTTTTCAGAACACAGAATAAAATGTGAAATTAATTCCATTTTTGTTTGTACACTCACAAACATCAGAGAAAAATTAGACAAAAATGAATCGCACTAGCTGTATGCACCAATATGACTAATATTAATTTTAGGTTATCACCAGCAACCTGACACCTGACACTGCTACGTGAGTTGTTCATTAATAGTAATTCAAAAATCAAATTATAAACAAATTTACGCTTTTATTTAAGCTTAATTGTATCTTAGTTTGTAATTTCGTAACATAGTTTTGCATATTATTGCAGTTGTATTTTTATTTTTCAAAATGTATTTGTAGGCAAACTATTCGTATCATATGTCTCTGGATGTGTAAGGAGGCTGGCGGCCAGTCTGGAAATGTATCTACCAAGATTATAATAAATTAGTTAAATATTCTCGGAAGCTATTTATTTGTGGCATAATTTTAGTTTTTCTTTAGTTTGACTGGTTTTTTTGACACACTTCTGAAAAAAAAGATTAAATTAGACGTTTCGACTCTGTTTTAGTTCTCAAAATAGCAAATATATTAAAAGTTTGTCAAGTTTGACAGTTTAAAATGTGTTTATCTGCTTCCATAGAGATATTAAATGATCTTGACTTTATTGTTACTTACTTCTTCTTGATATAACTGTATCCAACAATGATCAATTTTTACTGAACAGTTTGACATATTTTTAAAGCATTTGCTATTTTGAGAATGAAAACAGAGAGTTTTTCGAAACGTCAAAAATACGGAAGTGCGCGATAGTAATGTGAATTTTGTTATTTTTTGGTTTGGTAAACTTAGTTTTAAAAATAACCCTTGACTGATCTGTTTGGCCCAAGGGCGTATTTAGTTAATCTGAATTTTTTCAGAAGTGTGTCAAAAATCCAATCAAACTAAAGAAAAATTAGTCAAATGTCTATTTTCTTTAAAAAGGTCGCGTTTCTGCTTTTATTTTGTATAAACGAAGCATATAAGGTTTGAAATTAATTTCAAAGCACTATCACAGCTATCATTCAATTGTTTTCAATGTATACTTTGCTTAATCGTAAAATAAATGAGATTCATCAGTGTGTTCAACCTTGCATTCTCTAAAGGACTGTCTTCAAAATCTTAATAAAATTAAAGGCAAAAGAGGTATGATCTTTACTTCACCTAGCACATGCCCTTTCTGTCCTTTAGAACGCTGCAATTTTAGAAATATTTACCTGAAGATGAGTCTCTATAAAAGTAACAAATGTACCAAATTTGAAAAAAAATGTTGCAGTATTAAAATGTTATAGCCAAAAAATTAATAAAAATTTTTTGAGCTTACGTAGCTTTATTAATATTGACTTTTCGAGAAAATCTTACATGAACTTGACACATTATTTTTTCGAATAGTATTACCTCCTAAATTTTCTACGGGGTATTTCCTGTCATCCTGTATGTAAACAATGTACTTTCGATTTGTTATTTACCTGTTTAGCAGTTCCGAAATTTATCAATAGATGTCAGCCGCGCAATCATAACGCAATCTTAAAAATGATTTACAATTTCGACCCAATCGTTCCGCAGAACATGACATACATCTTCAACGCGACCTATGGATAGCCCAGACTGCTTTGTTGAATATTTTACAATGTCGAAGTCGTGACTGTACTGAAAATAATGTTGCCTCAATGCCATTTCCTATTGAATACATCGCCTTAGGCTGTTAAATTAATATTATATAACGCGCTTTTTGTTAATGTGTCGATATGGCGAATCACAATAGGTTTTTTCTAAAGCGTCATACATTAACAGTTTTATTGGGTTGTAACAAGGGCGTATTTTGGCTAACGAAATAAATAGTTGTGCAAAATTAATAACGGTTCATTTCTTTCTTGTTTAATTGTGATTCATTCGGTATATAGTAAGGCGCAATCCCAAATTTTTCGTCAAAAAGTTAACAGAATCCAATTTAAGTTTACCGAATGGAATACAAAAAGTTGGAAACTTCTTATGAAATTGCTATTCACAATAATTTGTTTTCATGCTCCAGTTGAAAGTTTAAGTTCCAAATTTATCAGTGTACGGTAAATTAAAATTGTTTAAGCAACGTTTTACAACTGAACAGATGACGGTATACAGTACACCAGTGGCGGAGCTTTAATAATTAATTGAGCACATCTAATATGTTCGTCAGAAGTGGGATACCCTAGTCAGATTCGCAAATTCAGGCAGCAGACGTACAATCCAGCAGCAGCGTTACAGTAGGAACCGTAATTAATAATATCCTCAGCATGGAGAGGTATAAATTTATCTTTGGATCTTATATCAAATTAGAACGGCTAATTGGTTATGCCAGATCCATATAGCTGAATGCATACACATCGTCTCGTTTCCATTGTACCAGTTGATAAATAGCATGGCAAACGAGCTGCAACAGAATATCTTGAATATGAGAATAAGTTAGATGCGAGAACTTAATGAAATATTATTAGGGAAATTGATAAATTTTTTTTATAATTAAGGTATAATATTGTCTTGCAATATACAGGGTGTCTGGAAATTAAATCGACAAATGAAGTCAGCAAATTCTAGAAATGATTTCATATCTATCGATTTCATTTTCAAATCATTATTTAAACCCTTCTTCAGGTTGTTACTGATCGCGGGCGGCCTCGATTCATTCACAGCTTCCAAGTCTATATCGGTCTGATGCGACGTTGCCAAATTTAAATTTTCCTAATTGCACATCATAAATCACTGGTTGTATTGACTATTCTAAAAACTATAGTTATATTTTTTCTTGCTCAATTAACCCTTAATTTTAAATTATTTTTAAAAGTATATTTATTAACATATTAAATTGCTATTGTTGAGAAGATATGAGCATATCTTGCTAAAAAAAAAGTTTTTATTAACATACTGTTAATTTTCCAAGTAGTGGCTGCTAGTGAGATTTCAGTTACGCTATATATGAATCTGAAATAAATTAGCTTCATATATGTGGTGTGATATCCAAATTTGTAGAAAAAAATGTGGCAGATGCGATTAACGGTGGTAGATTTACATTATATGTATTATTAATATTTATTTATTATTTATATATTATTTATAAACACCCTGAATGTGGTTCTGATGGGCAACGCTGTTTTGCATCAATGCTCAAATGCTTATATGGCTGCGTCATCAGAATATTTGTTGCGTTCTAGAAAGTTATGGGTTGATTTGCTTCTCTTTTAAAAGGCCAAGTATTATTTTTCGATTTTGTGTGCTTATTTTATACCTTCCGAATACATGACTAAAATTAAAGACATTATGACTGAATCACCCTGTATAAGCTTCGGCCGCTGAAGATGACTTCCTTTCTAGCCTGACGGTTATCAGATCTGCACCAGAAATTACAAGCATTATGGCGGAAAACGGCCGAATTGTATTAATTTTTCTTAATTCAGCAACTTTAAAAAATGGTTAATTTTCTTAGGAATATTATTTCCTACAAGTAGCTTGAACGATACACCTTCAGTAATGCAAAACGACTCAGCTTGCTTTGTTTTGGTGTTTTCTTGATGATAAGAAAATATTTTTTTAAAATTAGCTTTATAGATAGGTATTCGTCGTCTAAAACATCTCTTAAAAATCTGATAACATGTCCAGTTCCAAGACTTTATTTTTTTTAGATTTGTACCCATCAGTTAATTTCTATATATCTGTGGCAAGAATCCAGAATCCAGTTGTTTTTATTGTCAACGTAATTTTCTATATTTGGTTGCATTAAAAACAATCGTTTTTTGCAATTTAGTCCAATATGCAAACTTTTAGTGTAGTATATAGCTTTATTACTCTCAGCTGCAGTTTATTAAATAATTTGATGAAAATATAATGAATTATTCATTTGTTCCTATGACGTAAGTCGTCTGAATTCTTGCCGCGAGTATAGTAATGTAATCAGTTTATTTTATCTGAGGTCATTATGCAGCCTTATTTGATGGAGCGGCATTATTTTAAAATATCGCAGTTTTCTTTACCAGTAAACGTTTGCCTTACTTTTTCGACTTTTCCGAAAATTATGGCAGATTGAAATTTGCAGTTTTCTTTTATTCTTCAGTTACCATCAGGTATCAGTTACGTGTATGATAGAGGCAGCAGAGGGTTATTATTATTTTGTAGGTGAGTAATAAACAACCTGCTTGTGCCAATTCCAGTAATAAGCTAAATTTTATTTTTGAACTGTAAGATCAGTTTTATCAAGGATTATTATAATTTATCTAGATCTTGAAAAATTGAGATTGAATGTGGAATGACCACTTTTTGTCGCAAATTTAGCAAGTAAATAGAAAAAAAAAGTTACTCGGAATCGCGTGATTTAGTTCATGCTTAATCGAAGATTATAGTCAAATAGAAATGTAGGTGCGCCACTTTTTTAACAAAATTTATAGTTCCAGTTCTTCAAATCTACATAATTTTGCGTTTATTGTCTATAAATAATACTAAGTATTAATAATCATAGTATTTTCAAACATAGAATAAAAATATAATGTATCAACGTCTACAGTATTGCATATATTTTTGAAAATGTTCTTACTTCTTCTATCTCCTTCTTCTAACAGAATTAAGTTATTTATAATTTGTTCTTGGCTAAAGTTACTTCGAAAATATGTACAGAAACAAACAAACGTTGAAAACTGTTGGAATTCATTTTGCGCATCAATTCAAATACTAATAATAATTATCCGTTTGTAATTACTAGAACACGGTCCAGTTGAAGACATGATAGAGCCGACCTTCATAAACTGGACCATCTCAAAAGAAACACTAGAAAAATTGGAATTAAAATCTAAATTTACTTTATTTAAAATTATTTACGTAATTAATTTTGCTAATTTTTCAAATTATTTGCATTGCGTCTTCGGTGAAAATACAAAATATTTCTGAACGGTTTTTATTAAAGTCATTTCCTATGTTTGATTGAAATTTATCTACCATTTTAACTGGACTACTGAAAAAAGGCTTTGCTCGGATATCAGAGCAACAATTTCATTGGAAAATATTCAAAGAAATATTTCAATGCAGTATTATAAAAAAATTGTGGGGGAGCAAAATTCCAAAACCCACAAAAAATGTTATCTTATACTATTTAACTTCATCAATAAGGTAGGTAGGTACTAAAAACCTAAAAATAATTCTTGTACATACTGCATGCACCGAAAAAAAAATTTGAAACAATTCAATTTATTTCAACATAATTTATTATCGGGAAGAAGAATGTGTAATCTTTGAATTATTTTTGTAAAGTTTTTAAATGAAGTTTTATTAGGTTATATAATCTTCAAAAAACCCGCAAATTAAAAAAACGTAATTTCCTAATATAGTCGTATCGTCGAAAAAGTATTTGTTTGAAAGAAAAGATTCGGATTGTTTCGTATAAACAAAAAATAATTGTTAATAGGTGCCTGCTAGGTGTAGCTGTGCCATATTTCGCATACCCAGGTATATCGGGTTTGAGATACATGAACATCTAGGGTTAGTCGTCAGTTAACTCACCACTCACTTCTGATGTACTGATGAGAGCTAATAAGCTCGAAACCGATATCGGTATGTTGACCATTTGCTTTAGATATTTCAGATGTAATTCAAAGCTTGTCGCGGCATTAGTCCGCAGTTGTTTTCTAAGCACTAAGTTGTTGACTTAAATAAGCAGATGTTTAATTGAAAACAAATTCTTTGAAATATACAAATACTGTAGAAAAGGAAATAATATTTTTTAATTTACACAAACGCTTTCTTTAAACAAAATAACTGTATCTTTACTTTTTCAAAAAAATGATTTGGTATCAGGAAATAAATATTTGTTTGTCCAAATATAAACAAATAATTTATTTCCATGAAACAATATTTTTTTACAGGCACCAAATTTTTTTTCGGTGTGTCAAAAAATTAAATCGTCAAACGCTAATAAATCAATAATTGTGGATTTTTACTTTGCGTAATGTCCAAATCAAATGTCCCTAACCTTAGTAATGTCTTTTACAAGTGAATAATCCGTCCGTCCAGTACCTCCCTGTTCATCTAATTTGTAATTCGTACTTATCGCGCCAACTTGAATTGAATTGCCGTTCCATTTTTCCTGCTGTCAGTAATGAATTATGATGCATTATTCTGAAACATTTGATGGGTTATGCTGGTCATTGTTGTAGACATTTCCATGTACCGGAATGGGATAATGAAATGTGCCACGCCACTTTTGTCGATTTTTTCTTTAGAAAACGGTTACAACATTGCACGGGGTTGCGAACGGACCGATGAAAGTAATTTTCATATGTCAGACTCTAGTTTGGAACCCTTGAAACTAACTACTCTGTGGACTAAAGCCCCAACCAGCGTTGAATTACACCCACAATATCTACCCATATACAGGGTGTTTCAGTTCGAGTGAATCAAATTTTAACCACAGATAGAACTCGGTAAGTAATTAAGAATTGCCTTATAAACCAAGGTTCTATGTCTCACCGTTTTCGCTCTACAGGGCCGGTATTGGTCGGTTTTTTACATCATATTATTTACGATATCTCTGGTATGGTTGTAACAATTTGATTCAAATCTGGTATGATGTTAATACTTACGAATGTCTATAATTTACTGCAAAATTTACAAATTTTTTGTAGGTCAGTGGCATAGAAACGGGTAGGGTAGCGGGATTTTTGCCCCAACTTCTACGCCAATGACCTAATACTTATTAGGGTAAATTTTTAGATTCCTTGAACAATTTGGCATAATACTTGTTTGAAATCGGTCAAGTGTCTCGTTCTGCCGAAAATCTCAATAATGTGGGAGGCCGTTCTTCTGATAAAGCATTTAGTTTCGTAATGATAGCAAATACATTTCAAAGTAATATTACTTTAATATTATGTATTAAATTAAAATGGAACGTTTATGTAAAAATGTTAACAGCAAACAATGAAATATTCTTTTTCTTATTGCTGTATCTTAGATGCTAATAATAGGTAATAGTTTGTAGGTACGGTTTTTACAATTTTATGTTTTATCAGAAGGACGGCCTCCCACATTATTGAGATTGTCGGCAGAACGAGACACTTGACCGATTTCAAACAAGTATTATGCCAAATTATACAAGGAATCTAAAAATTTACACCTAATAAGTATTAGGTCATTGGCGTAGAAGTTGGGGCAAAAAAATCCCGCTACCCTACCCGTTTCTACGCCACTGACCTACAAAAAAATTGTAAATTTTGCAGTAAATTATAGACATTCGTAAGTATTAACATCATACCAGATTTGAATCAAATTGTTACAACCATACCAGAGATATCATAAATAATATGATGTAAAAAACCGACCAATACGGCCCTGTAGAGCAAAAACGGTGAGACATAGAACCTTGGTTTATAAGGCAATTCTTAATTACTTATCGAGTTCTATCTGTGGTTAAAATTTGATTCACTCGAACTGAAACACCCTGTATTCTTTATTACTAGCTTTTGTAACATTTTTGACTGTATTGGAAAGAATCTCCTACAATTCCTATCAATGAAGTCATATGTATGCACACAATATTATTAATACCTAAAAATATATAAAAACTTTTACATAAAGGGTAAACATTATTTATGTAGGTATTGTCATATTTAATTTAAAATTCATTGACAGGCTAATGCCACTTTAGTCATTGTCGACATTTAATTTCAAATAATTTTAATTTATATAATAATATTTAATATTTGACTCAACTTAAAGGAGAGCACCTGAAGAAGCAATCCTAAAAATGCAGAAATAGGTTAAATCTCATCTATTGTGACTGAATTTTCGTGTTCCCACAGTTTCATAAGTGAACTTAAGTATTTATAGAATGTTTTCATTAAACTAGATTAGTAAATTTAGCTAGATTAATTTTTTATTTTAGATAATTATTAAATACAGCTTTATCTATGAAATTGTGCATTAGCATATCTAGATGTTTGGTATCAGAGAGCATACATATGACTTCATTGATAGGAATTGTAGGAGATTTGATTTATATTAGCTTAAAATACCTTTCCAATATAGTAAAACATACATTTTCATGTTATCCTCATGCAAAAGTACACTTAACATTTGTATCAATAACTATGTCATTTATAAAAATGTTAAAAAGCAATAGTCCAACGATCGAACCCTGTGGTATCCCTTATGGTGGTATACATTGATGGCCAAAAATTCTACATGTTGTTAACGATGCTTCAGATAAGGTTTGTAAAATGTTAATATATTATGAAAAAAACAGTATTGTTGTATTTGGATAGTAATGCAATAATATTTAATCTGTCAAAAGCTTTGCTGAAATCAGTTTAAATGACATCTATAGCGATTTCTGGTCAAATGCATCAGCTATAAACTCCGTTAAGCAGAATAGATTGGTAGATGTGTTGGAAAAATCCGTGTTCATACTCAGTTAATCTGTTCTTTACATATGCAAACGTGGTTTCATGTAACAACTTTTCAAAAACTTTTGAAAAATTGTTTATAATAGCAATGGATCTGTAATTTTCAACAATGCTATTAGAACCCTTTTTATGGACTGGAATAACCTTCAACAGTTTTAATATGTTGGAAAATGTATTAGATGCAATTGATAAATTAAAGAAATAAATAATGGAGGAGCAAAAGCACTAGCACAGTCACGTAGCAAAAAAGAAAAACATTATTGGGAGAATGCTCAATGTTGCATAAAATGTTGTCTGTAAATACGAAACTGAAATTATTTCTGTGTTTTCAGAGAATGATATTAAAAATTGTAGCCTGTACACTTCACATTCGTAGTCACTATTTAGAACACTCAACAGTCTATATTTTTTAAAAGCATTTAGGTATAGAAATCAGATAGTTCCTGAGGAATTTTTTTCAGAATATTTCTTTTATAAATATTGAAACGAATGCAAAAAAAATGAGTGGACTATAATTATTCTTACGGAATTATACACTGAGGGAAATATATAGCCAGTAGTAGATATTGATTATTCCCTGGAAAATATCTAAATTAAATAGGCTCCAGAAAAGTTAGGTTTCTGTCGTTATATAAATGATTTTGCTAAAGAAACGTACTAGCAGTTAAAAAGTTTTTTTTTTACTTTTTGTACGTCGTCACTTCAACAACATAATACGCAATTGCTTCTCTTTTGTCCGCCATCCTCTGAAATAAGGTTTAAGAAGTACCGCAAGTTTACTTCTATAACCAACAGATTCATTAAAAATGTCTCAAATAAATAGGTACCTACTTTTATATTAGTTTAAGCTCGCGATATTCCTCGCCGTAAAATGATCATATTTGTGTTATTTTTACAGAAATTTCGAAAACTAAAACTTGTACAGTACTTGCAATGCTATTATGGACATTACGAATTTTGCTAAAAAGAAATCTCCTGAATGCAATCGTTTTCTAATAGCATTTTTGATTAGGCTGCACTTTTGCATTCAGTGTGAACGGAGAATACACCTTCATCTCTGTTTATTGATATAATAATAGAAGATAAATAGAGGTGAAGCTATTCTCAGTTTACACTAATTGCAAAAGTGCAGCTTAATCGAAAACACTTTAAGGAGGAGGGTGCAAGTCATGTATAAAATGTAATTTGTACTTAAATTTTTCTGCTCTATAATAATATAGAAATGATAAAACAATAGTTTATATTGAATTCACTAACAATGGCATTAATGATTAAAAAATTAATTTACTTGGTGGGAAAGTATAAATCTTTATTTTAAAGAATGGCGAAGTTATGTTGGCTATGTCCGCCCAGAACTGACCGTTACGATGGTCGAGTTGGATGGAGTCGTCCCACTGCAGCAGAAACCAGAACTTGAACACCGCATATCTGCCAGTGACGACTAACCCATATAATCAAGGCACGCATTATTAGCAGTCAAGGTTACATAACCTGTGCCAGAGTGGTTGGTGGCCACATTCGGCTCGATGTAAATAAATGTTTTATACCTGATGTGAGAGAATTCGTAGAATCAATCTTAAATGATACTTTAAAAATCATTTGTTCCGCATGTGTATAATGTGATACTTAGCGTGAAGCTGATGATTTTATAAAAGTTAAAACGAATGCAAAACATTGACTATTAAAAAAATGAGTGGACTATAATTCTTAAGGAATTATACACTGAGGGAAATATCTTTTAGCCATTAGTATATATTCATTATTCCTGAAATATATCTAAATTAAATAGGCTCCAGACTAGTTAGGTTTCTGTCGTTATATAAATGATTTTGCTAAAGAAACGTAGTAGCAGTTAAATAGTTAAAAAGTTTTTTTTTTACTTTTGGTTTATTCCTGCAATCCCATATTTTTATTAAGCTTTTGAAATTCTCCACCCCAGCAAAAATTTATGTTGGGGCTTTCATCCTAGGAAGGGTAGTTCTATGCAATACCAGCAATTTTTTCTTTCTATTTCAAATAAGTGACTTTATAGCTACTATTAAATGATTTCCTTGCCATTACTATGTGCAATTTTAGATTGGTTCAGTTATCAAATTTGCCTTTAAACATTCATTTTACACTAAAAAAGTTACAAGTAAAATTTAAGACGTATCTACAATTTGGACAGAATCGACAAATACTCACTTTTAACTCCTTTAACATAAAACAAAAATTTTAGGTTGACAACTAATGAACACTATAGGTACAATGGTGGTCAGCTTAAAGTCACCACTTGCATGTTTTGTCCCTTTCTAGCACCTCATATTCCGGACACCCTGTATAACAATTTTTTACTTCACTTAATATATACATTTCACAAGATGTTGCTTATTTATTATCTATATTGGGTAGGTACTAATATTTATTCCTTGTGTATAGTATATATCAAAGACGGGCAGTCCGTCCTTCCTGTTGTAATGTTGGGCACAAAATGGCTACGTATGTATGTATTGGTTTGTTTGTGTAGATTAGCAACGATTACTATGCGCTTACAAAATATCTAGCTACTGTTATACAATTTTTATTTGACGCAGTTTCACGGCTTCTAGCCATAGGTAAATTATTTTTAATCGTTAAGAAGTAGGCCTCAACTAAAGCAAGTTATCTTAGTTACTTTTAGTAGAAGAAATGAAAATATGTCTGATGCCACGCCACGCCCAGGAAGATCTGACGCCATATATTCTTATGTATTTTTATATATCGTGTGCACACTGCTCTGACGCTACACCACGCCACGCCACGCCACGCCATGCGTGTCGTAAATCTCCTCTTGTTAGATTTTCATCACGTCGGGTGGTACAACGTGGTGTCGCGTGGTAGCAGTGTGCGCGTGAATATGATGTCACATGCATATACAATAATAGAAAATATTGACAAAATGTTGTTATTTTAAAGATTTGCGAGCATGAATGTCTCTATAGTATAAAACATAAGCTCTATAGAGGAAAAGCTTAGGAACAAATTACACAGGAAATGTTTCTCACAGCACATTGTTAATGAAACAACCGGAAACAACGTACATTTTAACGACTCGACTCAGAATTTGAGTTTGACCTTCTTCTGATATAAAGTATTCCTTAAATTGATGGAATGTAACTTAACGTTGCATGGCATGGCGTGGTAATAATGTGCACACAGAGAACATACCACACCACGTCACGTGGCATGGCGTGGCGTGGCATCAGAGCAATGTGTCCACGGCTTTGTGATAATAAAATCATGTTAATAAAATAATATTGGACTATGTTTAGTGGATGATACTGCAATACTAACAAGAAATATTCCACTGATAATGCAGAATATCTTAGCAAAACTATTTTATTGTCCGATTTTCTTCATTGTACCTAAGTATTATTATTAAAAAAATATTTATCATAATAATTGGCAGTTTGGATCAAACAAGAATTTTATTAACCATGACTTAAGCAATCTTTTAAATTTTACGGAAATGCAAACAAAATGAATTTATTTACCTCATCATTAGTCTTAAAAGTGGCCTTCTTTGGCGCTAATAAAATACACACAGAATTGAACCTGCCAAAGGCTTAAAAAAGTTCGAGTTTACGAGTGACCTTTTTCGGTTAATAAGCACTTCAGCAACGGTTTGCGAAACTTAAATTAATCATGCCTTGACAGGTCTTTGAGCCGAGGGCATTTTTAATGCACTACACAAAAAGTACGCTTGTGTAAATAATGTTAATACTAAAGCATTGTTCCAGGCAGAATTTAATGTATACAATACCCATTATAGTTTAAGTATTTAATAACCTGAGGAGTTAGTAAATAGTATTGATCACTTCCTGTGTGTGTATTTAAAAAAGCATGTTCAGCCTGCGGGTCAATTGTAAAAGTTTCCTTTTGGTCTTCTTCAGTGTCAGCATATGTGCTGATTGATATGGGTAGTTATAGGCAGCAGTTATTTTTAGAAACTGGTCGTTTGTCATTTTTAAATTTTTATATAACACAAATCGCCTTGTGATTTTTACTCAGCATTATTTATTTAAGCAGTACTCTGACAAAATTAAAATCAACATTCTACAACATACACATTACAAGTACAAAATATAAAGTACTAACTAGAAATATCTACTAGTGTGTATACATCTAATTTACAGTTAAAAATGTCAAACTTATTATGAAAGGACTTATAACTATTACAAATTCTAAAAAGAGGGGAGATTTTTAGTGACATGTTAACACGAAATGAAAATATACGTAAACGCAAAAACAATTTACTGCAATAGTTCTGTGATTGACTGTGAAGGAAAACCTAGTTAAAAGTTCATTATGTGGACACCAATTTCTGGAGAAATACCATTCTCTTTGTAAGCCGCAGCTTTTAAGAAACGTTTCTGAATTCTTCTATAACTTGTTATGGATAGATGTTACGGTTATGTTCAAAGTGAGTGGGACAAGAACTAGCCCTCCACTCCGATATTACGTTTTATTGACCCTAAATGAATTCTTTTTAAATAACTAGCTAATAAACTCCACTTTTTTTCTTAACCTGTTTTAAAATTATTGTTGCTTCTTTATAATACCTAATTTAACTACAATTTTAACATGCACTATGTGAGGTCTTATTTGTTTCACATTTTAAGTCATATTTTAAATTTTAATTACTTATATATATTAAGTACTAGTATTAGTAACTCGTATGTACACACATGTTCGTTTGACGCTTCAGATCCTTTGTAGGCCCACGTGAATAAAAATTTATTATTATTATTGTAACTCACACTCATATTGTATTTCACCCAACAGGTCTAGCCTCATTATGAAGCTAATAACCTCATTCTGCCGATTATTCACTCTCCAATCACAATCGACTCTCGGTCTCTTCAGCCAAGTCCAACTTGTGCATGTGATTCCTTAACAGGCAGCACCCAGTATATAGGCCAACTAGAGTCATTAGGTCTAGCCTATTTAACTTTATCAAGTTTTTACTCTATTTGTCGGTGGATTCTTTATGAATGGATACTCCACCCAGGTCGAAATGGCTGCATTGGCAGTAGCCGAAGCTATATCAAGAGTTGCTTCTGGACCAATATAGCTGAAGGAGATACCTTGCCTTGCTAAAGAGTCTGCCATCTCGTTTATCTGGGTACCTGCATGACCAGATATCCAAACC
Organism: Monochamus saltuarius; assembly: GCA_025584915.1. Classification (NCBI taxonomy): domain Eukaryota; kingdom Metazoa; phylum Arthropoda; class Insecta; order Coleoptera; family Cerambycidae; genus Monochamus; species Monochamus saltuarius. Next base: position 8,287,291 of record CM046723.1, on the reverse strand, counting down.
AGAGTTACTATATTGCTTGTTTCTAACCGCTCGAGAGCGGTCTGACAATTCCATACCGTTTTTGAATTGCACCGGTAGGATCTAAGTGCTTTTGAAGTCGCTTGACTATAGGAAAATTTTTGAATGGACTTGTTCATTTCAGCTTTTCCAGCTTCCATACATATGAATTTCTGCCTGAAATATAGTTGTACACTTACCCAGAGTTATGGCAGTTATGGTATTTGGGTTGGAACTGTACACTCCAGCTCCAATACCTTCAGGAGTCTTGGTGCCATCAGTGATCTAGCAACCATCTGCCTTCAAAATGTCGGTTCATCCTGCTTCCTCCGGAAGGAAGATTTCAAAAAGCAGTCTGTAATTGATTCTTGTAGGCATAACATGCGAGACCCTTAACAGAGTATTGTGACTTCTATACCCTCCAGCAGGCCATTGTGCCCCATTATGTTAGCTTTTGGCATACTAATAACCCCTTGTTCAATCTGTATGCCATCCACCTGACTTCTCTCTTCAAGTGTTGTGTTGTGACTTCTATACCCTCCAGCAGGCCATTGTGCCCCATTATGTTAGCTTTTGGCATACTAATAACCCCTTGTTCAATCTGTATGCCATCCACCTGACTTCTCTCTTCAAAAATATGTGGAGAGGTGATAGATCTAGAAAGACTTCCAGAGCAGCTGACGGTGTGGAGTTGATTACCTCAATTATCGCCAGACAAGCTGGTCTCTTTAATCTAGAGAGTTTTACTTTGGCTGTCCTTTGAAAACCTTTTGTCCACCAAAATATCGAGCCGTATGTGATACCTTCACATCACAGGATTTTCCACAACTGCGTTGATACGTACATAAGGACATTCTGGCCTTGTGGATGACTTTTTCCATATTATGGCAGTTCTAATTAAGTGTCTTCTCAAGAACAATTCTCATATTCATTAAACTGACCATTCCATTCCTTGTATATAACTGTTATACTGACGACTGAGGAGACGATATGCCAGACAAATATTCTAATTTAGATCTAACAAAAGTCTCGTTAATAATTTCAATGTATCAAAATTACCAAAATCACGAGAGCAACGTAGAACAAAATCAAGACATTGGAAGCTTTCATTTGCAATAGCATTTATGTGATGTGCGAATAACACTATCAAAAATTATATCCAAATTGCGGAAACTCTCAGATCTGTTTAAAATAGCACTATTTCAATCATTAGTATGTTCAAATTCAGAAATTGTTGTTTAATGGTTTCCAAATATACACTACCAAATTATGTCTCAAAGTTATTTACATTGTTTTTTCTTTTCTAGGTGAGTGGAACTGTGTCAGTATGCGTTCTCCGCAAAATGGTAAGTGCAATTGCGAAAAAATCGAGTAAATACCGTTTTATGGGTGACGTAAATTTCTCCTTCTGGTACCAGCTGTTATTTTTTATGACAATAAAAAAGATTGCTTGCACATCCAAACACGTCGCCATAAATTGCTGCCTAGTCCAATATCCTTTGCGTTGCACGTATGTGGTTACCGTTATAAAATACATAGTATGATGACAGCACAGACATGCGTTTTCTTTCATATGACCATATGTTTTTATAAAGAGAATATTTGTTATGCCGTAGAAAATAAATATATTCATGTAAATGTCACAGAAAGATAGGTACGAATGTTAATCATATATATAACATCGTTTTTACCTGCCATTAATAATTAAATGTTCAGCATAGCATTTCATTGTATCTGTCTGCCTCTTGGGAAAGTTCAGTCTGAAATGATTTAATCAATGGACTTTTCATCTAATTTCAGTAATCTTTATTAACTGAATGTTGTTTTATTGTGTGGCACAGATCAAAGTGTATGTTACGTTATAATACAGAGTGTTTCAGTATTCTGTGAACATAGAAGTATGTACCAAGGATTTTTGAGATTAAAATAAAACACTATCTCAATTTGCGTCTATTCAAAGTGCTCGAGTTAATATTGTAACACCCCTGGACCCGTGTCCCGTGTGTTATTCTTCGTCTTTCCAGTTTGTTGTTTAAATAATATGGCGACCCGAGCACAAGCATATCATTTTTTAGTTTCCGTTTCCCTCAGACGTGTATGAACATTCGAAAAAGTGTTTGCACAATGCAATTTGCGGTCAGGGAATGCATCTTCATAGAGACGCCTTGCTTCATTCGAATTTTCGTTTGCTTTTCCATACATAAAATGTACGTCGGCCAATTCTTCAAACAAATAATTCAACATATTTACTTATTTTGTAAAAAAATGTATATAAGTGAAATATTTTAATAGAATCATTTGGTCAAACCTCAAATTATACTGTTCGCCTAATTTTTATGAAGCATTTATGATATATGGTCAACCCAGACAACTTGAAGTCGATCTGATCGGTCAAATGTCTTCCTGTGTTAAATTAAATCAGATTTGCTAATCTGCATTGCTACACGAACTACTTTTAAAATTCATAACATGCTATTTAAAAGTCTAATCTACCGATGGTACATTTGATTGTTATTTGCTATAATATCCCAAGTTTATAGATATATAAGGTCGCCCTAAAATGATCAAATTTGTGGTGTTTTTTAGGTACTGAAATTTCGAAAAATAAAACACGTAGAGCAAAAGTAATATCAAAAATAAAATTACTGATGTTTTGTTTATCCACTTTTACTATTTAAACTCTCCTCAAATAATATAATAACTTATAAAATGCATTTGTATGACACACATTATTTCGCTATTCTAACCCTACATTTTAACAATTATTTTCACATACTTATTAAACAAAAGTGAACAAGTATGATATAAGTGGTCTGCTTACTTCCTGCTCGGCCTAAGCGGCTCGACTTACAGGAAGCGACCTACACTGCAGCAGGTACTTGACGCAGACCCCTGGGCGACGAGCCATTAATATAATAACTTTTAAAATGCATTTGTATTACACATTATTTCGCTATTCTAACCCCACATTTTAACAATTATTTTCACATACTTTATATCTATAGTTGAATTTAAAAAAATACGTATTTTGAAAGTTTTCAGTACCTAACTATTTGCTGGATAGATTGCTTTCTGACGTTATATATTGATTTTACTTCGGGACTTGAATATTTGCAGGTGGGATGAGATAACATTCTTGTTATTTGCTAAACTCTATTTTATTCAGTTCTTAAATCTCTAAAATTACTTGTATTTGTAGAAAACACTGTTTCAAGAATACGGCTCCCTTAAGAATCAGCCTGTATAGTTAACGCTGCAGTGCAGTAACTTATACATATTCTGTAAATTTTGCCGTCTCTTATCTTAAGTTATCATCAAGAAATAAGAGATTTAAGTAACTAAAAATCTTAGTTCATGTCACTAATTTACATTTCGACCGAAAAAAAAATCAGACAGTTCCAGGCGAGATATTTTATACTCAGAATCGAGCGTGTTATCATATCAAACAATGCTGTTGTGCGAGCTTGACAAAAAAGGTTTGTTGACATGTGTTTCGCAGATTTTTAAGAGGAAACTTACTTCCGTCGTGCTAACATGTAACGATTTTTTTTTTCAAGAACAGCTTGTTTATGGTCCGTCGTTATCTCATAATTATTATGATATAGGCGGGGCTTTTTCGCTGAAATTTGCATGCATGCATGTAGCTGCATAATGTTTACTTGCTTATTAATCAAAATAAACTGAACGTTCGTTAACTTTCAAACAATATAGTGCAGCCCCGGGAAGTCTCCACCACAAAACGTTTATTTACATAAAATGCATTTCATGTTATGGCTAGATGATGTAACATTTAATTTTAATTTGTCTGTGAAATTTTGAAAGATGAATAATATAAAATAGAAAAAAATCGCATACTACTATTAACCTTGTGTTCAGTCTAACGCTAAATCGGATTTTTATGTATAAAATTATAAAGAGTAGTATGAGAGTGTAAATTCAATAACGGGAAAGTAAAAGAGAAAATTTGGTTGCAGAAATATACAGGGATATTTAAAAAGGTTAACATTAAATTATATCAAATCATAGCTTGAATATCGTTGGTTGGAATCTAAATTGTATGTATTAATTGTAAATAATTAGATTTAAGAGTGCAGTGCAAAATTGTGGTATCTTAGCGATGAAACAAGAAACGAGGTTGGTGGTAGTTGGTGAACAAGGGGAAACCACGTTAGTACTTTGCTCCCACATGAATAATTAAGTAAAATAGAATATAAACCAGTTAAAAATTAGTGAAGTTATCTAAAAGTTAAATAGTATCAATATCAAGAAGGTAGTTGAGTCTGGTATTGAATGAGTACATTATACAAAAATTAAAAATAAAGGAAATTTTTACTATAACCAAGATTTAAAAAAGGAAATTAAAAAAACTACGGAATAGGCTTCCCTCCAAGAGTCAAGCAACAAACAAACAAAGGTACGAGATAAGCAACAGACAAAACAGGTTTGAAGAAGATAGAAATACATAGTAAGAGAAGAAAAAAGCGGAACAAGGAACAGTATAACGGCAGGCAGGAAAAAGCGGGAAAATCATATAGAGAGCAAGGATTAAGAAAGGACTGATTGGACTTAAAAACGAAATTTTTATACCAAGGTAAAGGAAACTATTGTATTAATGCAAAATTAATAATAATAAAGCATAATTTTTAAAATAATAAAACAAAATTAAGACCTTGTTTAGTATCTACACTAGGAATAAGTGTCTCATGCCAACAGTAAAAAAAAAAAATTAAATTTCAATAAAAAATACAAAAAGTGAACATATAGGCATCCAGAACAGATCTTCCTGGTAAGTAAATGACATTTAAAAATACTTACCACTCAACATGAGGAGCTGCAAAGGGAAGAGATGAGGACTACCATGGACCAGGATCATGGCGTTCATTAGGGCGTCGGGTAGGTTCGAGGAAGGCCGAGGGCGAATAGTGGAGGGGTGATGGGATGCCAGGGTAGGCAAAAGGCCCACGTGTGGCCTACTTGCCAGGCTAAGGCCGCCCGCACTTTTACTACTTACCACTCAACATAATAATTAACAAACAATAAAATAACAAAAACACAAAAATAAAACGTACCAATAAAGACTGCTAAAAATATGTCTTCTTTAAATATCAGTAAAAGTATAATTTTTAATACATGTTTAGCATTGTCTAAAATCTAATTCTAAAGCACTGGTGTTATAAGTAATTTATTTTTAGCACTGGTGCTAAAAGTAACTGACGTGATTTGCTTTTAACATTGGTGTGAAAATAGGAAACAATTAAGAAATTTTAAATTAAAGAAATATGTATTTACTTAAATGTACAGTTAGAGAAACTACAATTAGAATAAGTGATTCCATGGTCAATCCCATTAGTAGCTATAGTAGTGGTAACTATTTCTGTGAAACTTGTACCAGAGTAGTTAACAATGTTATCCGGCGAAGTTCTGGAACAAAATTTAGTCCGCGACTCCGCGATGCTCTTCTTGTTTTGTAACGAGTATTATATATAACCCTCCGCTGCTGTACCTACCGGAAAAAAGAAATTCAGCAATATTTGCAGGCATCTTACCAAATGTGTTGATTCTAACTGCAGTCGTGGTACATTTATTGTTAATGTATTTTATGATGAAATGAATGACTGGTGTTCGCTGGACGAAGGGCTATGTACTATTTGTAATAGTTCAAATATAATGTACTTGTAATAACGAAAGTTTGTTGCAAATTAGTTTGCGTGTCTAGTATATGTACAACTAGTGGAGTTCCCAAATCTTCAATATTAATTAATGTCAAGTTGCACAGTTTTTCGCGACGGCAGGGTCCAAATGTACCGAAAATTGCAGCAACCTTCTGACGGCATGACATATCCGCGAGTTTGTCGATTTGTTCCCTGGTCAATACTTCTCGGTCGATATATTTCGACCTTTTGCTTCAAAAAAGCAACAAGCTTGTAATATTTGCATATGTACTGATTCTTTTTATTCATCATCGCCTTCAACATAGTTGAAGATAGAATATGACCAAAGCGTTGACGATTCCCATATTTTGGACTTTCCTTCAAAGTATGCCAAAAACACTTTCACTGAACTAAAATTTTTCAGAACACACCATCTCAAGAAATGACTAGATGAAAACTTGTATTGTTACTTTGACTTACTAGACAATAACTTGAAAGTGGCTTTATTAGCAGCTTCGATTTCCTCTGGGAGGAACTTCATGGACAATTGGATTTCAAAATCATATGTATATATTTAATTACGTAAGAAAGGTTTTGATTTCTACTTTTAATGGTTTTTGTAGAAAAATTGAGTCTGAAATATGCGCTATGTGCTAAAAGTGATTTTATTTTATTCGAAGGGATGGAACACGACGCTGAAGTCCAGGCAAACTTTCTTTCTCACAAAATAAAATCATTCATCATCATTTTTAGCACTTATATCTTAAATAACTACTAATTCATAAAAAAAATAGTTATTTATGCAACAAGTGCAAAAAGTAAGCGTTTATTGCACGCGACGTGTTGTCCTACGAGGCCGTCAGGTCGAGTAGGACAACACGTCGAGATCTGTCTGAATATATACAACAAAAAGCTTACTCCCTAAAAGAACTTTTTAAGACACATTTACGTCGAAGTATTATTAACAAGTAAATTTGTACCATAATATAGGATATTATTTCTATTAGGTTAATTGAAATGGTCAAATATTCCTTAGAAGTTATCAACAAAGTTGAAAATAGGTTTATATTGTAATAAATAAAAGAAACCAATTGAAGGGCAAATAATATATAATATATATATAATAATAGGGCAAAATAACTAGTTATTACCTTATTTTTAACTACTAGTTGAAGACTAAAATAAGTATTTCGATATCGTAATAAATATGTAAATATTTGCCTATTGTAATAATTTAAAAAATTCTTGGATATTGAAGACAGATTTCTAGGCGAAATTAAGTAAATTATAACTTCGTCTTACACGTTATTGGAATGTTAGCATTTGAAAACATAGAATAGGTAAACCATATGTAATTTTGAACTGTATAAATTGACATATATTTCATTTTACTTGGAAGGCATTATATTACTCTTAGTTAACAAATTTTTGACTAAAATTTTGGTATTATAAGATTTTGTAACATTGAAGACTATTTTTATGGAAGAAAGTAGTAAATCTTGATCAATTTAGGATTATTTTTCTTGTGTAGTAGTCTATTAGGCTTAAATGTTAGTTGGGTATATACTCGTATATACTTTTTCCACTAAATATAGTTCAATAAAGTATTGTTTTTTGCATGAACGTAGAAAAAAATATTTTATTAGCAAATGTAGTGTATTCAAATTTTGTTCGTTTTAAATTATCATTTTTTCAAGTTTTTCTGAAGTTAGACAGAATTACATACTCGTATATATTTTTTAATCGTATGGAAAAGAGCAAAATGTAATTTTTGGCGGTGTAGGTATGCTTTTACGCTTAAATTGGTATTTTGGGTATACAACGAAGTTAAGAGGTTTTAATTTCGCTACATTTATTTTTTAACTAATGGTTAAGGACAATTTTATAATAATGAACGGATAAAAGAATATAATAAATGAGTATAATTCGGAGATTTGCAGCTCTGAACAGAACCGGACTAAGTGAATTTTTCAGGTAGACACTCTTTGTCGCTTTGTCGAATGGGGTAGATACATTAATTAATGACAATTTTTTCTCATTTTATTTGAAAGCATTTTGTTTAACATGTTTTCTCACTCTGTGTTCTAATTAAATTTTAATATTAACAATTTCCACCGGGTAAGTTCATTTCTAGTAAAAGTACACAGACGCCCTTCCGAAATACACAGGATGTCACCTAACGCATGTTACATATTTCAAGGGTATAATCTAGAATCCAAATGGTGTCGTTTTAACCAAACTAACTAAAAAAGAGTTACAGGACGTTAAAGTATCTCTTTTATTTCTTTTTTCTCCTTAACTCAGAACCCAGTTAACCGATTTGAGCAAAATTTGCTGTTGCTTAGTTTTTCTTCATGAAATATGCAGTGATTATGTGCCTATTAGATTAAATCATATAGGGCGTTTATTTAACTTTTACACGCAACTATCAGAAATAAGTAGAATTTTATGCTACATAAAAAGTGTCGACACCATTTAGGTTCTAGATTATACCCTTGAAGTATATAACATTCATTAGGTGACGCCCTTATTTGAATCTAGGAATGTTCTGTGTTGCAAAAGCGATATCCATTTATTGTGCTTGTGCTTGGATTACATTTCAAGCAGATTGTGATTGTGCGACTGTGCATATGTTCTTGCTCGTCCCCTGAGTGTATTAATTAATATATGTTTGAGAACGACCATAATTCCTGGAATATGGAAATTATCCAAAGTCTGTCCTATCTACAAAAAGGGTGATAAATCTAATATCACGAATATCAGGCCTATATCTCCATTATTTCTAATTTTTGCAAGGTCTTTAAAATTCTTTTACATTATCGGCTATACCGTCATGTCAGCAGAATGTTAGCTATTGCTACATCAACATGGATTTATTAAGGAACCACCACTAATTTAGTAAATGCCACACAATTTATTTCTGAGACTCTGGACAAGCAGTTCCAGGTTGATGTTGTATACACTGACATGTCGAAGGTATTAGACAGACTTGATCATGGCATATTGTTACGGAAATTATTATCTTGTGGTTTTTCATTAAATTTAATTAATCTGTTAATTTCTTACCTGAAGGACAGAAAACAGTATGTCATGTTCAATGGATTTAAATCTATGGAATACGTAGCTACATCTGGAGTGCCTCAGGGAAGCAACCTGGGACCTCTATTGTTTAATATTTTTATAAATGACATAGTTAATGTAATAGATGTTCAATGCCTTCTTTATGCAGATAATTTAAAAATTTACTATGAGATTCATTCTGAGGCCGATTGTGTCCAGTTATATAATAATTTGAAACGAGTCGAAAGTTGGTGCATTTTAAATCATCTCAAACTTGATGTGGCATAGTGTAATATAATGTCGTATTCCCTCAAAAAAAGATCGGATTTATTATGATTACAAGTTAAATAATATTATTATTGAAAGACCAGAAACCATATCTGATTTAGGGGTGTCTGTCAATGCTCATATTGATAAGATCGTTTCCAAATCCAACCGTATGCATGGATTTATAGCGTTACAGTAAGCATTTTTGTAATACTGAAACTTTAAAAATATTACATTACGCTTATGTGAGGTCAAAGCTAGAGTATGCCTCAGTAGTTTGGAATCCTCACTATCAGACCCAGTCTATTAAATTGGAAACTGTTCAAAGGCGTTTCCTTAAACTGTTGTCTTTTAAAATAGATGGCATTTACCCTGATATTGGTATACCTCATGATTCTTTATTTCAGAGACATGGTTTTTAAAGCTTAAGTGTTCGTAGACAGTGTCATTCAACAATATTTTTGTTTAAATTAATGAATAATGTTGCCGATGATCCTGGCATTTTGCAAGATATGGTTAAACATTCCCAGGTTATTATCGCGCTCTGTTGTTTTACCTTCCATCTTCCTGTTCCTCAAACTAATATGTTAATCAAATCTCCTTTATTTCAGTGTTGCACTAACTATAATTTAATAAGTGGCCAGCTTGATATATTTAACACAACCATTGCGTGTATTAAAAAACGTTAGATTATTCTTGTCATTATTGTTAATTGCAGTAATTTAGTACATTTTCATCGTTCACCTGTAATTATTGTAAACTGTTGGATGTTGTAATTTTAAAAATAAAATAAAATAAGATTGTGATTTTTCTGCATTTTTTGATTTTAAGACTCAACAATTTCATAAACCAATACTGCGTGTCACCTTCCCCAAGCGTGGGTAGTCAATAAATAAGTTTATGTTTAGAGCAGCGATTTAAAAAAAAATGTTACCTGCTCCTCTCACACCGCCTCTGACTTATTGCCAATATCGGGCTCGGCTGTGTAATTTATGATTTTCTCCTGCCGCAAATTGGATTTTTTCCAAGAGGCTGAATCCCCCAAAATATGATTTCCACAGGTGAGGCCCGACCTTCGTCGTTCAACGAACTTTCGGATGCGTTAAAAGTATTCCCAATCGCGATGTCATTAGTCGGCGTTACTTAATGCACACAGTTCCTGTTATTACTGAAAATTATTTTTGAAAAGCGTCGGAGGTGTCGAAATAACAGGCCAGATCAGCCTATGCTCAGAGGGAGTCATTGAGTGATGTAGGGTACAAGTAAAAGCAAAAATGAAGGGGTGAATTGCAATAGTACACACTGTCGCAGAATTTATTACTATTTTTATAATATTTATTTTCTTTCGACTATGTACATTGGACAGAAGTGCCAAAAAATGTCTTCTTTGTCATGCCCTTAGGTACATATCGCGACTTTCTGGCAATATTAGAAATATCTACACAGTTTTTTAAACCACTAGTGAAAAACTAAAAGAATCATAAAATTTATATATTTAAATTTGTAGAATACTTTTGACTTATACAGAATCAATTGGATCGGTCAGTGGTCGCGCGATTTAAGGCATCAGTACTACTAATCGAGGTGCCTAGATCGTTGTGGATTCGATCCCCGCAGCCGGTAGACCGTATTTAAGCTGTATTCGTGGAGAGATTGGCACCCTCTCTGCGGGTATGGTAGGGTGGAAGAATGTTGGCTTGGGTCAATGTGAGAGATTGATACCGGTTGACATTTGACTACCTCCCTAATTAATGAGGTTTTCCAGGTTTCCCTCATTCCTGCACTGAATGGTGGTTAGGGCCTACCAACGTAAGTCGTTCCTCGGCGCAAATGCGGCCTGCTTAATAATATGCCGCCCCCTCTCCCGCACAAGTCTTCGACTTCTGGGCGAATCCTCATGATTAGAATGAGGGGTAGAAATATTACTATTATTATTAATAAAATAAAATAGCATTTAGTGCTACCAACCATGCGCATTGAAGATAATTTCATGTAAGGGAAGTAGCCTCACAACAGGATAACATAAAAGGAAAGTTTGGTTATTATATGTCAACTTTGTAATCTCTTTGTTTACCGATGTTTGCTTTATGTCACTTAAGTTTTGCAATAATTTTTTATACAGGGTGTTAAATATATGTTTTACTCAATTTTAATGGCGTATTCTACCCATGAAAGTAATCAAGTTTCAAATATTAAAAGTGTTAAAAGTTTCAAATATTTCTATTATTTTTCCTGTAAATTCACTGTCAGAAAAAAATTTGTGATTTGTGGGATGACATTTTTTAGTAGGGACTATTTTTTCATGGATAACGTATTCCAAAATATGCTCCAGTGGCGCTGGCAAAACATACATCCTGTATAAAAATTGTTACAATACTTAAGTGAAAGAAAGCAAACATTGGTATACAGAAATTACAAAGTTGACATATAACTAAACTTTTCACATGGTTTTAACAGAACTATGCCTTTTTAAATAAATCTAAGAATTTTTTTTCGGAGAACCCAAATACTGGTTTCAAGTCACTGAAATTGTCACTGAATTATATTGAATTAAAATTTTGTGTGTTAGATTTGAAATCAATTAATTTCTTCATTTCAGAAATATGCCAATGAATTCTAACCCGTAGAAGAAGACTTTTCAAGTTTTGTTTGCGAGTTCACATAAATAAAGCTAAGGGCACAAGTTTTCCGTGAATTTACATAAATATTGAAAATGGTCAAGTTTTCAACATTAAATACTTCAGTAGATAAGGTATCACTTTTAATGTATGAAGTAAAGTATGTCTCATTTTTATACATTTTATAGATATAAGTAATATATTGCACTCACAAAGCTCTTTCTAGAGGTTATAATTTGTTGTTTGACCAAGTGGTAGCATTTATGCTCCATCAAATTAAAAACACCCTGTATTATGAATTGCGTTGGCATTGCAAATATTATTCTGATAAATTACCTAAAGAAAAGTGTTCACTTTTTGTTTAAATTAACTAATCAGAGCAATATTATGATTTTTCTTACATATACAATATTTTAGTTGTTATTTTTTTATTATTTTATTTTGACTTTTGTTTTATCTTAAAGATATTAAACTGATACAAATTAATTTTTCTAAATACTTACTGATCAAATGAAGTTCCTGGTATGGTAATAAAGAAACAGCTCTATAGACAGGTGTATTACTAAATAATAGTAATTAATTTTGGAATAAATTGTTTTCTAATTATTGAAATTGGATGTCATGCTCGTTGATTCTGTAAATAACTAAAATTCATTATATCCGTGATAGACTTGAAAATAATAACGAACACAACAGCACACGGCTTTGCACAAGGTCGCTCAGTATTAACGAACTTGCTGTCCTATGTTAATGACTTCACTTAACCCTTTATCGGACTTTTTTGAGAATATTTTTATATTGTTTTTTGGACTATGTAACCATATGGTTACATTGATTTCAAAAGTCTGTTACACTCGGTTGTCACTACTTAGAGCATCCCGGATAATGTTACCGTATGACAACAACGTTACAAAAGTGGGGGATAACATTTAAACTTCAACTACGCCATCTGGTGATTGTATTTTGTATGCCTCATTTGCCTCCAACAGTTACGCTTTGAGGTTATGTGGACACCTGTTTGCTTCTGCCTGATTTCGCTAAGTAAACGATATTTCTAATAGCTATACACATAGTATAGTATTCTATAGATACTAATTATTGCACTATGATATCTGTTTTCATGTATATGCTGAAAATAAGCAAATAAGAATTAAAGTAAAATATTTGTAACCATTCGGTCACACTGCCCGATATGGAGGTCAATTTTTACAGGCCATATATAATGAACCATTTAAAAAAAATCGTAATCATGGATGATTATACAACAATAAATGCTTCTTTATTTTATGGCATACATAAATGCAGATTACCGCCCCCTCCTCAAGTATCTGATACTTCTGATTCATCAGATGACGAAGATGAAATGACTGTGGAACAACTTCGAGAGAAAATTTATCAAAGTAGGTATTTCGTTACAGGTAAAATAAATAGACATATGTTATAACTTTTTGATTGTACTTAAGTATATTACTAAATAATTTTTACAAATAACGAAAAAACAATCTAGCGAGTCTGAGAATACTAATTCAATGAATTAAATGAACTTCCTCCTAAGGAAAACTGAAACTATTTTTAGTTGGACCAAAGAAGATTTACTCGAAAAGAAAAGAAATACGGATTCACCCCAGATATAATACAAAACTGTTTGCTATTACTGCTATTACCAAAGTAATATTCCCTTTTCTAAAAAAAATCTAGGTACTAGGTAGCCAGTGTGACCATATGGATACATTTGTTGTTTTTTAACAGACTGAAGTTATGAAGAAAAGAAGACTGTTGCAGAGTTATAAGAGACTTTTAAATATTATACCAGAATTATAAGAATTTTGTCTCGTGTCCTAAGTACCTTGCCCGATATGGGTTTCAAAAATTAATGTAGCCATATGGTAACAAAACCGATAAAGGGTTAAACTTATTGCTTCCTGTTTATTTTGTTGGACTAGGCACAAGAGGATATTTTAGTTGCAGATTCTGTAATTCTTCTATGTCAGGATATCTACTTCAGTAGTACGATTTTGACTCCTCGATCATAGTTGGCAAAAATGATGACATTTTTTGGGAATGGTATTAAGGATATCAGTTTCAGTTGAGAAGTTGCATGAATTTTATATTGATTTGAAACAGGGTAACCTTTCAAACATATTGAGCGGTCAGAACATGTTCAGTTTGGCGGCTATTATCACATAATAATTAAAATATTAACATTAATAAATTGCCATTGAATATAAACAAAACCACGTGGTCGAAAACACTATATCATTCGTGTGACGTTATACGAAGTTCAGCACGGATTCATTTAATTTTATGTTTATGAACGTCATTGATGTGAATCCCAACTTCATTAGTGCAGAAATACGGGTGGTTAGATTTATATTTTCCATTTCTAACATTACTACAATTATTAGTGGTGATGTAGTGAACCTACAGTATTGTTAAACATAACTCATTTCTTTGTTTATAATATAGGTCCGCTCTTGAAAATCACGAGACAATGCTGTAGTTACGTCCAGATAGAGCGTTTTGGTTGAGGTATTTATAAAATTATTGCCAACTGAGTCACTTTAAACTACTTATTTTAATTTGAAAAATAATAAATAAAAGTAATGAATATTGATATTTAACATGTATTGTTTATTTGTTTAAATTATTTTTTTATTGCTATTTACTAGTGATTTCATTTTTGCTTAAACATTACAAAAAAAGTCTTATTTATTACTTTTGTTTATATTTTCAGAATAAAACGGGTAATATAATGTAGTGAAGTCACATAGCAAAATTTTACAAATGCCTTAAATAACATAATACATCACATAGGTAAATGGTAGGAGCAAATATAGACCATGTTATTTGGACGTAAAACAAACAAATATATGTTTTTATTATTTTCTGGAATTCTTTCTTTTATCTAATACAATGTACAAGGCATATACAGGGTCTCCGGGATATAAGTGGCGATACTAAAGGGGCTCGTATATCTGACCAAAAGCAACAAAATACAACAAAAACGAATAGTTTTCTACAAATGCCTTTAAAAAATAATAATATAATTGTAATAAAATGCAAAACTGTGTTACGAAATTACAAACTAAGGTTTAACTATGGTTGTTAAGTACATGCTTCTTTGTTTTTTGTATCAGTGTTATAGAAGTAAGCAATTGAAGTTTCCCAATCTATCATCTGCTGCTGATAACCTAAAAGTATTATTTGTCATGGTAGTTTCGTTTTTCTATACATAATGCTTCATATTTGTGAGTGTACATGAATAACAATGGAACTATTTGATTTATGGCGAATCTGGACATAACTTTCAGGCTATGAGACGTTTGTATGATAAACTTCCTATGGTCATTTCGAACACTTGTAAACACTATTTGACGATTTATTCGGTGCTGGGAAACCAAGAAAACCATTCAGAGTAAGTACATTTAGATGTATTTGTAATTATTATGTACAAACAACTGAGAATCATGACATGGTATGTGAACGACACATCCAAGACCTGTTTGTAGTCATAATTGTGTTACCGATGGTCAAGAAAAAAAAACAAGTTAAAATATGTTTTTTTCAGTACAATTCATAACAGCAAAATAAAGGCACTCATATTTCAGGCACCCGGATATTTATTTTCTGCTCGTCGGTTTAGTAAAATTAGGAATTAGTACTTTCTGAAAACATTATCTTATCTGAAGTGTTTCGACTCGACTATTTTTTAGATTTTTTATTTGAAACCTTTGATTTGTTCGATATTGCACTACCTATAAAGAGTGTCCGTTAAGTATATAGCATATTTTCGTGAGTGTGTAGGGGAGGTCAAAATAACACTAGTTTATCATAAAAAAAATTTCCCTAAAGTGCCCCTTAACGAAGATACAGAGCCGAAACGGTAAATCGCTGGGTACCCCTTAGGGGCTCTCTATCTTTATTAAGGAGCACTTTAGAAAAAAAAATATGACAAACTAGTGTTATTTTGACCTCCCCTATAAACTCACGAAAGTATGCCATATACTTACCGGACACCCTGTATATTCATCAAAATCCATCATTAAAATATAATGCAATTATCGGTGTAAAACCTCATGACTTAGTAGCTGAAATAAACCAACAGGAAGTCCGTTGCTTCGAAGACCGTATCGAATCAACGAAACGCGTTCCGTCCGTCACCCTGTACGAAATACACACACACCTGACCCATTTACCCACAACTTATAAATTTACAAGCGTCGTACGCGAGATAACGGTGCATTCTTCACGCAGTATGTTAATAGTTAAATAGCAAATTTGTCCAGTTCTTCGCCGACACGTAATGCCTTAGGTGAGAGACGGAGATGGCCGATAAGTCGGCTTACCATAAGTAACGGGCCCAAGAAGTATTTATGAATTTTGTTAAGGGCGCCGTATTCCTGAAAAAGTGTTTTCTACAAATATAAATAATTTTAGACATTTAAGAACTGAATAATATAGAGTTTAGCAAATAACAAGGATGTTATTTCATGCCACCTGCAAATATTCAAAGGTCCCGAAGTAAAATCAATATTTAACATCAGAAAGCGATCTATCCAATGAATTTTTAGGTACTGAAATCTTTCAAAATACGTATTTTTAAATTCAACCATAGATGTAAACATTGTTATAACATAAACTTACATAGTTCTGCATATAAGATTGTTCACTTTTGTTTATAAGTATGTGAAAATAATTGTTAAAATGTGGGGTTAGAATAGCGAAATTATGTGTGTCATATAAATGCATTTTAAAAGTTATTACATTATTTGAGGAAAGTTTAAATAGTTAAGTGGATAAACAAAACATCAATAATTCTATTTTTGATATTACTTTTGCTCTACGAGTTTTATTTTTCGAGATTTCAGTACCTAAAAAACACCACAAATTTGATCATTTTACGGCGAGAGATACGGGCACCTTAAGAGCTTTTAAACGCTTTAATTGCCATCGAACAATGGCCATAATGCGTTGCAATCGTAATTGATCTTGCCTTGTTTTGTTGGTTTTCGTACCGATTCATTATTGCGAATCAATTCCAAAGGATTAATTGGTTTTGTAAAAAATTATGTTTGGACTGGTTAATTGAAATATCTGATCTAATAGGGTTGTTTTCCTATTTTATATTTACTGAGTGATTCACATAACACTCATCGACCGGATAACCGGAAACACATTTTTTGTTTCTGGCAGAGCCAAGTAGGGTTTAGTTTCGAAAATTGTAAACAAATAATGTATAAATAAATTTTCACACAAATGAATCTTTGCTTGCTTACATCTTGATGACTTTTTGTATAGGTCATATTTTTATATTTACCAGGTGATTCACATAACACTCTCCGACCAGATAACTTAATTGAACTGACTGAAAAATATTTTTATTCTGGAAAAGTTTGTTGATAAAGCTTTTAGGTGACGCTAATTAAGCGCTCAAGTAGAGTTTTGTTTGGAAAAATTGATGTAAATAATGTTGTATAAATAAATATACGCACTAATGAATTTTTGTTTGTTTTACATCTACATTTAAACAACTTGGTTTATTGACTGTTACTTCAGAAAAAGCACCGGCTATGAGCTGTTTTGTAGTGAATAACAAAAGCGCAATTTTATTCTTAGATTGAATTCAATCTTCTAAGTATCCTTCAGCTACAGAGGTAGTATTTCACCTCCAATAACGAAACTGTTGCCTTCTATATCATTGATCTGGTATAATAGTAAGTTCTTCTCTACGGCAAGTTCCGTATATTCCAATGGGGAAATTGAATGATTTTTCCAAATGCATGCAGAAAAAATAATTAATTATTTGAATCGAAATGGCGTTTGTCCTCGACAATTTCATGGAAAAATAAACCTAAAAACTGTATTTAAACGTCTCATCCTACCGTCCTACGCAGCTGCCCAGAGTGCCTACTGGATAAAGTCGGCCCTATATAAATGCAAACTTTGTGCTTCGTATATTCCAGTTATAAATGCAATCTTTCTAATCAGAATCATGGGCCTCCTTTTTAGGGCAGCCATCAGTTACGAGCATTTTAAGCATTAATCCCATTCCTGCAATTTGTTCCTTATCTCTGTTCTGTCCTCTGTTCCAACAGCCGTCGAAAACTGGTTCAGAACTGTCAGAAATGTTTGACCAACTCCATCTTACTTCGCATTGACAACTGAACTGACTGAATAGTTCTGGACAGGTCGGACTCGATTCTTGCTGCCGTTGGAACAAACCCATAAATTTCACTACAGCTTTTTGCTAATTAGCAACTACACTTTCAAAAATGTAAATTTGTAGGTTTGTTTCAATAACCAGTTTATCGTACGGTCGTACTTCTGCGCATTAGATAAAAAGTGCTCTAACTCAGAGACTGTTAATGGGACAATCAGGTTCCTGTACGATCATTTCAATACATGGTCAGCAGTAGAAATCGCAAATCGTTTGGATTGACTTTAGCGGTGCGTATTTAGTTCATTTTACGCGTTCCTGATGCTGGTAAAGTCTAAAGGCTATGGCGGATGTCATACCTATGCAGCTAAATAATCACAAATCAAACGTCATTCCGTTCAAACTATTCAACCAACGAACCAACTGACATTACGATGGTGCAAAGTCCACTTCTGCGCATAAAACCGATCCAAACAGTTACTAAACCGTTTCAGGACGATACTAGAATTAGGTATTAGAACAAACCTTATACATATAAGCGTGCACCAACAAAGTAAAATAGGGTTATGTAGCCGAATAAAGACTTCTCTAGGCGTGGGGCGTAAAATTGTGTCCGCGGGGTAATCTTCCTCTATATCTTTTTTTCCTTCTCTATACCCAAGTTCCAACATAGAAAAGATTGGTTCATTTACAGCATTTAAGTGAGTACGGGATATTATGCTGTTACTCTCCATTCCTTTACTGAAACATGAATAATTTTTATTATCTACTATTATTATGACTTACTGCCACTGTTATTAGAAAGTTCTTGAAAACATTATCGAGCATGTCATGGTGTTTATCTTAGAATGATAAAATTTGAAATGACGTAATGTTGGTCACGTTGTATCATCAGCTATGACTACATAACCTCATTTGACTTCGTATCCGCTGACACGCGATTATTTGAATTTACGATCTGGAAAATATAGTCATGAATTAGCGATAAGGTTTTAAGATACACTTCGGCATTATAAGTTGATTATCGTTATTTATAATAATATCACGTTCGTTTTCGAATTGGACCCGACGTTTTCAAGGCAGCCACCCATTTAGCGGCCATTACGCTCGTTAGTACGCTGACCGTTATCAGACAGTGACAATAATTACTTAAAACTCGTTTTAAGAACGATACAGTTACTTGTTTATCAATCGACACGGGCGAGTACGCAATAAGATGATAAAGTTGAAAAAGCCGTCGACGGAGATGAAATTAAGAATGTGCGACTAGATCGGGCAACTGGTTATTGCGTATTTATTTAGCGGTAACGGGACTTAGTTTTAGTGTTTACCCACGCTCGCCAGTGTTGGCTTAAAAAATTCGCACATTTTTTGTTGCCTTCATTTGACAATGTTTGTCTCGGGATAATATCACCGGAGAAAGTTTAAATAAAATAACGGATTATGTCCTTTCAGTCCGGTTTTATTTGTTGCTTTAATATTTTCATCTGATTTGGAGTTATTATATTAACTTTTTTGCTGTATTGTAAAGGTATTTGAGCTAATATAAATCAATTTTTCTATAATTTATATTAATGAAGTCAGATACATGTTTTTTAATATAAAATATAGCAGATTTTGTGGGTGTAATAGGCTTCTTCCGTCAAATTTCTTTTATATGCCTTTTTGTATGGTACATGATACTCTTGTTACGCCCTTAATATTTCATATAATTTACTTTTTTGCGCCCGCTTGTGACGTCACTACACGCAACACTATATTAGGGGGTTTACCGCTAATACCCGATCAGAGTAAAATGTGCTATGTTGTTTCGTTATTGAGTTGTAAATAGTATAAGTTAAATTTAGTAAACCGATTCGACAATCTACCAGAAGTTGATATGTCCATGATTACGGACTACTTCAATAAAGATAAAGGCTAATTACAGAAATGAAGAAAATAAAGTACAAAGTTATTAACATATTAAATATTTTTTCGTGTATTTCGTATCCTTCCACTCATTCATTTTTCTCGTATCCATCTTTGATAAATGTATATTTAGAGGAGGATAGATCTGGAAAATTTTAAAACAAATTTGAGTTATTTTATTTTTTAACTGGGCTGTTTTCTCTAAAATATTTAATTTATCAAAATACAAAGGCTCCTAAATTACGTCTAGAAAGACCACCGTTCTCGGAGGCGCAGTGACGACTGTAGCAGCCGTAGTACAACAATAAGAATAAAGGAACCGAAATCATTTTGTGAGGGGGCCCGAAAACGGGTCTGCTCACCACAAAACCCAGTCCGAGAACAACAAGGGCAGATCAAAGAATTTCAGCTAAGACTAGAAATGTGCAAGTTTATGATGTTACTGGCAGTGACCAGTTACCTAGGTCACAGCTTAATATGTCAGAAAATCACTATAGATTAAATAACAGTACCGGCCGTAGAACCTTCAAAACCACTATTCCAAATAAACTTGCCAGCATTTCACTTAATAATTCTTCTATAACGACTTTTTTCCGGTGTTAATAATCATGACGTAAAAGTGTGTAATAAAAAACGTTTCTGATTTCGATTATATTCCCCTCATTTCATGGGTTTTAAACAAAAATAATTTTCTATGACTTCTTCAACCTAGAGTTAAAACAAAATCTACTAAACAAAGCGATCCTTATAAGAAAATATCGTTCAATAATTAAATTTATACTGAAGCTAGCACACATTTGTAATCATAAATCTTATTCGAGCTGTGGCTAGGCCACCACTGACCAGTGACCACTGCCTCCCAGAAAAGTTATCTCTGTTTCGGCACGCCGGACTATATCATATTACTCGTAAAGTATACCATCTCAAGGGTACATAAACACTTAGCTGGCGCATTCCGTATTAACAGATGATGTTTAACTCTTAAAAATGACGACCTTATCAGTAAAAAAATATCAATAATAATAAATTAAAGTTGTAAGTATATTTTATTATTATTTCCAAGCTTGCACTTTATGTCTACGTAACAATATTATTCTGTATAAATATATGCTTTTTCTGCAAAAGATAAAAAGTAGTATAAAACGACGTATAATGACTGTAAGTAAGATTCAAAGACAACTTTTAAGTGACCACAGAGTTTTATTATGAATGGTCCCAGGTCACTTGATTTTTCATTTGAAAATTCATTTCACTCATTTTTGTAATTTTATTTATTTATTGTTAAGAGTTCACTTCACTGCTTTATTTGCATCTTATATTTATTTCAAAAATTACATTTTAGTTCTGCCTTTGAAAGATATGGGGGCCATTGGTTATGCTAAAAGAGCAGAAATTAAATGTAGGTACAGTATCTAGCTGGTTTCCACGGTATGTCACAATCCATAATTTCGGTCTAGGTACCGTTTGCTAGCTTCATTAATCTCGTTGTTTTTATTTTTAGTTTAGGAAAAACATTGTTTACGCATTTTAATAGTTGTACGTGTTTATATGCCTTTAGAATTATCATTTTCTTTTAAATAGTGAACAACCGTATGCCTATCAATAAAATGTGTGTGTTCTTTGACATCAATTGTCTAGGTATGCTAAAGGGACAACTCTATAGAGGTTGGATTTCAATAAATATCCAAAGTATACGTTAATTTAGCCAAATTTATTAATGAAAATATAAACATACGATTATAATGAAATGATGATTCATTTTTTAACATAATTAACACTCAATGGGTCACATTTGGACATATTTGACATTTATCTGCATTCAAGGATTGTTCCTTCAAGTGGCATCCTTTTTAAATGGAATCAAAATATCTAAATTAACAAACAGCAAAACTATTACCAGTTTTGAATTCGTCGCCTCAAAAAAACTTCCTATCTCCAAAATATGTGCAAATAATTGGACTGAAAACATTAAATGTTAACATAACACTGACATTCTATATATTTTTACTCATCAACTCCTGAACTAATTTAAAACGTACGGTCGTTAATGGCACTCTTTAAAATGAATTTTGCGATTTCTTTTAAACTGCTGACGTATTTGTAATGAAATATCTTTTTAATACTAGTTCTTAGTAGTTCTACTGACCAATAGAGATTTAATGAAGTTTCTTCCAGAAGTTTAAAAACGGTTTTGAGGGAGTGTTATTATTATTGCAAAAGCATGTACTTATAAATTACCACTGTATAACGTCACATCTTTATCGTTACATTGTATTAAAAATGCGGTTATGGAAATTTCTTAATTGACACATATTGACGATTCGCACTTACATATTAACCAATTAAAGGTCGAATACATTATAGGTAACTGTAAGCAGTGGCTGGCTAGCCGATAGGGTTTCATTTGTGCAACACTGAAGTTACAAAGTTTGAAAATGAGTAAATAATGAATGATAAATAGTGATGGGATAGGCCTGTCAGTAACAAGTATTTATTAGTCATAAACTGTTTGCGGTGAGTTGCTATTTGTTTAAACACACACGGTTTTTATAAGATTGTTTAATTACATTTTACAACATAAGTCTAATTCTATTTGTATCGGCATATCTTCATGATTCGTTATGTTGTAAAGTTATTGTGAAGTCGATAATAGTAAAATTACGATGATATCATTGCTGATCGTTGCTGTAATGTAATAATTTAAATATGATGGGGGTGATTGGGGCAAGCACATCGAATTCATTTGGATTAGTTGAAACAATTTTTTATGTACATATGTACTTACTACAAGTTACTAAGACATTTTACATAAAATAATAAGCCGTACAATAATAACATTTATCCAATTAAAAATGTTTTAAAACAAGTTTAAACAAATGTTCTCTATCATTTACTTATCGATTAAATATTTTAAGTTTTCAACATTTATTCTGAACAGGAGAATTAGCTGGTACTTTTTCCGGGCAAATGGAACATAGAAATTATTTCCTTGTCGTGTTATGTTTATGGCAGGAACTACATACTTGCAATAAATTCTTTTATTTTGAAAGATATACGAGTTCATTTCAAATATAAATACACATGAAAGGATTTTTAGATTTTTAAAAATGAGTACATGAGTGAGTACTAGAAACACCTACAATGCACCTCAAGACTCTTCTGAGCAACAAAAATTTGTGATGGCAACGTAGAATTACCCCAGAAACAGATACCACACCTAAGCCTAGAATGAACCTGAGCATAGTACAAATAAAAGAGCTGTTGCCACTCTCAAATTGTGAAATAAATAGGTGACAGAGGAAAGTTTACTTACTAATGTTTCACAATGAATTCTTCTAAGCTTGTATCACTAATATTGGACATTGTTATGGAGGTGTTATCAGCATATACTGTAAAATTTTCCTTATAAAGTTGCGAATCCAGATCCTTTACATATAACAACAAAAATATAAGGCCCAAAACTGAACTCTGTCGAGCACCAGCGATACTTGAAGCTGATCTGAAGACCGATGTCCCAGTGAAACATATTGTGTTTTTGCCCAAGAAACGTTAATATCCATTTAAGTGCCAGACCCCTAATTCAATAAGTTCTCAACTTGGATATCAAAATATCATAAGTAACAACAATCGAATGCCCTGCTCAGATCACAAAATATTCCGACAGGGCACTCGTCAGCCTCAAGAAAACGGTAAACTTTATTTAAAAATGCATGCATAGGAGTGCCCGTAGCGGAAGCCAAGTTGATTAGTTGTTAAGATACGAAATTTATCCAAGAAATGTAGCAATCGATTCAAAAAACAGTATTCAAATATCTTTGAAAAAACAACTGGGATCTCCCAAAATTTCTGGCAATGTACCACACTCGAAAGAAATTAATTAGGTAAGCAATTGGTTCTATTACACTGTCAACATGTTTCACCACCATCGTGTTTCGTTCAGAATATAGTTTTTCTTAAAAAAAGAAATAACTGGGTCAAAACCACTAATTCAGTAAGTAGAAGTGCAAATTACAGTCATCTGTATCAGAATATCTAGAAAAAAAATTGGGTAATATGTGCGATAAAGTCGTAACAGGAAATTCTTCGTCTGACGACATCGTTGTTTGTGGTTGAGTAACTGTGATTAATTTCGCTAGTAATTCCTATACTTTTGACAGGTAGATTTTTATATTATGTTAGAAGAATTTATGTAGTTTTGTATATACAACCCATTAAGTATCATCTCAAGGTTCCAATTTAATCACCGTTATTAATTAATAATAATCATGGATGAGAAACAGCAAATGAATTTAAAATTAAGCGTCCTAAAAAAGTAAGTGATACCATCAGAAACATATGGTGTACTCGGAACTACTAAGTGTCTTGTAAAAAATGTATGTGTGAATAGAATGTGTGACATTTGATATTATTTAGAGTAAACAGAAGTACCTTACATATTTCCATGTGTGTCATGTTCAAAAACGGACGGAAACAATTTTTATCCATTACATGTGAAGAGACTATGGCGTATTTTATCTCCGTTATATAGAGTGTTTTACAAGCTCTATGACAAACTTTGATAGATGGTAAATGTTAATTTCAAAAAAAATTTCTTATATGAATGTACGTCCGATTCGTTTTTGTTTAGAAGTTACAAGCATTTTAATAGTTATTTATGCAACAAGTACAAAAAGTAAGTGTTTATTGCACGCGACGTGAAATTGTCCAACGAGGCTTCAGGCCGAGTAGGACAACACGTCGAGTGCAATAAACACTTTTTGTACGAGTTGCATACAATATTTTTTCTACGTTCTACGCAAAAAACAATACTTTATTGAACTATATTTAGTGGAAAACGTGGTTCTTTATTGCACTAGTGCAATAAACATTTTATTGCACTCAGATGAGGGCAATAAAATGTTGATTGCACTTATCTGTCATTCTACTGCAGCGTTTTGTCATAATGACAAACATAAACCTTCAGATCGACGTCACATTTTTTTAGACTTGTGTCATCTAAATAACATTTTTTGGTTTTTGCATGACGTAGAAAAAATTTTGTATGCAACTCGTACAAAAAGTGCTTATTGCACTCGACGTGTTGTTCTACTCACGTCGCGTGCAATAAACGCTTACGTTTTGCACTTGTTGCATAAATAACTATTTTCTACGTTTATGCAAAAACCAAATAATTGTTTTATTTACATGACACTAACTCTAGGAGAATATGACGTCGATCTGAACGTTTATGTTTGTCATGATGACAAAACGCTGTAGTAGAATGACAGAAGAATGCAATAAACATTTCTTTATTGCACTAGTGCGATAAAGAACCACTTTTTCCACTAAATATAGTTCAATAAAGTATTGTTTTTTGCATGAACGTAAAAGAAATATTAGTTAATCTTTCAATGTAGCCAGATACATGAATATGATGTTTGCTGTAAAAATAAATATATATGTCATTTATTCACAGCTGAAGAGTATGCAGATATTGTCTTTGTATTCCACTAGAAACGCTAGACGAGCAGGCCGAGAATACCTACGAAGATACCCAAATAGGCATCAACCTACCCACGCAGTCTTTAGTACATTATTCCGTAGACATCGAGAAGGTAACCCCGCTCCAAAGAGACCATTCGTCCCACTGAAGTGAACGTACAAAATGAAGAAGATATAATAGATGCTATCATTGACAATTCTTCAATTAGTGTCTGGCGTACAGCGAGAAATCCTCATCACCGAATTTTGTATGTATTGAACAGAGAAATGTTGCATCCGTTCATCGCTAAAATGTACCCGCTTAACATGCTGGAGATGTTCGTCAGCGATTAGAATTTTGTCGTTGGTTACTTCAACAACATGCACAAAAAGAAAGATTCATTTTGCTTAATAATAATCATAATGAACATATTTGGGCGTACAAAATCCCTATGCCATTAGATCAAGAGGATTTCAACAATAATTGACTGCACTTGTTTTAGATGATGGTTTAAATGTAGATCTGTATAGAACTTTCTTGAGAAACAACCTTTTTGGCTTCATTGATGACTTAAGGCTTAATATTTTTCAAAATATAGTCTTCATATTTATTAATTTGGTTAATGTTTGAACTTTAAACTCAAATCATACTTATTGCAACCGTCACTGTTTTTATCAGGCTACTTTGATTGAAATATGAAATTATATATTTTTTAAATGTTTGTAACTTCTATAGAAAAACGAATGGATCTGTGTTCATATAAGAAAAAAGGTTTGAAATTAAACCAGCTACCACCTACCAAAGTTTGTCATCGCTTATAGATACTGGGTGTTTCATGATTTTTTTAGAGTATTCAGCGACTGAGTAGCAATTATTGCGTACCAATGTGGAATATTCAGCATCATGTTGGACGAGTTGTTGCCGCTTTTATTCCAGTTTTATTTAAAAGATGTTTCGAAGAAAACCGTTTTCTTTACTTTGATAAAATAAATGTGATGTTGAGTGATGACAAATATTGATTCAGTTAGTCTCTGCGCTGTGTTGGCTCGTGGCATGTTTACAAATGGATTCGGATGTTTTCTCCTGAGTATAGACATACATGCGTGGCGATTGAATCAGTTTAATAATAACAAGTAATGAATTTTCGTACAAATAACACAATACAATTCGTTGGTTTATGCTTTACCTTACGGTAAACAAGCAGTAATTAGAAAAGTCTGTATCGTTGTTCTACAAATCTTTGTAGGTAGTGGGTTGGCAAAAAATATGTCGGGTGTTATATACAGGGTGATTCAGAACTTATCTAAAAGAATTTGGGAAAAGATGCGTCATGAGAAATGGAGTCAATGTCGTAAAAAATTGTAAAATCCTTATAGTTTACGAGTCAAAGTCAAACATTATTGAAGTGGTAGTATTTTATTTATTTATTATTTATTTATTTAAATACAGTGTCCAACGGGACAAGGAAAAAAACATTTCAAAATACAAAATAGACAACGACAGAAATAACTCGAATATGAACAAAATATCAAATAACAAACAAACAGTAATTAGCAGAATTATAACATAAACAATAAAAAAAAAACAAACAAAGATGTCTTACAAAAAAAAAACAGCTAAACAAATAGAGATTTAATAAAATTAATTGAGTGAAAAAATATATCAAGTCGATCTTCATACAATTGGTAGTTAGTAATCATTTGATGAAGAGGGGATGCCGTAAGTATATTAATATTAGAAGTTAGCAACTGCAAAACAGAACTAGATCTAGAATTTAATCTAGGAACTCGAAAAAAAAATTTAGCTACCAGAGAAGGGGCATTTAGAAAATTATTAATAATTTTGTGTAGAAACATTAGAGAGTACATAATGCGCCTTCGCTGCAAGCTAATTAAGTTAAATGTTGATAACAAAATACCTTCTGGAATGCCACGAACCGAATAAACATCACAGTTAATAAAATGCAGTGTCTAAATATCTACGCCGTATTTTTTCTAATAGGGTTATATGGATGTTATAAATCGGACACCAAACAATAGAGGCATAATCAAGTTTGCAGCAAACAAAACAATTAAACAGTGTATTCAATGTCACCGTGTTGCGAAAAGCCTTAGAATTACGCAAAATAAAACACGGGCTTTTAAATGCAGATTCAGTTATTAAATGAATATGTACGTCAAAAGATAGATTATCGCAAAATGTTACACCAAGGTCCTTGAATATTCAACCGATTACTTTTTGTAGGCACTAAAGTTTTTCTGACGCCAGTCTTTACATAAGTCAAAAATGGCTTACGTTGTGTAGTAGGAACTCGGAGTTGATGGATATAGTTTTAATTTATGACGATGTGAAAATGCTTTAACAAAACGAAATTCTGCTAAACATGTGCCAAATGCAGCTACTTTACCGCGGTGTGCTGTAAGTGCAAGTGTAGTGCAACGCGAGGGAAATTTGAAATCGAATTAAAAACAGTCAATTTGACCCTAAACGGAGCCTCAAATTACCCCCCCCCCTTATTCACTCCACAGTCCTATTACCTCCACAGTCCCTATGATAAAATAATAGGGTAGCATAAACGCCTTGTAAGTGACTAACTATTTGCCAGACTACTATCATTGAGCCCTTTTACATATTAATTCACTCATATCGACTGTTTATGACTTATACTTACTGGCGAAAAAAGATTTCTTTTTTTTCAAACAAAAGGGGCCGAAAACCGCCCTTAGAGGCCCTTCTTCTTTGTGTTGTTCTTTAGGTACAGAAACCTCGAAAAATAAAACACGTAGAGCAAAAGTAATATCAAAACTAAAATTATTACTGATGTTTTGTTTATCCACTTTTACTAGGTATTTAAATTCTCCTCAAATAATATAATATCTTTTAAAATGCATTTGTATGACACACATTATTTTACTATTCTAACCCCACATTTTAAGAATTATTTTCACATACTTTAAATAAAAGTGAACAATCTTGCAGATCTATGTAAGTTTATGTTATAGCAATATTTACATCTGCAGTTGAATTTAAACAAATTTGTATTTTGAAAGATTTCTGTACCTAAAAATTTGTTAATTAAACCGCTTTCAGTTGTTATATTTGTTTTACTTCGGTACCTTTGAATATTTGCACGTGACATGAGATAACATTACTGTTATTTGCTATATCAAATGTCTAAAATTATTTGAATTTGTAAAAAACACTATTTCAAGAATACGGTGTTAAATTATTTCTGAGATTTTCTAAAATATAATTTAAACATTTGTGATGTGATAATTTTTATTTAAATGAAACGGTATTGATTTTTCGCATTGAAAACGATTGACGATAATTAAAAATAATAAATTATTGTCGAAGCTATTGTTATTTTTATCTAAATAAATAAATAACTAAGGTTTGTTTTTTCTAAATTAATTTTTGTTTATATTTACCCGCATTTATATGATTGTTTATTTGCCTTTTCCGAATTATATTGGTAGCAAAAATATATTCCCTAAATATATTCCACATTTTACTTCATTACGGTACTTAGGTAAATACTTAGTGACAGTTTTGATAAGCAAAGTAAATGATAATTTTAAAATTTTATATATACATTTGATGCTGCATCTAATGTCGATATACCTAAGTACAGATATCCGGCAATAATAAATGTAACATGCTGTAATTATATTATTTATGAATACAATTTCAATAATAAAACTGAAACTTGTTTCTGATACAGTGAAATTTTGCCAGATAAACTTTCAAATGCAGTAATGGCGTCGTATTCTTGAAATAGTTATTTTCTCCAAATACAAATAATTTTAGATGTTTAATAACTGAATAATCTAGGGTTTAGCAAATAACAGACATTTTATGTCATGCTACCTGCGAATTTTTAAAGATACTGAAATAAAATGAATAAATAAGCAAATCAAAAAAAAACGGCGATCTCACCAACAAATTTTTGGGTACACAAATCGTATTTTTTTTATTTAACTGTTGATATAAATATTGTTATAACATAAACTCAGTAGGTACTACACATAAGATTGTTCACTTTTATTTATAAACGTGTGAAAATAATTATTGTTAAAATGTTCGGTTACAATAGCAAAATAATCACGCTTTTAAAAAGTTATTATTTTATTTAAAAATTTAAGAACAAAGAATAAACAAAACCCACCTGTACCCACCTAACAACACCACAAATTTGATCATTTTACGGCGGACTAACATACTTGCATAAAGTTTATTGAGTTTTTCGGGCATTTATGAAAGAAAAGTATAAGCTGATCAAATGATCTTGTAGTCAAATGTATTGGAACTGTATTAATTATAATATAGCCGTTAAATTTCAAATAATCAGTAAATACGATGTATTATTATTAAAGTTATTTTGAAAGATCAGTGGAAGATTGATCTTGCGTCATTTTTTTTGTTCTGTAATAGATTTGAGAAAGCGAAAATACTTCTTTGTGCATATTAAAAATTAATTATCAAAATTGTGATTCTACTTCATTATTATGAATGTATCCACGTGTCTGTACACTTAAAAATGTTTAGATGAAAAACCTAAGCGCGAAGTAGATACATACTTGAATAAGAACGTCGCTGTGTGCATTTTAATGCTTACACTTGAAAAAACTGTTATTATACAGTGCACATTCTTGGATCTCGTCACGTATTATGAGGCAATAATATTATTTTGGAATGACAAATGGAAGCGTATATTTAAACAAAGCGGTGTGACGTTTGTGTAAATAAAAACGAGAGAAAGCCCAAATGTCATTCGATACGATACGGTGGTTTACGTTGCATATCGCTCATTGTTTAGGCTAAATCAATAAAATTTATTGGGCGAGATGTATTTATCCGTCTGAAACGTTTCTCAGGTTTGAAGATAAGACAATGACGTGGTCATGGGTTCTTGAAAGATGTCTAGATATATTTTGATAAACATTGGGAACGATAAAACAGCAAAGTTGTTTACATTTCTGCAAGCTAGATTAAATCAGAATGTTTGCCAAAAATATTTACCGCCTTGATAACACAACGCTCTTAAAACTCTACGAAGAATAAGTATTCAATTGTAATTTTTATTATATATATATATATATTGTATCTTTTTCACATTCTATACATATATTACATTGTAAAAAAAACAAAGATAGCAGTTTGAAAATGATTTCTGCTAGTCCACTATAAACCTGATACGACGGAAAGCATGCAATCGGCGGCCGAACAAAAAATGGAAAGAAATTCCCAAAGAAATAACTACGTATCATTTTGTAACTATTTTATTCAAATTCAACTGCTTTTGCCGCCATTGTTATTAATTATTAATAGAATTAATGTGTTTAATTAATAAAATAGTTTGACATGCCTGATGTTACAAGAAAATTTTGTACCCGCCTTAGTTTCTACAAACTAACACAAATGTTTCTGCTTCTTGTCCATTTTGAATTCGTAAGTCATTGGCACAAACTATGATACGTTTGCGTAAATCATCAATAGCAGGTATCCACTTCGGTGCGATACACTTAATTTTTTAAATGTGCCCACAAAAAGAAGTCCAATCCAAATGATTGGTCACGAGATCGTGGTGGCCATGGTGCCGGTCCTCCTCGTCTAATCTCTTGGTATTGATGCTTGGACACGCTGTATATTGTACGGATATAATTGAATCTCGTGTATGATACGCCACACTGCTGCAATAATACGCCGTGGACGCCCTGGACCTCCATCTCTTCTGCGATTCGGTTTCAAATTTCTCTCGCGTTGTACTACACTTGCACACTGCGGTAGAAGTAGCTGCATTTTGGCACCTGTTTACCGGGAAATCGTTCTGCTAAAGCATTCTCGCATATCAATTTAAAACGGTATTCATCAATTCCGAGTTGCTATACACATAAGCCATTTTTAACACTTGAAAAAACTAATGTAAGGACTGGCATCACAAGAACTTTAATACCTACTAAAAGTAATCGGATTTCAATATTCGGCATCACCTGGCTAGATACTACAGTAGGTCAACGATGTAAAGGTTGAAAATACTACAACTTCAATAATTTTTAATTCGGAAACTATAAGAATTTTACAATTTTTTTTTACGATATTGACTTTTCATGACGCATGTATTCTCAATTATTTTTAGATAAATTCTGAATCACCATGTACATATACCTTTTACTATTTTCATGCATGAATGGAGGATAATAACTAAAGAGGTATCTGTTTCTTGACTTTAATCCCTAATTATTTTATGTTTCTATAATTGATTGCATTAAATAATTTCATATTAGAAAGAACAATGTAAAAAATAATATCTGTATGTTAAGGTTAGCCGAGTGTTTTACAAATTACTTTTAAAAGTGAACAATTATCGACAATTTGCACATATTTAAAGAATGAAATGACTGTCATTAGATAAATTGCTATTAATTATACGATATGACATAAATGATTATAAGCATATGGGTATAATTTAAATGTTTTCTACTTTTTATATCCATTTGACTGTCCTTATCTATATAGAACAGAACACATTTTCTTTAGCATGCATGTATATTAAATTGGATATAATATGTATGCGACGATGTGCTGCTCTTTAGAAACTATAAACATGAATCTTGATATAAGTGGAGGTATAAGTACATAATCTGAGAAGATTATTTATTTTTATGTATAGGGTTTGGCGTCTTTAATGCAGAATATTAAAAACCTAGATTCCTGACAGCAAATGAAGTAAACTAATATAGATCATCATTGGTCGTTTATGAGATTTGCATAGTAAAAAGATTTAATGAAAAATTACAAAAGATTAACACCGCATCTCGAGCCGATCTCGTCACAATAAAGAATTTTGACCTAAAATTTGACCGCAGTCAAGAAGAGAATTTTCAAACCATTAAAATGTGAAGAATTTTCTGTTTACTTAGTTTTAAAATGTTCTCTTTTGTAAATATATTAGAACTATTTAATGTAGAGGAGAGGAGAATAGGCCTTTTTAAACACTAAAAAAATGGCGCACATTGTGCCTGCACGGACTAGCATGGACCTGCACAGCACGGAGCAGCAAAGCCACACACTAGACCAGCACCGGCCCGTACCGTCACCTGTAACGACCGGTACAGCAGGTCGCGTCTGTGGCCTGGAATTTCTATGCTTAGCTGCACTAGTCCGACGTAAGTTCTGTTCTTACAAAAGCCAGGGACTGGTTTCAAACTGTTAGAAAATATTCAACCAGTTAAGTTAAATGTGTCGCTGAACTGTCGGGCACTTTCACTTATCAATAATCCCTCTAATTAACTTACCTTAAACAAATTGCAAGTATTTCAGCAGATGTCACTGCTCTGCGAAGTTTTGTGTTTTGGTGATGTAGGCGAGAACGATTTATGAGCAGCTCAAAGGAAAATTAATGATAAAATTCACCATACAGTTTTCTCTATTTATTGATAGGGTGAACACAAAACTTTCTCATTTTCCTAGCTTTTTACCCCTCCTCCTCTTCATAGAATATCATTAAAATAAAAATGTATCTCTGAGCTATACTCAACTACTACTTAAAAACTTCAAAAACGTCTGCCACACACATAATTTGCACAAAATGTGTGTGCTCAATTTATGAGTATTTATATCAAAGTTACTTTTAATAAGCATTTCATTTGTTTTTGCTCTTCCATTGAGGTATTTTTTATGCGAAAGAATGTTCAAATTGTCAAGTTTCGTGAATAAGATCGGTGTATTACGTTGTTGTATTTTTTATGGATTTGTATTGTGTTCTGTTGTTTGTTTTTCTATTTTGATTTGAGTAAACGAAGAATATAATATAATAGTGTCATTGTAAATTACATTATGTAAAAAATTAAAACATCAGGTTGTTTATTTTTTAAATTTGCTAATTTTTTTAGCATTTTATTTTCTCTTTATTAAAACGAGGATTCTATTAACTGCCTAAAATTATTATGTCCACATTTATACTGATTTTTTACTGCATTTTTTACAGACATTTAGTCTTACTGTTGCATAAAGCACTTGGTTTAAACCGAACTGTAAACCTTGCCCACCTTTTGCAATTAATTATTATTGATTCTTGAATCTAGTCTAGTCCTGAAGAGACTGCAAACATAATTGTAAGATGTCGACAAGGTTTTTATTAACAATTACCCTAATTTTCCTTAAAAAATTCAGTTCAAAATTAATTAATGTATAAAAATACTTTATCTCTTTATTTGTTCGTTTTACAAATTTCCGTAAAATTATACAATCTGGCAACACTGACTCGGACTTTGTATAGGAAACTATAAGCTTTGTTCCTAGAGCGCAAAAAATTGGTTTCAAACTGTCAGGGATTGTTTGACCAGGCGAATATTGCTTTGATATCGCTGAAAGTATAGTAGCAACATAGTTGGTCGCATATCTGTGATAGTTTGAGACTGTTTCAAACTGACTCTTGGAACAAACCTATAGGCTAGGTTCATAGCTGTCAAACGGTAACATTTTGGCCAGGGCCCTAGGATTTCCAGATATCTGTATTTTGTTTTTTCTGTATTAAATACTCAACACCCTGTATATTTGCAGCAAGCAACGTTCTATGTGCAAGACTACAATTTACGGTAAATATTTTGCTTTCGATAAAGATGCGGCATTAACCACGTTTGTAAAAAAATGTATAAGTACAATTAGCTATTGTGACCCAGGATTTTTATAAAAACTTTATTCGAAAGTATCAGAATTTGCACTGACGAGACTTCGTTCCATTTCAGTGGATTTTAAATGGTTCAGTCTAGCCATATTCCGGTACTAAATAGGCATTATTTTTAATATTTCAGGTTCACCATTATATTCTTCCGCAGATTAGTTATGCAGATGCAAAAAATGTATAGTGAAATTAATAGTAATACATTTTTATAAATATATTTTAATAGGAGCTCTAACCGTATAGGCGCCAAAGTAATAGGGCTGTCTACGAATGATCATATTATTACATACTAAAATTAATTTGTCTGTGCTGTTTCAAAAAACGTGACTTGCAAAAAATATATGTATCACGAAGGCATTTCCTAAAGAAGAAGAAAATTAAAAAATGCAAATCTATAATGGCATATTAATAGAAAATAAGTTCCACTGAAAATTTCAAATAACTCTTGTTTATAAAGCCATTATTAAAATAGTCGGAAAACTTGAATATCTAGAATGCCAGGCCAGGCAGGAAATTTGCAATAAAAGTATCGTGCAGAACTCGTTTATTTCCAAATGGCAACAATTAACATTTAGATACTAAAAACAAACAAGTTTTGAATGTGTATAATTTTAGAATACGTTGTGAAAAATATGCATAGGGTTACATATATACTCGTACATATATCCCCCTTGCAATATAAATTGTAGTATAATACATAATGAAAATAGTTTTAAGTTATAATATGACGATATTTTAATGTAACAGCAACTTCTATTGAACGTCTTAAACCACATAAACAGTACTACGAAGGTCAAACATCTCAAAATTGATTAACTAACAAGCAACTCTATCCGAGTAAAAAGTAGCCGGTATGATTGCTTTTGGTTAAAAAACTTATTAATCAATTTTATTAGCAGCTATGACAAAAAAAGTCCCAGCAATATAAACCGAGCAATAATAATTCACATGAAACTGGCCAAGACATAAATTATTACCGTACGGATTACCTAAGTGCTCTGCTTTCAGGTATTATCCAGAGTTTTTTTAATAAATATCGCACACATCTTACCTATAGCCAGTGTCGGACTGGCCCAGCTAGCTGACCAGCGATTGCTGGTCCAAATCGAGCGAATCAAAATCCAAAAATATAAAAAACCGACAAGGCAAAATTCGATACAGCAAACCTCAAACACAACTAAAAAAAAGTTCAAAAACCTTTTTTTTTCAACAAATCCATTTAAATTATATGGAAAACGTTATAAAACCTTAGGTTTAGCTGCAGATGACCGAGTGAGTTCCACTTATCAAAACGTATCAGTGGTGATTATTTCTTCAGGTGCTGATTACCAAATGGATAATGAAGATATTGATGAGGATGATCTTCTGCCAGAAAACGTTCCCAATGATGTTCCCGGGAAAATCGAGCTTCACTACACGAGTATCGAATGAGACAGTGACGAAGAGGACAATCTTCTAGCTACAATAAAGCAAAATTTACTAGATGTTCAAAATAAAACAATAACTAAAAACTGGACAGAAGATTTGTTAGATATTACTATGGTATACAAGTTACATAGACCGCATATTTATCGATTGATGAAGCAATGATAAAGTATTTTAGGCATCACTCTTCTATGCAGTTCATCAAGGGAAAGCCAGTAAGATTCGGATACAAAGACTGGAGGCTTGGGGGCTCCAAAGACTAATCAAGTCGTTAGGGGCCCACTACCATGCCAGTCCGACACTGCCTATGCCGTATGCCCTTAAATAAAGATTTCTCCCTTTGTTTATTTTAGAATAATACCATTACTTATCGAATATGCGTAACACGTTGAACTTTACTAAAATTTGTATATTTTTACAAACCCAAACATTTATTTACATGGATAAATATTTTAGGTTTAACATTTCAGGTACCAAAAGTTTCTCAACATTTTTGATTTTGCCAAAATGTAATAGTTAACTGTACCGAATTGATTAACTGTGCCTGATATTCACTTACAGTTGAAATGGGTAATGTTGGCAGGCCATCACAGGCACTCTGCTTCGTCGACTGCCAAATTTGAATTTACTAAATGTTTTGTTAACACTTACACTCCTATTACTAAGCACATTGTTATATAAATCTAACAGTAGTTTCCTGGTGTACTAGATTAACCAATTAATCTTTCAGATCCATCATTATGAAATTAGTTCGTATTCTCTTCAAGCTTCAACAGAACGAGTTTATCAAACCATTGTATAGTCATATGGTCATGATGTCACTACCGAAAAAAGCGTCGTGTACAAAACTTTCTACAATCTGTTTGTAATGGTTACGATTTTATGTATTTTTTTTTTAATTTTAAAGAACTGTTTGGCTTTGGACTTTTAAGTATAATCCTATTAGAATCTTCAATTGCTGACACCGGAGAATGTTTCTTTCTCATGAAACCAGTGAATAACCAATTTTATTATTATTGAGACATATGTATAATGAACATTTTATAGGACAGTCGTGCACAATAATATGTACGTCCTTTCTCTTGAAAACCAGTGACATTAGCCCCTAGCTTATTGGGTTTTGGATTTATGACACGTATTTAAAATACATCCTGTATACTTATGTGTAGTTTACTTATTTGTTAAATAATTACACAGGTTCACAAAAAAAATTGTGTGTGCTGAGGGTCTCATTATATTTTTTCCATGTATTTTTTTCCGCTGAACACGAATCTGAAGTCAAAATGGGGGGTCGCACAGCAAATTTTAGAGAAAACCCATAAAAACGATAAAAGTCACATAAAAAGTTTACTACACAGGTTCACAAAAAAAAAGTCATGTGTGCTGGGAGTTAGAATATATTTTTCCTTTGTATTTTGTCCCGCTGAACACGAATCTGAAGTTAAAATTGGGGGTTACACAGCAAATATCTCTCTAAAACTGAAACAATGAAAAATGCTGTGAATTAGTGAATATTTACTATTTTACAGCTATAAGTATACCAAGGTAGGGATTTTTATCGATTTTTTAGGTTTTCTCAAATATTTGCTGTGTAACCCCCAATTTTAACTTCAGATTCGTGTTCAGCGGGAAAAAATACAAAGGAAAAATATAGTCTAACTCCCAGCACACATGACTTTTTTTTGTGGACCTGTGTAAACTTTTGATGTGATTTTTATCGTTTTTATGGGGTTTTCTCAAATTGCTGTGCAAAGTGACGGGAAAATTTACATGAAAAAAATATAATGGGACCCTCAGCACACACCACTTTTTTTTATGGACCTGTGTTACCTTTTGACACTTCAGTAAGCCGTTCATTCAATATCTTGAAATATTTGTGAAACTTTTTCAACAAAGTTTAGAAAACAGATAGATACAGCTAACTTGAAATTAAAAAAAATAAAATAAAGGAATTGAGATAATACATATTAATTAGCTAGATTATAATTTTATGCAATTATATTAAAAGTTTTATATCATTTCGTGGAATAATTTATTCTGAGGCGAATAATCATCCGCTTTTTTATTTTTATTTAAGCCTAGTCAAAGACACCGTTCAAGGTTATTTCGCATTTTATCCGCTCGTTTCTATAAATCTTGCTGAGAATAAATGAGCCAATAACTAAAATTATGATTATACGAATAAAATTCTCTCCAAATGAATTGTTTGATGTTAAATACATATTTTATTATTCTTAATTATATATGGAGCAAATCGTAGCTTCATTTTGCCCCGGATGGTATCTTAATTCCCACGTGGGATTGCAGTAACTGGTTTTTATATCTATTCTATATCAAACTATTTTAGTAATTCCATTCTTAGGGATGACGATATGAACTAGGGCCAAATAGTTATTTTTGTTTCTAGAACGCGAAATGGTACTTTTGCGTTCGAGAACGCAAAAACATTTCGGGTTCGAGACACAAACAGTAGTTTTTCGAAAACTGCAATGAAATAGTAGAACATAGTAGAAAGGTAAAGAGGCTATTCCAAAAATTTCAAAAATATTTTTTTGTCTATATATTCTCGGTCCCAAATTATATAAAAGGAAACTTGTTAAATCATTTTGTTTACTTAGTGCGTCAACTTTACAGTCATTTATAAAACATATCAAAATTGCCCCTGGAGTTAATAACGTTCTCAAAATTTTAGAAAAGAAATTTGAAAATTTTAAATAAATTATATATGTTCTGTGTAGACGAAATTAGTACGAAAGCAAGTTTATCTTATACAAGAGACATTGATAAAATTTGTGGATTTGAGAATGCAAATTTTCTATTTAATGGCAGCATCGTTAGATTTAATGTGCTTCATTTAGAAGTAAAAGAAACGGAGAAATTTGTCAGGAACATCAGCAACTTATTTGACCCTTTAAATTTCTCGAGTCAATTTGGAAAACCATAATTTCAAAATGCGTACATATTCAAGTGACGAAAACGATCTCTTTAGAACCTATGTCGATATGTTTCAGAAATCTGGGTGGAAAATAACGATATTGGGTTTCATTAAATTAGGAGAATTAGCTAAAAATTAAGGTGTGAAATGTTTATGAACTAGAAGCATTAAACATGACTGTTTAAAAATTGTTTTGGGGCAATACGCCAGCGTCACAAAAGGCATTTTCTCGAACAACAAAACAATACTGAATACGTCTCTGATATCTTACTTCCTCTCCCAACGAACGCTCGCTTATAATGACAGTTACATAGTGCTCCACATGCTGAGAAAGCTGCGCGCCATGTCCTGCGCGTCTGAAACTATTTGCCAGAGTCCGTTTGCTGGTTTCTTTATGCTGTGGCGGTACGAGATTGCCTACAACAAAGTAGTGTAGTTCGAAGAAAATTCAAAAACTATCCGAGTTATTACTGGCATATTTCGAACATAAAATTAAACCTTTGACGTTATGGTCAGTATATTCCATGTTAAAAAATACATTGAACGTCAAAGAAAATAATTTAACTCACTGCAATATCGCCACTTTCAATTTACATGCAAGTGCAAAATAAATTGTAATCATTATGTTTATAATGGTTGTGTATTGAAATGTTATATTACTTGAAGTGTATACTTTTTAATTAATAAAATCATAAATAAGTTTCGAAAAAATTACAAATTATTTTGATATTTGTTTTATTTTCTAGAACAAGAAAAACTTTAGCGTTCGAGAACAGCTGTTTCGCAGCTACTGAATATTTAACGAAAATGTGTTTTTATGACAGTTTTCGAAAGAAATGATTTGGCTTCGTCTTTGCCGTTAGCTTCCGTGTTGATATTCTCCAAAGTGCATACATATTTATTTAGAATCAAAGAAGTCAGTCTAGCAATTATTATTTACGTTTTGCATCAGGTAGAATTCCATGTATCAATCCTTTGCATTATTAATATTAATAACTGTATCGGATTACTTTGTTCTGTGATTGATATTATTATAGAGGCAGCTGCAACTTGCATATGATTTGTGTGTCCGTATAGCCGTTTCGAGTTACTAAAAACCCACCAAGGCCTGATGAAATCAAAGCGACAGCTATAATGACAAATAATAATGGAACTACTGTGTGTGGCAGCTTATGTTACACGTAGGAAGATATAATCTGTATACCCAAGAGCACAGGGTCCTTTGTGATGTTAGTTGAGGATCGACGGCAGGTTTAGATGCTTTAAGAAGATCTAATACTCCTTTGTGTAGCGACGATGGTGGGAGACGGAGAGAAAATATTTTTCAGAATCAAATATGTAGTGTCTACTTATTGATCGCGAAAGTATATGTACAAGAGCCGTACAAGAAGAGTCTACATATAGGATCAACTTAATCGTTTAGTTACATTTTACTGGCGAATTCTACACCATGATATTGTGTTATTTATTTCGAAAATAGTGTTCTAGAGACAGAGAAGGAATTGAACCTTGAGGTTTTATAAAATTCAAGGTTCATAATATGTTTAATTTAAAGTTTCTTCGAAGGAAAAAACATACCAACGGAAATTATTAAATTCAAATCTGAAACTACGCCATCATTTGATATAAAAGGTGTTTCGCATAAAAATCGACAAAGAGCAGGTGCATGTAGGGACGTTCTTTGAAAAACTTTCCTGTCTCGAGCCCGTCTTTCAACATTAGAAAATATTTCTCTATGGGGAATCACTCGATTTGGAAATCTACGATATTCTTCCACATTTCTTCTACAGTTTCCTTCACAGAAACCTAGCAGAAATAACATGTTAACTTGTTCGCTGAAAGTAAATTTTCCAGCTATTTTCAACAACAAACAGTAGCAGAAATAAAAGAGTTTTATTATTAACTGTGAAAATTTAAAGACAAAGCCTACTACTGACTTTTTATTTCTTCTAATTCTTCTATTAAAATCTTGTTTTAATTATTGCATTTTTTATTGAAAACCAGAAAAGTTTTTAAAATTTGTGCAAAAGTATTCTAAATTAAATTCTGCTTGGGATATTAACCTGCTCTGTGTCGGTTCTTCTGCTGAACATTCATGACTAAGATGATCCTCTAATTGTAGACCGTCAACATCCGCCTGGCAGCTTTTGACAGGCGAAGTTCAGCAGTTTAAACAGTGATTCAACTTCACATATATTTTGTAAACTTCACCGTCGCTCCTCGTGCCACAAAAACAAGCAATCTGTTGCTTAAATATCAATGTTAATGTTTTTTGGCCAATACTGATTTATCTGATAACGAAACTTATACAGGTTCGAGATGCTATTACTATAAGTAAGCAGTATTATTTAGATCGTGAACCATCGGAAATGTTTGTCGGATTATTGTCATTGTCATACAAATGTCGTGACTTTGTGTTGTTTGTCTTATTAAAAAGCAATGGAAAGACAAGACAGCTTTTCAGCAAGAATTTGTACATCCATTAATAGTGATTCAGCAGCAAATGACAATATAAAGGTGAACAAATTAATATACAGACTGTTCTACAAACTATATGATACATTTTGGCAGATGGTAGCTGAGTCAATAAATATTAGTTAACCTTTATTAACCAAATTAACAAATATTTTTAATAATCTTAATCTAATTAATCTTTAAGACTATAAACATTGTTCAAAATGTCCATTCTTGGCTTCAATGCAATCCCCATATCGACGAACTAAAGATCCTGGTTAGCTGATACCACATAATAGCAATATTGAACATCATCAATGAAATTAAAAATATTGTTTCCAATAAAGTTTTATACAGATCTGCATTTAAACGATCATTAAAACATACACAGGCAGTAAATTATTACTGAAAATACGAGTACTACCCTAAACATTGACACTGAAATCGTCTAATTACATGCAGATTTTGTAGCTCCCAGATATGTTCGTTATGATTATTATTTATGCCATCTGTAGTAAAACACGCTTTATCAGACCACACGACATGAGAAGTTAAATCAATCTATCAATTTGCATATTGTTAAAGTAACCAGCGAGAAAATTCCAATTGTTAAGAAGCATCTGCATGTAACGCTTGTACATTTTGGCGATAAAACGGATGTCACATTTATCTGTTCAATACACGCCATACATAATTCGGTGATAAATCAAGATTACGCGCAACACTAATTGAAGAGTTGTCAATGACCAGCATCTGTTGTATTTTCTCCATTGTATACATTCACATCAGTAGGAATAATGACCTTTTTTTGAAAGGAGTTGCTTTTTTTCAAAGTCTACGAAATGATGCACCAAAGACTGTGTGAGCAGGTTGATGTCTATTTGGGTATCTTCGTCAGTATTGTCGGGCTGCTTGTCTGACGTTTCTATTGGAATACCCATATCCAAAGAAAAAATATTGCACAACACACAAGTGACAGGTTAATTAAAATAAACATAAAAGTTAAATTAAATCTCCTTTTTCTTCTAGCCTTTGGGTGTCATAATTGCGGCATTGCCAAACATAGACACTTGAAATTAATTTTAATCAATTTTAATTTTAATGTTTTGTACCTAATCAATTATTCATAGCGCATAGCAATTTTCCCCAAGTACAAACTTAACTCAATACTGTACTTGTCAGTTTTACTTCAAGGTTGAAATTAATGTTTTTACAGCATAGGGCTGAATATCTGCATCTTCTTCAGTTGTAAATAAATACGTTTTTTATTTAGCACTGTAACGCTAATGTCAAATGAATAAAATGATGCAAATAGAAATTATTGTTATAGCAGCCATCATTTTTATTAATCGGGCTACTTTGAGAGAAATATGAAATTATTTTTTTAACATGCTTGTAACTTCTAAACTAAAACGAATCGCTCATATACAAAACATATTTGTTTTTAACCCTGCTACCATCTGCCAAAGTTTGTCGCAGAGCTTATAGAACATACTGTATATCTGTGTGATCATAAAAAAAATTAAAATTACACCACGTCTCGATATCCATTTGACCTATTGTAGGTAGATCGTTAGTCTAGGAACATTTCTTTAGTCCAAAATATTTGTGTTGGTAGAAAGAAAGGTGTTATATACTTCTTTATAGTTAACTGTGCTACGGTATCCATCCAGTCGATGCTACTTTTAAAACTGCAACGTACTGTGACACACATAAGTCGAGTATGTGATCGGACTGTTAATGCACGTGGTTCTTCCCATCCGATAACGGTGAATCGCCTCTTCCGTACCCTCATCCACCGAAAATCGCCGCCGTTGCTGTTCCCATTCACCAGCGACCATGTGTTATTTTCATTATCAAGCGCAGCCGAAGAAATTCCCCTTTCGTGGGCCGTCGTCGGTATTTCCATTTCTTCGCGTTATTTTCTTCGGCTTCGGCAGGAGAAATTTAAGATTGCCCGGCCTAGCAACCGCTGGCGGGGCGCGATGTAAATAAACAGTTACTCTTACTTTATCGCTGGCATTGATAACTGGGCGGGCGTCCGTGTCTCTCTCACTCTCTCGGGCGTATCGACCGATGACATCACGCGGCTGACGCGTTGCCGCGAGCGAAATCGTCTCCGGCGAGTCGCGGATCCGCGCAGAAGACGGCCGCTGTTGCCGACGGCGCTGCTACGGGGGACGTTGGGAAAGTCCTCCATGTATAAGCCACGAACCAAGGTCCATTGTTGTTAAAGCCGCTTTAAAATCTGCAATTCTTCCTGCAACTTGCAAGTTTCTTGCCCGTAGGCATGCGCACTCAACGGCAACGTGTTGCAAAAGCTGTCAAATCTGAAAGACTCTTACACTTTCGAAATATAGATCTTGCTCGATTTTTGTTGTAGTTTTTCTACAATTCAGAGGAATAATTTAGTGATTTGTATGGTTGCCACCATACGCAAAATTTGCTACCGGTGTGAAAGCAGCACCCGAAATTTCCGAAGATAGCCGAAGGACCATGAACATTCGTTGACTGAGTCCCAGAGCATGAAATATGTATATCTCGGAAAGTGCATGCCAACTTGTTACTTAGAGTGAGAGTTTCTCAAGGCATGCATATCATTGAGACAACGTATGATAAACCAAAAATGGGTCCCGGGGAGAAATATGATAGCACCGGTAAAAAGCTATTTTCCAATATCTCGAAAAATGCACACCAATCCAACTTGTCACTTGGTATGAGAATTTCTCAAGGGATGCTACCATATTTCATCCCCTGGAACCCATTTCTAGTTTATCATATTTTTTCACCGCAATATGCATTCCTTAAGAAATTCTCATACCAAGTGACATGTTGGCACGACGTGTATTTTCCAAGATATTGGATAATATTTGTCACGGATTTTCCAACCCGACTTTTTCTTTTACCATAAAACCCAACAGTTAATTTTTACTGATATTTATTACACTCTGTACACTACTGAATACTAATTACAACTCAACTAAACACCATTTCACTTTAAAACTCCAGGAACTTCAACTAAACACTCCAATTCAAGACTGACTGACTCGACCGTTTACTTATCTGAAAAAATCCTTCTATTGGCATTAAAATTATGTAAGTCAAAAGTAATTTGCTAACGTTACGTAACTTGTTTGGATCCACGTCGTTTTCTTTAACAGTTTTCCACGAGTAAGCCTTTTAAAGACACATAACATAATGTTTTAAGGCTCCTGGTGTAAAACGGTACATTTTTTAAAAGGAATTCCTATTTATATGTCTCAGCTACTATGTTGTAAAGTGCATAACATTTTTTCAAACACACTGTGTATAGAAACAAAGGATCCATCTAATTGTCGATATTTTCCATAACCATTGATGCTTGTGGACCATTAGGATCCAGAAAGCATTACAAATGGGCACCAGCATATCTGAGCACCTGTTAGAAAAACAATTAATTACATAGAATAGTAAATATAATAAAAGCCTTGTTCATATAACAGCTGGAAATGGTTTCCAACCATCAAACGGACGCTCACTGTTCTGATAATCCCCGCATAAGGTTGAAAATGCTTTGTTTTAATTGAAATGTGCATGCAGCTGACAATTGAAAACTGATTATGATGTTGTGCGGACAAAGCTAAATAAGCTAACTTATCGATCTGAGATCGTCGAACGTCTACAAACGTCAAATCACCACCATCAAGACGATGATAGGACATATATTTATTGAAGAAGTAATTTTAGAAGTCTCTGTCTAAAGTGGAAATAGGTCTTTATCTTAGGAACCATCGCATGTTCAGAGAATTTTAAACTAGCAAATAATACACAAAATTGCAACCTACAGAAAAATTAAAGCGAATCAATAGTTATTTATTTCTCATATGTCTTTTCTTTCGTAATAATACATAATCAAATAATAAATTGTGATACATTTTGCCACGTTACTGACTACCTAACTGACTAACATATACATACATTTTAGTATTTAAAATATAAGTCTTCTAGAAAACCATTAATTGCAATACGCTGTGATTATTAGTTTCACATTTATATGCAAATCAGTAACATCTTTAATAAAATT
Source organism: Monochamus saltuarius (assembly GCA_025584915.1). Lineage (NCBI taxonomy): Eukaryota > Metazoa > Arthropoda > Insecta > Coleoptera > Cerambycidae > Monochamus > Monochamus saltuarius. Next base: position 8,242,609 of record CM046723.1, on the reverse strand, counting down.
TAAAATAATTTAATTGTGTTAACAAATTGTGGCAAAAATTCCTGGCATTAATATAAATTGGCCAAGAAACTTGAAAAAATGGAGCTGCTTCTAATTTGTAGGCTAATTTTTTAGTGATTCTAAAATTTTTATAGCTTTTAAATATTTTCATAATTTTTATACTTGCTTAGTTTACTTTGGTTATTGAGATTAGTTCATCTATAATAAATTACGTCTGATAGGCTTGATTTATGGTTTGCTGTTAACTATTTCATGATTGAATTTTATTTTATAAATCGGTAACCAATAAATTGGTTAAAAGTCATTTTGGAACAATGTGATGAGTAAAAAAATAATGACTATTGACTAGAAAATGGATTTAACGCTCGTGAATGAGGGCATTTGATAAAATCAAACTTTGGTTTCTAAACTAATTGAATTAATCATTTTGTGCTGTAAATTTGAATATTTTTGTTCTTGATTTGGACGGGTTTCGAATCTAAAATTTGTATAAATTGGCGGACCAGTAATTAATCTGTCTTCGTAAAAACATCCGCAAATATTTATTGTGAAATTTCGGTTTGTGTGGGTAGTGACCTTTTTGTTTTATGAGGATATAAGCGTTTTATAATTTATAGTCAGGCTTAGAAAAACATTCCCGAATACGAATTACGAGGTAGTGTTATGGAAATTCGACTAAAGTAATCTTTTATACCATTTAAATTTTGAATTATTGCTTCTGGTATAAAGGATGTTTAATTGTAGATAATATTAATACGTGTTATATAATTAAAGTGATCTAATTTATCACTTAACTAGGAAATATGTTGAACAGTGAAGAAATCAGTTGAAACCATTGCTATAAGACAAAGTTTAAGTGACTATTTAATATAGTCGCGACAAGAATTCCGACTTCTTACGTCACGGCTGACGTTACGCAATTTTTTTTATTGTCAACATAACTTTCGATATTTGGTCGCGTTAAAAACAATAATTTTTTGCAATTTATTGCAATATATAATGCAAGCATTTAAGTGTAGTATATGGTTTTATTATTTTCAATTGCAGTTTCTTAAATATGATTTGATAATTTTGATGAAAATATAATGAATTCTTAATTTGTTCATATGACGTAAGTCGTCTGAATTTTTGCCGCGACTATAACTTCCAAATGATACCAACAAAAAAATTGAAGCGTATATTTTCAACGCTGTTTTATTATTATTGCATTGTTAGCAATTACGTTCTGATGCTGCCATGACTATAGTTTTGTCTCTTCGAAATGAAGTCTTTAGATTCCTTCTGTATAATGTACAACACGTTGGTTCTACTTTTTTTTAATTTGTTTTTATTATTTCTTCATGTATTTGATCGTATTTTAAAATTACATGTTCAGATGTCTTCATAGAATTTTCTTTCATCGAACAACCTTGAGTTTGCCCTGCATACGATATCTTACGACTTGGAGAACACTGTAGTTGATCGAACAACCAGGTGGATACGATCTATTCAATTCCTGCAAACACCTGACATAAGTAGCTGTCATGGTTCTGCAGAATTATGACTTCATTTAAATTCTGTGTATGTAGGTATAGTGGTATACGGCTTGGAAAGATTTGGGTCGAATGTGTATTTATGTAATAGTTGGTGCATGTAAGCACTTGGATTGTTTTTCGAATACAATAATTTTTTACTATGTTTACTGTCTCGTTACAGAGTTTTACATGATCGTTGTAAGATTTTCGAAAGAAAATAAATATAGATAAACCAATAACGCTATTCTTTTCATATTTTTTTGAGAAGTCATTTTTTACATAACATTTGAACTTTGGTATACAGTGTGTTTAGACAATAAGAGAGTGCGAAATAGTAGAAAAATGGAATAACTTTATTTTTAACATTACAAAAGACGTATATATTACAGGGTGTTTTTAATAGAAGTAGTACAAGTGATACCGGTGAATTTGCAGCCATAAAGAACACGTTTGCATAAAAATGACCTTAGTAAAATGTTCACGCTTTAGGAGATACAGCCCTTCAAGGTTTCCAAAAAAATATGGAATAGCAGTTGTAATTTGAAAACCAAAAAAGTTATAATAGTCAAATTTTCTTCAAATTTTCTACTAATGCATGTGCAACTTCTCAATAATTTTTCGAAAATTTCTGCCTCTTGGAAGGGGTTGATAAACATCACCTAAGTTATTTTTTTGGTACAACTGATTTATTTAACAAAAATTGAGTGTTTAAAAATACGTGTCAGATAATCTAGTTTATTTTAAAACTTTTACTTCCTTACTTGTTTGCTTTAAAAATAACCGTTTATTAACAAAGAAATAAAATTCATTATCATTCGCGTTACAATTCATACGATTGCAACTGAGAAATATTCAAGCATTAGTAGAAAATTTGTGTAAAATTTGACTATTATACCTTTTTTGTTCAAATTATAGCTGCTGTTCCATATTTTTCTTGAAACCTTGAAGGGCTGTATTTCCTAAAGCGTGAACATTTTACTAAGGTCATTTTTATGGAAACGTGTTCTTTGTATTTAAGAAATAGGACCAAATTTCAAGTTGCCAATATTTTAATGTAACTGACTATGTCTTGTTGCCTTGTACGTTATATAACTATGTATTTATAGTTACAAATAACAAGCATTCTAAGATACTCAGTACTAACTCATCTAATAACCAACACAACATAGGTCATTGAAACTCCAATTGTTTAATTCACTATTCAAGAACTTAATTTAATACACATGCACAAATACACTCTTCGAACTTAGATTATAAAAAGGAATTCACCACTGTACAAATCATATTAGGGGATGAAGAAAAACAGCCCTTTTTTTCATTCAATTGTTAACATGAACTAGTCACCTGCTAAATAGTTTCGCTTATTAAAAATATGCTTCAATCACAGTTCCAAACTATTTTCTAATTTAAAGAAGTGTTGTATCTAATTGTTTTAATATTATTTTTTAAATTCAGCGTCTTCAGAACAAAAATTGTATCAAGCACTAAATTTGCAACAGGTAAGGAAACAATTGTAAGATCCATCATATTAAAATTACATTTTAATAAACTGATACGGTCACTTTTAACATTTAAGTGATATATGGGTCAATGTCACAGCGTTGACATTGAATAGAATTTTACCATTTCCCGCAAAATATTGTTGATTTTTTTTAGTTAACCCTCTATGCTATTTTTCATAACGTAAACATAAAAGTTATTTTAAAAATGATGTGTTCACTACAATAAAATCGTTCAATCGCTTGCAACGCAGCCGTAATCTTGGCGGAATTATCTAGCGAACATGTGGCAACGGCGCGCTCCTCGGTTCTAAGTCAGTAAGTTAAGCATCGTAAATATGGCAAGCACGCGTCCTAGGCGACTTGACTTAGCGGTCAGCAAGCTGTTGCGTGAGTAAATCTGATGTCAACCAGAAAGCAAGCACTCCTTCGTAGCTATTCATGCTGTTCCGACTGATGAAGAATATATATTTTTTTGTAATTTGTCGTTATAAAATAGTCGCCGTGGATCGTGGGACCGTCCGCGATACGAAAATTAAACATGCGCTTGTGCCTGTCTAGCGTGTTGCTTGCGCCTAGGTCAATTCATAAAGAAAAATGACGTTAATGTTTACGTACTACGTAGTTACGCGCTATTATCTACGATCTTCGTTGTTTGGATCTTAAATGTTGTTTGGTTTTTTTCTGATGTTTAACAATGTATGGACGTTGTTATGATTATTATGTTGCGTTCAACTTTTATGAATAAAACATATATTACGATTTATATGTTTCGCAAAAATTTGGATCTTATGAACTGAAGAACAGAATATATATATTCGTTATTGTTATTATGTTAAATGGTAAATAAAATACATAGTGCGTGCCATCAAGCCAGTATATCAAGATATTTCTTGGCATTATATTATACTTTCCTGCACTCAGATTTTCAAACAATTTCACCTAAGTATAGATTTCTCCATTTCTCTACAAGTAATTGAACATATCTCCAGATGACTGGTTGTTACCTAGGTTAGAACGTTAAATGAATGTTTTTAGAAGTTGCTGTCTATATACATTTCTTACAGATGAACAATACCTTTGAAGTTAAAGTAATTTTTTGTGCTAAAGGCTTCGGATATTATCGTAAATCAAATACACGAATAAACTAAACAATTTGATTATGAAACGAATACAAAATTTAGATTCAAATACGCAGAAAAAATACCAGCTTATTGTAATAATATTTATAAGTTATTGATTATACAAGGTGTGATCTGAAATATTTCAGGGGATGATTCCTCAAGTAATGTCATGAAGAAAAGTTGATAAAGTTTTTTTAAATGCCTTAGTTTTTGAATTATAGGGCGTTAAAGTTTAAATTTTTTGTAGGTTATTTTTAAAAAATTCTGGAGTACACTTACACACCATGATGAAGGAATGTTTTGGCTATTGACTTTTTTGTTTTGTTTTTTGTCACTGGCCATGACTGTCATTAAAATGACGTTCTCCACCTAAATCATATCCTAAATCAAAAAAGGTCATGAGACGTTTTTTGTTAAATAGAGATTCAAAAAAATTGTATTAGAAAACGAGCAAGTCAGTGGCGTACATAATTTTTTAATAAAAATATTAACCACCTCTGATATTGTGAAAAAATATTCAACAGGCAAAACATGTCTTCTATCATGCTGTGTCAGTGACAGCAATCTAACAAGAGAATTTCAGTCTAATCCAGAGATTTTCAAAAATAACTTAAAATAAATTAAAATTTTAATTCCCTGTAACTCAAAAGCTATGGCATTTAGAAAAAACTTTATATGAACTTTTCTTCATGTCATTACTTGAGGAATCATTTAGATTACTGAAGAAGCACCCTGTATATTTATAAAATAACTATTTTGTTTCGATAATGCGTAGTGTTTATCTATACGACATTATAAAACTTTTTTTAATGTATTTTTTTATTATTATTTTTGACCTAAATTTCTGCTAAGTATTTAAGGTCACGTCTTAATCGAGTAATTTTTGATGACGTTTGAACAGCTACCGTAAAAGCTAATTTGTGTACGAATAACATCTATTAGAATAAATTTACCGGAGAGATATTTTTTTTCGCTCTCCGAGAAGTACCTAACGGTGAATTACATTAATTCTCGCTTATTATTTAACGAATAATGTATATCCTAGGCGGCATGTGTATTACGCACCACACCGACACGTAAGTGTAGTTTTATGTGTTTCTCTGTAACGGCAGCGGATGTCCCACTTTTATATCGACGATAATCGTTACACAGAAACCAACATTACACATTATTATATATGTAGGTACGTACTACGTAATGCTAAAGAGTAGAAATAACACTCTTTGCCTCAGCTATAGCACATTGTGTACACTGAAAATGAAGGGGTAAATTATTCACATTGTATTTACAAAAGATTAGTTAATAAATGTAACTATAGTTGTAAGAATATATCATATACATGAAATTGACAATTTTGTGATGTTTATGTGACGGATACATTTTTTGCATTATGATTTTGTTGTTTTGTTATTACCTTATCCACGGTATACAAATTCAAATTATTATACGCAATTTGCGACTTACTTTACTGTTGGGTAAAAACAAATATAATTCCCATTGAAAATTTAGAGCGGATATGCCGACATTTTGTTTAAATTTCACGTAATTTATCTGTAATTTTATTGCGACTTTCCGATTTGTTGATCGCATACAGTGTGTTATTTTATATTGCTATTTTTTTATATAAAAAATTAAAATATGGCAGTTGCCGCTCAAAATCGACAGCAAATATACGAGTACACATATACAGCGACTCTTCTGTAAGTTTAATGTAATTTCTCTTATTTTTTTATTAGTTTATTACATTTTCGACAGTGTGTGTGCTATTGGTATATTAACATTTATAATTGCCATTGAAAATTTACGGTGGATATGGATTAATTGTTCTGTAAATTACATGTAATTTACCTGCAATTTTTTATTGCGATTTTCCGATTTGACGATCATATCCAGTGTGTAATTTTATATTGTTATTTTCTTTTAAATAATTAATTAAAATATAATAACTCCCGATTACAACAATTTTTCGTTAAGTTTAATGTAATTTTGCTTATTATTATTTTTTTTATTAGTTATAATAACGACAATATAGATTCGTATTATTATTTTAACATTTATACTTCCCATTGAAATTTACAGTGGATATGGATCAAGTTTTCTGTAAATTACATGTAATTTACCTGTAATTTTATTGTGACTTTCTAACTCGCTTCTTAGATAGCATGTGTATAAATTGTCTTATTTTTGCCATTAAGTTAAGAACGAATATAATTTCTGTTGAAACTTTGCAATGGACAAATTTGTTTCAGTGAGTTAATGTAATTTTACATTGTGCTTTTCTCATTCGAAGTGTCTCATTGCCATTATAATTCCCATTCTAGTCTGTAAATTCCGTGTAATTTACCTGTAATTTTTCATTGTGATTTTCCGATTTGTTACATCATACATTAGGTTAAAACAATCATAATTCGCATTGAAAATTGGTAATGAATAAATATGTTTCTGTAAGTGTAAGTAGATAGGTATGCCTAAATTTTTCTGTAAACTTTATGTAATTTATCTGCAATTTTACATTCTGATTCGTTTACATTATTGACAAAGTGCAAATTCTTAATGTTATTCTACCATTATATAAAACTTTTATCATTCCCATTGAAATTTTATTAGAGTAAATATGGCTACATTTTTCTATAAATTTCATATAATTTACTTATGGTTTTATTGCGACTTCACTGCAATTCCCTTAAGTACATCATCGGCACCGTACAAATTTATGTTGTTCTTTTGACTTTAGTTCAAAAACATATAATGCCCGTGGAACATTTGCGGTAGAATTATATTTGTTGGTAAATTTACATTGTGATTTTTCAGTTCCCTATCCATCATCAACAGTGCGTAAATTCTTATTTTGCTTTTAAGTAAATGTAAACATATTTTTTGTTGACGAATGAATTTACAATGGATATTTGAAATTTTGTAAATGTATTGTAATTTTCCTGTAATTTTACATTGTGACTTTCCATTTTCCCTTTAACATCCACCCACAATGTGTAACTCAAATTATTAAAAGCAATTTCGAACGTTAAGTACATACGACGGGGGGTACCTTTTTCTAGGATACATCAGAAACTAGTGTACCACTATTATCACTGTAATATTTTGTTACAATTATACACGCCATTGCAATTTTACAATGATATTTTATCTCTTTACGTGGTTGTAAGTGTATGTCATTATATTCAGATAAAAAGATTTTCACAGAATAAGTATTACTTTTTCCCAGTGTACGTAAATGCACGCAATATTAAATACCATGTACGAGTACGATCTCGTTGAAAAGTAAAACGCCAAACGGCAAAAATCGATTGACCTGGATCCTTTCGCGACGCAATCCTTCGTATGCAAAAGGCACTCTCTAGTTGTGTTGTGTATGATGCAGCTGCAGCTACCCGTGTGACGTGCATAAGCGAACGGCTAGGAACGAAAGGAAGTTGCGACGCTGAGAAATCCGTTTCGTAGCTGAAAATTATGTTAATCGACGTCGTCGTCGTTGAGGTTTCTACAAGCGAAGCGCGTGACGTAACCGATTGGCTTGTTGGAAGAAAGTTGTGAATTCGCAAGGGAACAGTTTTACATTATTGCTATATTAGCAAATATAGAAAACGAAATGTTCTTCGTTAAATGTCGCACATAATAATGTCTTCACGTAACTGAATCGGCAGTGTTAACTCCTCAATTACAGTTCTAAATGAAAATGGAAAGTATGAAAAATCAAAAAATACATTGTAGTATAACGTGACCATTTACTTTTTTCCTCAGAGCAGGACACCCTCAAATTATTGTTTTAAAAATAAAACATTTGTTTTATAGGACCTGTAGATATGTTTTTGTTAGATTTTCTACTGTTAGTTCAGTTTTCAGTGGTTGATCTAGCAAATTTAAAGTATCTATTTTTCCGTAAATGGTTTATATTCCGTTTTACTGCTATTCAAGGAGAGTAGATACTCTTAAGATCTTACTATTATTACGGAATGTTCATATTGAAATATTATTAAGTATTTGCTCATTTAAGTTTTTTGCTTACCATATTTTACTTTGTTAAAAGTAATTCTGTCTCTTGCTCTTACATAATCGAAGAATAATGTCATAGAATAAAGGAACTACCAGAAGCGAAGGAGAGAGGTGCCGCCAAAACACAATTTTAGTGCGCATGTGCGGCGCCGCCATTTTACAAGTAGTTTATTAATCAACCTCGCTTTGCTTTCTTGTTTATGTGTGTCGCTGTGTCGGTTTGGTGTGTTTTGGAAAGTGATAGATTCTTTTAATTTATAGTTATGCAAAATAGGTATTGTATAAATATATATTTCATGAGCCATATTTGTGTTTTCTTTATTATTCCGTTATTATTCTGTAAACATTGAAAAATAAATTACTTTTATTCAAAATTAAAACTTTAGGTGTCTTGAAACTAGTTTCAAAATAACTCCCATAATATTGATCTCGATTGAGTCTTACACCAGAGCTCCTAGAATCTAGTGTCCAGGGTGCCCTAAATCATATTTTTTGACACAAGTAAACTAAGGTTTAAAACGTAAAGTGAACAAAATAAATGGAGAGGAAAATTATTTTTTTAAATTTATGTACACTTTGTTTCTGAAAATAATTAAGAATAACTTTGTAAATTTGGAACTAGGAAAAGATGTAAGAGAAGTCGGATGATTGCTGTGTGCTTTGCGGAATGATTGAGTTGACCTGCATCTAGCGTGGCCCACCAAGTATATAGGTACTCATACCTGAAATCTATACTTAAAATGAAAATAGCTTCCATAATTGAAATAAAGGAAATATTAGTGACTATACTATTTAAAACATCTATTGCAGTATCAAATCTTCTGTATGGCAAATGTATCTGAAAAGCTCTCCCACGTTAAATAAAATATATAATTTTCACAACAATAAAAAAATAAACAGGAATAAATGCAATTTATACATGTATTTTATATTTTTTAATAATTTTATACATAGTAGGTATTTTATACTGCTTAAAGCTTCAATATGACTAAATAAATATAGTGTCAACTTGTTTCTTAGTGTAGACTTTAGATATTATATACAACTTTCTCTCAGTGTAGTAAGTATTAGATACGTCAAATTTCAAATTCAAGGTTAAATTTTGTGACCATCCAAGATCAACGGCGCCGCCTTAGCTTTCGCTTCTGGTAGTTCCTTTATTCTGTGATAATGCTTTCATATATTAATGAAAATGTATTTTATTGAACGATATTGACGTGGTACAGATTTACAATTAAGACTTTTTGCCTGTGCTACTACGCTTTTGTCTTGTCAAAGCGGGACATTTTTTCGTATTTTGGGAACAGCAGGACACATAGGTTAAAAGTGGGCCTGCCCCGCTTAAAGTATGGTCACGATAAGTATAGGGTATAGGTTCTAAAAGTAATGGACGCAATTCATCTGGCATACCGTCAGTCTCATTATATGACGGATTTCATCTAAGCAAATTATACACTTGCGCGAAGGCTCAGTCTGACAATAAGACTAACGAGTGGCCGGCATATACACCTAAAGTTTTCAGTTAAATTATAAGATTCTCTATGTTTTGTATCGTATTACAGTGCGCCTAGTCATATTGAAAAAGCCTATACCCAATCACCAAAAATCTAGAGACTGACTCATAAACTCGCTCACAATTTATAGCAGTCGGTACAGAGAAACATAATGCAGCCCGTATATTTTTCTTATAAATTCGTGTGCCGCATATCTCTGAGCATACCCGATTACACAGCTTCTGCTGCAGCAAATGCGCATGCGCTGATCAAAACGTTAGACTTCTATTGGTTGTGACGAATGGACGGAGCCACCTGTTCCAGCTTCAGTGTTATCATGAGCGGGTATATCTTTCAGACGGGCAAAATTTCGGGTATATCTTTCCGCTAATTTAATTATGAATGTAATTAATTTATTAGTAATTTTGTGTTCTTAAGAATGGAGAATAATTTTAGCTCTACAGCGTATTCTCAAAATCGTAAACGCCTTAATTTAAAAAGTGAGGAATATCGGATGATGACATGTATGAAGGGTTTAGGGCGCGACGTCAAAATATGAGTGTAAGTGATGTTGCAATATGTTCTTCATGAACAAGAATGTACGTGAGTAACATATGTGTATAGTGTGGGTTGCTATATCTTACAAAATGAAACATTGCCTAGAATATGTAGAAGATAGCTTTTGCTTGTGAATTATGATATGGGAATTTCCGTGTAAATGAAATCGAAAAATGTATACTGATAGACAAAGACGAAACAGTGATATAGTGTATAATTTATTACATTTTGATGAAACATGGATACATGAAAGTCATACGGAAGACGGTACGATATAAGTGTGACCATTATAGTGACAGTGCTAGTAACCAATAGTGAATAGTGCAATGTATTCTAAAAATTTTTGTCCTTGTGGATGAGAAATTCTCGAATATTTGCGCTAGATCAGGTAGATGTAAGTGGCTGGTACCTTTGATTTGGGAAATTTTCGGCTGCTAGAAAAAAATAATATCAATACTAAGTATACATATAATATAATGACATTTCTTTACACCAAAATCGTAATACGGTTTATCAGCAAATGACATGTTGAGAATACGCTTAAAATACATACTTATGGATCTTAACTGGGTCTGTATATATTTCTCAATTGACACTGAGTAAAATTAAACAAGACTCTCTTGAACTTCACCTATATCAGCGACGCTTTCTATCACTCTTGCAATCTCGTGCGTTCATTCTGAGGAGCGTGGAAGATGAAAACGTATATTGAACTGAGTTTTATTGGTGAAATCAAGTGAAGACATAAGCTACACAAAAATGAAACGATAAACAAAGCAAACACATACACGGTTCTGAATGCTTTCGCTGTTTATACTTCACACAGCTATAATACAGCTGGTTAAATACATTGGTAATATCTATATATTTGTATTGATTGTTTGTGTATGTGTTATGAGTGGCGTTGAATATGACCCATTGAACTAGTAGTTATAAAAGATAAGCAAATACGGAATAGAGAGGTAGGTACTCGAATTGTATTATACGATTTGCTGCGTATCTTAGAAAATATAGGAAATAATAATTTACGTAACAATTCCGGAAAATACTATTTTTTGGACGAATAGACAAGGATAGGATTCCAGAATGTGCTGTAGGCGAGTCCTGGAAGTCTGCTAGTCTTAAAACCCAGTTTCCGGATATGTTGCGTACTATTTTTTCAGCAATAGTGTGAAAAAAATCAATAAAATACGTTTCTGTCATCTGTGTAATATTTACTTTCACAACAAAATTAAGAATATTCTAATTCTTCATTATAATAATATTTCAATTGAAATTCTAAGAATGGCGAATATTAAAGGGATTCAATTTCTTTGAAATGTATATAATATACAGCGATTCAGAACCTATCTAAAAAAAATATGTTCAGGGGAGCCAAGAGATCGTGGTGGCCATGGTACTGGTCCTCCTTGTTCATTCTCTTGATATTAATGCTAGAACACGTTGTACATCGTACGGATATAATTGAGCCTCGTGTATGATACGCCACACTGCCGCAATACGCCGTGGACGCCCTGAACCTCCTTCTCTTCCACGATTCGGTTTAAAATTTCCCTCGCGTTGCGCTACACTTGCATTGACTGCACACCGCGGTAAAAGTAGCTACAATTGGCACACATTTTTACATCGCCATAAATTAAAATGATATCCATCAATTCCGAGTTGCTATACACGTAAGCCATTCTTGACACTTGAAAAACTAATGTAAAGACTTGCATCAAAAAAACTTAATACCTACAAAAAGCAATCGGATTTCAATAGGTATTTGGAATCGCCTGGCTAGAAACTACAGTAGTCCAGCGATGTAAAAGTTGAAAATACTGCAACTTCAATAATTTTTTACTCGTAAACTATAAGGATTTTACAAAAAAAATGTACTATATTGACTACAATTTTCATGACGTATCTATTCCCAAATTGTTTTTGATAAGTTTTGAATCACTGTATATTTAACTGCCTGTTGTTGAAGTTAAAACATGAAAGTAACTAACTAACTCAGTGACATAACATGAAAGTAAGGTATCCCATTTATGTTGATTATTTTCATGTGCTAATTTTTTAATCTCATGGCAATTTTAATTTTATTTGACCTTTATATGATCAACTGGTATTTTTGTTAGTTCTTTCCGTCAGTTTTACAGTTTTGTTGTTATCTAAATAAAAATAAATAGCAATAGTAGATGCTTTTTGCTTCCCTAATAAATTTATTGATCTGCTCGCTGCTGAATATTTCTGATTTCTTTGATTTATAACCAACGTCCTTCCTTTTGTGCCAAATAAACCAAAAATACGTCCTTTGTAATAGTTTTAGACTTCTCTATATCCATCCATTTCGTGAACAAATTATAAACGTGTTCGTATGTACCTACACTTTGATTTTTTCAGGTAATAATTGTGCTCGCTTTCACTTCTGCTTTCCATTATTTATTATAATAATCGCGACTAAAAACCGCGTAAACTTTTAAAAAGCAAATTGTCAACTACGTTAATGTTAACTTGGTAAGTCGTTATTTCGTTGCTATGGCAATGATCAACGGCATTCTTCTAAGAAGCATATCTACCTAAATGTTCATAATAGGTTTGTTCCAAGAGTCAGTTTGGGACTGTTTCAAACTATCACAGATATGCGACCAATTATGTTGCTACTATACTTTCAGATTCGTCCGGTCAAACAATCCCTGACAGTTTGAAACCAATTTTTTGCGCTCTAGGAACAAAGCTGATATTATTAGGTTATTAAGTATAATGACAACAATGGTGTAATTCTTCCCGGCTTAGTCCTGGAAATACGTACTTCCGGGACTAGGCCGGTAAAGTGCTACTAGAAAAAGCATCCGGTAAATGAATACGTTTTCTTAACATATATTTTGATCGCGTTACGTTTTATCAGGTTACCAATATTAATAGCAGTGATCTAAAAACAACTGGAGAGTACAAGCGTACCTTTAGAAACTATAAACAATCTTCGCTGAATTATTGGTTTACCATTACTGGTTACTTGTTTTTTTTTCTCTAATACGTGACTTCAGTTTGTTCCTGCCAATCGCTGCATCACCGACCTCAAGATTCTTTCTAGGCTAATGATCCAATAAGAATTTTGGGAGTGTGCTCAAACGGTCGAAAAACAAAACGTATACTTTAATCTCTGATGTAATATCGACGTGTCTGTACTTCAAATAAGCTGGAGTTCCTTCATTGGACGCCACGATACGTGACCTATTCCAAACGTCGTTGGCGCAGAGACGAACAGAATGGGTTCTTTTTAGGTAACCTTGAGAAAACGACTATTTGTTAATAGGTGACTACTGTATGTCACAAATTTAAAAACTGTTGTTTGCAGGTTAAATATTATGAAATATATGCCTATATCAGTAGGTAGCGGCAATGAAAATGTTACCAATATCGACCCTTCGTCTATTTTAGAATAGGTTTTGTCGAATGGTGTTCAGAACTGGCGTTATGCCCCTACTGATCGTTAAGATTCTCCAAATATAATTTTTAACATTTCTTTTGTCGTCGGGTTATCAATAAAACAGTTAATTCTACTTTAAAATAAGAAATTTCTAGTCAATTTAACTTCTCTAACTTTTCGAGTTATGGGTATTTAACATTATCATGAAAATGGAAGTTAGACGTTAAAAAAAATCTTCGAAGCCTTGATTTCGTAATATATTTTGATGACACGAAGGGCATCAAATTTGAACACTATTTCAGACAACTATGTCTGAACTATTATAAATCATTGTAGATATTTTTAGCACTTGTACTGTGAACTGGTCACACCTGGCACATGGCATCAAATAAAATAATACGTGCGTACTTTTTCCGTCATCTTCCTAAAATATGTTAGTAAAAACCTTGATTTGAAAAATTGAACAATTTCCGATACTCATACTTTACCAGTGTTACTAAGCGAAAATGTTTAAGAAGTTCGTGTCAAAATCATTTTGCGTTTGTTAATTTACATATGGTTGAATGCTAAATTAAAACATTTGACAGCTTTAAATAAACGTATATAATATGTATCTGGGTCGACAGTTAAGTGATTAGAGTAATGAGCATAATATTCGTTTCTAATTATTTTCCGTATTGTGAACATGGTCTGTGAATGTAGAGGCAATGTCGTCGCAGTACCAATTACATACTATAAACGTATCAATTATTTTCGAAATGAATGGCATGCGGTGAACAATATAATAGTAGTAAATAGTAAGGGTATAATGAAACAGAATGAAATATTCTGTCGTGAAACAAAATAAGATTACTCATTTTTTAGGTATACATATACACTATACTTATACAGGATGATTCAGAACTATTACAAATACAATTTTGTACAAAAAAATTAAAAAGGGCAGTTTGGAAATGATATAAAAAATAGACACACTTCTGCACGGCACTGGAAACTGGTCGACTGTAGTAAAACTTGATAAGACGGCAAAGCATGCAGACGGTGACTGGACAAAAAATGGAAAGAAATTTCCAAGGAAAGAAATAAACATTTTATAGCACCTATTTTATGCAGCAAATTCAACTGCTTTTGCCGTTATTGTTATTAATTATTAATAGAATTAATTTGTGGTTTTAATTAATAAAATAGTTTGACATACCTGATGTTACAACAAAATTTTGGACTCGTTTTACTCAGTATCTACAAATTAACACAAAAGTTTCTGCTTCTTGTCCGTTTTGAACTCGTAAGCTATTGGCAGTAACTATATGATACGTTTTCGTAAATCATCAGTAGTAGGTATCCACTACGATGCGATACACTTTATTTTTTAAATATCCCCACAAAAAAAGTCCAAGTGATTTAAAGTCAGGATATCGTGGCGGCTATGGTACCGGTCCTCCTCGTCCAATCCCTTGGTATTAATGCTTCAACACTCTGTACATGGTACGGATATAATTGAGCCTCATGTATGATACGCTACACTGCTGCAATACGCTGTGGATGTTCTTGACTTCCATCTCCCACGATTCGGTTTCAAATTCCCCTCGCGTTGCACTACACTTCCACCCACTGCACACCGCGGTAGAAGTAGCTGCATTTGGCACATGTTTACCGGGAAATCGTTCTGCTAAAGAATTTTCACTTCGCCATAAATTTAAAACGATATCCACCAACTCATTTGCCGTTTTTGACACTTGAAAAACTAATGTAAAAACTCGCTTCACAAAAAAGGCTAATACCTGAAAATAATAATATCAATAATTCTTTACTCGGAAACTAAGAATTTTATAAAAAATTTTTTTACGGTACTGACTCCATTTTTCATGACACATCTTATTACCAAATTTGTTTAGATAAGTTCTGAATCACCCTGTATATTTTTATAAAATAAGCTCAACTGTATTGTATTGAAGACATTTGTCAAAATAAATTAGACAAAACGTCGACAATTTAAAAAAATATATATTTTATCAGATATAATTTAGCCTAATTTTCTATCAGTAATTGAAAATATAGTACACTCGGTCTGTGATGCTAGTATTTTTTTTAGAAGCAACCGATTTTTGGTCTATTCCAAAGGCTTCTAAAGGCCATAAGGTTGTTTCTGTACAACATATTGGTATCATATAGACGTGTAAATCTACAGAATATATGTTTTAAATAGATTTAATTTTCTTTTCGATAAGAAAAAATACCAGACCATCTTCTACACGAATCTCAAATTTTAAATCTAGTAATAATTGAAATAAAATGTTAAATTGCCATTTGTTAACAATTTGTCTTTTTTTTCTAGGTAAGTCGTGTCATTTGCTTCCTTAACATCATGTACCTGTTTGGTGAGTATATATTAAATATCACAATTAATTTAAATAAATAGTTCACAGATATTCTCATATAATTTTATGCATACGTCTGTGTTTTCCAGTGAAAAATATTTGAAATTATCAACATTCTTTTTAAAATTCATGTTATTAGGCATAAATATTTCCCAATATTCTTCGCAGTATCTGAAGGCAGTCTGTATTGTCTTTTTCGTTATCGTATCGATGGAGTGAGAATCTTTATGTGCTGCTGGTGGTTTATAGTTTAAGCTCATTAATTTTGACCTAAAAACAAAACAATGAAGTTACTTGCATTTTCTTTGTCATTCTTCCTTACTGGTGGGCTGACAGACACAAGTGAAAACGAATAACCTTAAAAAAGTGACGTCACGATGCTGAACGTAACGCCTTTAACATAATTGTGAATAATTAGTTTCTTAATCGTGTTTCGACAGTATAAAGTTAAATAACTGTCAGGTTGATATTATTCGGAGCAAATTATATGGAGTTAAGGTAAAAAAAAGCTTTCAAAAATGTTAAGTTTTTAGGTGATGCATTTTATGGAAGATTCGTCTAATCACAATTTGTATAAAACACCTAAACTTTCTCATTTTTCTCTTGTGATTACATAGATCTTAAACGGCAGTAAATTGATATATTGGAATTCAATACTTAGACTAAAAGTGTTAGTCAAGTTTTAATTTATAAAAGTTTATGAAACAATAATTTTTGTTTATCCACATTAATATTAAATACATGTCAGTTAAATGCCTCTGTTTCGTTTTGGATGCGCCACCCTGTATATCCGTATCGATGATAACAGTCCGGCAAACCGCTGGTAATTAAAAAAAAAACTTTTTTTAATCACGTTAAATAAATTTATTCCGCTCGGTTAACATTAAAGTAATATCGTTAGTGCCTTGGAGCGACATTGACACACTAACATTGTAATAGATTTCTGTATTGCGAAATTTTTGCGTAATAACGTGCGCCGCAGTATCCACAAATGAGCCTTATCTGTATAGAACGGGTGGCTCACACACGTGGCATTGGGGTTTCTGGTAACCTGTTGAGGCGATCTGGTTTTAATGGCGCACTAAAATGGTAACGTTTCAGACGTATGTTAGTCATTCTAGAAATTCAAAGGCTGTACAAAAATTTTGAATCTTATAAAACAGCCGTTACATTTCTTCTTCTTACGAAAATCTCTCTCAATCCTGTCGAATTGAAAACCTATGAAGATATTATTACAAAGAAAAATATGTTCTTACAGTTAAATTAATTAAAAATGAAATAAAGTGAGGGTCCACTATCTATTTTAAATATAATACAAGTGGAAACAGCCCTGTATAAATTGCATTTATTATCCAATTTAATTCGGGTTTTTTCTAAAAAATTGAGCAGTGAAAATTTTATTCTGGCGCAAAATATTAAAATTTGTCTTCCATTTTCAAGGCCTACTTGGAATTTTTTTCGTTGCCAAATTTTACATAAACTGTTTTGCGATTTTTTTTTCTTCAAATTTACGGCAGTGGCCGTTATTTATCAAACCGTAAAATTATACCATTTGGCAACCCTGACTCGGCCATTGGATAGGCAACCGCTAGGTCATAGCTGTCAAACGGTAACATTTTAGCCAGGGCCGTACTAGGATTTATTTTTCCACTTTAAGTCTTTTTTCTTTAAAACGTGAACTTCTTGATATCAGACATTTTTGTATTTTATTTTAGCTGCATTAAAACACCTGGCTGCTACATGTCAATATGAAACTCATAAGATATGGTAAATAAAATAAATAATAAATAAATAGACATAAAAAATGAGGACACTATTTTATATAAACTAAAAAGATTTTTCAAAACATATTGGCAGGTGAACATGTGAATTAATTAGTAAACTAAAGTATTAGTAACTCTGGCTATTATAACAAATTTATCACTATCATTCGCAGAATATGCATTGAAATGTCACATTATATCGAAAATTTATTATGAAAACTACTTTAGTTGTATTTAGTAATTTTGAAATTAGTTGCGGCAAGAATTCAGACGACTTACGTGGCTGACTTTACTCAATTGTTTTCATTGTCAACATAATTTTCGCTTGTTTGTTGCGTGAGAAACAATATTTTGTTGTAATTTAGTGTAATATAATAATGCATACATTTAGTATAATATATAGTTTTTTTATTTTCAATTGCAGTTTCTTAAATAATTTTAGGAAAATTTAATCAATTATTCATTTGTTCGTATGACGTAAGTTGTCCGAATTCTTGTCGCAACTATAATTAAAATTTGCACAATGTGTCAATTTTTTTTTCAAATATTTTGTAGAAAATTTGTCTGTTCTTTTTTCTTCAAATTTTAAATATATTCAAGCAATTATTCGTTTTGTGAAAATCATTCAATGTGTGACACCTTAAAGCAAATAGTTTAAGATTTCTGTGGACACCAAAATATCGAAAAAAAACTAACTTCCGAAATCAGGTTCAAGATTACCAGTTCTGAACACATGATGTATGTTGTAAAACTGTATATTATGTGGTAAAAATAAGTTTGAATATTGTTTCTGTTCAACTGATGAACAAGAAACGAACCACCTCCCTCAACTGATAAGCTTCTGTGCCACCACAGAGCCAAAAGACGGGATGGTTTTAGCATCATGCCAAACTCTTGCAAAATAACAGTTAATATATAAACAAAAAAGAAAGGACAGACGGGAGAAAGTTGATATTTTATAAGTAATCATCATGTATTTGTACTCTTCATCATTAAATACGTCCCCTAAGAAGAGACAACTAAAACAATGGAACGAACGAACGGTTAGGCGGACGGACTGTTTGAATGTGCGATTTAGAATTAATTTGCTCGTTCTCTATTGTCGTAAAATGTTGAAACGTCGCGTTAAATTCTCGGCATTATGTACCTACATCTGCCAGTAACAATTATTGTGGCATCGGTTTTTTTCCAAAATTTTGCCATTATATTCAGAAATCATTATAATCTGGTAGGTGGTTTGCCCGGCGCTATATTATATGTTATTATAAATGTTAATGGTTGCGTTTAGCAAAAATGAAAGTCGCTCTTAATGACAGGTACTTACACCATCGCATTTGGTAACGATTTGGAAATCGAAACTACTCTCTAATTTTTAGGCGGGCCAGGTTTTATCAATGCATAACGGATAATACGGAATTTGTAAGCTGGCATAATGGGATCTCATTATCACGAATGGGCAGATTAGAACTGTCCGTCTAGGAGGTGTTTTTAAATTTTTATTTTGCAAGCTGCCGCCGCCACCTGGGATATTCGCTGGTGGTAAAGCCAGTGAGCGCGTGCGCGTTTCTGAATGGCGCTTGTTAGTGAAAGTGAAGTTTTGATATTGATCCATTATGATGCGGTTAAATTCGAATGACGTCATTTAAATAATTGTCGTTTTCAACTTTTCGGCGCATAGCGGCGAAAGCTCTTCGTGTTAAAAAATGTACAAACGTTAAAGAACATTTTCTTTATCTAATTTGCATAATTAAAAATATGTTTGCAATGCTTTTTAATTCTTCTCCTAGCCTATTTGATTGGTCCAACAAACAAATGCTTGGGTAAAATGTAACTATTTGAATGTTTTATAACTTTATTAGGTTGGTACATTGATTTTTTTGTTAAAAATTATAGTAAATTCTTCCACTTGCATCTTATCTAGATTTAACCAGTTTGTTCAAGTTTCGATATAATTTTTATAAGAATTTTAATATTTTTTTACATCTTAATTTTTTGGGTACTAGACTTTGGTAACATTTTACACCTGTTGTGAATAAATTTAAATAAAATGATAACTGATTAATATTTCCTAATTTAGCTCATATTTACGAAATTCAATTTGCTGTTATTTTCTACAAGTATTACGTTATTAATAATTATTTGCATTATTTTTATAAAGAATGTGCAAATTAGATGGTGTAGCATAATTTATTTTCTGAAAACGGAATAATTAGGGAGACACCTATGCAAAAATATTTCAATGAGAAATATAAAAAACGTGCAGTTAATTGTTTTTTATAAATTTCATAAATGCAGAGCCTACTGTGTATAAAAGTTATTACTAAAATCAAAATATTTGTTTATACGGGGTCGTTAATGAATGTTTTACTCCAGAGCCTTCCTAATTGTATTTATTGTACAAGGCGCATTTCAGAAGTTGTTATTCTATTAGTTATAAAATACGAATGAGGAAATGGAAAATATATAAATGATTCTTAATCTTAATACATATTTAGTTACATCACTTTTCTACATAGTTACCTCCAGCTTGCAAATCCTATTGAAATTGTGGAAGAAGCTTTTGCAATATTAATATATCAAAAGTTACTCTCCTTCCCACACTTGTCTTCAAAGGCTTTTTTCGCAAGCTGTTCTTTTCTGTGAAATTTTATATTGACCATACATTTATTGAAACACATAATAATTAAAATATTGACATAGAATGTGAACAAAACCACGTGACCAGAAACGCAATATCATTGGTGTAACGTTACACGCTGTTCAACGCGGTTTGTTTCCATGGATGTAGGTGCAGGTTAAGATATTGATGATATAAACAGGCGTTTGTTTCTTGTATTTTCGCGTTTTGTGGTATTTGTGGGTCATAGATACATAGTGTAAATACTGTTTATGTAATGCCATAATTATTAGTGGTGAGCTTACGGCTTTGTCAAACTAACTTATTCCTTTGTTTAAAATATAGATACGCTCGTGACAATTACGGCGACAATGCTGTCGGGTAGATAGATGGTTTTACTTGAGGTATTTATAAAATTATGCCATCTGATTTCTCATTAAACTACTTGTTTTGTTTTGAAAAATAAAAAGTAATGAATAATGATATTTAACATTTAATACATTTTTTAAATTAATTTAGTAGGTTTATTTTTATTGCTATTTACTACTAATTTCATTTCTTCTTAAACATTTAAAAAATCCTTATACTTAAGCACTGAATACAATAAATGAGAAAAAAAATTAAATTTGCTTTACCACTGATTTTCTAAACATCCTGTATACATTCTGGTAACTTAATAGAAAAGTGTAATTGATTATTTACAACTTTACCTATAATTCGAGTTCAACTTAAACTTAAACATTAAAATGGTCTTTGCAAACAATGTTGCAATACTTCCATTCATCGTCCTACACCACATCTTTCTTTTCATTTTTCGACACAGTGAAATATTTTTTATTAGGCGCTGCATGCTACATAATGGCATAATACTTCTTTCATTTGCCTGGTGAGATGCACTTTCTGTGCCCATTTTACGAGTCTATTTTGCAAGTTTATTTAATACCAATGTGTAATACAATAACACCTAATAATATCACAAATGACAAATTGCGAACGGCGTCTGACGTCACAGGTTTACACTGCGGCTCCGACCGTTTTTTGGGGGGGGGGGGGTGACCAGACTAAATTCTTAAATACCGTTTCTACGCTTGTTTTCCACAAAATTGTCTAGAACAAAAGCTATTTCGATTAAAATAATGCATTCTTCTGTTCGTATTTGGAAAAATCATGGAATTTCCCCATTCGGATCAGTGGCGGCCCGTGGGTTTTTCAAAGGGTGGGCACAAAAATAAATTTAGATTAATTTAAATGTATTGCAAGAACAGAATGTAATTCTGCAGAAAAGTTAATTAAACCTATATAAATGCCTGGATTTTAGAACGAAGTCTTCTCATCATGACCTCGCAAGGCTAATTCGAAGGCTCCACAAAAACTTTATACACATTATTAAACGACGCAAAATGTGACGATTTTTCCACCTGTTTATTATGTTCTAACCGAGGTCCTAACTTATAGCGCAAATACGCACTATACTCGCGACAAGAATTCAGACGACTTACGTCATATGAACAAATGAATAATTCATTATATTTTCATCAAAATATTTAAGAAACTGCAACTGATAATTATAAAACTACATACTCGACTAAAAGTTTGCATTATATATTGCACTAAATGATAACGCGACCAAATATCGAAAATTACGTTGACAATAAAAACAAATGTGTAACGTCAGCCGTGACGTAGACGTCTGAATTCTTGACGCGAGTATATCTAATTGTTCACGTATGTCAGTTTTTCCTAAAACACTAAAGTCCATATATGCTTTTAAATGAGTCACAGAATTTTCATGTTTTTTTGGCCCTATCCGCTATGTGCTTTAAATCGTCAAGTCCGTATTTGGTCCACGCTGTAACATATGAAACAAACAAAACATAACAATTTATTTGTCACAGAACAACCATATTTCTCGAATATGTTTCTATTAAAAACTCTATTATATGTTCTAGCTTTACTTGTAGATTCGTAATTAATATATAAATCAGTAGGCCTACCTTTCTGTTTAATTAAATATTTTTGATCAAATGGCACTGGATTGTTTTTTAACAGATACTGAACAGAATTTATTTCTGGTTCCGGATCCATTTCTTTTAATAAGTATGTACAAATACACAGAATCACTTTAAAATTATATCTATAATGAGAAACCGCCTTTAAAACCAGCAAAGTTAAAACACAAATTTGTTTACACAACTATTCTGCAAGCGAAATATATTTGTATATACAAGTACGTACTAAACAAAGCAAGC
The DNA here is from genome assembly GCA_025584915.1 of Monochamus saltuarius. Classification (NCBI taxonomy): domain Eukaryota; kingdom Metazoa; phylum Arthropoda; class Insecta; order Coleoptera; family Cerambycidae; genus Monochamus; species Monochamus saltuarius. Next base: position 8,219,991 of record CM046723.1, on the reverse strand, counting down.
GACTACTGATAACTGAAAACTGAATGCCGGAGGGAGACGGAGTGATGGAGATTGGAGACAGTGGAGACTAGTGGAGAAGGGACAGAGACACGTATTTCAGTGCCCTTTGTCGGCTTTAAATCGGCGAATTTCATTTACTCCGAGGAGTCCCGAACGTCTGAAAATGAGCCACGTTTGGAGACAATTCTTGGGTTCCCAGGAAATAAAGTTTGATATAGTTCGGCGCGTGGATGGTTGACGGGAAATAAGTTTTGAGTAGTTTTTCGCAACCGATAATAGAATTAGAATTACAAAAAATATATAAATCTATAATAGCATCAGCATCATATATTTCTTCGTGACATATACAGTGAAGGGTGGGCACGTGCCCTTGTGCCCCTTAGCACCAGCCGCCACTGATTCGGATGGGAAATAATTGTCCACTCTATTGTCTTATGGTCTTATCGAGCTCCTTCTACACCCCAGCATTTCACTGTACAAAAAATTTCAATAGTGGTAGTAACTCAAATGTAGAAGCGGATTCTTTTTTTATTTTATTGGAAAGAACAAATTAATATACAACGACGTACCTTTTATTATCTATTACACATATTATATTTTAATGTCACAAAAATAGATGTTCATTGATTGATGTTTTTAAGACATTGCTCAAACATTCTAAACTCTAGAACTGTAGTATTTAATATTGTCAAGAACTAAGTAGCAGTTCTGATTATCCGCTTTTTATTTAGAAATAAAACTTGAGGTTTAAACTCTTTATTGGTCGAATTAGTTACGGAGTGAACTTTATTGTCATCCCAACAATTTTTACTGGTCGCTGCTAGTTCGACGCTTTATTTATTTTCCGGCGTCAGACATCGAGAATTCCGAGACATCTGGCGAATCTGCGCCAAGTCGAGATGTGGATACGCAAAACGAGGTGCAGTAGCCCTGGTTAGGGCCGGAGGGTGATGTAATATGATTATTTGGGTTTGGAAGAGACACTCAGCTGTCCCGACATCGTCGGAAGGCGGGCGGACGAGATACAGCGGCGCACAGTGGGGCAGGGAACGCAGAAAACTGGCAAAAATTCGAAAAATGAAAATGTCTATATTGACATTCTGTTTACATTAAAAGACATCTGAACATTCCTCTGAATAGTGTTCATGGATTTCGAACCCCGTTATATATGTTTCGCAGGGGTCGACAGGGGAACTCTGTCAGTAAACAAAAACACACCACAAACAAATGCTGAATAAACGAGAGTGTAGATAATTAATAATAGTTTTAAAAATAAGTTCAGAGATGGAACCCACTACTTCCAGTAAGTAAACCAAAAACTATCCTAGCAGTAGTAGCCAACTTGCGCCTTGGCTCAAAAAATACAATTCTTACCCTACATGATTTATTTTATTTCAGAGCAGAACTATACGAATAGCTAAGATGGAATTATTTAATGTTAACAAGAAATCAACCTCTTCTTCATTACGATGAATATTCAATGAAATTAAGACACATTGCAAATTGCATTGGATATTCACCGAAAGATATCAGTAAATTTCATAAGCCGATTTTTGAGTTTTTTTTTATATTTTTAAAAAAGTGGGCTCTGTGCAATAGACAATACGATCACTTTATTTCTAGCAAATTGAAATTGTTACATTCTCCAATAAAATTTTAAAAAAATGTTCACTGAAAAAATTGGTCCGTTTTCAGCTGAGAATTTTTCTACTATTTTTCCCAGCTTCAGGACTCCGAAAAACATAAAACACCAAAGATTCAAAATTTTTGCCAACTTTCCGGGGTCCTTGCTCCAATGTGCCGCGGAACAAGAGGGGTTGCAGGGAAGACCTTCTTGAACAGGGTTTCTTCGATTATTATCTTATATTAAAGGATTAGGAATTTTCATTAAATGGATTACGAAATGGTTTACATCAATAATTACAAATATAGCGGCTAGTTGTTTATGTGTAAATGTGAAACGTCAATCATCTCACTTTATCGACGAATCATATCTGTATGGAAAGATTATCCATTTAAAAAATTTGCGTAAGTAACGATTTGGTGTGATTTCAAACAGTTTTTGATTTTCATTGACTTCTAAGGTCTTCAGAAACGATTTATTTATATGATCTCAGAAATGCCATCAAAGATTTCCTTTTAACTACGGCGGGATTACCTACATCCCATTTCGCGATTGATTTCAGTGACTTCCAAAGATTTCAAGATTTCTATCGACGTTTCACATGATGGTTTAGTGATTTCAGAAAATACGTCTCTTGCGTGACTTTGCCGGCTGCTATCTTGAAAAACAGAATAAGGGATAGGAAAGAGGAAAATTCTGCTATTCTTCAATCAAGTTTTCATATGGATTGATGCTATTGACTGGCTAGTTTTCCAAAATAGATATTATTCCTTATCACTTAATCACTTGCACAGAACAAATTGTACTTAAGAGTTGCGGAAAACAACGTTCCCTAAATTTACTGAAACTGCAATTTCTAATCAATCCAACTAAATGTTATAGGGTAACTAGTTTTTAACACAACGGTTAAGTAAGTTGACGGAAAAACTTTGTTTACAGGCAAAATATTACAGTTCGATGTTGATAGTCAATTATTGTTCGATGATTTTAGAAAAATAACATAAACATAATAAAACATAAACATTACAAAAAAACTCGGATAGTTGTAGGTCAACTTGTCAGATTTTTATTAGAAGCAATACCATATTGGATTAAAATAGAAAAACCACTTAGTACTAAATACATTTTATACAGGGTGATTTCTAACCTATACGCATAAATGTAACTGTTTTCTAAATCACAAAATAAGGCGAGAAGTATATATAAACGTTTCGTTTTTGACATATATTTTGTGAAAAGTTTTTAATTAGTATTTTCCAAATGCATAGAGATAAAATTAATGAGATTTGGCACAATCTCATACCTTTTTGAAAATTCAAAAGAAGAAAATAATGCAGTTTGCCCAAGGGTGGGTAAAACAAAGGGGGTAGTGCCTCAAAAATACCGAAACTTTTTTGTGTGTATTTGTTTGATAATTTCATAGCAAAAATTAAATCTCTAAGGATTTTTAGATTAAAAGGGTATACTCTTGTTAAAATCCGATGTGGGCAACAGTTTTCGAGAAAAATGGACTTTAACATCTAGATGCCGGCTAAATCTTATTAAAAATCTATGGAGGTTGACTGAACATATTTGGCTTTTAAATGAAAGAAAAAAAAACAATTTTTACATCAATCAATATTTATATGTATGGAAATGTTTACGTTATAGTTTTTATAAACAAAAAATTTCACTTTATCGTGAAGGTTTGCAAACTTCCGAAACTAAAAATATTTTACTACATTTGTTTTTCACTGTACTGAGCTATAACTTTCCAAGTTTATGCGCATAGGTTAAGGAACACTATGTATATTTTGTATGGGATTATGGTTACGAAGTTAGAAAGGAGCACTATGTTAGACAAATTTAATTGCAATTTCTCTTCAACCAATCGCATTTTTTTGTATTTGCTGAGGGAAAAATTTTGTGTTAGAAATATAAATATAGATGTTCTCAGTAAATCTACGGAACGACAATTAAAGTTGGCATTTCCACCAAGAAGATGACGTATAGAGCCAGTTACGATAGCTTTCTACTGTTTTATCATCTCCTTTGATGTCTTTTTTGGAAGCCGTGAAAAATGTGATGTATTACTTTTCTTTATTATTCCTTGTCGAGTTTGCGACGGAATTAAATCTAGTATGTGTTTTGGGGAATCTGCAATAGTTCTCGACATTTGCGAGCATTGAAACCACCTAGAAAGAGGCATACCCAGGAGAACCACCTTACACTAAGGTCAGTCCGATGGAAAAAATACTATTTTCGAGTCAGCCTTGCCGTTCGAACGCGAGTTCCACCGCGGATCGGCTGTTTTCGCGGCTTCGACTGCGTCACGCCGACCTACTAACCCCATTCGAAAACCTCGCGGCACGGCTACGTCGACTTTGCCATTGAGTCGCCGGTCGCCAAACGGAGAGCACGTCGCTGTATCGCGCCTCTTCGTTCCTCCACTGCTTCTTAGCTTGCCTCTTTTTATCAAGCAGCATTTGGACGACGGTGTCGCTGCCTGGCAGCGTTCGTTCCGCGAAACCCTCAACTCGAAAGGAACTCAGTGTGCCGTGATGAAAGGGAAAAATGAGACATTCTGTGAATAGTTGGAAACTTATGTGTCTGTGGTGTCACTACTTACTGTGATCATTGGGAGCTGTGTGGATTAAGAGTTTTAGTGAATTGTTGTTATTGTGCTGGTAAAATATGTGTGTTAAGTTGCACCAACTGTTTAATCTAGTCAGGATTTAATAATTAATAATGTTGGAACATAGTGCTATGTACCTTAACGTCACACCACCCTACGAGGAAGACGCATCGTTCTTTCCGGATTTTTACACCACACGGTGGGTTGCCGATTCTGATGTTTGTACGTGTTGTGTGTGTGGTCTGTTTCTGTTAAGAGAGTTTGTTGTTTCTTTAGTTAGTTAGTCACTGGAACCTTGCCAGTTCTCCATAAACCAAAAGGATTTTACACACAGGCCGTTCTTTTGTTGCTAGACGAAACTTGTTTCTCGGGACTGCCGATTAAAAACACAATCTTCATGATTCGATACGCAAACGCTTCAGCTATTATTCTAAATGCCACACTTATTTCACTTCGTAATTGTTCTCGTATTGTGTGATCGACCACGCCATTCCGTTTCCATTCGACATGTTAACAGACCGTTTGTGACCAACTCGATTATGGGCGATTGATGAAATTTTTGGCTCGCCGAGAGACCATTCTATTTTTCGGAAACGGATCGGCCGCAACCAAAAAACCTGTGCGCCCAGCTCGCATATTTATAGAGATTTATAAAAAGATGATCTTCGGTCTGTTGTTAAATTCTAGTAGGTCAATAACTCGCTTTATTTAGGCGAGTTGGGGAGGCCGGAGGACAGCTATTGAATCATAGGTAATATGCGTATTATATGCCTAACCATAATAAGTAATGTTTCAAGAAATTCGTTTGAAGGATTGTTTTCGAATCGCGAGGTGGGAAGTTGCATTTGGGTTAAGCGGAAAACCGAAAGAACTTGGCAGTTGAAATCTAAAAAGAGTTTTGTGGAAATCCTGCCTATACGTAAAAGTGATTCACACCTTTGGCGAAAAATCTTCAAAACGCGGTCAATATCTGTTGAAATTTTGGATGAACAATATTTGTACTGGAGAAAATCGGCGAATTAACATTAACTTCCGGTTTATTTTGCACCTGTTTTCACTTTCTGTTTCCATATTATATAGAGCTCTGTAAGAATAGAAAAGAATTAAACTTTAACTCAAATCAGTATTTAATGAAATAAATAAAAAGGTCACGAGAACTAGGTATATTATAACAATTACAAAAACTTGAAATTACGTAGGAGAATTATATATTTAATCAAGTATTTCCAAAAAACATTTTTTCCAGACGAATAAAAAATTGGTTTGTCGGTTTCGAAATGCTCGAGCAATTATTTTAACATTTTATAGTCATTATATTAAAAATTATGTGAGTATAAAATGTGGTTTCCTGATGGTTGCCTGCGAGAAATCTTCGACATATATAATTTAGAGATAGGAATCGCCAAGGCTATCTTGATTTATTTCAAATTTGTATTAAAGGATGATTCAGCGCTAAGTAAAATTTATGTACACGCTTTATTTCAACAGAAAATATACGTTTTCATTGGGTTAATGGGTAGACGAGTTTGTAGGTACGAATTATCTTTGTGGTATTACAATGTCAAAGTTCAATAGAGAGGTATACCCGAGGGGTGTGACACTCTTGAAATCAGGATGTTTTATGGGACATCAAAAAGATCTGTAGAAATCAGTGAAATCTGTATGATTGTACAAAACACTTAAAATCACATGAAATCATGTGAAATTATTGAGAATTAATAGTATCCTCCGTTTTATTAAGCACTTGATAATCCGTTTAATTGCGTTGGCATGTAATTTGGCTAGATATGAGATGTAACAAGGGTTCTTGGCTGTTTCACACAGATACTGCAGGTATAATTCAATGTCGGTCAGGGCCTTAGCCCGCGGAGTAGTTGTTTCCTGCAGTATCATTTATAGATCATTTATAGATGTAATTTGGCTTCTCATTTGGGATCAAGACAATGCATGCCATTTCTGAAACTAGGAATACTTCGGTAATAAACAGAAATAAGCTTAATAATTGAGCAACTAATTTGGTGTACCAATTTCTGATCTGTCAGAAAACTTTAACACAAATTTGAATATTATGTTGACTTTGGCTTTTTTTAATATTAAATCTTATATAAGTTTGTCTTTGCTTTTATGTGCTTTATGGTTTTAAAATATAGGTGTAATTGTCAGTGTTATATGTTTAGTGCAAATAAGTAGAACTGTTGTTCACGTTTAGCTTAATTTAATGTAAACTTACAATAAAATCGAGAAAAGACAACATTTTATGTAATGTTCTATACACCTTTACTCTATTACATAATAATTCTTAAATAAGCGTGATAATTGAATAAAAAAAGAAAATATTTAGTATAATTTTATTGATTTTATTTTTTATAAGTTCTAAAAATTTGTTTTAAACTTTTGTTTAAATACTAGAAAATTCCATTATAAGGAAACAATTAATTTAATCAAACTCAGCACATGAAAGTTATCAATTTGTGCAACGCTCGGTACTTCAACATACTATTAAACCCATTAAATTGAAATAGAATCTAAAAAAATCAAGTGGAGTCAATAAAACTGACGAAATCAGCGGCATAAGGGAAATCAAGTAAATCATGAATTCATGTGAAATCTGATTTCGCTGATTTCTATTAAATAGGGAATCTGAAATCAGGTTACAAAATTATTGGAAGTATACATACTCCTCGGGTGTACCTGACCAAGAAATCATTATATTTGTATTGCATGAATAAAGTCAGAGTATCTACTCATGCGTTAGTCTACCATTCACAAGTATTTGGAAAGACTAAAGTATGACCTGTCAATACCCACCTGTCTATCAATAGAACGATTTCCATGAAAAGACAATAACCTTTCACTTGAACTGTAGATTCTTTGGCCTTAACGAGCATAATTACATATTTATGTGTTTTTTACTATGTGCCTATTACCCCTTCTAGGTATAATGAAAATAAATTACACAGCAAGAAGCCGTAATGTATTTCAGGGTAGGGGTTCGGAGAATAAAAGTTATTTTATTTGAATCAGGTTGCCACCTGTTTATTGTTCGGACTACTTCTGTTACCTGTTTAGTAAGCTGCAGAACACATTTGATGGACAGGTATAGTTTCATTCAAAGAATTGCGGCGATGTGAAATTACATTCCTCTTTTTAATAATTACCTGCATCTGATTGTTTATTAATCAACAATAAATAATAGAGTTGGAACAGTTTATGAAACGTTGTGTCATTGTAAATAAGTCAAAGTTGATGCCACAAAGTAGGTATTTCCTAAATCGTAAAAGAACGTTTAACAATTTTATGATAGTTGTCAGGCATTATTATCAACCAAATAAATTCCATCGAAAATACGTCACGATATACCTACTTTACCAATGATATAAACTCATTCAAACTGCATTCAGTTATATTACAATCTACAGATTGTGAGCTTTAGTTTTATGGAAATAAGATTATGGGAATAAGATTTCGTCGGATACGGAACTCAAAAACCCCAAACAGAAGATGTTGCCTACAAACTTTCATCCAATAAATAGCATCGCAGTATTTTTGAGACAGGATGACGTCGATGGCCTTTAATTTGATTTTTGCCATCCATCTAAGTTATACAGATTTGCAACGTGAGGATCTTGAGGGTGAATTGTATTTTGCCGCTTGCGTGTATTTGTGTCATGCTACACGCATACTTCGACCACAGCGTGTTTGCATCAAGCAGTGTTGCCAGGTGGGAAAAATTCAGTGCATGAGAATAATTTCAAAGAAGCATGAGGTTTGGAGAAGAAAGCATGAGATGGCTTAATTTATCAAAAAACACCTCTTGACACAGCTTAATTTTTAATTACTTTTGTAATGCCATTTTTATTTCATTAAAAAGCATTATGTTCTGCTATTTTATCATAATATTACATTGTAAGTAGGTAGTTACAGGTACTTACTTAAAAGTTATTAACTACGTAACCTTTCTAATTTATTTTATTGTTAGGCCGGGCGAACGTTAAGGCGCAGTTGACGTGACGGCGGGTGACTCACGGGTCGTAAAATCTGTTGTTTCCAGAAAATGTAGGTACCCTTACGGAATAGAGTTAAGAATCACTGCAATACAGCGTGAATACAGCACACACACCGCATATCCGTAGACTGTCATACCCGTTTGTATTCATTGCTAATTATTAAGAGAGCAGTCTACAATAAAGGACATTTCAAGTACCCAAATATTGTAGATACTTACCTCTATCTATTCAATTTTGCCCTCGATTTTGCCTTTATTTCTCGTTAGGTCTTTGTTTTGGTAGATTTCAAAGAGTAATTTTAATAATTTTATTATTTCTTTTTGTGTCTATTAAAAAGCATGAGATTTTGTAATCAACATATGAGAGCATGAGATTTCCTCGGAATGCATGAGATCTGACAACACTGGCATCAGTTGACCGGACAGTTAGATTTGCAATGGCGAATTGACGTTGGCGATACGGAACCGATTACCGTAGTAGTGGGGAATGCTAGACCAATGCACGTCGCCGCCCCTCTTAAAGTTCGTACCTTCCCTGGAATGAAGCGGAAATTTCTACTTTCTCTGTAAAGATCCGCAATTTCCGTATCTGTATATGAATTTTCAGTCTTTTAATAATTTTTGTGTGGATGTTGCTCAACAGTACTATTACAATATTTTTTAACAGTTTAGAACATATAACAAAGAATCTAAAACAGACAGTTTATTCTGTAACCTATAATAATTAACTAGTTATGTTTGCAAAGTGTTTTCGATGCTTCTACAAAATATTACTCAAAATTTCGGTTCAGATACGTTTACCTTACAAACCATAACTTTATGACTTACTTCCAGCATGGGCAAATTTTCCTTACTAGCGGAGCACCATGTAGGTACCAGAATCTACATATTTTAAACCTTTTAAAAAATTACAAGTCCATCGAGTGCAAATTCGTTGGTTTAGATAAAAAGTACCTATCTTTTCGATTGCATCTTAGCACCTTCCATTCCGCTCTATTCATAATTAAAGTTCTTTTGGGACAATATGGAAAGGAACAGATCCGCTACTTTCCCTTTTTTATTTTGGTTTTACAAGTAAGTAACCACAATTATTTGTTCCCCTAAAATGTTAACTCAACATAAATTCAGATTTGACCTAGGATTTGTATTATTACACCAAAACACGAAAATAATAACAGTACACAAGGATACTTCAAAAATACAAATAAAAGCTACAATTTATTAGCAAGCAATATTTGACAGCAGTTTCTTGTACGGAACCAAGGTATCGAGCAATTCGAATTAAATAGAATATTCATTGCGTCATTATTTAATATACCGAAACAAAGTCCTACCCTTATTAACTAACGTTAAAAATTTGATAACATCCTATGTAACATTTAAGCAGCGGAGAATGTATACTCTTGTGATATTCAAACTCGTTAAATCTGTTTCGTTAGATTACCCTAACGATAAGTTATTCTATGTGGGTATTAGAGGGATGCTTATAAAATGATTACGTGTAATAATTGAATTTTTAATCGGAGGGGGATCAGTATCCGGGCCCCAGCGATTAGGGTATACTTAATTAAAATTTCTATTCTGCGTGTATGCAAATGTAATTAAAGGATCAATTTATGCTGGTAAGAGTTGTAATTACAAGGTTTTTTCATTGAATAACACCTGGACGGTGTTGTTAAAAAATGAAGGTATTCTACTGAATAAATTAAGGTAGCCTATTTTTCTCAAACGTTACTACTTGTCGGTATGTAATTGGTTTTTTATAATTAATTAAACGTTAAATAAGTAGATTATTTTGTGACGATGGCGGAACCTAGTTACTTTGTATGTAACAGTTCTATTAAATGCCTGTTCAACTTTTAGACATACATAGGAAATATGTCTCATAAAAACCATGAAAAATTGCATTGTTACCAAGCCCGACAAGGGGGGGGGGGTTCTGGTTGGCAAATTTCCCGGGTCTGTTCAAGTATAGTTTAGCGCTTACATTTTTTTTACTGTTTTATTACAATTTTTTATTTTATTAAATTATCATATAATTTCAGGAATTATATAAAATTCATATAAGATATATTTTGTCGTCTATAACTTTTTTCATATTTTTGCCTTAAAATGTTCAAGAATTTACACAGAGCAAAAAAATGAAAGGTTTTGAAGTCGTTTACACTCAGTTCGACGTTTTAATTTTCTTTTCTAGCGAGTTGTTGATGTATTTTCATTCCAGATTTATCGCCTTCGTGTCGTAAACTCCGATAACCTCTAATTTACATGAGGAGTTGCTGCCATTTAAAAAACAACTACTTAATTATTACTCTCTCACTAATTAAAAATATGTCAATCTTTTATAAATCGCGTTTAAAAAATAACTACGCCAACGACTTCTGATACAAGTTGGAGAATGTTTTGGCAGAAATTTTATAAACACGGTCAGTCTAAATCAAACTTAAATGATCAGTATAAAGCGTTTCGAGAGTGGAAAAAGAATACGTAAATCGACTAACATCCTATAAAAATATTTCAAGAATTTCTAGTAAATAGGTACTAAAAAATAACTTCTTTATATAAAGTGTTAAAAACGTAAAATTTTACTGTTGCTTGTAGTTTTTTTATGTCATCGGAAAAATTATTGCTTATGAATTAAGTATATTTTTTCCCTTTAGCAGCAGTAGGTAGATCGAAAACGTGTTTGGTTTGCATCATAAGAGACTCAAATTTCCACAGTATGCTTTATTATTTTACTGCTACAAAATTATTTAATATTGTTTATACAGGGTTTCCGGAATATGAGTGCCGTAATTTTAAGGCCTTATATATATACACATATACAATATATCTCACTAAAAGCAATAAAAAAGCTCTTATGAAAAAAATGTCTAAAGCGAATAGTTTGCCTACAAATACATTCCAAAAATAAAAATACAAGAGTAATAATATGCAAAAATATGTTTCGAAATTACAAATTAAGGTTAAGGAAAACCGCCTGTAACGTAATTTGTTTATAATTTGATTTTTGGATTAGTAATAATGAAGTAAACAAACGTACTGTAACGTTCGACAACGTTGCAGTGTCACATATTCAAGACCTGTTTCCTGTCATAATTTTGTTACCGTTGGCCAGAGAAAAAAAATTGTTAAGTCAAATATATTTTGTTTAGTGCAACTTATCATATGGTAAAATTAAAACGCTCATATTCCAGACACCCTATATACAGATTACAGGGTAATTTCTCGCCGTAAAATGATCAAATTTATGTCTTTAGGTACAGAAATCGTGAAAAATAAAGTACGTAGAACAAAAGTTAATATCAAAAATTAAATCCTTCTCTTGAAATAAAATAATAACTTTTAAAAAGCCTTTGTAAGACACACATTATTTAGCTATTATAACCCCACGATTTAACAATTATTTTCACATACTTGTGAACAATCTTAGATATATACAGAACTATGTAAGTTTATGTTATACATCTACAGTTAAATTTACAAAAATACGTATTTTGAAAGATTTCTATAGCTCTGACTATTCGCAGGTGGCATGAGATAACATTCATGTTATTTTCTATGCTCCATATTATTCAGTTCTTAAATATAAAACTATTTGTATTTGTAGAGAACACTATTTCAAGAATACGGCACCCTTAAAGTTCTCTTATATCTCACAAATCTTTATTAAATTTCATTCTCGAATTTATTAAAATTGGGAGCTACGTATACACGAATGAAGGTATTTCAATTGATGTATTTATTGTAATTGTATTTTGTATTATATCGACCAGTAGCGTCAAATAGTAGTATGGCCCCTGTTTAAAAAAATACGCCACTGTGTTGTTCCGTGAAATTATTAATGAATTAGGTACTATTATTCATTATAAAAAGTTAGTTCGTTCTAATCTTTTAATTATTGTACCTAATCAAAATGAAATTAAATATTTTCTGTTAAAACAATACAAAGCATACAGTAACGCAGTGGCAAATTAAAAATCTATAATAAATAAACAATTTTCTATCTAAAATATGTAGTCATATTTAATAAATAGCTTTTCTAGAATTTTTGCGATATTTAAAAATTTATCTGCATTTTATTTGTTGTAATTATAAATTTATGTATAGGCTGGTCTCAATTTTCTTGAAAATCCGTATAGGTTCGTGAACAGAAAAAGTTTTTTTTTCTAAATGTTAACAGCCTGTATCTCGAAAATGAAGCGTTCGAAAGCAGAACGTATATAGTGCACTTAATTTCCAAGAAAAAATCACGTTATCAATATTTGTTATTTACAATGAAATCACGGTGTACACATACATCAATATCGAAGAGACCATGGCTAGATATTCCTTTTGCCAACTAGCTCTCTTGACATCCCAACGCAACACCGTTTGTGTTCATACACTTTTCCTCATCCCAGAATAGTTTTTTCTACACAACCGTCACTTACGCCAACAGATTCAGCGCAATTTTAACCGTGACTTAACTATTGGTTTAGAGTCATTGACTTTTTGTATAGATATAGATGTCGTTTACCGAACTTCGCGGTCTAAGTATTGCGCTATTCATATTTCACTGCAATCCAATCAGGTTGTTAAACATTTTCAGATATCATACATACCTATTTACAAATTCGTATCATCACCTTGCAGAACAGAAAAGGAATATCATTTTGTATCTAATAAATAAAATCGGTATTAAAAGGCTATTTCTGTTGAAAAAGTGTGCGTTTCACGATCAGTTGAGCGCCTATCGGCGTCATCCTGAACTGAAATCAATACGTAATTGGTCAATGACTCAGGGGAGTCAATATTTTCGTCAGTTGTCACCACTGATACGTGGAAAGCGCACCAATCTATCCCTGATACCTTAATCTGTATACAGACAAAAAAGTTAATGACCGCTAATCTGTGTAATGACAGTTAAAACAAATAGTGAGGCATAATGGCAATTGTAGATTCTAAATTACATACCTAGGCCATATACAGTACGCACAGAAATTATTCGTCTACAGGGTGGTCCCATGGAGACATACTAGATTTTTGCCTTAATAAAATATTAATAATAAAAAAGATACAGGGTGTCAATGTTGGAATTTAAAAAGTGATTTTTTTGTAATAATTACTGTCATTGAATGTATGAACTTAAAAGTTTAGGAATAGATGTTTTTGGATTTTAGAAATCATAATCTGTTGTCTATTTTGATGTGTTTCTAGAGGGCGCCACATCTGCCATATTTGTGACGTAAATGTGAGCGACTTGTTTGACCCTAACGTTGTCACGTTTTTATTTTATTTAAAGATCTTAAACCTGCATTGATTTTGAGGAAAAAAGGTATACTTATCATTAGTCTCAGAAATTGGCTATTTTCGAGAAAATAGCTTTTCAACGATCAGGTGTATAGTTCATTGTACAATATTTTAATTTAGCACAATAATTTTTTGTAATTTAGTGCAATATATAGTGTAAACATTTAGTGTAGTATATTGTTTTGTTATTCTCAATATCTGTTTCATAAATATTTTGATGAAAATATAAAGAATTATTCATTTGTTTGTATTACTGTCGTATTACTAAACCCTATGCACCCTGGTTAACGGACAATGTTAAATTGCTTATAAAAGAAAGAAATAAGGCCTTAAGTAAATATAAAAATTCAAAAGGTTTGGGAAACTGGAAATATTATTGCCAACTGCGTAATTTCACTATTAATTCAATTCGTCGTGAAAAAACAGCTTATTTAAATTACATTCAAAATCAACAAGATACAAAGAACCTTTGGAAAGCTTTAAAAAATTTAAATGTTCAGCATAAGCAGGTTATCAATATCCCTCAATCTCTCCGTCAACCTGATGAAGTAAACTCCTATTTTGCCTCCGTTTTTAGTCCAACAAATAATTGTGCAAATATGTCAGATTGGTATAACTCTAATTATTTCAGAAATGATCTACGTTTCAGTTTTAAATTAGCAACATTATCTGTAATAAATTGTTTGACATTAAAGTTAAAATCTAATGCTAAATATTTCTGCTAAAATGTTACAACTATGTACTCCCCTGATTAGTAAATATATTACACATATAATTAATTGTTGCTTAGAATCAGAATGTTTTCCTACTGATTGAAAATTATCTATAACCTTATTATTAGCAAAAATAAGTGACCCACAAAATTATAGTGACATAAGACCAATTACAATTAAACCAGCAAGTTCAACAATATTAGAAAAGGTAATACAGACTCAATTGTATAAGTACGTTATGGATAACGGCATTATATCTGACCTTCAGTCGTTTTCGTAAGGGTTATAGTACTACCACGGTTTTAACAGCTGTCACTGATGATATTATCTCCTCACTGGACAAAGGAAATGCCACTGCACTAATTTTGCTTGACTACTCAAAAGCGTTTGAAAACCTTGATCATGTCTTACTATGTTTTAAATTAAAGTATTATGGGTTTGACAACATAACTATCAGTTTTTTTAAGTCTTATTTGGGAGAAAGACGTCAAATGGTCATATTTGATGATAAATGTTCCAGTCCTCTGTCTGTTACCTCAGGAGTTCCCCAGGGCTCAGTCCTTGGGCCCCTTTTTTTTTGGTGTATACAGCAGATATGTTTAATTGTGTAAAATACACGAGAATGAAATGTTATGCTGACGATACACAGCTCTCGTTTAGTTTTTGTCCAAAAAATATCGTTGATGCTTGCAGTAAAATTAACTCAGATTTAATGTCTTTGCAGGAATATTCTTTAAGAAATAATCTAAAATTAAATCCTGATAAATGTAATGCCATTTGTTTTTGTTCTCGAGTAATAAGAACATTTATTGATGCACATTTTTAATTTAAGAATAGATCAGCAACCACTTAGATCTGTTGGTACAGTAAAAACCTTGGTATAATTTTTAACACTGATTTGCGCTTTAAAGAACATATAGAAGTTTTAATAAAAATGTTACGGGGCTCTACGACTTTTATATGTAAATGTAAATATTCTAAATTTAGAAAAAAGCTGGTCGAGACTCTAGTCCTACCAATTCTGTCATACTGTAGTGTAGTTTATTATTCGTGTTTAGATAAATTTTCAAAACGTCGCCTTCAAGTGATTCAAAACTGTTGTTGTAGATTTGTTTATAGATTAAGAAAATATGATCATGTTTCTTCTAAAATTAACGAACTATCTTGGCTTAAACTTGAAAACTTGTATAGATATAATTTAGCTGTGTTTGTTCATAACATTTTAACTACTTCATCACCACCCTATCTTCGGGAGAAACTTTCTTTTAGGTTTAATTTTCATTCTGTTAATGTTAGATACTCAAATTTGCTAGCACTTCCCCGTTATCACTCAGCCATATTTCAGAGAGCATTTTCGTATAATGCAGTACATGTTTACAATAATCTAAGTTCCCACCTTAAGCAGAAATTTGCATTTCGCAAAATTATTAAAATGTATCTTTTATCATTACAAATGTAATTTTAGTATATGTGTAATTGTATGTATGTATTTCTATGTATTTTCAAGTGTACTTATGTGGAGCATTTCCAGTTTATATTATTTATTTTTTTATCATATTATTTTTTTCATCATGAAAATGTTATTCCGCATTTTTACCTATTTGGGTTAATTCTTATGAAAATGTTTGACTTCTGTTTGTATTTGTTTTATTTTTTCTGTTACTGTTAAGGTTAAGTAGAGTAGCCCTAGGCTAAACTTCGCCTTTTCTAATGTGATTGTCTGTAAATTGCAATCCATTTTAGAAATAAAGCCATTTTATTATTATTATTACATATGTCGTCTGAATTCTTGCCGCAACTATAGTTGTTCATCACTGCTTGCAGTTTGTACTGTCACAGTCTACCACTGGAACCATAACTTATGCTTGTCAAAAAGTTTCCTAAAGCATGTAAGGGTTTCGCTATATAAAAAATAAACATATTTATGCCTTTTATTCAGTTGACTGATAACGAGAGTTAATCCGGTTTTGCAGCTGTCTCAATTGACTTTGAAAAGACTTCATCAGACTTTTCAGTTTACGTTTTTTCGTTCGTTCGCGAAATAGCTGAAATGAAATCGTCTTAACCAAATAATGGATCAACTTTCACTTAAAGCACCCGGTTCCTTTATTGTATAATAATGAAAGAACACGCAACTCCAGCTCATGTTGTTTTGTAAGAATTAGATGCAGAAATTAAAAACGAATTAACATTTTAAATAAATTTAATCCATTAATAATTACCTAATAGACATCCTCGCGGAAATCACGAATCTTTGCTGTAATAAAAAGTTAATAGGTACCACTTTTTTCGGCGGACTAAATCGAAAACGTTCGATTAAGCCAGACTCGACACGGAATCTTTTAGCGCAGAATATCAGAGTTGAAACAATGAATTTAGATATGCTTCTTCTTAAATAGTCATAGAAACTATAGGTTTGTTTTAGCAGCAGTTGAAAACTGTTTGGAAACTATCAGAAATGTCCGTCCAACTATTTATTGCGTCAAATTCAATGATAACGCGTTCTCAACTTAACTGGTCGAATATTTCTGACAGTTTCCAAACCGTTTTCAACTGCTGCAAAAACAAGCCTTATATGTTGTGACAGTGAACACGAATTCACATCCAATTGTGGATGTCAGTGAGTCGAGTAATATGTTTTATCAAACGATATTTTATTGCTGACTAAAATTTAATTTTAGATTTCATCGCTATTTTGAAAAGTGGTAGAGCATTTTTAAATAATTTATTAGTAAGTAGTGTAGTCGTAATTTCATATTGATCTATAAAATTTGTCGTGAAATTTTATAGTGTACATTGGGTGACTTAATTCGATGATGAGTCATTTATTAGTATTGCAAATGTTAGGAATGTCACTGGAATCTGGACATGTGGGGAGGGTAGCTTAAGAGGCTACAGCACTTATGCCCCATTGGTTCTTTTTTACTTCATCCCATAATAAAGAAAAGATCTCTCTAATATAGGCCATATAAGGCCATCGGTCTCCCAACAAGGATTCTCTTACTGACGAAATATCAGTGCACTCACAGAGTGCATGGATTATTGTTTCATCTTCCTGTTCGCAACCCCTACAAAGAGGTGTTTCACATTTCCTCATATAATAAAGGTGCTTCCTTAGCCAACAGTGGTCAGTTTGAATACCTGTCACCAGGTGAAGATTCGTCCTAGACATGGCTAGGTACTTTTTCGCTGTATCCTTGACAGCCATTTGTTTCATCCCATCGTTTGTTTCATAAACTCTTTGTTTGGTGTCCCCTTTGATAATTTCGACAAATGCTGACAACGGAAGCATACTGGAGGGACCAGGTCCAAAAATTTTGAGATCCGATGGCCTCCTGGCTAGTTTGTCAGTTGCTTTATTGCCATTACACCACCAGTGTCGCTTCATCCAGCATACACATATGCATATTATGATATCGGTTGAGGCCACTACCAGTGCCTAATGGCATTCCCATGCTGATCTAGTTGTTTTCTTATGATTACGTACGATCAGTTGTTTACTGTCTATGTAGATTCAGATGGTTTTGCCCGTGGTATGTCTACGGACAATTTCTTTGTCGGCTATGGTTATACCTGCTAGTTCCGTTTGTACCACGGTAGCATGCCTATCCATTGCCTACTGATATTGGATGTGTAGGGATCTGGAATAGATTCCACATTCTGAATCTTCATTCATACTATTGTCGCTCACACGGTTGGAAGTTGACATACCGTTAAGAAGTCAACCTAATATAAAAAATAACCTATTATCATATGTATATATGCAAATTTGGTAGATTTTTTAGAAGTTTTCATAAGTTTTGATATTTTTATACACCAGAAATAAATAACACGTCACCATATTTTTCAGGGCCAACAAAAATTCGGCTGTCAAATTTCCAATGTGACACTATGCTACGCTCTAACCTATATGCTAATAAATGATGTTACGACCATCACACGTTTATAGTCAATATTGAATTTAAAAATGTCTAAATAGTTAAAATCATAAATGATTGAATAATACTTATTAATATATCATTGTAAATAGATACATTATTATAAGTAATTTATTTATAACAGAAGTGATAAACGCACTTGAATCGTATGTCGATTAATGTCCGGTTTGGTTCTGTTTCCTGCTTTTAGAACGGAAAACGACTTTGTTTTTGATTTGATTTGGTTTGCTTTACGAAAGCAGTGGGTAACACAATGGTGCTTAAGTTAGTGATTAATTTGTTTGGAAAATAGAAATTTCAATTTTCGGATACATTAAGAACGGTAATTACTATATTAATTACTTCAAAAGGTAATCAGCTCTTAGAGAAAAGAATTAAAATTTTAGGCTCCGAGATAGTAAACAAATTTATAATTTATGTAATAGCCAAATACTGGATGTTAAAGGTTTGACTTCCGTAACTTTAATTTAAGATAGATAATGTATAAATGAACAAAAAAATTAAATAGTACAAGAACATAACTCTAGCTGTTCTTAAAATAAGTTCAATTGTTATATCAAGGAATTTTATCACAACGTGGCAACAGTGCGAATACACGCTGTGCCAGGCGAGCGGTTTGTGGGTTGCCTACCACATACCAGAGAACAGAGAATGGTAGAATTAATATTTTTTTATATTAAATGTTTCAATTTTGGAGATTTTTAAAACTGAAACATTAACATAACTTATACCAAATAGGAATTTCAAAATAAGTAATAAAAACTTCTAAAAACTCACGTCGCATAAATATTCATAACATATACAAAAAAATATATTTAGGTAGGTAATCAAAATACAATGCCATTTTTAAATACCTAACTAGCATAACATATAATTAATTACAACAATTATGTTCAAAATAACCACCGTTATTTCCCACACATGCACAACACTACACTAACTAATATCGAGAAGACGTTAAGATACTTCAATGAATGCATTAGACAGCCGCTGTTGGGAAAAATGATGTAAATAAATACGTGGTCTCTTGTGAAATTGCGGCGAGCTTCTCCATAAATTAATAACATATCATGATAATCATGTATGCTAAACATTTCAATAAACAATGAAAAACGTACGTAAAAGAACTTGGCAGTTCAGATACCAACTGATCTGTAGTTGTAGTCATTGTTGCTATATTCCGCGATATCGACTTTGTCGAGTTTTAATGATTAATAAAAAACATTGTTTTTATTAAACATAAATAAATTGAAGGAAATGGTAAACATTGCATTTTATGGTCATTTCATACAGAAAGTTATGTCAAATCTCTAACACCACACATAAGGGAATAGTTTAAGATAAAATGGATGTTTTGCTTTTTATACTCGTTTTCTTCTCTGTCCTTCTTTTAGAAATTAGTTTTGCTTTGAACATATGTACCTATAGTCAAGTTGTGTAGTTCAATTTTTATTTCGAATGTAAAATTTCGTGAAAAGTAACCAGTAGCGTCGAAATTAGAAGGTTTTAATGTCAAAAAAAGTCTGGTCCTCTAATCTTCTTTTATAGACTTAAGCCAACATTGTACATGGTAACATTTTGCTTCTTGCGTTTTTTTTTTCATAGAATGCGCAGTTTGCGCCTTATTATACTTATAAATTATATTAAAAATGCAATTTTACACTTTTTTACATGGAAATTGAAACATGATTGGTCGAGCAAGAAGTTTTTTGTAAACTCACACTTATAAGTATCGAGTTTCTGTAGCAAGTGTGTACATGGCTATATAGTACAAAATAATACTGCAACATTTAATTTTGTTGATTTTTTTTGTATATAAAAAAAAAACAACATAAAAAATGCTAAGTAAATTTCTATTTATTCGTGTAAGGTGAGTGTAAAATCAGTTTTACTTTTTAACGGTCTACATACTTGAGTACTAATAGTGTCATGTCAAGCACAAATATTAAAATTGATATAAATTTTATACAGAATAGTATCTAATTGAATTCCGTTATTTATTTGTTTACATGTCGAAAGAGATAAACCAAAATATGTACATCGTCAGCGCAAACATCGCATAAATAGCTTAATAATAGAAATAATTAACTATATTATAAAAATAATATATAAATAGTTGTGATCAACTCGTAAAAATATGTATTTGTTGGCTCCAACGCCGAACTTCGATAAATTAACAAAACAAAACAGCAACATTAAAAAGTCCCAGCGTTCACTCGAGCGAAATTTTATAAAGCCGAGCTGCTCACAAAACTTGTTAGACTAGTTATGTTCTATAAACCATGAATATGCAAGATATTCCGTGGAAATAATTATCTACAACACGAACGAAACCGCCTGTGCGTACGACAGCGCCATCGAACGGCTGAAAAGGGAAACAGATGGCTGCTATGTCGCAAGCGCAAGCCGCACTCGATGATTTACAGGACTGGTTGGGTTACGGGTACGTATCCGATCTTGAATATCTACTGTCGCGCGTAGTAGGTCGTGGTGTTTTTAATGAATCGTTAATTGGATACCAGCGCTATTAATAGCTCAAAAATTACATGTTACTCAAACAAAGTGTTATTCCGAGTTCTCCATGGATTTGAGAAGAGGTTATTATTTTATTAACATTTGTTTCTTTGTTCATTTATATTTTAGCTTCTTCTGATTTTCCTTGTTGATTGGAATTTGGAGA
Source organism: Monochamus saltuarius (assembly GCA_025584915.1). Taxonomy (NCBI): domain Eukaryota; kingdom Metazoa; phylum Arthropoda; class Insecta; order Coleoptera; family Cerambycidae; genus Monochamus; species Monochamus saltuarius. The sequence continues at coordinate 8,199,124 of CM046723.1, read as the reverse complement.
ATCATCAAAGGTTGATAAAGGGAAGGCGCCTAATTTTGGGTAGACTTTTACCAAAGCTATGGGTAAATATCCGAAATTGGGCATCATTTTTTATTGAACGGCATAACATCAAAATATCGTCAAATGTCCCACAAAAATACCGGCGTGAAAACAGCGGCCAAAATTGGCAGCCAAAATTCCAAAGACGTCCGAACATTCATAGACGTACGTTACTGAGTAAATTAATGGATATATTTAAGAAATAGCATGCAATGCACTAAATAGTATAATATAACTGAACATATCTCTCTTATGAATCGGAAATTAATCACAAAAAATTTAATATTAATACAAATTACAGTTTATCAGAAACTTAAAAGTAAAACCCATCGTATATAATATTTGTATAGTTTTTCGGTACTTTGAAGGGGAAGCAGGTCGTGTGCCAGCTTCAAAATTTAAGGGGAGGTGTCTTACGTAGAAGACTGCTTCTCATGAAAAAATTATCACCCTGGCTAGGGGATTACACCTTAAAAAAAAATAAAAATTGAACTTTTTAAAAATATTTCGCTTCTTTCAAGGCGAAGTAGGTCGTGTGCCAGCTTCAAAATTTAAGGTGATATGTCTTACGTAGAGGACTACTTCCCATTAATAAATCATCCCCCTGGCTAGGGGATTATACCTTCAAAAAAAATAAAAATTGAACTTTTAAAAATATTTCGCTTTTTCAAGGCGAGCAGGTTGTGTGCCAGCTTCAAAATTTAAGGAGGTGTCTTACGTAGAGGACTACTTCCCATTAATAAATCATCCCCTGGCTGAGGGGATTACTCCTTCAAAAAATAAAATTTGAATTTTTTAAAAACATTTTGCCATTTTCAAGGCGAAGCAGGTCGTGTGCCAGCTTCAAAATTTAAGGAGAGATGTCTTATATGCATGACTACTTCTCATGAAGAAATCATTCCCCTAGCTAGGGGATTACACCCTAAAAAAAAATAAAATTTGAATTTTTAAAAAAATGTCGCCATTTTCAAGGTGAAGCAGGTCGTGTGCCAGCTTCTAAATTTAATGGGAGGTGTCTTGCGTAGAGGACTACTTCTCATGAAAAAATTGTCTCCCTGGCTAGGGGATTACACCTTCAAAAAAAATAAAAATTGAACTTTTAAAAATATTTCGCCATTTTCAAGGCGAAGCAGGTCGTGTGCCAGCTTCAAAATTTAAGGGAGATGTCTTATATGCATGACTACTTCTCATGAAAAATCATCCCCTAGCTGAGGATTACACCTAAAAAATAAAATTTGAATTTTTAAAAAATATTTCGCCATTTTCAAGCCAGGGGGATGATTTATTAATGGGAAGTAGTCCTCTACGTAAGACACCTCCCCTTAAATTTTGAAGCTGGCACACGACCTGCTTCGCCTTGAAAATGGCGAAACATTTTTTAAAAATTCAATTTTTATTTTTTTTTAAGGTGTAATCCCCTAGCCAGGAGGATGATTTATTCATGAGAAGTAGTCCTCTACGTAAGACACCTCCCATTAAATTTAGAAGCTGGCACACGACCTGCTTCGCCTTGAAAATGGCGACATATTTTTTAAAAATTCAAATTTTATTTTTTTTTAGGGTGTAATCCCCTAGCTAGGGAGATGAATTTTTCATGAGAAGTAGTCATCCATATTAGACATCTCTCCTTAAATTTTGAAGCTGGCACACGACCTGCTTCGCCTTGAAAATAGAAACATATTTTTAAAAAATTCAATTTTTATTTTTTTTTAGGGTGTAATCCCCTAGCTAGGGGGATGATTTAATATTGGGAAGTAGTCCTCTATGTAAGACACCTCCCCTTAAATTTTGAAGCTTGCACGACCTGCTTCGCCTTGAAAGTAGCGAAATATTTTTAAAAAGTTCAATTTTTATTTTTTTTGAAGGTGTAATCCCCTAGCCAGGGGGATGATTTAATATTGGGAAGTAGTTCTCTATGTAAGACACCTCCCTTTAAATTTTGAAGCTGGCACACGACCTGCTTCGCCTTGAAAATGGCGAAATATTTTTAAAAAGTTCAATTTTTATTTTTTTTGAAGGTGTAATCCCCTAGCCAGGGAGACAATTTTTTCATGAGAAGTAGTCCTCTACGTAAGACACCTCCCATTAAATTTTGAAGCTGGCACACGACCTGCTTCGCCTTGAAAATGGCGAAACATTTTTTAAAAATTCAAATTTTATTTTTTTTAGGGTATAATCCCCTAGCCAGGGAGACAATTTTTTCATGAGAAGTAGTCCTCTACGTAAGACACCTCCCATTAAATTTTGAAGCTGGCACACGAGCTGCTTCGCCTTGAAAGAAGCGAAATATTTTAAAAAAATTCAATTTTTATTTTTTTTTGAAGGTGTAATCCCCTAGTCAGAGGGATGATTTAATATTGGGAAGTAGTCCTCTATGTAAGACACCTCCCCTTAAATTTTGAAGCTGGTACACGACCTGCTTCGCCTTGAAAATGGTGAAATATTTTTAAATAGTTCAATTTTTATTTTTTTTGAAGGTGTAATCCCCTAGCCAGGGGGATGATTTAATATTGGGAAGTAGTCCTCTATGTAAGACACCTCCCCTTAAATTTTGAAGCTGGCACACGACCTGCTTCGCCTTGAAAGTAGCGAAATATTTTTAAAAAGTTCAATTTTTATTTTTTTTGAAGGTGTAATCCCCTAGCCAGGGGGATGATTTAATATTGGGAAGTAGTCCTCTATGTAAGACACCTCCCCTTAAATTTTGATGCTGGCACACGACCTGCTTCGCCTTGAAAATGGCGAAACATTTTTTAAAAATTCAAATTCAATTTTTTTTAGGGTGTAATCCCCTAGCTAGGGGGATGATTTTTTCATGAGAAGTAGTCATGCATATAAGACATCTCTCCTTAAATTTTGAAGCTGGCACACGACCTGCTTCGTTTTGAAAATGGCGAAATATTTTTTAAAAATTCAATTTTTATTTTTTTTTAAGGTGTAATCCCCTAGCCAGGGGGATGATTTATTAATGGGAAGTAGTCCTCTATGTAAGACACCTCCCCTTAAATTTTGAAGCTGGCACACGAGCTGCTTCGCCTTGAAAAAAGCGAAATATTTTAAAAAAATTCAATTTTTATCTTTTTTTTAAGGTGTAATCCCCCAGCCAGGGGGATGATTTATTAATGGAAAGTAGTCCTCTGTGTAAGACACCTCCCCTTAAATTTTGAAGCTGGCACACGACCTGCTTCGCCTTGAAAATTGCGAAATATTTTTTAAAAATTCAATTTTTATTTTTTTTAAGGTGTAATCCCCTAGCCAGGGGGATGATTTAATAATGGGAAGTAGTCCTCTACGTAAGACACCTCCCCTTAAATTTTGAAGCTGGCACACGACCTGCTTCGCCTTGAAAGTAGCGAAATATTTTTAAAAAGTTCAATTTTTATTTTTTTTGAAGGTGTAATCCCCTAGCCAGGGGGATGATTTAATAATGGGAAGTAGTCCTCTACGTAAGACACCTCCCATTAAATTTTGAAGCTGGCACACGAGCTGCTTCGCCTTGATAATGGCAGAATATTTTAAAAAAATTCAATTTTTATTTTTTTTGAAGGTGTAATCCCCTAGCCAGGAGGATGATTTATTCATGAGAAGTAGTCCTCTACGTAAGACACCTCCCGTTAATTTTTGAAGCTGGCACACGACCTGCTTCGCCTTGAAAGTAGCGAAATATTTTTAAAAAATTCAATTTTTATTTTTTTTAAAGGTGTAATCCCCTAGCCAGGGGGATGATTTTTTCATGGGAAGTAGTCATGTATATAAGACATCTCCCCTTAAATTTTGAAGCTGGCACACGACCTGCTTCGCCTTGAAAGTAGCGAAATATTTTTAAAAAATTCAATTTTAATTTTATTTGAAAGTGTAATCCCCTAGCCAGGGGGATGATTTAATAATGGGAAGTAGTCCTCTACGTAAGACACCTCCCATTAAATTTTGAAGCTGGCACACGAGCTGCTTCGCCTTGATAATGGCAGAATATTTTAAAAAAATTCAATTTTTATTTTTTTTGAAGGTGTAATCCCCTAGCCAGGAGGATGATTTATTCATGGGAAGTAGTCCTCTACGTAAGACACCTCCCCTTAAATTTTGAAGCTGGCACACGACCTGCTTCGCCTTGAAAGTAGCGAAATATTTTTAAAAAGTTCAATTTTTATTTTTTTTTAAGGTGTAATCCCCTAGCCAGGGGGATGATTTATTAATGGGAAGTAGTCCTCTACGTAAGACATCTTCCCTTAAATTTTGAAGCTGGCACACGACCTGCTTCGCCTTGAAAGAAGCGAAATATTTTTAAAAAGTTCAATTTTATTTTTTTAAGGTGTAATCCCCTAGCCAGGGGGATGATTTATTAATGGGAAGTAGTCCTCTACGTAAGACACCTCCCCTTAAATTTTGAAGCTGGCACACGACCTGCTTCGCCTTGAAAGAAGCGAAATATTTTTAAAAAGTTCAATTTTTATTTTTTTTTAAGGTGTAATCCCCTAGCCAGGGTGATAATTTTTTCATGAGAAGCAGTCTTCTACGTAAGACACCTCCCCTTAAATTTTGAAGCTGGCACACGACCTGCTTCCCCTTCAAAGTACCGAAAAACTATACAAATATTATATACGATGGGTTTTACTTTTAAGTTTCTGATAAACTGTAATTTGTATTAATATTAAATTTTTTGTGATTAATTTCCGATTCATAAGAGAGATATGTTCAGTTATATTATACTATTTAGTGCATTGCATGCTATTTCTTAAATATATCCATTAATTTACCCAGTAACGTACGTCTATGAATGTTCGGACGTCTTCGGAATTTTGGCTGCCAATTTTGGCCGGTTTTCACGCCGGTCACAAAAATGTCAATTTTAAATTTTTAAACAATATGATCTTTTTTGTGTATTGCCATGGGTTCAAGGCACTTAAAATATTTTTATATTTTTTTCTCAATTAACATATTCGGAATATTCGCCAACATCACTAGCATCTATGTTTGAGTCGTCGAATTCTCTTCCAGTTTGATGCAAGTATTTTTTTCCGCAACTGTTTTTTTACTATTCTACTTGTTTCGTTTTCATTACTGATATCATTAACTACAGTTTTTTATTTTTTAATATATTCTTTTACTTCAACGTTTCTTCTGAAGAGTCATACTGCCTTTTTGACGAATTTTCAAACCCATTACAAGGAGACATCAACTAAGTACAACTTTAGAACATAGAAACTATCTGTTTTAAGCTAGGCTGCATACCAAATGGTGACTTGGTCTGATGTATATTCTCTATGAACAATTTTGGGAGGGTACCTAATCCTCCAAATAATATTTAATTTCGGATATCTATCCGAAATAGAGGAACCATAACTACCATAAGTGTCCGAAATTAAGAAATACTCTATTAGGGGGAAAAGAGTTCAAAATAAATTTTTAGATAATAGTATACCTATTTCCTGAATATTTCAAGATATGACGGTGGAATTTGAGATGAAAGTTTAAATTTGTACTAGCTGTAGGCAACCAGTGTTACAAGGGTTATAATAAAATTATTTTATAATATTCGACCGTATGGAAATGTGACTTAGTCAAAAATAAAATCAATACATTAAAAATATAATATTGACAGATTCAACTCTTTTTTACTTATTTGTATCAAGACTTATATAAATTAAAAGTTTTCTGGCACATGTCAAATATACCAAATGGAATTGGTTGCTCAATTGATGATGATGATTTTGCTGATTTTCCAGATTTCGGTGATTTTTTTAGTTGCACACAAAACATACATCTGATTTCAAGAGTTAACTCGCTCTGGGTAAAGCAAGCAGCAATTTTGGGCAGAAAAGAGCACCAGGTTTCAGGTCGGTTCTGCAAAAACTTGTTGTAGCTGTTCAACGTGTTCAGTACTACTACCATCTATTGAAGCATCTCGAATATTGATTTGCAGAGTACCTAGAGCGTCAGAGATCACTCTTTTTTATGTAGTTGCAGGTCTCAAACACCTGATATGTAACTGTCCGAAATTAGGCAACTATACGAAATGTGGCGACTTTCCTCTATATATTTTTTAATATTTGATCTGAGAACATATATCACCATTTTTTGAATTTACACCAGATTGTTAAAAAAAAGAGACACATTTGGATATTAGAACAGTTTTTCTGCAACTGTCCATATTCAATTCTGTGACTTCCGATAAACAATTCCAGTCTATGATTCGTAAATAGAGTAGATTTTTACCTTTACTTTCTGTTGCTGTGAAGCCTAGTGTATTTCAGATATTATTGGCCGCTTGTGGCGCGCTGCTAGTTTAGAAACGTAATAACACATGAAAAATTGCTGATTTGTATGTAATGAAATTTGCTAATTATAAAGCTTCTTGTAGAAATATCATCATCCTCCAAATTTGCACGTTCTCATGGAAATGTTATTATTTTAAAAATAATATCTCTAAAACTTCTGAGAGAACTTTCTGTTCCAATCTAGCGTCTAGCAACGAAGAAAAAGGCATTATTTTTACGCTTCAACAGTCCTACTATTTATTATCTTGCAAATAAAAGTGGACGATTCCGCGAAGGTGTTCGAACATTAAAAGCGAGTTTTTTAGGTGTCGTTTTGTTTCCTGCGCTGCAGAAGTCCGTCTCAAAAGTCGTACATAATTAACGAGATACCCATTCAAAGCGGAGGATAATTTTTATAACTTATTGTTAGGGTACACAACCATAAAAGCGAACAGGAAAGCTGGCTGCAATGTAGAATTCGTCTCGCTCCGAAGATCCAAACGTATTAGCGTGCCTAATTAATGTGTATCTGTCTCCTTTCGTTTGGGAGTGTAATTTAAAAACGTAAATGGCATTAATTTATTTAACATTACATATATTTTTCTCCACTTTATTCATTAACCGTTCTATTATTGCAAGGTCTGTGTTGGCGTAGCCGGTGATTATGGTAATATTTGCCGTATAAAAACGGAAAAGCGTTACCAGCTTTAGACACAGCGTTTTGGTCACCACGGCATGTAATGAGGGTACAGGGTGATCGCGCGCCTCTGTTCAAGTACTCTAGGCATAACATTTATACGTACAATATCACAATATTTAGACGCCAGATATGTTATAAAATTATCGGGGGTATTACCATAAGAGGTCAGACTTAGCCGGATATTTTTTTGTTTCTTTTCGAGTAGGTACTTAGTGTCGTGGCAATTTAACGACGAGTTAAATTACCTACGAAAGTAAGTACGAGAAAACAAACATAAAAAAATATCAGGCTCAAAATCTGAGCTCGAATAGTATTTAGTAAGACATTTTCATAATAGACAATGAATGCGTATTAATAATAAAGAATTTATTTTTTTAAAGTGAACAATTATTAAAAACACAATTATTGTTAATAATTTGCCCTGTTGAGGTTGACTCTATTAAGGATTCTCTTGCGGATGCTGATTGTAAGGCTTATTTTGAAGGATCTGTTGATATTGACTCGTTATTTGAAGGTTTACTTCGTGGATTTGTTACAAGATTTGAGTGATGATCGTTGTCGAGTTGTAAATAAGGTTTTATAGAATTTGCTGAAGAATGTCCAGTTATCTTAATTAATTCTTGTTGATTAACACCTGGAGCGATGTGAATGATTAGAGATTATACACAAAAATCAAATTATTTCTTCAAACTTTAACACTCTGTATCTTCCTTATAAAGCCCCCAAATTATAACTATTATATAATCCACTGCCATTATTTTTCAAAGTTCTTCTTACCCTTGAAGTTTGTTCATTAAAAACTGAATCATCCTGTATACTAAATTTTTTACAACTAATTTTTTTTATCGTTTGTTATTTTTAAAATCCTAAGTTTGTAGCATTACTACTGTTAACGAAAATAAAAGTTTTTACATATTAGCATTTGGTCTATCAGGTTTTCTTTGTTATAAAACTTTAAATTGCAATAACTAAAAGTGTTACTCATAAAAATATTCATAAACAAAAGAAGGTCTGACATCACACCACGAGTCCTATTTTGAACAGGACCATGAAAATGCATGTTGTTAAAATACTCGTAAATTCTATATGTTCCACATTTAGTCAAGGAGAAAATTAAGTACTTAATGGTTTCATTGTTTTTCAAATTGCACTCAAAAAAGAAAATTGCTTTTAATTTTGAATACATTTCTTCAAATGTTCACATTAACAAAACTTAGGCATCCTAGTCATGTTACTTTCATGAAAATTATTAAAATCATATATATTCTAGAATATATAAATTTAATTTGCTGCATGATTGTCAGTTATTTAAAATACAGTTTATTCTTACAAAGGTGTAAAATTAGTGTTATGTAAATTTTCATCATTTTTGTCAGTGTAACAAGCATTAATCTTGAAGAATGACTACAGTTCTTTAATTGCGAAGATTTACACAATTTTAAAATTAGTTAACCTCTATTGAGATCACTATCACCATCACCCTGGTGTCCCTGGTACAGTGATAGCTTCTACTATGATCACATCAGCATCATCTAAGCATTGAGAAATTAAAACATTAAACAGTCTTTGTTAAACCGTGGTCGCGTCATCGATGAATACAAAATAGCTAAATTCCAGGAAGTATTCAAATTATATTCTGTGAAATTGATTCCATTTTTCAGAAGTGACATTAGTTCGTGCCAGATAAATATCTTTGTTCTCTTTTTTAAGCGTCCGTGCTAGTAGACGGACATTTTTTAAACTGCATTTTAAACTGAAATTTAAATAAAACACCACGTTTCTATGCAAATTTTTGGAGCAAGTACATCATATTTTACGTTTTCTTAATGTATTTTTCATGTGCTTATTTTTTAGCACAGTTAACGCCTTGTACGAACTGCTTATAATATGAATTAAACCACCTTGTAAAACGATTCCAGGTGGCGATAATACCATTATTTAGAAGAAATAATTTGGATTATGTACATTTTTATGGCCTTGCTTATTCGCTCCGAAAAAGGGTCACAGGCTTAAATTTAATTGTATTTTTTTACTTTCTTCATTCGTTTTCATTAGTGGGAAAAAGAAATTAATAGCGCACTCCGAAAAATATTGACTACACTGAGAGAAATTCATATCAAAATGTTTTACGCAAAATAGAGATTTCCAAGGTATTTCGCAGAATTCAGGACATTTTCAAGGAATTTCCAATGATTTTGCATTTCATAAAAGTGTCCTCGAAAATTACCTACTGTACTTATACAAGGTGTCTGTAAAAATGGGGAAAAAAGTATAATATTCGGAGGCTAAAATAATATGATGATCTAAATCAAGTTAAATTAGTCCAAAATTTTATAGTTTTCGAGAAACAGGCTGTTCAACTTTTTTTAGTTTTTTCCAATGAATTGTAGTAAATACATGATAGTGGTGAGTTTTCTGGCACGAGAAATTTAAATATGAACTCTAATTTGGTGTCGTCATACATTCTTTATGTACTGGTGCATTGTCTTTTAATCAATATTCTTTCACGTTATTTTCTTTCAAAAATCTATTGAACTACCGTTTTTTTGGATAAGATTTGTAGGTTTTATTTTATAAACATAAACGCATTCTCTTCTTTCATCCTTTATTCACTTAAGTACTATCAAATTTTAGACCAAGGTAAAATTAGGTTATCTTGGCCCTAGGCACATCTGGTGGCATTTTGTCCAGATCTTTTAGATACACTCTGTACTAGATGTACAGACACAAAAGAGTTATTATGATTTAATTTTATGTACATTTTTCAATTTCTCGTGCCAGAAAATTCCTCATAAAATGTTATGTATTTATTACAATTTATAATGAAGTTATTGAAAAAGAAACTAACATGAAATTGTAACATCAACATCTCAATTTAGATCATTATATTTTGGCCGTCGACATATGTTGTAGTATTTTGTCAACCTTTCAGAGGCACTCTACCAAGTCCAGGGTTGCGGCGGCGTATTTTGATACCGATACCAAAGTGTTTTTTTGGCTATGGTACAGTAATTGTTTAAATATGAGTATCTATATTCTAAATCTTGAACGATGGCACAGCGACGTTAAACACATTTGTTTCTCGACACTTTCTAAGTAAGATGAACTGAAGTGTTAGCTTTACGAGATCTAGGTTGCATGGGCATATTAAAACATTTATTTGGCTCTTCAGAAACGGAAATTTGATGGAGATATTGAAACTGATTGGTAAATTTGACCCATTCGTGGCCAGCCACATCACACAATATGGAAATGCTGGTGGATCGTGTGAGACAATCTGCAGCAGATTTATCTGAACCATCAGCATCACAGTTATTGCTCCAGTCCAAAATATATCAGTTTTTTAGCGTCGACTCACAGGTCACAGGGACGTCTTACAAATCAAAATTGAAAATACGGTAAAAAAACCTCTCCTCTACTCGCTATTAAAGCACCTTCCAGGCGAAAACAAAGTTAGTTTACTTTTATTGGTGGTGGACATCAAATCTGTAACGAAATCCAGTTACAGACATCAAAATGTCGATCAATTCAAAATTAAGAGACTTTACAAAATCAGTCTTTGTTCTTTAAATTTAGCTCAAGTCAATGTAGGTATTGGTTTCTATCAATAAAACTATTTCATATTTTCTTCTGAAATGAGATGTCTTAGTTAAGAAACCTAAGAAAATATCTATCATGCTCGCTCTTTCATCAAATCACAGGACGAGCTTGTAGCGTCAAAATACCTCAATACGCCATTAATTGAAGGTTGTTATCAGAGGCGGAGTTTCGACACGAATAATTCGCCACGAAAAATTCGCTAATGTTTCGCTTTGGTTTGGGAGATCCTTTAGTCATCAGCGTTATCTGTTATCGTATGGCTTTCGTACGATGTAGGCTGCAGGACATCCCGTGTTTCAATTTATATTTCCCTCGTAGCAAACAAAGAACACGTTTAAATCATGTGATTTTTCGAATTTTGCACGAAACTGCCTCAGTAGTCACGACACGTATGGTCGCGTTTGCCATTAATAATATGAGCTACAACAATACGCAGCGTTATGCATCTTTGTCGCTGTAATGGCTTGGTTAATGTATAGCTAGTCATAATTGCACTTTGTCAAGCTTACTTAATCCGTTTGATAAATTCTGATCCTTCTTTAATTAGTTTAAAAGGCGCAAGTCTCCTCCAACTCACCCATTAAGTTCGTTATTTTTAATTAATAGTTGTTTCGCGCAAAGTCACTGTGATGGGGAGCCAGTACCACGACGAGAACGATTAATTTTTCCTAGGTGGTTCACATATTTCATTACGTACCTTCGTATGTGACCGTACCCCTTCAAAGGTGATCATTAAAAGTAAAAGTCAGTTGTAACTAAAAACAAATTTTAAATCGCTTTTACTTTCTAATCGTACATTTGCTATTGACATAAATTGCGAGTTAATATATCGGTCGCAAATATTAAATGTTTGTGTATACAAAATTTAATGTTGTATGTGACTGAAACTGAATCTATAAGTTAGTCAAATCCGTTATGATTTTCTTGTAATTAATGTATATGTGTTATGGCCATAGAAATCATAAAATATATAGAAAGCCAGAACGTTGTACATTAGGCATTACATAGCAGACATCTAGAGAAAACTTCGATCATCACTTCGAGCAGCGGTGGCGTTAGAGAAGAGAGAGACGGTTAGTCAAGTGTCTGGTCTAGCTGTTTTGCCGCCCCTTGACTTGGCCGCCTGTGTGTTTTGCACACATTCGCCACATAGTCAGCGCGGCCCTGTTGGTTATATTGCATTTTAATTCCTGTATACAATTGAAACCAATACGCAATATTTGTAATTGATCCATAGAAATCATATGTTTCTACGAATTGGACGTTTTCATATTTTGAAGTGTTAGTGCAACCAACTCATAAAAGCTAAGTTGCTGCAATATTACCAGACTTCCGTTTTCTCCATAGGTTGACTATTTACTTCTTTCGGCGTTCTATATATTTTATGATTTGTTTGGTTATAGCATGGACATTGTGATTATTTGGTCAACATACGTTCTGCCAAATAAATTTTATTTTTTTGTTATTTCTGTGCAGTAGTTTTCTTTGCGTAAAACGTCCTTTTGAACAAAAATCAATCCGTACCGTCAAGAAGGTAAATGTGAAAAAAATTACTTGAAATTGAAGAGCATTTTCTTTGGATTTGGACGGACCATTACTAATAAAATTTTGTGCCCTTTTCTCTAGTCATTGCATGATGATGAACATTTATACATAATACCAATTGATATCCAGTCTGTAACGTATACGTATTCATGATGTTTCTGAAATAAATGTATTCCCTGAGAGTAAGTAAAAGAGAGATGTAAAAATAAACAGGTTTCATTAAGCAACAAAATCTCGAAGGGGCACGTATCCCAAATAATGTATCAAGAATCTTTACACGAAACTGCATCAATCTACTTACTTTTCAAAGTTGTAACAAACTTAAATTCAGTGTGTGGCTACTGTTTGTTCCACGTTGGAGGAACAACCAGGGTTAGTCGTCGGTTGCCTCACCTATGGTATGGCATACTGATGAGAGCTAACAAATTCTAAATCGGTATATGATTGGTGGCACCGCTGACGAATAACTTTAGCTGTTCAGGTTTTTCAGTGCATGTCAATGCTGGTCGGGGCATTAGCCCGCAGGATAGTTGTTTCCTGAAATTTCGTTTTGCAATATTGTTATCGCCGACGTCGATATAGATCCGGGATTTGTAGTGGTACCTTCAGTCTTATGTTAAAACCGTTTCTATAGTATTTAAGTGTTTATGTATTTATTGTATTTTAATGTTATTTTTTTCTTTTGTATTCTATTCTATATATATTTTTTTTATTTTTTCTTCTACTTTTAATGATTGTTGCCAATTATTGACGAGTTCTACACCCTAAAGGTATTTTTGTAATATGAAGTGAACTAAAAAAGATTACCGCGTAAAGCAGAGAAGTCACAGTTGCCACTAGATGTAGCTATGTGCTATATAACGTGTGCAATATGTATTTTTTTGCAAAACAGTAAATGTTTTGTTTATCATTGCTTTTCGTTGGTTTAATCCCCGAAAATGTGTATTTTGTTAAAAGTAATGCGACGTTACGAAAAACATTCTGAAACAAGTTCACACCGGCTGTTACTCTCTCGCTCGTTTATGCGGTGTAATTCTTTTAATCTTAATTAAATTTCGATGTTTTTATAAGAGTTAAATTTCAGTCAGCAACATTATCAGTCTAAAACGATTACGGGCAAACCAAACACTTATCAGCTTGTTGTTTTCTTTCTTCACCTAGACAGTGGATCTATTGTTATCTCCCTTTCGCGATACCAGCGTCACCGCGTACACTTAAAATTAGATAAAAAAAATTATGAAATTATTGTAAGGCGCATAGTTGCTACAGAATTATCTGCGGCGTGTGGTTGGTGCCGTCTGTGTACTCCGTAAATTAGCAGTGTGTATTTTTCGCGTATAGCTAGAGAAAATTTTTATTTTTATCGCTAAAGCTGTGTTGTTATATCGACAAACGCGCGGCAATAAAACGTCTACTGCCTCGTAAAAAAAATCGTTACGTAAGTTTTTTGTTTAACATTATCGTGGCTGGGCCAACACTATATCCTTATCGCTATTTGATGCAGTTACTTTATTATTTATTGCCTATTCTAAACCGTACCGTTGAAATTTACACCGGAACTGTCCTCTTTTTGCCGTGTAACATGTAAATCGCACGCAACGCGCTTGGGCAAGTCGTTTAGGATGTTATTATGCCATATAGGATCATGGGAAAGCAGCGTTGATGAATTAAAAAATTAATTGTAAGAGTACGCCTTCTAGATGTAGGAAGATAAAACGGTTTGTGAGAAGTTTTTTCTAGTTTCATAAAGATGAATAATTTATAAAAGTTTTGCTTGTTTATAGTTCAAATATAAGGCGGATATTTATATTTTTCATGGTGAGATAATAAATCTAAAGGAGTGAATGGCTATAATTCATTCTTCTACCATTAATTTTTAAATACACATATCCGACGTGTTTAAAACTAGAAAAAAAAACGTGTGTAGTAGTAGAAGCGGACTAATTATTTAAACATCAATAACTTTACCTCAGACAAGCGTTGTGTTAGTCTGTTCAAAAATTCTATGGAGGTGTAATATAATAGTTAATCATAGAACCGGTTAAATCAGAGAAATTTTGTTTCATTTCAATCAAGTCTGGCCAAAAGTATTTGCAAACATTTTAAATAAATTATTCAGTCGTATCGTAAATTGTTTAATTACTATTCTGCGTTTGTCATACTCCAGTTTAGAAATTCTTCAGTGTCCCAATGTTACCTAAAATTTTAAGGTTAAAAGTGAAAGCGACACTACTATTAGGAATTATTTAATTCAGTAATGTTTCGCCATGTTCAGATAAAGCCAAATATAAAATATATTACCCGTAGTGCTGAAATGAGTTGACACCTAACAGATTTCAGAATCGAATTCAAAGCCAGTCCAAAACAAAAGCCTCGTGAAAGTTACTCTCAAGTATGCTTACATTATAACTACGAGTACATATAAATTATATGTAGAGTATCCTTGAACTAGAACGTAATTTGAGTTTGATCTGTCTGTACTTCCGAGAAATTTACAATAATTTCTTAAACGATTTGGCTACCAAGATCAAGTATGTAGCTAGTCGGTATGACTAATTCGTTCTATTGTTGTGAGTTTCTATTACAGCTCTTTGAAATATCGAATTTTTATTTTCTCTGGCTACAACGTAGATATGTGACCACTGAAAAGTATTCTCTCAAGTTATTGTTCCTAACGGATGCCAGCGATGTTAGTTTGGGTTTAAAAAAGGTCAATTTAAGCATAGTTAATAACCGAAACTTTAATTTCGATGTGGCCTTGTAAACATAATATCAAGCGTAAAAAACAGATTAACCGCCGTCATTGTCCAGTAAAATAGCGAGGATTTCTTTAGAAATTATTTCTGATCGCAAATTTTTATTTTCGTTACCGGAGAATATCTTTCTGTAACTTAATTTTTATTTTTATTTGGTTGGCCTCGATCCAAACGCTGAACCTAATCAACAGTTTAAAAAGGTCATTGGGTCTGTTAACTATAAAACGCGATGTTACTCATACATTTTTCTTCACGGCAGTCACCTGATAAATTTTTAGTTTTCCTCAATGTTTGCTGCACTACGTTGTTTCAATATGATACTCAGTTCTATTTTGTAACTTGCATCGAAATCGAAATACTCAGGTCGAATTGAAATGTTGGCAAATCGTAAAATTCAATATCTATCGCGTCTATCGTTTGTTAAAATTGGTATTGTCCCTCAAATCGTAGAGGTTACAAATCCTCGATTTCACGCCAGTCGAATGTCGTGGCAACAATGCATTGCTCTGCGATTAAGGTCGCCGTATTTCTCACCGTAAAATGATCAAATTTGTGATGTTTTTTAGGCACAGAAATCTCGAAAAATAAATCATGTAGAGAAAAAGTAATATCAAAAATAAAATTATTGACTTTTTGTTTATACACTTTTACTATTTAAATTCTCCTCAAATTATATAAAAATGTTTAAAATGCATTTATGTGATACATTATTTTGATATTCTAACCACACATTTTAGCAATTATTTTCACATACTTATAAACAAAAGGGAACAATCTTATATGCAGAACTATGTAAGTTTGTTACAACAATATTTACATCTACAGTTGAATTTAAAAAAACACGTATTTTAAAAGATTTCTGTACCTAAAAATTCATTGGTTAGACCACTTTCTGTCGTTATATATTCATTTTATACTTCGGTACCTTTGAATATTCGCAGGTAGCATGCAATAACATTCTTGTTATTTGTTAAATCGTATATTATTCAGTTCTTAAATATCTAAAATTACTTGTATTTGTAGGTAATAAGGAGCGGGATTTACGCACATTTGGCTTGCAAATCTGTTTTAATAAACAAATTACCAATGTCAGGTAAATTTAATAGTACCTATCTGTCTAAATATAGTTTATATTTTACAAAATTTATTAATTTTACTGCAATATTTGCTGCAATATCATTATAGATGGAGGCAGAAAAAATGGGATATAATACGCATCATCTATAACTTTTTTTGTAAAATTAAGGGTATATTATACAAACAGATAACAATAATAATTTGCAGGCTATGCAGCATATTAATAATAAAAATAATAAAACAAAAACAATCTAATCAATTGTTCTTTGTTAAACTATAAAAATGTAAGTAGTAAGTTTCCATTTTCGAAAAAAATAGTATAATGTTCAAAGAATACTTAAAAAATAACAGGATAGTGAAAAAGAAATGTATTTTTTCAAATTATATACCGTTATTTGGTTGACTGCCCTCAAATATTTCGAAATTGTGTTCCATTTGCACATTCTGTGCTACAAGTATATAATGTAAAATGTGAAATTATTATACAGAATGATGGCATTAACCACATATTCGGTAGGCCTAAGAATGACGGAAAATCGAAAAAAAAAATTTACTCGACATTTTAAATTGAAACAAATGAACTCACAACCATGGTACCATATACTACGCTCCGTGTTGTTAACAACAATTTCCTAGTCGTACACAAACGTCACCTGCGTTGCCACATCACAGCTAAATATTTGTGTTCTTTCATAGACTATTATCTGTAAATACTCGTACGTATATGTATGTAGAACTGATTTTAATAATAGTACGTAATAGTAATTTTAAATGTTTTGGTTAAGTACAAGCTTCACACTTCCCGAAGTCAACTTTCATTAAAAGAAAGTAAAGCAGAGCCTGTTTGAATTTTCATTCCAAAATTGTTATCAAATAAAAAGGTCAGAACACTAAATAACGGTTGAATGTTCAAAATATAACCTCAAATACACAAAGTTAGAAAGCCATTTCTTCAAGAATATTGCAGGCGATTGCAAAATGCAGATATTCCAAAGCAAGGTCTGGAGCACGTCTGGACATCACGCGAAAGCTATTTATTAATGACTATTAGGAAAAACGTACGGCTTTATCTAGGCGGTATTCTAACTTTTGGAGTGTACTGCTGGTTGCATATTTACACTTACGTCGACCTCATTGTGATACAGACGCACAAGTTTTGCAATAATGATAGCATTCTTTCAATACAATTTTTGATGAACTTTTTGTTAGATCTATTAGTGAGTGGAACAATTAAAAACGTATGTCAAATGTAGAGTAGATTTCATTAAAAATACATCTGCGGTTCACCAAATCTGTCTTAAAGAGTGTCATTATTATGGCAATAGATACTAGCAAAAATTTATATTCCGGACTGCACTAAGTCGTTTGCCTAAATAAAAATTCTGCCAGCATTAAAAGAGGCAAACGGGTCAATATACACCAGAAACTAAATTTAAAATAAAAAACTTGGCCGCGCTCCTAGTGACTCCTTAAATACTAAGAAAACCGTTTCGAATTTAAAAATGTGTGAATATAGCTGCGATGACGACGGTATTTGCGGCTCTTTTTGCGAAATTTTTACAAAATTGTGGAAATATCTGGGTTTTTCACATAATATGAGTTGGTAAGTATGTATACTTATATCTGTTCTGGTAGTATAGTTTTAAATATTCAATTCATACCAGATACGTTTTTAACTTGTTAACGTTCTAAATGTTTTTTATGTGTAAATATGGACGGCCTTCGCAATAAAATTCAAGCGAAACCACAGTAAATCAAAACCTCTGAATCGTTCGCAAAATGAGTTCTTAGGTGGTTTCACGCTGTGGTCGTATACGTTTAGCTATAAATATCTGTTGTTTAAACGTATTTAAATTAGTTCTAAAAAATGTAATGGATCTAGCTGGCCTGATGAATAATTTAAGGCACGGAGATTGTTTGTTTGTAAGAGTTCTAATAACATCGGGTTCTGAGGCATTTGTAAATATTTTGTGTTGTCGAGCCAACAGTTAAATACGAGGGGACGACTAAGCAAATATTAGTCCTGTCATTTGAAGATAGGACTTATTGTGTTTTGGTGCTCGTAATGATTTTATTTTGTTTTATTACCGACACTGCGTAATCCAATCTATGGGATTAATCGAATATATTTATCTCGCCGAAGATAATAATTTAAAGTTGAATAACCGAATTGATGTTTTAATTCTTTTTTCTTAAAATATTCTTTGTGCTGGTCAAATTGTGCAGTATCATAACTCTGCAGTAATAGCAAAAAACTGGCCAACTACTAGAACCATCGGCAACTCCAAATTGTTTCTCACAATCAGAATGAATAGCTCTCCATCTGTTATGCTAAATTTCTTTACTATTGACGCAATACGCGAAGTAGCGAAACGAAGAAGAAATCGTAACGGTACCTCGAATTGGCCACAAGTGGTTGAGGAGCTAGTTCACTACTAATTAATGTTAATGAGATTAATATGATGATGAAAAGATAACGTTTTTCCTCCTACGACGCCCGTGGACTTAGCAGTTATCCATGGACACATCAGAGTTAAGTGTATAAACGGTTTTTTTAACACTCGGTATATATTCTTCATATGGTTGGGAATTTTCTAAATTATGATAGACGTGGGTGATATTTCTATGAAAGAGAGCGATAAAAGATAATTATTTAATGACATTAACATACATAATTTGTGTTATTAAACCTGGGCATTTTTTAATACATATAGTGAATAATTAACATCAACTACTATTCAGAAAAATAGCAACAAATTATTTTTTATAGATTTTATTACCTCCCTGTACAGGGTGTCCTAATTTCGTTGTTCTACAAGAGATAGAAGGATTTTCACAACACTAGGTTAATTTTTTGGAAAACTTACGATGGCTCAATCAGAATTTTTATAGAGCTCTACGTTGTTAAGGTACAGATTCTTCGTATCTCGGAGAATAGCTGAAATATCGGGAAGATGAAAATTGCTTCTGATAGACTTTTTTTACGCAGAATTCAGCGGCGTAGTTGTAATTTCTCTACAGTGTTTTTTAAAATATGACTCGAACACATTTTTTTTTAAGGAACTATATATTGCAATTCAATTGCAGTTTATGTTTCCTTTTTTGTATAATAATAAAAAATGCATGGGCAACTATTCACCACGCAACATCTGTTTTATTAAGTTCCAAGATATAAAGTAGCAACTGTTACAATATCATAAGAAAAAACAAAATGCAGTTGAATTTCATAAAAATATACAAAAAGTTCCATTTAAAAAAATGGTTAAAAGAGGCACCCTGTGGAAAAATTACAGGTACTCCACTGAATTCCACGCTGGAGAAGTCTATCAGAAGCAATTTTGACCATTCCGATATCTCAGCTATTCTCTGAGGTACAAACAATTTCTTAAAAGTACTTTTTTAAATTTCGCCCTGTATCTTAAAAACGAAGTGTTTTGAAAACCAACGAAATTTGGACACTGTATATCTACTGACTAACCTAGGCTAATATCATAGAAAGATCTGGACATTTTGAATTTTCTAGATCTAGACAATTCTAGTTCAGTCTAGGATCTGTATCCAACAGTATCTTGTGATAATAACATCGAATAATTCAAATTTCGTAATATTTCGTCTAATTTTTAAATTTTGAGTTTGAACCCATATTTTCCATGTCGAAATAACTAATTTCGTATTTGAAATAAAATTTTTATTTCGTGTTTCAAGTTAAATATTTCATGGTTCATGCTCAGCTCAAACTAAAGTTTAAATTTTAAAAAATGTATGCGACCTACGTTTTCTTAGGATATTTTTTTAATTTTTATATTAAATATGACTACTTGCAGTAGTTTATTTTGAAATTCTATATAAACCCACATGTTCAACAATCATTTCAAAGAGCTCCTACGTTGAACATTTTAGTTTCCAATAACGTATTGTCACGGAATTTGCCCCACTCACTCCCAAACCGACGACTGTGGCACCGCGAATTGCCTAAGATTGCCCCGATCGCCCCTACGCCATTCTGGTAAACAAACAACATGCCGTGATCGAGATCGGCCTGGAATAATCGGGAATCGACGAGAAGCGTTCCAGTCGTACGAGAAAAGGGATCTAGAGATACTGGAATATATCTGGAATATTCGTTGGGTCTATAAAAGAAGAATAAACGGCCGAGTTAGTTAGTCTTGTATAAGTCTTGTATTACAGTTTGAATTAAAGTGTTTAGTTGGAGATATCAAAGTGATTTAGATAGCGATTAATTAAATAAGTGTTTAGTTGACCTGTAATTAGTAGTGGTCAGTAGTTAATAAAGAAGTAATTAATTAACGGATTGTTTTTCTGGAAGTAAGAGAAAAGACGGATTGGGAAATCCGTGACAATTTGGTGTCGGAAGTGGATTTAACTGGAAGTTTTAAAGAGCTTTCTGGAACCCTGTCCACAAAGTGGGATTTGAGTGGAAGTTTGAAGAACTTTCTAGAACTTTGTACGGGAGTGCGACAAAGACCCAAGTGTGACATATCACTGCACTCGTCGTGACTCAAGGAAGTGAACGGTGGTATTTGTGCAGGACATTCTCGAACATTCTAGAACTTTGTACAGGAGTGAGACAAATACCCAAGTGTGATATATCACCGCACTCGTCGTGACTCAAGGAAGTGAACGGTGGTATTCTCGAAGGACAATCTCGAACATTCTAGAACTTTGTACGGGAGTGAGACAAATACCCAAGTGTGATATATCACCGCACTCGTCGTGACTTAAGGAAGTGAACGGTGGTATTTGTGCAGGACATTCTCGAACATTCTAGAACTTTGTACAGGAGTGAGACAAATACCCAAGTGTGATATATCACCGCACTCGTCGTGACTCAAGGAAGTGAACGGTGGTATTCTCGAAGGACAATCTCGAACATTCTAGAACTTTGTACGGGAGTGAGACAAATACCCAAGTGTGATATATCACCGCACTCGTCGTGACTTAAGGAAGTGAACGGTGTTATTCGCGAAGGACAATCTCGAACATTCTAGAACTTTGTACGGGAGTGAGACAAAGACCCAAGTGTGACATATCACTGCACTCGTCGTGACTCAAGGAAGTGAACGGTGGTATTTGCGAAAGACATTCTCGAACATTCTAGAACTTTCTACCGAAGTGAGACAAAGACCCAAGTGTGACATATCGCCGCACTCGTCGTGACTTAAGGAAGTGAACGGTGCTATTTGCGAAGGACATTCTCGAACATTCTAGAACTTTATACCGAAGTGAGACAAAGACCCAAGTGTGGCATATCACTGCAGTCGTTGCATTGTAAGGAAGTCAACTGTGACATTTACAAACACATTCCTGGACATTCTAGAACTTTCCAAATAGAGTGAATGCCTGTAACTAGAAGCCAAGTCAATATGGATGCACAACTGGCGAAACTGTTAGAAATGATGCAGACAATGCAACAGGAAATGAAAGACCAGACGAAGACGATGCAAGAGAAATTTGAAGAACAAGGGCATAAAATCGAAGATCAGTCCCAAACGATGCAGGAAAAATTAGAAAATAAATTAGAAGAACAGGGAGAGACGATGCAAATGAAATTAGAAGAGCAAGGGTGTAAAATGAAAGATCAGATACAGACAATACAACAGGAAATGAGAGATCAGACGAAAGAAATGCAGACAAAATTAGAAAAATTAGAGAATACACTAGAAGAAAAACTAGAGGAGCAGTCATATAAAGTGGAAAAACAAGTAGAGGAAAAACTGTTAGAACAAAGAAAAGAAATGAACGAAGAACTGTTAGCACAAAAAAAGGAAATAGACGAAGAAATAAACTTGGTTAGAGAAACCTGCGAAGAGCTTCGACATAAATTAGACAAGGTAACAAAAGAGGGTGTAATCAAATCAGAAGGACCTGTTATCCGAACTCAGAAGACGAGACCCTGAATTCGACGGCAAGGTTTCCTGGAATGTATATCTGCGTCAGTTTGAAGCAGCAGCATCAGCAAATGAATGGTCGGATTATGAGAAAGCTACTGCTCTGATAGTTGCTCTACGAGGGGAAGCTCTTGACGTCTTACAAGGAGTTCCTGCTGGGCAACAGAATAACTACGACATTCTAAAACAACATATGGAAATGAGATATGGGGATAAGCACCTGCAGCAAGTGTACCAGGCACAATTGAAAAATCGTCACCAGCAGAGTGGAGAGAATTTACAACATTTTGAGACAGACGTTGCTCGACTGGTTCGATTGGCATATCCAACAGCCCCGTCCGAATTTGTAGACCAGCTCTCCATCCAAGTGTTTATCGACGGCCTAAGAGATTGTGAAACCCAGCAGGCACTACGACTCGCCAGACCCAGAACATTGAACGACGCTCTTTCGCATGCACTGGAATTCGAGGCAGCAAAGATGGCATCCGGTAGACATGTTAAAGTTCGGGCCATCAGTGATAACAGCGATAGTATGGCGAATGGAGACCTAATAAAGACATTAAAGGAGATTATTGATAAATTCAGTTCATCTACTGGGCCAAAGAAAGAACAATCTGATAGTCGAAGGATCGCCTTCTTAAATGCTGGAACTGTGGACAGACAGGACATCTAAAGAGACAGTGTAGGGCCCCAGTCGCAGATCAGCAACAGCGCGACTCCCAAGCGGCACCTGCACAGGAAAACTAGGGTCAGCCGGCTTGACGGGGCAAAAGCCGGCTGCGTCCTCGTACCATGCCCCACGAGAAGAAGTTACGTTATCACGTCTCCAGGACTCTGACTCCTTGCTAGTAGAAGGCATTATTTTTGGTCGTATGTTCCCTATGGTAATCGACACTGGAGCGACAAGAACTATTGTACGGCCGGATATTATTGGTGATTGGCGTATTAAGAACCCTGTCAAACGTTATGTCCTTACAACAGCCAAAGGAAAACAACTGCCAGTCAAGGGGGAATGCGAGCTTGAAGTAGAATTAGGAGACGTCAAGTTCAAATACAGAGCCCTGGTAGCAGATATATCGGACAATGTCATACTCGGACTAGACTTACTACGAGCAAAGGGGGTGAACTTAGATTTGAATGCTGGTACGCTACGGATAATGGGTGAGGAAGTAGTGCTAACGACCATCACTGAGAATAACGCTGTAAGGAGACTCGTTGTTAAAGAAGATGTGGTACTACCTGGTCAGACCGAAACATTGGTTGCCACTGTAATGGATGGGGAAATGTCTTGCAGTGTAGGAGTGGTGGAACCCAGTAATCCGGATTTGTTCAATAAATCTATAGTCACCGGCCGCACACTGATTAAACCAGAGAAAACGACAATAGTACGGGTAGTTAACCTGAAAACCTTTCCACAGAAAATTACAAAGGGAACTGAAGTAGGAGTCTGTGAACCTGTTACCATGGTCAGAACACTCAAAGAAAACAACGAAATGGAGAAGAAACCGAATAAGACCAGCCTACCGGAATGTCTAAGGGACATCGTGGATAGGGCCAAGCAGAGATTAAAAGAGTCGGAGGTGGAACAACTGGAAGAGCTGCTACGTGAAAATGAAGATGTGTTTGCACTTAAACCAGGCGACTTTGGGAGAACCAATGTTGTGAAGCATCGAATCGATACTGGTTCATCATCTCCTATAAAGCAGCCACCACGAGGACTTCCACTAGCCAAGCGAGAAGAAGTTAACAAGATGTTAATCGAGATGCAAAATCAAGGCACCATAGAGCCATCTCAGAGTCCTTGGGCTTCTCCTGTAGTTCTGGTCAAGAAGAAAGACGGCTCCACCCGATTTTGTGTGGACTACAGAAAATTAAATGACGTCACCAAGAAAGACAGTTACCCATTACCGAGGATTGACGATACTCTGGACACCTTGGCTGGTGCGCAATGGTTTTCCACTTTGGATTTAAAGAGTGGATATTGGCAAGTCGAGGTCAGCCCAGAAGACAAGGAAAAGACAGCATTCACTACCGGAAATGGATTGTGGCAGTTCAATGTAATGCCATTTGGTCTATGTAATGCCCTGCCACTTTTGAACGACTGATGGAAACTGTACTTCATGGCCTGCATTGGGAGACCTGCTTGATTTACTTGGACGACGTGGTGGTGCTGGGACGCTCTTTCCAGGAGCACCTGAAGAACGTGTCCGAAGTGTTCAAGAAGTTGAAAGCAGCAAACCTGAAGTTGAACCCGAAGAAGTGCAGTCTGTTCCAAAAGGAGGTCAGATACTTAGGCCACATTATTACTCCACACGGTGTGAAAACAGACCCGGAGAAGACAGAGTGCATAAAGAACTGGCCGGTTCCTAAAGACAAACATCAAGTTCGAAGTTTTCTTGGCCTATGCACATACTATCGACGATTCGTCCAAGGATTCTCGGACATTGCCAAGCCTCTTCATAAACTCACAGAAGACAACATCCCGTTCGAATGGACGACGAAATGCCAGCAAGCCTTTGAGACGCTGAAAGAGGCCCTCTGCACTACCCCGATTTTGACATACCCAATACCTGGACAACCATTTATAGTGGACACGGACGCAAGCAACATTGGAATTGGCGGAGTTCTTTCCCAAATACAAGATGGCCAAGAGCGAGTAGTGGGCTACTTCAGTAAAGTCCTGTCAAAAGCCGAAAAGAACTATTGTGTGACTCGGAAAGAATTACTTGCCATCGTCAAGAGCCTAGAACACTTTCATAAATACCTGTATGGCCAAGAATTCCTTCTAAGAACGGATCACGCTTCCCTTAAATGGCTGTTGCAGTTTAAGAACCCGGAAGGACAGATGGCCAGGTGGCTGGAACGGCTGCAAGAATATCACTTTGTTGTTGAACATCGAGCCGGCAGGAAACATGGAAATGCAGATGCCCTTTCTAGGAGACCCTGTCCTGTCAACTGCAAACACTGTAGTAGTCTTGAAAAGAAAGAGGACACCTCATCAGTTCCTTGTAAGGTGGTAGCAGCCCAACCTGAAGACAGATGGAGTTCAGCGGCGATTCGGGAAGACCAGCAAGCTGACTGTGACATCAAGCCCTTACTAGACTGGAAAGAAGCCAACAACCGACCCTCATGGGCTGAAGTCAGCAGTAAAAGCCCAACATTAAAGAGCTATTGGGCTCAATGGAATTCCTTGGTGTTGGAAGACGGTGTCCTAAAAAGAGCATGGGAGAACAATGACGGAACGGAGGTCAAGAAACAAGTACTACTCCCGAGGACACGGGTCAAGGAAGTGCTGCAGGAAGTACATGGAGGTACTGGGGTGGACATTTCGGTATCAATAGGACTCTACAGAAGATTAGGGAGCGTTTCTACTGGTTGAGCTGTAGGACGGATGTAGAAGATTGGTGCCGAAAATGTGACGTATGTGCAGCCAGCAAGGGACCGAAGACCCGTTCCAGAGGCAAAATGCGCCAGTACATCGTAGGAGCACCGTTTGAGAGGATTGCGATTGATATCGCTGGCCCCTTTCCGAAAACCCAAAGTGGAAACCGATATCTGTTAGTCGCCATGGACTACTTTAGTAAATGGCCGGAAGTATACCCTCTTCCCAATCAAGAGACCACGACCGTAGCAGAAGCCCTAGTCAACAACCTGTTCTGCAGATTTGGTGTGCCCATGGAACTACATTCAGATCAGGGCAGAAATTTCGAATCAGGTGTGTTCCGAAAGGTCTGCGAGCTTATGGGAATCCGGAAAACCAGGACCACCCCACTGCATCCCCAGTCAGATGGTATGGTGGAACGCTTCAACGCCACACTAGAAACCAATCTGAGGATGTTTGTGAACGAGAACCAAACAGACTGGGACAAGCTCATTCCACTCTTCCTGTTAGCTTACCGCTCAGCTGTCCATGAAACTACTGGGAAGACTCCCGCAAGGATCATCTTTGGAAGAGAGCTTCGCCTTCCCGCAGATTTGGTATTTGGTCGTCCTGCGGAACAGCCCACAGAGCCGGACACTTATACCCATGAGTTAGAACGAAGACTAGCAGCCGTACACGATCAAGTCAGATCTCGAATGCGACTAGAGAGCGATCGCATGAAGACTCGATACGACGTCCGGGCCAATACAGTCGGATTCCAACAAGGTGACCTGGTGTGGCTATACAACCCCACGCGGAAGAAAGGAAGATCGCCTAAACTACAGAACCGTTGGGAGGGCCCCTACACCGTCATTAAAAGAATCAATGATGTCGTCTACCGGATACAGAGGACTCCCAGGAGTAAGATGAAGGTCGTCCATCTGGAGCGTCTGTCCCCGTATAGAGGTGTAGCCGATCGGGACGATCGGTCCTAAGGAGGGGCAGTGTCACGGAATTTGCCCCACTCACTCCCAAACCGACGACTGTGGCACCGCGAATTGCCTAAGATTGCCCCGATCGCCCCTACGCCATTCTGGTAAACAAACAACATGCCGTGATCGAGATCGGCCTGGAATAATCGGGAATCGACGAGAAGCGTTCCAGTCGTACGAGAAAAGGGATCTAGAGATACTGGAATATATCTGGAATATTCGTTGGGTCTATAAAAGAAGAATAAACGGCCGAGTTAGTTAGTCTTGTATAAGTCTTGTATTACAGTTTGAATTAAAGTGTTTAGTTGGAGATATCAAAGTGATTTAGATAGCGATTAATTAAATAAGTGTTTAGTTGACCTGTAATTAGTAGTGGTCAGTAGTTAATAAAGAAGTAATTAATTAACGGATTCTTTTTTTCTGGAAGTAAGAAAAAGACGGATTGGGAAATCCGTGACAGTATCACTATTATTCATAGCTTTAACGGTGTTTAAAATTTCTAATTTTGAAATGACTTCTATACTGCACAGCACGTAAAGTTACTTCAATCTAAAATCTTAATACTTATGCCAAAAAGAATCTATATACAAAACGTTCCCCATTTTTTATTGTTATCGATTTGTGTTAATAACGTGATTGATAGATCATTAACATTTAGTATGAGAGTCATCGTGTACCCATAAATTTGGAAAAACTACGGCGCTGATTTGAAATTCATCGAGGAATGGTAATGGCTATCGGATCTCGGCACACGGTGGCCTTGACGGGAGAGACGAAATAAAGAAATTGCGCAGTGGGAAACGCGTTTCGCTGGGGATTAATTGAAAAAGCCCATGTCGCATGGTGATTGAACAATAATAAAAGTAAAAGCGCTTCACAGTGAAATATAATAATATCTTGAAGACGAGAACGCATAAAGAAGACGTTAAAGTTGGCAATAAAAGCTGTAAAAACTCCGCGATACAATACTAAGATATACAGCTTCGTCATTGGCGTAGGTGTTTCAGTGGTTCCGCAATTTCCCTCTAAAGTCTAAAATATTTAGCACATATTTTGACTTATTTTATATACAGGGTGATCCCAAATTATGTGCACAAAACTGAGGGTAGATTATTTAAACGATTTTAATAGAAGTCCTTCATATATTTTGTTATTAACAAACGCCTCTAGAAGAGTTACTCTTCTTAAAAAGGGATACAAAATGTAAAGTAAAGACGTTTAAATTAACTACTCCCTCTACATTTTTATTAGTTTTTTTTTGGAGTAAATTTTTCGATTTTAAATTTTTTTGCTTCTATCAATTTTATAATAATATAGGATTTGAATAAAAAAACAAAGATCGGGACTCTATAGATATATCCACATATAGTCTACTTTACATTATCTGATTTAACACATCAATACCTGGTTACTTCTCATTTCAACATCTTACAACAAGACGACAATAAAAATACTCATTTAGAAGATAAAATTATATGAAGAACCCCTATTAAAATTGCCTAAATAATCTACACTGATAAAATTTATACGTTGATCACATCACACATTAATGTAAAAATTCCATACCGTATTTACATCTTTCATGTAAAATTACATGACTTTTTTCTAAATATACTTAACGTTATAAAATTACATTCCATGTGTACAAACATATGGTTTTACTATGGAAAAATGCATATTGATAAGTAGCAACTTTCCATTACAGTCTCGTGTGTTCAATATGACCTTTTGATGTAATTTACGAATGATTACAATTTTTTTTATATATACACTGTATCTAGATAAGTGCTAAAAATTTAAGAGGTGAAATGATTTTTGATATATTTTTCTCGCCTTACATTTTTTCGCATTTATTTAAATACACCCTGTATAATCAAACTTAGATGTCTCAATAAGCATTTGCGTTGTGAAATGCAGTGCATTATTGTGAATTATATTTAAACCACTAGTTAGCTATTGTTATCAGTCATTGTTGGTAAACTAACGTAAGACAAGACCTAATTTCCAATGTAAATGCAATTAAAGTTCTAATCTTGCACTTGTAGTAGATTTTAATTTAAACTTTTCTGGCGTTTAGCTCGATGGTTTAACATTTTAAGCGAGCAGTTTTTATAATAATTGTTGCGAACGCTTATCAAAATCACGCATTACCATATCTTTATAGGTACAGAAATGGCAAATTTGATATCGCAAATACTATCCAGACCCCAGATCGCAGCTTCCAAAGAAACAATTTTTAGTTTGATCGTACGTGCTTATCTAATCTATTATTACTTATATTATATTTATTATTATGTGTGTATTTATTTGTCCATGGCTGTATGTCAAATCATAAATGAAAGGGAAATGTAGGATTTCTTCCTTCAGAAATTATAGATAAGTAGGTATTAAGTAGTATTTTTGAGCTAAGCAGCTTAAATGTTTATGTAAGTAGTTTTTCGATACTTCTAAATATCGAACTCGAAAGGATTGATACCCGGTATATCAACGCCATATATAAAACATATTCATTAGGTATCTAAGAAGAAGACAATTTCAAATATAAAATTAACATTATTTTATACATATGTACTAATTCATACAATTGAAACTATAAAATTTATTATATATCGAATAACAGAAACAGGGCTAAAAATAACACCACTGAAAATAAAACAAAACAAAACATGTTTAAAAGCACATTAAAATGCCAGTCATCCGTATACTTTCAAAATATCTGAATGTAACTGCATTTTTGTAAATGTTTAAAAAATCGTATTTCCCACTTCCATGAAATGATTACGAGAAGACAAATACATAACATAACCCTAATGATAAACCAACCAATCAAACTACTATAGTTTCTTAAATTTGACCAATCAGCTACTCAGATCTCAAATCATGATCTACGAGTAAAAGAAAACGGCAAAAATAACCAAGAGGCACTACCAATAGCACGATAATAGTCACCATTAATACAAGAGTCAACGTGGGCAAACCATTTCCCATTGAAATTTTACATAAACGGCCAAAAATTAATAAAGTTCGACAACTTAACAAGAATAAATTTTAATTTGGTATTTCCCCTATCGAAACGGTCGATATTTTTTCGATGTATCAATAATATCGCAATAGTATTGAATATCGTAAAAAACTATATAGATATTCTGAGTATCGATGTGTATCGGAACATCCCTAGTATCAATACTAGATCGTTTGATACGTATCGATACATTTTGACTCGAGGAACATCCCTATAACAAATGTATCAGCTATGATGACTCCCTAGTTTTCGGTACTGAAGTTTGACGGCCGTGCGACGAAAATCGATGGCGCTGTAAAAGTGCAATTCGACCTTCAAACTCCGCGTGTTATCCGTCCCCGTCCGACATAGGGTCCCGATCGTCGCGCGCTAATGAATGCAACCCGACAACAGAACCACTCTTTGTGCTATGCTATGTGTAATGTACACCGTCGTTTTATGACGTTCTATTTTTACTAGTTTTGCTTTATGGGCCTCCTCAGCTGTGCGGTGCTCGCCCTCCCGACCTGCCTCAAATCTAGAAGGCCGCGTGTAGGAGGGACGGTCCCCGCCGTCGCGGTGCCGCGCACGCGCCCCGCGCTTCTCGCATGACGACGACGTCGGGACGCCTTCGCCGGCGAGTATTGATTCTCTTCGCTTTCGTTGTGTACAGGGCGATCCGAGTCTGCCGGCTTTCGCCGGGCTGGCGGGCAAGGACCTCGGTTTCTCGACTGTTTGGCAGGACGGACGTTTTCCTCGACGTCAAAAGGGTTTCCGTAACACAATATCTTCTGGTGAGATACCTAAGAACCTACAGAAATTTAGTTATTATTTTAAGTTGTTACTTTTTATTAAGAAAGTACTTGTAAGTACAGAAATCGTATTATCTGGTATTTTGCCACACTTCTGAAAAAAATAAGGATTAATTGAATAAGCCTTTGCGCCAAACGGATCAGTCAAGGGTTATTTTTGAAACTAAGTTTGCCTAACCAAAGAATCTCACACTGAAAAAGCAGTAAGTAAAAAATAACAAAAATCACATCATTATAGCGCACTTTCGTATTTTTTGAGGTTTCGAAAAACTGGTTTCGTTCTCAAAATAGAAAATACATTAAAAGTATGTCAAGTTTGACAGTTTAAATTTTTTATCTGCTTCCATAGACATGTTAAATTACATTTATTTTATTGTTACTTATTTCTTGATACAACTGTAGCCAACAATGATCAATGTTTACTGAACAATTTGAAACACACTTATCTCCGTTCAAGAAAATAATCTCGGTATCTTTTAATTTTCTTTTTGTTGCTTTATCCTCCTTCTCTAAAAAGTTTTTCTAAACGTCGGAAAATACGGAAGTACGCGATAACGTGTGATTTTTGTTCTTTTTTACTTATCTGCTTTTTCAGTGTGAGATTATTTGGCTAGGCAGTTTCAAATATATCTTTCGACTGATCCGTTCAGCGCAAGGGCTTATTCGATTAATCTTTACTTTTTCAGAAGTGTGGCAAAATATACAATTAAACTAAAGAAAAACTAGAAATCGTATCTACAGAACGTAGCAAATAGTAATAAAACTGTAGATTTATCTACATAATAAATAATTAATATGGTATTTGAATAATTCTTACTTGTAGTCAATAGTCAAATAGATATTTGACTACTAGTCTATTTTTCACATTTTGGAATTATGTCATATTTATGAATGAACGTCTGTTATATTCAGGGTTACCCAGGAGTAACGAATGGATCAAATAATTTCACTAGAGCTATGAAAACAAAATTTGGTATACGGGGTGTACCAATAATGCCCTGTCTAATAGTAGTGTCGGCGTCACTGTCAAATTTATTAAGTTTTTTCCTAAAAATGTTAATCTTTTTGTAGTGGAATATCCTGTATATTTTTTATACATGCAATTTTTCCTCGACTGAATATTCAGTCAGAGGGTCATGTCCATCACACAGTAGGCGTTATGGTATGGGGTGCTATCGCGTATGGTAGCAGATCACTAGTTTTCATTAGAGCATAGTCTTGCTGGAAGACAATGCTAGACCTCATATCTCAAACAAATCAAAGCTTGTAAGGATCAGTATCAGATCAACGATTTACCCTGGTCACCAAGTTCACCGGTTCTGTGACCTATTGAAGCAGACTGCTGCTTTTACAACACCTCCCTCCCCCCACGCACAAACTTTAGCAGCTCTTACCCATGAAGTTCAGATAGCTTGGAATGATATATCTCATGAATTTATCGTGGGTTCTCAACACAATATTGATCCAATTTTTGCAGTAGGATCTCTAATTTGCTGAAGATGTAACCATTCAATAAGTGGCCCTGCACCTGCGTACGAAAAACTATTAAAATCTACTGAACATTATAGGTGTTTACGTTTCTTTGTCACGTAGTGTATTTACATTCTTTCTGTGATTTTTATTAATATTTGTTTTAACAATTGTTTTAAAATCTCTAATAAAATGAAGCATTTTAAAAGAAATAGGTAATACAATCGAACATCAATAATATTTTAGAACTGATTTTGTATTATAAATTTATTACGTTGGACAATAATATATACCTGCTTCAGTTGATTTTACAGTAATTGATTTTTATTAAAAATTATCATTCGTTTTATCAAAACGTAATATAATGCAATAAAAAGAACTTCAATCAATATAGCGTTGTTTAATAGTTATTTATGTACAAAAAGTAAGTGTTTATTGCACACGACGTGAAATTGTCCAACGAGGCCGTCTCACCGAGTAGGACAACACATCGAGTGCAATAAACACTTTTTGTACGAGTTGCATACAATATTTTTTCTACGTTCATGCAAAAACCAAAAAATGTTATTTAGATGACACTAAGTGTAGGAAAATATGAGGTCGATTTGAACGTTTATGTTTCTCATGATGACAAAACTATGTAGTAGAATGACAGACAAATGCAATAAACATTTTATTGCACTAGTGCAATAAAGAACCACTTTTCCACTAAATATAGTTCAATAAAGTTTTGTTCTTTGCATAAACGTAGAAAAAAAATGTATGCACTCCGTGAATGTACATGCTTTTGAAATAATAATGACACTCCCTCAAAACAGTTTTTGAACTTCTGGAAGCTCTGAGTAGAGATGTCATTCAATCTCAATTGGTAAGTGAAACAACTAATAACTAATGTTAAAAGTTGATGGTAGATTTCATCACGAATACGTCATCAGTTCAAAATAAATCGCAAAATTCATTTTAAAGCGTGCCATTATTATTGCTAACGATTGTACATTGTTTTGAGCGCGTCCTTGAACGAAAACGAAATGTGCGATAAATGCGTTTCTTCGAAAAAATCCAGATGTTTTCGTTATTCACCAACTGTTGTGCATAATTCGATAAAAGTTCGAAGCCCTTTGTGGCGTACCTGGTGATTGCAGCAGCGGATATTTTTTTCGCTAAGCCAATTGTCTGATGATAACTAATGCCAATTAGTTTTCGTTTTCGTGGCAAGATAAACATGATAAAACTCCTGCGTCACTCCGTGGGGTCGACGAACTTTTTATTTTTATTTCGCACACACGCGTTTCGTCAAAGATCGCATGGATATTTTTTCGTCTTCGTTGTAGTTTGTGGACCATTGTAATTATAAACACTAATTAAATATCAGTGATTTCGCCACGTTTAATGGCAGCCGTTCGATAGTTGTAGGATGAAGATTTTTTTTTAAAGAAAAGTGACATATTGTACAAACTGACACTTTTCTGTGGTGTTAGGAATGCTGCAATCTGTTCGTTTGTATTTATCTTTTGAGACGCTGTGTTTAAAAATGCTATTTTTTCCAGTATGTGTATTTACTAACCTGCGATAATCACCATAAAACCAAACTATGCATATAAATAGCAGAAAGTTTTATGACTGGAATATTTTAAATACTTACCTATCGTGTTTTTTTTTTATTACAATCGAGAATTAAATAGTAACTATTTGTTTGCCACTTTCTGTTTGAAAATAAAACTATTTCACTTTCAATTTATTGTGATAATTTGTCTTATACCTACTTTGTTTACAATGTATAAAAATTGTCTTTTGCATTAGTGATAAGTGCGTTGTTTGTGATAGATTACAGTTAAAATGGTTTTGTTCAATTCGTTTAATTGATATGATAGATAAAAATTACAATTTATAATATGTATACCGAACAATAGAAATGCAACATTTATTATTTCAGCTAATGTTCACCCTTCTTACCTATATTTGCAAGACTTTTTACCGTTGCAATATTTCTTGTCTCGCAAGATTTCTTTTTTAAATCTTGTTTTGTCTTGGAATTCGAGCTGTCAAGTCTTATTTCGTTTTTGTCTTGTGGAGACCAGTACAAAATCAAGAAAAAGCAAAACAAGATTGTCAACACTATAGTGAACGAAATACTTTTTTATGTATGTTTGAAATATACAGTCTTGTTTCTTATTTAATCCTAAAATTGAACAATTTATTCAAATTCTCCACTCTTCCTTTTCCGGTATTCTGCTGTAAAATTCGTCTGCGGCCTCAACCTAAACCGGCTTCCCCTTCGTCTGGGACCAGGGTCATCCTATAATAATTTATTCGGCAAGGAGCGAACTTCGGGTAAACGCTATTCAAGGGAACACCGAAAGTTTGTCTCCCCTCATATTAGTCGCAAACTTGGTCCTACAATTCTTCGAGTTATACTTGTTTTCACTTCCAACGTAGTTACGTTTATTTTACAAAATTATTTATTTACCTTGGGCAAAAGTTTCTGGATAACGACTAAACAAGTTTGCTTAACTTGTTCGAAGCGTTTAAGCAGTAAATCGAACACGTAGTCGCATTACTTCTTACTTCATAAACAATACACTGAAAAAGTATTATTATTGGGCTCATTGTTTGAGTTAAGTATATCAATTTTTCAGAAATTAAAATTTCAAGACATATCAGAATGTGATTTTTGTATAATGTACAGGTTTACACCTTTTCTTGAAATTGTCGTACTAGAAATACTATTTATTTTGATAAATATCGAAAATTTCCTATGTATTAAGTATGTAAACATTAGAGAAAACACTGAACGAAGTTATGTCTCCATATCTACTATTATTAACTTGGATATTGACGTTATAAAAATGTGTAAATATTTTCATGAACTATTCCACGTTTAATTTAAAAATATTTGTGAAATTGTTGCCATAATATTGTCACGGATTTCCCAATCCGACTTTTTCTTTTACCGGAAAAACAATCCGTTAATTAATCACTTATCTTTATTAACTACTCTGTACCATGCTGAATACTAATTACAGCTCGACTAAACACTATTTCACTTTTAAACTCCAGGAAATTTCCAACTAAACACTCCAATTCAAGACTATAATCCAAGACTGACTAGCTCCGCCGTTTATTCTTCTTTTATAGACCAAACGAATATTCCTGGTATTTTCTAGCATCTCTAGATCATGTCTCGAACGATTCTCGAATGCTTCTCGTCGATTCTCAATTTTTCCAGTTGCGCCTCGATACGCGGCATTATTTGTTTGTTTACAAGAATCGCGTAGGGGCGATCGGGACAATCTAGCGTTTCGCGATACCACAGTCGTCGAATTGGGTTCGAGCGGGGCAAATTCTAGTGACAATATAATATATAATTATGAAGTGCAGCGCGTTTCAATAAACCAATTATATAAGCAAACAATTAATGTTTCTCTTAAGTTCAGATTACATTGCTGTGGTACATATAATTTTTCTTGTAATTTTTGCGAACTTCAAATTTGGCGCCTTTTTTGGAAATCCGTGGATCAGTTTACCATTAGCGAAAATCACTAAGTGGCTGACACCTGTTGATAGATTTCGGAACTGCTGTAGGGGTGAACAACAAATTACTTACATAATAGGAATATGAATTTTTGTGTGTTTTTTAATGGTTTCTGTCCAAATAGTACCAGAACAGTTTGAAAATAGTATAATTTTTCTTGAATGAAGAAAAGTACAGAATCTGCATAGGACAATTTGTAATAAATAGAGTGTGGATATGAACAACAATCCATCAAATCTGTTTTGTATGTGTAGGTGTAGTGAAAATTTTCTGTATTTTTTAGTAATTGCAAATTTTGTTGAGATCGTACTATATTTAGTTATAAAAAGTGTATAAAAATGCAAAACATACGGAAGAATATTTGCACAAATTCTCAGATAATATTTGCTATTCCCCAGTGCTGTTCTTACTGTACCTACTTCTGATATTTCCCTGCATGAACTTCCCGTAAGACCCGAACCTCTGTAAACAGCGGAAAATTAATTTTAAGGATCGGAAAACCGATAACAAAGCATATGAAAGTGTAGAGGATTTTATACTAGGTAATTATAACAAGGTTATGTTGTGAATTATTTATGAATATATTTAAATCTGTATTATACTGCCAATTTTCTCCATTTTAAAAAAGATGGATATTTCATGGGGTGGCTGAACTAAAGCAGAAGCTGTAAACACAAGCTTTTGACAACATGGGGCTTCACGCGTTCTACCCCAGACAAAATTATGAACCTCACCTTTTAGAGGTCACACATGATACACCATGTAGTATTATCTCGAACCTAACCATTTATCTGAATCAGAAAGGTTACGAGCTTACTCGGAATTCACGTAACAAATACACTTTCACCTAAAAAATACATAAATTCAAAGAATTACACCATAAAACAACATCTCTGGCAGTTTAAAGCTTTATTGTCTTTGTGGCAATTGTAAACAAATAGTTGATTTTGATCACCCGTACATCTGACATCTTGAGTTTTCCAGCGCCATCTAGTGGTTCGCGAATACCGAATAACTTGGCGTATCGCCACGCCATCTAGCGGTCGTCTGGGCACATTGCAGAGGTTACGTTTATTTTTCTATGAAATAAAATTACCTATTCCCTTACTCTCTCCAACGAAGCTTTTCAATTTGACGAATTCGTGTCTCAAATAAGTTAGTCGCAATCACTGCGTAGCGTGATTGCACCCT
This sequence comes from Monochamus saltuarius, assembly GCA_025584915.1. Classification (NCBI taxonomy): domain Eukaryota; kingdom Metazoa; phylum Arthropoda; class Insecta; order Coleoptera; family Cerambycidae; genus Monochamus; species Monochamus saltuarius. Next base: position 8,162,885 of record CM046723.1, on the reverse strand, counting down.
TCTTTGTTCCGTCTTCGTAAAACCGTGCATGGTTTGTACCTTAACATGGTATATTATAAGTTATTTATTTAAAAAACGCGAGCACTTTCCGACCCGCACGTGATTGTTTGACTCCAAAGGTTCCCCCGTTCCACATAAATTGTTTAAAATAATCGATCGTCCCACTAACCCAGTTGCGGCGGAATTATTGCGATATTGTTGAAACATTGCATAAGCTGCTCGCAGCGGATTACTGTTATTACACGTCCATTTAACAACAAATTTTAATAAAAACAATTCACTACGGGAATTCGACACGTAGATTTGCATTGTTTTGAAACCTCTAACATTGAAACGCGGGTAAAAACGCGCCGAGTTGCTGTTCTTGCGTGAAATACGCTGAATGTTGTTACAACTGTGGTCGCTTGTGACACTGATAATAGATTTGGTAATCGCGTGGTGGACTGTCGTTTCATATATAGGTACGTAATAAAAAATGTACGGACATATAAAATTCGTAACGTAATTAGGCGAGACTGGCAACGATGATTTACTAGAGTGGAATTGTGTACACAATTTTTAAAAATAAGCTAGTATTTTAACATTAACATAAAGGTAGTAAGGAGATAAGGGTTCCGTCTACATTGTGCTGGAAAAATGTTAGTAAAGTTCTTAAAACAACTTGTCTGAATTGTATCTTGAACTAGCACCGTGTAAATGAACGATTTGTGTGTTTTAATAATCTGTACAGGTTTTTTCTAAAATAAGTGCTTCCCTTCAAGCAATCTATGATCCAAAAAAAGAGTTGTATTTAGGCCCACCCTGCATCATGCCTCTTATTCAACTGTTTACAGTGCAGTAACCAGATCTGGTTGACTGTAGGTGAAGTTACTTTGTTTTATGTAAAATAATTCAAACAAAAAGTAGGTTTGTAAGGGGTAGAAAAAACAACTTCTAAGACTTGTTTCATACGTAACTTTTTTCTTGTTGCTACCTTACCATTTCAGATAGCCTAATTCATTATAAACAAAAAGGGTCTCTTATTTTTTTTTCTAAAATTAACGATTTATAACCAAACAATTATTTATATTCAATTACATGACATGATAAGCATAGGGTAAACATTTAATGGAATTGTAATTTATCTAGTAGGCGGCCGTCACGTTGACATTTAGTAATGGCAACTTAATTGTTATAATTAATGTAAGAAGTCGTGACAGCGCAAGTCATCAATGTTCAAGTATATTTCTACCCTATGCCAATCATGCCACGTAATTGATTTTAAATCAAATTTTTTGCTCAGATTTTTTTTTGTTTAGAATCAGACAGTGATGTATTTAGAGGGGGAGCAAAGGGGGTAATTCCCCCCCCCCTTTGGCACCCTCTTTAAGAGGATGTCTCTTCACAAAAAGATGTTCAAATAAGATTTTTATACAGGGTGTTTCAGGAGATGTACATACATACTTTGGTAAAAATTTCCTATGAACTTAGGTAAACGAAACGTTTCCAGACCCACCATATTTTTCCACAAGGAATCAGCCCCTGAATTTTTTCTTACTTATTTACTTACACCCTGTATATATTTTTGAAACCAAACGTGTTTTTAGTTGCCTAACGCGGATTGTTCTGTTACAGGCTTGGCCCGTGTGATCTGCAGGACCCGGTGTGGGCCAAGATGAGCGCCCTGGCCGGAGTCAACAAGAAGAGGAAAAAGTCGGAGACGAAACCTCAGGCGCAGATGTAAGTACCGGCGATGTCTGCGAGAGCCGCAGCGGCTGAGAGCTGACTTCTTCCCCCTAAACCCTTGCTTCACAATGCCTTTATATTCCGCACTGCACTCGGCTAGAATTCAAGTAGGCTTTTGAGGATGCTGAAAGACGGAGCTTTGTAGAATATACCGTGACGTGCTCTTCGCTCGAGGGGCCCAGTTCTAATCTAACCAGTGAACGAAAAAACGTAGAGAAAAGTTCAGTTTTTACGTTCGGCTAGGATAAACGTCTTCCGTAATTCAAGTATTATATGTGCAAAATTAAACAATTTCTAAACTACTGGATGTACGTTTGATCTTTTGAAAATTTTAAATTCTTTATGATTTTCTAATATGTACTCCTTTTACTTCTGCTTGGGAAAAGCCGGCTACTTTTTCAGATATTGTCGTATAATCAAATAATATGCAAAAAGCTTAACCGATGTTTAATATGACTTAATTGAGAATTTACAGAATATAAAAGCACCACGAATTATATCTTATAAAGTAAATTACTTCATTAAAGGAGCGAAAGTATAGGTTAGGTTATAAATCAAATCGATACATTAATAAATAGTAAATTTACTTTCTTACGATTATTATTTTTTTTTTTTAGTTTTGCATTCAACCTTACTAGCAATTAAATAAATACTTTGTAATAGATAAAAATTTGCACTGTGACTAAACAATATTTAAAATATTTAGAAATAATCTTGTATGTTTCCATCATTTCAAATTAAGAAACAGGATTATCTCCTGTTGCTCTCAACAACAACATATTGAGATAAACACCCACAATTACATTGCAATCAACATAGAACTTTATTTGAATCGGTTTGTAAACAAATAATATGACGTCACAATATCATCAATATGGCCCCCGTGACAAACTTCATTTATGTAATGGTAACTTTAAAGTAGTTTTTTTTTTTAATAAAAATAACAAAAAAAACTGTTAATGAATCACATAATTATTAGGTTAGTAGAAGTTAATTGTATAAATAGCAAAATTATGAGTATGGCACACAGACGTCAACATTGTGAACAATCACACTTTCTTTGTCCTATATATGTATTGTATAATGAGCCTAAATGGTACTGCCAACAACGGCCAATAGTATAGTTGGTCGCTTAAGAGTAAAGCTTTGTCTTCATGGACGCGAAATTCGTGATAATTTATCAACTTTTAGCGAATTTCGCCAACTGTAATATTTTATGTCATTGTCATCATAAAACTGTCATTGACTGTCATGGTAGATTGTCATTAGCTCAAGTTAAACTTACTAGCACCACATAATGATGAAAATAGCGATAATATTCATGTTTTGCGAACTTTGGAAAAAAGTTGACACTTTCCCTTCATTAATAATTTAAATCTGCGAAATTCACGAGAATTTTCGCGACTTTTGCGTCCATGAAGACAAGGCTTAAGTCTATCAGTATAGTTGTTGTTAACAATGAAACACCAACGTAATTATCTCATTCTATTTTATTCGTAAACGAAATTATCTATCTGGATTGTTTACTTGTTTTTGCAACTACTAGAAAAATAGTACTAATGTCCAAAATTATGTGATTGGGTGTGTCGAAATGAAAAAAACACTTTTAACGATCTAAAAGGAGACGACGAAATACTTTAGTATTTAGGGACAGAAGTGGCACAGTAACAACGCATCTGATCCTTATTCCTCAGATATGGAACGAAAATGGGACGCTCCTTATATGCAAATTCATTTCTGCCATTCTCGGCATCTGTATTGGTTAAAAAATGCGCATATGATATCATCAGTAACTGCTTTGCGTATAACGTCACGAGATATAACAACAAAATTCATTAATCAGTCGAGTGTTCGGTTGCATTGACACCAGGTGTGGGTGTAACGATGCCGATAACTTGCAAGTTGTCATTTTTAGAATCAGAATGGATGACATGGAGACGAAAGGCTTGCTTGCATCCGAAGTTGATAACTGATGCGTTAGCTTGAAGATTTCTTTGACATTTCATGAGTGATACAATTTTTCTTATTAAATCGTTAGTGATATTTTCTTTATTGTTTCTCTCTTATTTTCAAAATATATTAGTGACATTATTGGCAAATATGGGTAGGAATAAACATTTTGAAAGAAAGCTTTTAAAATAACCACGTGCAACAGTATTTGACGAGGGATGTAACACCTCCAAGAATTTTGTACACCTGATTTCGAATTCCTTGTTTACTTGAGTTCTTGTGATTGTACCACATTTTATATGAATTTACTTGATTTTATTGATTTCACTTGATTTCGCTGATTCCGCTGGTTTCTCATGATTTCGTTGATTTTATTAAATTTCAATTGAGTTTGATGGTTTTAAAGTAACGAGCTTTGTAATTAGAACATTTCAATTATGTTGAGTTTTCTTATGACATTTTCTAGTATTTAAAGAAAAGTTCAAAACGTTTAAGTAACTTAATTAAATCAAGCTAAATTTGAACATCACTTCTACTTATTTGCACTAAACATATAACATTGACAGTTACAACTATATTTTAATATCATAAAGCACATACAAACTTTCTTAAATAATATTTAAACACAAAAACAACATAATATTAAAAAATTAAAAGTTTTCTGACAGATAACAAAATTACCAAATGAAATTAGTTAATTGATTTACGTGGTTTTGCTCATTTTGGTGATTTCACAAGATTTCCCATGGTTTCATGTGATTTTAAGTGGTTTGCATGATTTTACAGATTTCTATAAATGCAAAAAGTGAGGTTATAGGATATGATTTATATTTAACCAATAACCGAGCACCAGCCATAATATACACAATGGAAGCTTTTTTTAACTATTTCTCCCTTTGTTGCCGTAAAATATAATTATTAAAGTTACTTTTCATTTTTAACAGTTTCTGTTTCGTAAACAAATGGAAATACTTTTAGTTTGGTACGGGTGACATCTGACAGCAAAATTGTTAAGAAACTTGACAAAGCCATGAACACATGTAAAACCAAAGTGCCACCTTGAAGAAATATTTGAATTAATTCATCAATTTCTTCGTCAATAAATTGTTAAGTATAATGCCCGCTTTAGATATAATTGCCATGAAGTAATGTTGGCATCATATACACGAATTTTTTTGAGCCACCCGATAGTTCTGACGAGCTCCATTGTCTGCGGGGAGAATTTGCTGATGCGAGGGATCTCTGCCGGGTTGCATCCTTCCATCTGAGATCCTCACGTGTAGGCCGCTGACTTAGAAGTTCGAGGAGATATATCGCTGTCACAGTTCATTCCTAGAATCGCGACAATCTTAGGAGTGCTTAACTGCACAATGCCTCGCTGAATGCCTCTTATAAGAGAGCGATTATGCCTCGCGGCTCGATATCTGCCGGAGTATCTCTGCGGAAAGTACTCTTATAATACTTAAATCTTAAATCATCCGTCAGATGTCTCTTTCGCCGTTTTGGACAGATTAAGTTTTCTGCTGTGATTCGCCACAGAGTTGTAAAAGTTTTTTTTTTCTTTCCTTTAAATACTGTAAAATGGGTCAGCCGATCCAAAATGTCAGTGGAAAATATTTCTAATAATATCTTTAGCCTCACTCAAATGGTATTGGTGAATTTGATTTTAAGAAATATTTAATTATGATAAATAAAAAACTTTTCCACGACTATAATATACATGGTGTGTTTAAATAAAGCAGCAAAATGAGACCACAGATTAATTAGGTGAAAATAAATCGATTTAACCTAACATCTCAAGTCGCATAATAAAAAATATAAGTACAGGGTCATTTTATTTTCGATATCTGTAAATAACTTCATAAAAAATTCAGATTTGTTTCTAATTTTGACGTCACTAGTAGAGGGCGCCACTTATAACACATCATGTTTCTTTTAAATGCCAGAACTTTTTTGCTGCTTAGTGTATTCATTTGACTATTGGAACAGTCGATTCTCCTATCTGCATCTGAAAAAGGTATACCTTGTTGAAGTCGTTAGGAGTAACAGTTTTCGAAATAATCCTATTTGAAATATTCAGTGCACCGATTGAAAACTGTTATCGTTTTAGGTGCCTTTTCTACTGAAAATGCAGCAGAATTATGGAGACGTGCAAGATTTCAAAAAGATCGGCGTGCATTGATAAAATCTTTGTGCTTTGTTGAAAAATGGTTTTATCAAATCTCGCCAATCTTGAAATTTTACACGTCTCCATAATTTACCATTCTGAATAACTTTTTCAAGTAACATTTTGCTGTATTTTCAGCATAAAAGGCACTTTACCTGAAACCAAAACAGTTTTTACTCGGTACACTGAGCATTTTAAATAGAATTGTTTCTAAAATGGTTACTCCTACCAACTTCAGCAGCAAGGTATACCTTTTTCAAATAAAACAAGTAGGAGAATCGATTGTTTCAATAGTCGGATGAATACACTTAAGCTGTAAAAAAGTTCTGCCATTTAGACGAAACGTGGTGTGCCACAAGTGGCACCCTCTCCTAGTGACGTCAAAATTAGATAGAAATTTCTCGCCCGCAAAAACTCCTGATTTACAAATTTTATAGAAATATTTGGATTTCTTAAGAAGTTATTTACAAATATCGAAAATGAAATTTTAACTTTGACACCCTGTATCTTTTTTATTATGCGACTTGGGATATAGGTATATTAGGTTAAATATGTAAAAATATCCACTGAACACATGCAAATTACACGACATTACACGCACTTGAAGAATTTTACACGATTAGGTACACCTGCTTTCAAAAGATTGTTTTAATTAATTTAAAAATGAGAGAAAATAATTTTACATTATAACTTAAAGCTAATTTATTGCGATTGTCAATATTTATTCAAATCGCAGTGGCCGTGCTTTCAAGGCGACGCGATGTAGCCACAGAAATGGAGTAGGCGACGATGGTGTAGATATAGACCAATAAGAATTTTATAATAAATATGGGCATAGGCAACCAAATAATTTTAGTATCCCCTAAGAAATTAGAACCCTTTAAAAGCAAGTTCTGAAATCAAGTTTCCATGTTTTTTTGAAGTGTCGAAACAGCAGCTAAACTTATCATAAGCATGATAAAAAGCAATTCAATAAGCTGGTAATAACAGTTGACAACTATAATGATAGGAATCTACTACAGAAAGTACTGTTCGGATACCTGTAAAAACGTATAACCAAACCACAGTATAAAAATTACAGAAAACAGTATGCATGCAATCATAACACACTTCTAAAATCAGTAAAATCCATAGAACCATAGATTAAAGATAAACCAAGTCGCGTTAACTACACATGGTGATTACAGTTACAATCACCGAATACTCTCACTAGCACAGAATTACCATCTAAAATGGAATTGTGTTAAAATACTTAAAATATCCGTAATTACACACTTTTTGAGTGTATTAGAATTATACACACCTACTCTTGAAATTACACATATTTCGTGTAATTACACACTGATTAGCAGCACTGGTGAAAGGTAAACACTGTGCCTATATATACCAGTCAAAATTGTTTACATTTTTCCGAATGATGGTAGAAGTTTACTAATTAAAATTTCATTTAATTTTTAAATTTGCCGTGAACGACGAATGTCAAAGCTGAAAGTAAGGTGTTTTGACAGTTTTGAATAATTGTATGTTGTGCCAAGTTCATGTTATGAATGCCAAAATATTGTATAATTTTTCCAGTAAAAAGTTTGCTAAAATATTGTTAATAGTAGTGGACAAAATATAATAATCTACTTGCATATAATGGCTGTCATTCACAGCCATCATTATATGCTCGTTGACTAATATACTATATTATAGACATCTGAATATTTCAACTTTTCTACCCCTTTCTGTTAAAATATTTCGTTAAGAGCAAGCAGTTTAATTTTTAACCCACTTTATATAAACAAAGGTTAATAAAATAAAAATGTTTATCATAGTACATTTAATACTATCAGCTTTAATTGTTAGAAGTTTCCTATACCAAATTAATAGGCCAGTATGTTGGCGTAGATTTATATGGTGAACTATATGTTAGTGGAATATTAATATTTTATTACTATTAATACACTAATGTAAATCCAAAGAGAAAACGTATAATTGTTTATAGGAAATTTATGATGTATTGAAAATAGTTCAAGAATGATACTTATGACAACCTAAAATTAAAAAAAATTGATAGTTTAGAAATACTTTTCTTGAGACAAATATTTTTAAAGAATTAATTAATTGGTATAATAAACCTGATTTAGATCAACCTAGTACAGTTTTGCTTTCTAAAAAAGTAACTGCCCTACAATTTTTTTTTTTAACCAACGTATCCCTATCTCAAAGTATCAGCGTCTAATAAACTGTAGGAAACATTAGAAGATCTATATCCCTATAGGGGTTGCCTTTGAAAACATGAAATTAAAAAAATCGAGGATCATTTTAAGGAAGCAAAATTTTAGTATGATCCAATCGCTTCTGGACGTCCTGTATTTCTTTATCGTAAGAAATAAGTCAGTAGCTGGTTTATAGTATGTCAATGGTGTTAATATTACAGTAACCGCTTTGTTTTTGGGTTGCGTAATAGCTGTATTTTATTTAGATGTGACGTACGCACGTGAACGCAGTAACGCGATAGTTTGCAGTAGGTATATCTGTCCCGTTCCGTCCCCCACTAGCGAGTTCTGTCGAAATACGCTGAGGTGTGCTTCTTTCTGCCGAGCGGCAGCCTGTGTGCATGCAAAAAAAAACCACTCAGTTTTGTCCGCGTTGTCGTGTCATATCGACAACCTTGTACCCGCCACAAAATGACGGATGTTTTTTGTTCCAGCAACAAATGTAACAATGAGAAGAGGCGCCGTGAGCAAGAGAACATCTACATAGAAGAGTTGGCAGAGTTGATTTCAGCCAACTTCGCGGACATGAGCTCTTTGTCGGTGAAGCCTGACAAGTGCGCAATCCTCCAAGAAACCGTCAACCAGATCCGCAGCATCAAGCAGCAAGAGAGCGCATCCCAATCGACCGATCCCGTCCAGCAGGGCGAGGTGTCGTCGTCGCGCCCCACTATCCTCTCCAACGAGCTGTACGGGCCGCTCCTCCTGGAAGTGTTGGAGGGCTTTCTGTTCGTGGTTAACGGCGAAGGCAAGGTCGAGCACGTCACCGAGAACGTCTCCACCTACATCAAGTTCACTAGGGAAGACATCCTCGGGAAAAGCATCTACAACTTCATCCATCATGGAGACCACGCCAAGTTCCACTCGAACCTGTTGCCTATGATCGAATGGGGCAGCGAGCAGCAGCCTACTAACCGGTCGAAATCCATCGACATTCGGCTGCTGGTGAAGCCCCCGGACGACCTGGAGGAGAGCGTCGAGGAGAAGCAGCAAAGAATCAGTTGCTACGAGTTGATGCACATCTCCAGCACCCAGCTGAGGGATCAAGTGTCAGTGTCCGAGGAAGACGGTAGTGACAATGGACCCTGTTTGTTGTGCATCGCCAGCCGGATATCTCACAGGGAAAAGACTTCTTGCAACATCGAACAGTTCACCACTAAGCTCGACACCGCCGGCAAGATAATTTGCGTGGACACTTCAGGTGTGTCGGAAACTGTCGCGCAGTACATTAAGAAGGACCTCAAAAACCGCGTGCTCAGGGACTTGGTTTCGCAACAAGACGTGCAAAAAATCAACGCCCACCTTAGGGAAACTGTCAGTGCCGGCCAGTCCACTAGTGCTATATACCGCTTGCAAATCGGGCCGGACAAATTCATTCAGGTCCAGACGAAGTCGAAACTGTTTAAGTCGATTCCTCACGCCAGTAACGACACCGACTTCATCATGGCTACGCATTCTATTATCGGGTGAGTACTGCCTGATAAAACGCCCTCTCAGCTTATCTCTCTTTATTTAGCCTATTATTGTTGCCTTATCTCTAGTCAGTTTTTATTTGGAGACTATCACAGGAATCGTAAATCACTCATTTTAAAATGTTTAGAAGTAGTTTACGAATCGCGCTGGGTGCAGTGAATCCACTTTGAATCAGTAAATTGGTTAATATTAGTTACTTATTTGACCACGACACGTTGCGGTACTACTAGCACTACCTTGCTAACTCTTCGCCAACAGTACGATAGGCCTTTCTCGAGGCCTAGTGGGACGTGGACCGGTGAATTTTGTGTGATGCAGGAACTTCCATTACCAGGTTTGCCACTCCATTCACCACTTATTGCTATAAAATCGCGTCGTACTCTTTTGCCAGGCGATTTTTAACATATCCGCTCCTACACGCCACACGGGAAGGTAGAATGGTACTAGCTGCTTATATGTACTATTGTATTCCTTAGTCTCGCTTTTAGATACATATTTTTCTAGTTGGGAAACATCGCATAGATAACGCCGCATTTCATTGAAATCTTTGACGAACGCTTCGTATCATTTCCATTATGTAAACTCGTCATAACATAGATGCCTGTTATGTTTTATGTGTAACTGCGAACCTTGTTCGGTTTTCTAACTGTTCACTTCAAACGACCTGTTTCACTTTCATTAAAAGCAACTTTCGCATCCTCAAATACGATTTATTGTACTAAAATATAAGGTGAATGCTTTTTAAGGGTTTCATTTTTGTTGTTCAAATGTTTAAATGGATATTTTCTCCTTCCTGATAATTTTTCGCTCATCTTAACATTTATTTTTACTTGGGTTCCTGAAAATATCGTATTTATTATCTGTATACTCACTGAAACGCAATAAATTATACATATATGTGTTAGTTTAGAAATAAATATTCATGCAGAAAATATTAGGTCAGCTCGAGGACTGTAATAAAAAGATAGAAGATATTCTAATAAATTTTTACTGAAATAAAGTAGAGCGTGCTGTATTCATAACTAATTTAAAAAGTAAATATATATGAATAAGCTTCGAGTTAACGCCCGTTTTTATTTGCAGTGAAAATGAATCCGTGGGACCCACTGACCCGGGCGGCGGTAACACCAGTCACGGTGGCGGCGGCGTGGGCGGCCCTCTGATGACGAGCGTCGTGAACGGCACTCGTAACGGCCCGCCCGTGTGTTCCGGAGGCGACAGCTCCACCACCTCCAACAACACCCTCCTCAACACCAACACCACCACGTCCTTCACCACAGCTTTCAACCTCGACAACGACTTCAACTTCGACATCTTCCCCACCTCCACCTGGGAGCTGGAGTCCACCAACTGGCAGGACGCGCGTCCCGACTCCCGTCAGAGCGTCACGTCGGTGTCGACGCCTACCCCGCGGCCCCCCAGCAACCCCTCGTACAGCAATGCCCCTACGGTGGTGCACTCCCCCCTCTCTCACTTCGGCACGCAGCCGAGCCCCACTGTGCCGAACCCCTCCACCCCCGCAAACCCTTATGGCAACACGTTCCCGTTCAGTCCGTTGAACGAGCAGAACTACCCCATGGAAGAGCAGAAGGATACCAAAGGTAACGTCTTGGAGGAGGCCGCCATGATGGCCGATTCCAATAGGTTAAGAAATCTGTTGACGAAGCCGCCGAATAACGTGGACACCGTCAACGAGGCGGATAAGAGCAGAGATAGGATACTCAAAGAGTTGCTGAATCAGCAAGACGAAGACAGCAGTAAGATCGACAACAGGAGTAGCCCCAGGGGGCTGATGAGTAGGGGGTCCATGTTAGCTGGACCGTCGGAACCGCCCAAGACCTCTACTTCTTCGGGAAACAACAATATGTTGCGACAGGTAAGTAATCGAGGTTCTTAACGGTCGTTATCTTGTATAGGGGAACTGTTGAACGTGTGAACGAAGAAAAATTCACCGAAAAGAAAATATACGTATCCAATTTTTTTCATACACAGTGTGTTGACAAGTTTGGTAGCCTTTAGGGTTTTATTCTACTGATGAAAAAGTTAAATTCATATAACAGTTAATTCAAAGCTTCGTAAGGGGTAACTTTAATTCTAAAAAAGGTTGACAAAATTTGGAAGGTCATTATAGATAAAACAATTTAAAATATACTACAGTGGCGTAGTTACTGGACCGGCAAAATACATTTTTAAATAACAAAAAAAGTACGTTACTAAGTCTTCTAAAATGTGAACGATAATTTTAAAATTTCCTATCGATATGTGGCATAAAATTCTTGTGAAGTATCCATAAAGTTGACAGGTTTTGAGATAATTGTTATTGTAAGACATAATTATCACTTTTGGGGTGTAAGAGATAAACTCCAATTATTTTAATTAATAATAAACAACCCTTTTGTAACATTATAATTAGGAATTATTTTAATTTAGACTAAGTATGTTTATCTCATATCATTTTTATCATACTTTCACTAAAACGGTTTTATATTTTTCATTTAATTTCATTTTTGATATATAAATATTTCACAATACGCAATATTGCAAAATTTCCTTTAAAACTTCCTCTATCATTTTGTCTCGTATATTTTGAGAAACATTCAGAATACAGGAATTCAATTTTATTCTTCATTATCACACTTTTTTTTTTCGAATATTTTAAAAGATATCCCTTTCCGAGTATACGTTTTATTATTTTCTAGGAAGCCCCTATTTTGTTGCAAATACATAACAATTTCTTGTCACTTCTGAGAACGAATACAACTTAATTATCCTGTAATCTAAGTCTAATGTATTTTAGAAGAACACTAATATCCATTCCTCGTTATATTAGATCTATAATCTCATTTAAAGATGTTTACAATTATATATCCCCCGTTATTAATCGTCATATTTGCATTTTTATCATTTAGCGCGTAACGAGCCCCTTCATACAAACTATGTATCTGCTACCGTACGCCTTAAGTGTAACTAACTGCTTAAAATTAATCGTGCGGAACTAAAATCGTACTCACGTATAAGCTCTACATTTAATATGCAATAAATAACTTATTGATGTTACGATAACATTTGAACTTAGCTAACTCGATTGCGGCAATACTGTCTTCGTAATGATTTGTGAAACGTAACGCGTGATTCGATCCGTTAATTCATTATTAAAAAAACGAACTTGGTATTTTTACATGTCGAGAAAATTGCTTATCTATACCCGAGTTTCAAAATAGTAGAGAATGATTTATTTACAGCACTCAGATGAGTACGGGAGATGGAAGTTGCAGGGGACAAGACTCCATAGACGTGCCACTTGTGAAGGGTTCAAAGAACACAAAATTACCAAAAATTGACGTTGAGTGAGCGTCGCAGTTAATATTTCACTTTAAAAAGTTTATATTCACCTGTAGACCTGTCCTTTTAGACGGTGATGTCCTACCACCACCCACTTACATCTGCCTGATGGGCACTCAGCGGATATCACACTTTAACATATAATACACTGCACTGTATGTAAGTAGTGTATATTATGGTTACTAGCTCTGTCACAAATTAACACTTATCGTCGGCTATTATGGGGTGCAATATCCATTACAACCACAGCATCAGATTCCATAATATGTGGCAAAATAGTGGTACATTTTTGTCATTATATGTTTCGTCAGTGTAATATATTCTTCGACTCAGATTTTGACCTTCTAATATTTGTCTTAAATAGTTAAATACTAGTGGTGGTCTTTGCCATATCATTATTTCGTTTGTTTCTCGGCCTATTCTTTCAATTTCGTTTTATAAAACGAATAATATCACGCATAATTGGCAAATGCACCCTTTTAGATATTTTAGGCAAAATTGCGTCCTGTGAGATAGCAACCTGAATTAGTTTGTTGTCGAAAACTTATTTTAAAAATATGATTCATGATCGCATATTTTGTGTCGACCTCTATCTTCTTCCACAAGTTTCCACCGTTTTCCGTTCAACGTTTCTTCTTTGCCATTCCTTATTGTTCATTATACACTACTCGCAGACACTTTTGTTAAAGGCGCCGTATTCTTGAAATACCTAGTGTTTTTTTACAAGTGCAAGTAATTTTAGACATTTAAGAACTGATGTTATCACATGCCACCTGCGAATATTCAAAGGTACCGAAGTAAAACACACACATTTTTAGGTACATAAATCTTCCAAAAGATGTTAATTTTTTAAATTTAGCTGTAGATGTAAATATTGTTATAAGATCAACTTACATAGTTCTACATATAAGATTCAGCACTTTTGTTTATAAGTACATGTGAAATGTGTATGTGAAATTAATTGTTAAAATGTGGGGTTAGAATAGCAATATACTCTGTCTTGCAAACGCTTTTTTAAAATTATTATACATATTGAAGAGAATTAAAATAGTAAAAGTGGACAAGAGAAAACATCAATAATTTTATTTTTAATATTATTTTCGCCCTACGTGTTTTATTTTTCGAAATTTCTGTACCTAAAAAACACCATAAATTTGATCATTTTACGGTGAGAAATACGGCAACCTTAATGAACTACATATTTTAACCGCATCACTTACACTCGTACTTCTATAACGGTAGTAAAGTCTAGTCCCTCCGTACTCGTTTTTTATCATCTGATATTCCTCACTTGTTAGATAACGGTTTTGAGAACACTGTAGAACTTGAATTATTCCTCATTCCTAAGAACACAAACACAACATCACTAACTAATAAATTAATTACAATCACGATTAAATTAGAGGACAGATAAACTCGAAATTTTCCTACGCGCACACCCATGGCAGCGCAGATGGAACAGGTGGATCCGTCAATTTGTCATAACCAATAGCAAATTGGGAATGCTCTGCCAGATATGCGGAACATTCGATACAATTTTATAGAAAAATATACGGGCAACATGTATTTCTCTTTGTGCTGACTGCTATAAATTGTAAGCGGGTTTATAACATGAGTCACTTTCACTTTTCACTATTTTGAAACCCGATTACAGTTCGTAAGAAATTCGTCTCTGTTAAATTCTTAGTCATTTAGGCTGAACGCATAGTTTGAAATAGGACTCTATTTGACATCACATAAATTCATTATCCATCATTCAACGCTTCTTCGCCTGGCAGGTTTTGGCAGGTGTGTCCGATTATTACACGGATAATTTACGGCTGCCCGCGCTTTCATATGTCAGCGGTCTTTAATCCATGACGATCAAAAGTAATGCATATCGGTATGGATCTTTATGTGTTGTTAGTTATGTCCAAAAGTCAAACAATACCCTTTGTCGTTAAAATTATTATTAACAAACTACATTATAACTTTGTTATAAAATAAAATGGAAGTAAGTCAAATGCGGGAATATCGAAGCAATTTCAAAATTGAAAGTTTTGAACGCTACTAAAATTATAATCAATAAACTTAGAGGAGTTTCGTTATTTTCTACTATGCATAAAAGCGCGACAGCTGTGCGAGTCAAATCAGTGAATGTAACTCGCGCGACATCCTCACAAAATGGATACGCGGCTTTAAATGTCAGTCCGCTTTTTGTTGCTTTTAATTTGTCGTTCTTGGTTATACTTAAAAATAACCAGGTGTTACAACAAAATTGTCGTTATTTTCTAAGCCTCGAATAGTTCAGCTTTTATAATATACCTATGTTTGGTGTTTGGAATCTATTTGCCTTTTTAAAATTATGTTCTATATTTTCAACTGGAACATTTTCATTAACAGTTCTGTCCAAAAAACATATTTTACTGACTGTGTAATATATTCTGTTAGAAACTAATTACAGCAATTAGTAAAGTTTAAAATTGCACGCAAAAAAATACACTAATATCATTGAATTACAGCTACGCAATAGAATTTAAGTAATGATGATCTAATGCAGGTAAAAATACTGTTAAGAACTGAACAGTCCATTTTACTTTAAGAGGTCCATGGTGAAGTACCTAGTTAGATTTTAGGTAGCTGAAAAAATTCGTTTCTTTACAATATTCCGTAAAATAACCGACGAAACCGTATACGATCAAAATAAATGATTAAACCCGAACAATGGATTAATGCCATATGTCGCCTAAGGGCCAACAAACACATGCTGCACATACTCTCGCTAAAAACGTAAACATCCCCCTAGAAAATATCCCAAAGGGCCTTTGACGTTGTGACTGCTTGCTCATGGAACCCTCATTAACTTTATTGCACCCATAAAGTCAATTTCTGAGTAAAAATGGCCATTCCGAGATTAAATATCGCTGTTAAGAGTACGTAAGCTGTACATTTGTATGATTTTATGGTAATCCCAAAAACGATTCTTCTCAGATTTTCCAAAAGCACAATAATATATTTATTGTCGTTCCTAGAAGAACGTAATGCGGTATTAGTTTCGGAGTTGTTTCATTTCTTTAGAGGTTACTATTTTAATGGCAAAAAATATTTCTAATATATTTTTCACAGGAAATTATCTCTTTTGACTTTGTAAGTGCCTGTTGGAACCTACTGTATCACAAAATACAGAATATTTCACTTGAGTGAATTACAACATTAGAACAATTTCGTCTAGAAGTACAAATACACAATCAAACCATTCTAATTTGATGAGTTATATTTGCGCTGGTGTTTCATTTCAATTAAATTACTTAAGCGACTAGTCGACACTATTAGTTTTTCTTAGCACTGCCAGATTTAACAAAATAAAATCTAATTGTACTGCTAATGTAAACGTACAAAATAAAATAAATCTACCTAGCAAAGTCTTACTATTTTGAGAAATTGCAATGAACCATAAAAAATGTATCCAATAAATTGATTTTATTCTGTTTGTACCTAAAGTTTCAATATTTCGTCATATTTCATAAGGGTCAACGTGTTAATTTTCCTGTCCTTACAAGTCTCTTACGGCATGACGTCATTTCAAAATATAAAAACATTAGATGTATTTAGACAAATACATGTATATGTGGACCTTGACCTCACCAACTGGAACAATATTTGCCACGAGAATGGTCTTTTGCATTCATTTCATGACTCAATGCATACACTGAGTACCGGCACAGATACCGATAACGATAATAGTAAGAATAAATAATAGTTTTCGAATTACGTATTGGAAATAGGAAAATAAAAATATGTCAATTCTTTACTTTTTTCTTAAGCTTTCTATTTATTTTATCAGATTTGGTTCATGTTGCTTCATATTTAAAGATTTGAATAAAAAAATATATAAATATTCATTTTAAGAATCAAATAAGGAAGACTGTATTCGCTGATGTTTTATGTTACTAAAAAAAACTAGACATTTTTATGTGTGCGAATGTAAATGTATGTTGGCTGGATAGTTTTCCTAGAATTTTACATAAATTTGTTTAAAAATGCTATTAATTATGATGTTATTGCATGGTGGTATTTTTAAATGCCTCATTTTAATTTTGACTCGTTAGAAAATATTTTTGTTATTTGACCTACGACCGACCATGTGTGTTTATGACCTATACCAATATAGGGATTTGTAAATATATTGGCTTATTTTTTTTGCTGAAAGCTTTTCAAACGATACGTTGCTCTCTCATGTTTTACCAATGGCAAACAATTAATTAATAATGCAATTACATCATATTTCATGAAATAAAAACAATCTAATAAAACAAATGTGCATAAATCCACCCTTAATAACATTACAGATTTTTTTTTTGACGGCATCAAAAAAATAAACCGTCAAAACCAATTTGTTCATTCACATTGTTGTCGATTGTCGACCTTCTACTTTCTGAGAAACGTTAAAATCATTTCAGTAATATAATTAGAAAATATATTAACAAAATGTGATGCAATGTTGATTGCAATTTAGTAAATGCCCGATAATTGCATCGGGTTACATAATTGTTTTTATGGAATCATTCAGAAATACTTTATATTATTCGTTCTTCGGTTTCTTTCTTGTTTTTAATACGATTAGTTGAAAGGATTATTCCTTCGTAGTCCAAACCTGCAAATGGTGAGTCAAAAATCGCACACGATTCATATCTTCAGAAAAACAGAAAACCGCATTCCTAAATTTTATGGTATTCAATATCACAGAAGTTTGATAGTGATCACCACAAGTTTACTTGTGTACAAAAACACATGAAACGACACAGCTGGTGGCTTTAACCGGATATCATGACTTTTGTTACTTTTGACGACATCATGTCTTGTTATTAATGTCGGGAATTTAGTAGAGATTTTTGCATAGGCCACCCTGTATTTACTTAAAGCTGCCACAAAATTGCGCAGATGTAATTTACACAGCGCAAACACCGAAAACTTGCCACATATTAAAAAAACCGTTGCGTGTTAATATGCAACATCATATAAATACAAAATTCAATTTTCACCTCATTCTCTAAATTTGAAACAGAAATTAAGGAAAAATGCCAATAAGCAAAGAAAATTGCTTATTTGAACGTTCTTTCGATTTGATTTGCTCGACGACCATAAAGTTGGATTTGAGATAAGTAAGCACTTACGTACCTAAATGACGTTAATTCTTGTAAGATATCGCTATATTACACGTCTTTCAAGATACAGCAAATAATGTAATACGATAACAGACATTGCCGGCGTTTACCGTATTCTCGCCATTCCCGTCTATAACATGCATGCCTCTATTTTAGTTTTCAACTTACTTCGGAGAAAGTTGTGCTTAAGATTGTTGGAAATTTTCCTAAATTAAATTGTAATCACTGGACAACATCAAAATATGAAGTTGGATGGTTATCAGTAAAAGTTCAGTGCCACGTTATCTAACACAGATAATCGTGTACCTAAAATGAAAGTCGTCAAACGTAATGTGATAAGTCACACAAAGACAGTTAGCTCGCAAATATAATTAGTATATTACAATCTCCCTATTCCATTTTTGTACATGTTGGCATATCAGCGATATTGTTGCTGTTATCACTCTTAGTTAAACAAATTATTGAATACAAAATAAGCTAATTTCTTAAGATGACAACACATTTATTTATTAATTTAGGGAAACTTTTGTCAAAATGTAAATAGTCCTACTGATATTTATCAGTATTTATATTGTAATATAACATAGCATATACAATTTGTTGTAATGTTTATAAATAGATCGACTTACCGAAATTTTATATTTTTCTGTTATTATTTTAAAATATTTTATAAATCCACAAAATTTCGATAACAGGCGTTATTAATGTTTCGAAAAAATGTTTATCAACTGACAATATTAATGAGTGCTGTAGGTACTGTAGGTAGGTACTATATGTAATACGTTTTTTTGCTCACGTCCTCTAATCTACTAAGGAGGAGAACGTACTTTTATTTGTGCCCTTGTCCGTCAATAAAGCAATTAGCTAGAGAAAATTACAAAAATGCTTTTAAAGTACTATTTTTATAATAGCCTCATAAAGTTCTACAAATACTATGTGACTTAGTACCTTTCTTTTGGGAAGTGTCTATTGTCATAAAAATTTTAAAATGTGTATAAGTAGCAGTAGCGTATCAATAGCTGTTAAAGAAATAATGGAATAAAAAATTTAATAATATTAGGAACATGTGGCTAAAGTTTGTTTACGAAATCTGATAGCTTAAGATATTTCATTAAAATTCTGTGGGATGTTAAAAACTTATCTGGAAAGGATACCGACCAAAATCGAAAATATACCAGAACAATCACTTTGCTGGTAAATAGGTCATACGAAAATGTCAAAATAAAATTGGAATATCCAAGATATAAGGATGAGCAAATGAAAAGTGAAACACACTATTGCTGATAAGACGGACGCCTCTGGTGACAAATCAACAAGTACCCAAAATTTTACTTGTTGCTGCACGCGGGATTTAGGGGCTGTTATACCTGCTCTGCCTCGTCCTCTCCGCCTCTCCCACCTCATCTTCTCACCCTCTAGTTGAAGGGAAGCATCCCCGCCAGTTCGCTTAATACAATAGAAAATATACCCGAATCTGTGCCTTCCTTCACAGTCCGTCTCTTTCCCCACTACCGTTTCAATTCAAGTACAAATGTTATCAGATACATTACTTTTTCTCGGTTGGCAGTTCCTCAAAATGATAAAGTGTGTAGCTTACTTAGTATCTGCGGATTCGTCATAATCGTCCGATCCTCCTCGGTTTAGTTTCAGTTAGTTGTTGAATGAATTCAACTGGTGGAGGTGATTTATATCTGTGTGGTGTGAATTTTAGTAGTCATTTTAATTCGTTGCCAAGCATGGGAATAAAGGTAAATATTCCATATAAAGTTACTTTTGTTGTAAGTAGCCTTATCGGTTGTTTTGCTGCATTATCTTGTGTTTTTCATATGTTTTATCTACTGTTTTTCTCATGGCTCGATCGATTTTATGCCGTTTTAAAAAATCTGGTAGTTGCTACCCGTTTCGTAAATTGAATTTTGTTTGAGATAGGTATGATCTTTTTTTAAAGTGGTTGTGTTGAAAGTATGATAATGATGTGGAACAGATGTGGTAAATTTAATGTAGATACCCGGTAGCGATTTTATTAGCACATACAGAGATAAATATGTTCGGTATTTTTATTATCGTATAAAAGGTGATTTGCAAATTTTAAAATTTACCAATTTGCAGTGACAAAAAATTCTCCTAGCCCTTAACTATTATTTATTTTATTTATAATTGATATATATCTTTATTTAGTTTGTCATTTATATACATTTACATTATTTAATTTAATTGTATTTGTTACTTAATCTGAAATAAAAAAATCTGTTTAGATTATTTTGATAACTATTTATTTCTCGCAACAGAAATATCGTTTCGTTCGTCTTTAAGTTAATACCATAAATTAAACGGAGTAACATCCCCTACTAAAATATTATGCCAACAAATTGGAAAAAAATGTTGTAACAATTTTTTTAGTAACTATGTATGCATTTAAACGCCGAAGTTACAGATTCGTCCTCGGACAAAAGTGTGCATATTATTTTTTATATAAGGTTGCAAATAATCTGTATATATACAGGGTGTTAACGATAAGTTTGGCCAAACTTCACTGACATATTTAATTGATGAAAATAATTGGGTTTTGTTATATAACGATTTTTTTATTGAAAGCTTAATGAAGATGGTACAGGGTGTTTCAGATTTTCAGACCTGTCAATGTTATTACTAACACTTTCCTAGAATTATAGAAATTTCAGTGGTGTACTTTTTGTTCTTAAAAGAATGTACACTGCCTATCCAGTAACTACACAACTGGAATATATTTTAAATTAATGAATGTCTACATTAATAGTACATGTTGGAAAATTATCACCACACAAATTTTGCCAAGTAATCTTTTCCTGTATTTAAGTCATAGATAAGAAAAAAAATAAAATTTTAACACCCCTATATCCCTTTTTAAGCTTTGAATACAAAATTGTTATAGAACTCCAATTATTTTCATTGATAGAATATATTGTTGAAGTTTGACCAAACTTATCGTTAACACCCTGTATATGATAAGCACATATTATATTGATGTTTGTTTTAATAAAGTTCCAATAGCAGTAATGGATTAATTCACATTTAAGAATGACAGAAACTTGTGTTCCATGTAAACTAATGCACTGCCAAACTTTTATGGTTCAAAAAAGCGCCCTTGAATATCTTACGCCGACGTTACTGAACCCAAATGTTAAATAGAATTGAGCGTCACGCGGGAAAGATAAGTTTATATAATTTGTAAAATAAGGATACACAGTACATTGATTGAAGTTATGTTTACTAATGGTACCACTGTTCTTTTAATAGCAGAAATACATTCAGTATTATTAGGTATTGTATTCAATTAAAGCAACAAAATGAAATAAAAAAACAAATTTAACATAAAACTTTATTTCGTGTTGTTAAATTAATATAATTACAATTACGTAATAGAAAATATTGGAACTAGATGTGGTAACTGTTGATGGTGGTTCAACTTTCAACTTTTTGTTGATGGCCTATTGAAATGTTTGAAATTTTGATGGAGAGTTTTTATCTCTTATAAAATTAGTTTGGGATTTGTTTTAGTAAAGTATCTTTGTTTTTTTAGCTTCTGAACGATAAAAGTGATGATGATGATCTCGAGTCTAAGGCTGGCGTCAAGAAGAAGAGCGAATTACTTCAGCAGCTGCTGAAACCCGAACGAGATATCGAGGAAGACAAAAAGAATGATCTTCAATCTCAGGATGATACCCTGCTTAGAAGTCTAGGTTTTCCGCCGTGTTCTCCTGTTGGAGATAGGGGCAAGAAGAGATCGAATGACGATAAAGATGATAACCCAAACAAGCGGTCAGCTGACGGGTCGCAGGTGAGATATCAACAAATTTGTTACATAAATTTTCTGTAATTAAAATAATGCTAAATACGAGTGGATAACCACTAATGGGAATCCTGTTAAAATCTTGCAAAATCCTAAGAAATTGTGCAAAATCCAGAAAAATCGTGCAAACTCACAAGAAATCATGCAAGTCACAAAAAATTCCGCGTCATCTGGTGGCAAATTTACCCGTAATGACAGACAATACTGTCACCATGCGTCATTATTGGCTTTATTGACTTTGCACTTCAACGTTAAATTTTGAATTAGTGCCCCTATTCTACTAGTTTATCTATCACATTGCAATGTTTTTGAAATTTTTTCGATAAGTGGGTGTCTGTAAAAGATTGGGAAAAAATACTACTACTACATATGCAAAGGCTGGTGGTGTTGAGGTTACAATTTTATATTAGTTTTTCCTCAATAACTTTATTATAAATTGTAGTAAATACATAAACTGATACTGGCACGAGAAATTGAAATATGTCCGCAGATTTGCTATCAATTGTAGAAGGTGCTACCTATATATAGTAGGAATTGAATAAAGTATGAAAGAAGACAATGAGTTTGTTAGCTTAAAGTCTCATCCTGTCATTCAAGACATTTTTTTAAGAAAATAACATCAAGACGAAGAATTATTGATTAAAAGAACAATACACTAGTACATAAAAAAATGTATGAAGATTTAAATGCATGTGAAGTACTGTATATGGCGCCTTCTACAATTGACAGCAAATTAGAGGCCATATTTCAATTGCTCGTGCCAGAAAACTTACCACTATCAAGTGTTATGTATTTACTACAATTTATAATAAAGTTATTGAGAAATAACTAAAAAAAGTTCAACCGTCTGCATCTCAAAAATTATAAAATTTTCATCATATTTTGATCCTCGGAATATGTAGTTTTTGCCCAACCTTTTACAAACACAATGTATAAGTCTAGTAACTTTCAATGTAGTTTTTATCAAATGTGAAATCCTTAGAAATTTCTTGAAATTCCTCGGAATTCCACAAAATCCCTTGGAAGTCTTCAAATGTTTTACTTACGTCGTTTTAGGTGTCATCCTCTGGCTCTACCGGTAGCAAGTTGTGCGAGAAAAACAAAATGTTAGCTCAGCTGCTGGCCAAGCAGCCAACAAACCACCAACCGATACCGCCGGTTCCCGCAAGCGTGATATCGGCTACACCTCAAGAAAAACTGCCTAAGATCACGGATCCCAACAAAACCTTACAGATGAACATGATGAACCAGAACATCCAGCACAACATGCTGAACACGTCCAGGATGACCGCTAGCAGAATGTCTGGTCGTTCCCAAAACTCAAACTACCTCAGCGCCGTATTGTCCAATAATATGCAACGAAATGAAAATCGACAGATCAACCAGATTAATTCTGCATGTTACACTTCCCCTGCCACTTCCAGCACAGACAACAACAATTCCGGTTGGGATAACAATAATCTGCAGTCGTCTAACGACCCGGTGCTTTCCGATATCCTGGATCAGGTTATTGATATTGTGCCGGAGGATATTATGCAACTCTTGGATGTATCCGAGGGACAGCAGCCTAACAATTTCCAGACTGGGTTGAGCGAGACTATGGCTATTAATATTATACAGAAGTCTCTTATGCAGTGCGAGTCTGTCGTCAAGAGCCCAAGCTCCCCCATTTCACTGCCTGGAACCCCTCCAGCCTATTCTGCTACCAGCGTAAGTACAAAAATAACAGTCATGAGTTTAAAAATTGAATACCTTTTATGTGCGAATAGTTATGATTATATCATTGATAATGAATCAAAATATGTTGTATAATTAGGGGGACATTTATCAAGCTTGCTTATGGTGTCTCTAGTAGTCTTCGAAATGTTTCAATTTTATTTAAAAAAATTACAAAAATATTTTATTACTACAACTGGCAAGGCATATGAAATTGTCGAGTTGATGGTTGCATAACTAGGTGCAGGATAATGTCTGACATTTTGATTATCGACACTAGAATTGAGTATTGTTGAAGTGAATTTCTTATGGAACGTGAAAATTAAAAATTGTATGACAATTTGAATAGTGTAAATTTCTGATTACCACAATTTATTATGAGGTAGATAATATGTATTATTACATGTGGATGCATATTTTTTGTGTCTTAAATCATGTAATTTGATACATGGTGATTTTCCGGGTTGTTATGCCGTGACCTCGGTAACTGGTAGCTGCCAGAAACAGAGTTAAAATGCACATCCCTAGCATTAACTGGGATTCTTTTACCTGCCCTGGTTGTTCTTGGGCTAGGCTCTGTGGGGACAGACCCGCTATCGGTGTCTCTGGGCCTGTCCATATATTGATTTCGGTTCCTACTGTTGGTATTACGACTGCTATGGTCGGAACCGTTCCTCGGATAATGATGGTCCTCCGAGGCGTTCCGTAGCCGCCGCTGTAACTGATCGCATCCCATGCTTCCAAACGTTTCACCGCTCTTCACTGTCGGCATCTTCAGTGGTGACTCTGCAAAAGCTTCACCGCGACTGAGTAAATCATGTATTCTGCATGTTTCTTATCAAATAAATAATCATCTACATTTTGTAAATAAATATTTTTCTTTAAATTTGCTGTCAATTGCATCAGTAACTTTAACGCAAGGGAAATTTAAATTCACATCCAATTTCATTATTATTTTTCTCTATCCTATAATATTTGCACTTAGTCATAGTTAATCATGTATAGAGAAAAAAATTGTGAACATAATCATGAAAAAAGATACATGTAACAACTTTTTTAGAGATGTTTTAATAGTACAAGTTACATATCATGTAAATAGCAAGATATTTAAATTCATTTGCATAAGGAGTGGAAAAGTAAAATGTATAGTCCTCTCTTGAACTAACTTGGATAATAAATGTTTCTAATGATGATGATGATTACGCCACCACCCAGTAGATGGAAAGATCCTATTTTATAACTAAGAAATTTAAGAAACTTTTTGTGTACCACTTTCAAATTCTGCATATGTGGTATAAAACATTAAAATGTGCAGAATTACTTAACTTATATCATTTGTTCCTATTAGTTAGTAGTCATTTTAAAAACTGTTGGATGCAACCCTAAACGTTCAATTTAAGTGCATACCCTAAAGTTATACAAGCATTTTATGAAAAATTCATTGAATATTGATTATTGTAGATTTTATTCCTTCCATGTTGTAATTGTTTGGATCAGTAGGACAAAACCTATTATTTATAAATTTTCTTGTTTATTTCTTGGATATATCACGTTTTGATGTAACCAACGTTTCTTTTTAGGGAAACCAGAACCAGTCCGGTGTTTTCCCGCCCCCGCCGAATTACTCCCAGTCCAAGTTCCAGCCACGCATGCAGGTGAGGCAAGGGCAGTCGCAGTACTCCGCCAATATCAACAACCAGCTGATCCTACAGCACCAGAGGAAGCAGCTGTTGCATCAGCAGGAACAGAAACGTCGCCTGCTGCAACAGCAGAAACAGCAACAGCTGCTGATTCCATCCAACGCAGCTGCCAGTGAGATGAACGCCTCCATGCAGAACATTGAGAGCCTCCTGAACAATACCGTTGCTCCCAACGTGTCCCTGCAACGTTCTGCTAGTGTGCCAGAACCGCAGCTATCTCCGGGATACGGGGGACAGCTCAACCAGCAGAATCAGCGGGTCGGCAACCAACAGCCCTACTCTCCCCA
This sequence comes from Monochamus saltuarius, assembly GCA_025584915.1. Classification (NCBI taxonomy): domain Eukaryota; kingdom Metazoa; phylum Arthropoda; class Insecta; order Coleoptera; family Cerambycidae; genus Monochamus; species Monochamus saltuarius. The sequence continues at coordinate 8,137,294 of CM046723.1, read as the reverse complement.
CTCCCAGCTGACCTCACCTCTGGGACAGCAGAGTTTCACTCAGACCACGGTGGGGAATTATCAGAATCCAGGCGCGAGGTTGTCCCCACAGGCACAGTTTAACCCGCAACTTTCTCCGAGGCAGGCTTATTCCCAGGGGAACACGCAGAGTACAGCCAACTGGCAGCAAACCCAGGCCCGGTTGACTGTGCAACAGAACCCGATGCTCAGTGCGCAACTTACCGTAAGTAACCCGTTTTATCACAATCCATCCATCCATTATGACACATACGCAAATGTAGAACAGAATTTCGACCAGAGTCACGACCATATTGAAGGTTTATTTAAACGTTATTTAGATTTATTAAACAGGTTAATGAAGTAGACCACATGATTTTTTTACTTTTACTTTTATAAACTTAAAATAATATGACTGACAAATCCTGATGAAATATACGAAAAAATAATAAAAAAAATCAAAGGATGAAAATTTTTATGTTTAACAAATATAAAAAAAAATTTTTAAATGGCAAATTGATATCTCTATTTTAAGCAATATTTCTTAAAATTTTGACACAAAAATTCACATTTTGACAAAATCAAATAATGACTACAGTTAAAGTGATTGAATAAAATTAATTAGGCTGTTTATTTGACTAAATTTTAAATAAAATGTTTGGCCATATTGTTACAATAAAAATTATGACAAAATGTGTATTATTTTTTTCCTTAATTAACCAGAGATTATTATTTTTCAAAATTTTATCTAATTAAATGAGATTTATATCCTATATAGGGTGTCCCGAAATTAATGGGACATAGAACAAGGGTGTATTCTGACGTCAAAATAATGAGATGCAGCCACTTAACCTTAGTCAAAGGTTGGTGGTTAAAAAGATACAGGGTGTCAAAATTTTATTTGTGTTATTTGTAAATAACAAAAAAATTCAAATATTTGCTTACATTTTGGAGATCGGGGGTTATTTAAGGCAAGACATTAAAATTTCATCATCATTATGCTTCTTTTAAGTGACAGACTTTTATGTTAATAAATATCATGTTTGCGAGTGAAAAATGTATAAGTCAATACCAGAGATTATAAATACACTAGATAATCACCGTCCATGTAGTTACTGGACGCGGTAAAAATGGATGCAGAAATTGATTAGTGTGGAAGCAGGCCACCAATGCTCTCCTAGCGCTAGTGTATCTCATTCGGTTTTTTGTTGTTACATCTGCCAGCGATTACGGGCCTATTTGGATTTCCCGGACGACCCTTTTCTACCTGCACCAGAGATTGTGTATTTATAATCTCTGGGTAGTGCCCTGCCATCTCAGGCAAAGGTCCCGCTTGACCGCACTACAAGTCTGGTTTAAAGAATTATATAAATTTCTGAATTCGGCATGCCACCGACCTCTACATGGAACTTATGAAACTATTTTTACCGGCCCAGTAACTACATTTACGGTGATTATCTAGTGTATATATAATCTCTGGTCAATACCAACTGAAAGTAGGAACTGTACAAAAATCTTTTTTACCGTTTTTTTTATACATGTCATATGGGAATAGCTCTCGGCTAACACTAAGAGAGACGAACATCGAGGAACACAATTCACATTTTGGTAAACTTCTATGTTACTCCGTTGTTCCAAATTACCCCAATTGACGATATCTAAATTCAGATGCCTGAGCAAAAACCACATGGTGTTGTCAGTTTGCAAATTTCCCCTTCAATTCGAGACATTTTTTAATCAAAAGAACCAAATTTGTTAATTATCTTTTCGAATTGTACACATTTTCATTTTAAAACGTATAGTATTTGTAGATTGTTTCATACACAATAAATATGAAGAGGTGTTCTGAAATATACATATAAGGTTTGAAATTACTATCAAAGCAATTTGACAGTTAGCATTCGACTAAAAAAAAAATCAAAATTTTAGATAAATTGTCAGTCTTTAATGAAATGCCATGAGTCAATAAAATTAACGACAAAAAAAGTTATCATTTTTTCACGTAATGTGTGTCCTTTCTCCCCTTTAAGGAGCTGCAATTTTAGATATATTTTGTGTGCCAAATTTGATAAAATCGTTCAGTATTAAAAAAGTTAAGGCCAAAAAACAAATTAAAAAAAATAAGTTTGAAGTTACGTGTTACATGAATTTAACTTATTTTTTTCGAGTAGTATCACCCCCTTTTTTGTGGAGTTTCTGGACACCCTGTATATATGAAATTTGGAGTAGCAGAAAGACTTTATATAGGCAGGTCGCAGCAACATTTATTTTTGGGTTTTTCATCCTAATTGTATTATTTTAATTATATATTCAAAACATATTTCTATGTGAATTAAAATATTTAAATCATCGAAAGGTTCATTGAGTGAACCAAAAGAAGTTATTGAAGTTAATTAAAAATATGAGTAACTAACTATACAGTTATGTAATAAATTGAATAAAATTATTTCAAATTTGTTGATAAATATGTTTTTCTGTTTGTTTACGGATAAATAAACTAATCAGTATAAATTGGTGTAAACTATCTTGTTTGTGAGGATGTGGTTAAAACCTATGAGGTTAAGCAAAATTGAGATAATAAATTACTATAACAAAAAGCTAATGTTCAATCAATATATCATTTTTCAAGTTAAATAATTGTTATTGAAATACTTTACCATCATTTACTTCTATCCGCAATCTAAAGTTGAGGAATCACAAGCCAAGCGGAATTTCACTCATCTTCATCCAGCGAATAAGACTCATCATCAGTGGCCGTCCTCTCAATCAGACACATCTCCTAACACACACTTTATGTATATTATAGGGCAACTTTATATCAGGAGGGCCTAACGGTCGAAATTTTCAGAGACCACCTCAACAGCAACGATCCATAAACAGTCCAGGGACGGTCCCCACAAGGCACTCCCCCTACCCGGCAGATCAGTTCCCTCCGCCGAGCTCGCCGAACTCTGCCTTCAACAACCAGTACCTGAGACTGCAACGTACCAACAGCGCCCCCACACCCTCTTCCCAGATGCCAGGTACGTTGCCCCGTAGCCCTTAAGTATAGACTTTGATTTGAGATTGACATTTCACATAGTTGCGATCTATTAACATTTGTGAGTTCTTCACGGTTTGTTTTTTTGTACATTTAGATTTGATGGTGTTTTATTACAATTTGCAAAATTTTACTATTTACTCTACATATTTTTTACCAGTCATGTTGAGCATGGTTTGATTTGCTACCCATGCATTCGTAGAAGTTTCTTAGATCATGCAGTGGTTATTATAATAAATATGCATGGTAGACTTCTCTTGCTACTTTCCTCAAGGAACTTCGCGCTTCTCCAGAAATGCATAATGAGAATTGACATTCCAGTGCTTTCTAATTTTTTTCTACTGCAGAATTGTATCGTTACTTTTTAAATTGTGGCATTAATTCTAGTATGTTAAAATGTTGTCATTAAACTGCATAGATCGTTAAGGAAAGTAGTATTGGTGAGTATTATTTAAAAACAAATAGAGTGAGAACATCGGCTGACTATGTGATAAAAGCAAGGTGGTGAAAAGAGAGAGCATCATTTTTTCTTTCAGTGACAGGTGCTGTATACACATTTTACAACACAAAGAGCTTCCTAACCAGTACATTCATTTAATTTAGTTGTTACATTCCGCTTTATCATTTTTAATTTCATAAAATTTTCTAGAGAACTCAAATTTAACTAATCGATTAGTTACATCTACCTTTTGAATCTTGCAGCATTTCATTTTTCACGTTTTCTCAATCGGGCGTGTTTAAGTATGTATAAGAACAAAACTAGGGATCGACTGATACCAACACATATATCGGTATAATGGCATTGGTGATCTTTTTGGTCAAATATCGATATCGGCCAATATGGACCGATATACAGGGTGTCCCAGAAATCAACGTTAAGCCGGAAACGGGCGATAGGCCAAGTCGTGACAGTTATTAGAAAAATATAAAAAAAATCTTTGTCATGTACTTTTCAAATTATAAGTATCAAAAAATAAATTGGAAAAACTGACATCCTGTGACTGCAAATATTAATGTTTCGTCAATCTTTTTTCTGTAATGTAATCATGAATAACCCTTCTGTAAATTGCAGTTTAAAATTAAAACATAAAAATGCCCAGGCTGCATTACCAACATTTTAAATAATTAAACAAAATTGGCCTGAAATCTGGTTCCACTAAAAAAAAAATTTTTTTCCCTAAAAGAAGTAATCTAGCAAGTATCATACCATTTTAGAATCCGGACTAAATGCGCCATCTTTTAAAATTACTTGCCTAAGTAGTATAGTACATTTTTTTTACAGTACAGTCGGTTAAAGTCGGGTGATGTAATTATTTTGAATTTAATGTTGGGCAAAAATCCAACATTTTATTTGAAACTGAGGCAGTTATGTTTTAATTTTAAACTGTAATTTACAGAAGGGTTATTCATGATCACATTACAGAAAAAAGATTGACGAAACATTAATATTTGTAGTCACAGGACTTGATAGATCATCACAGGATGTCAGTTTTTCCAATTTATTTTTTGATACTCATAATTTGAAAAGTACATGGCAGAGATTTTTTTTTATATTTTTCTAATAACTGTCACGACTTGGCGTATCGCCCGTTTCCGGATTAACGATAATTTCTGGGACACCCTGTATATATATTTTTAATATAAAAATATTTTTAAAAACCAAATAAAAACGTAAAAATACATAATTTGTATAAAAGTGCCAAAAATAACAAAATATTCTTTGGCTAAAAAAATAATAAAATGAAATGTAACTGTTACCTAATTATTACCCAAAAAATTAACATTTTTTTAATTTAGAAATAAAAACTTGTGTAAATAAGTAAGTACAATTAGTTATGTACATGAAATGATTAAAAAATTATCTTTATACGAGAACAGAAACAGTAAAACATGACATTATTTTAAAAATGTTTATAATTTAGTTTAGGCAAGTTGTGATGTAAAAATTATAAGCTTTCCCCTTGAAAAACTTATTCAATTCACGGTATACAATATTCAATTATCATCAAGTTCACAATATTCAATATATAGAAAAAAAAAATAATCTAATAGAAAAAAGTACAATCCAGTTAAACAAAATTTGTATGAAACATGAAAAATAAGTAATAAGAAATTCTCAGATGTCTTCTTATCAGGAGTTAGTCAGACACCCTTATGCAATTTTTCTTTTGTCTACCAAAGAAATAGTTTTTTGCATAACTGCACTGTCAGTTTTATCATTATTTCGACATATTTTCTCAAAAAATGTTCATATTTCATAATTTTCTAAGATTTTGTATGCAAAAACAAGACTAGACGGAAATAGCTGACATACCAATATATCGGTATCGGCCAAAAATCTTATGTTGATCGATCCCTAAACAAAACTAAAAGAGTAACTTATTTTTGTTGGCCCTGGCTTGTTGACCCAAATTTAACCAATATTTTTTTTTGTGTTCTCTCTATTTTTATAAAATTAAATTTACTTTGAAATGGCAACTATTCGACGAATTGGTGTGGAGGTTAAATGTGCTCTTGTTTCTTGCACCACCCTGTAGAATAGGGTAAATGAGGAGGTTAGGAACCATGAATTGAGAGGGTGGCGTGTGTTGTTACAGGTGGGCTGGGCTCCCCCCGGCCATACACAGGCAGGGAACACCATCCCCACTCCTATCCCAACATCCCTCCCCACCACAATGTACCTCCCATGATGTACCAACAAGACTCCCAGTTCTGTTACGATCAGGCGGGTTTACCATTAGCCTACAATGGCGCAGATAGGGGACGTGCACCCCCCCACCTCCAACCCGGTAAGTTGACGACGGCAAGCTAGGGGCACCTCTCTCAGAACACCTACCATAAATCTTCAGAATGAAGCTAGTCTTTGTTGTATGTAATTAAAAGTTGGCCAGCCTGTGTTTGTTGTGTTTGCCTTCTCAATCTTTCACCCGTACTAACAAAATTTTCTGTATTTGCGACTGACCGAAGAAGCTTTTTTATGATAAACAAAATTATTTAATAAAAGAAATAAATATTTGAAGTGCCAAGAACGAAAAAAATATTTAAACAGTAAAAGATTTATCCAGAATTGAATACAGTTTAAAAAATTGCTCTTTTTATTTTGTATATAATATAGAAAGTATATAATCTGTATTCGTAGTAAAAATATCAGGTCAAACTTATAAATGAAACTACTAGATGGCTATTCTTTCAAGAAGTCCTAGGTACTCTTTATATACAAACAGGGGTTATAAGGAATTTTTATTTAATACTCTCTAATTTGATCTGGTTCTAACTATAAGGTAAAAAAAGATCAGTATTGGTCTGATAGTTTGTAGATAAAGAAAAATTAATAAAAATTTGGATTGGGTGAAATTTTGAGAAAGCAAAAATGTGAGCGATAACTAGTTCTGAGGATTTGATAAATGTCGCGGTCATTTTCACCATAGCACTATTCATCGGCACAACAATGCCCTGTGTCTAACAATACTCATAATATACCTACATTTACATGTGCTCGCCTCATAGCTGTGCTAAAATCACTGGGGAATCTCCTGCCCATGTTTTCCTTTGCCTGAATCCCATCCCGACGATTATCGCCATGGTTTTATATCATTGATATATGTCTTCCATGCTGATTTTTGTGTTGCTTTATATGTTTATGTTTGTGTGCTTTTTTAATTTGCCACTTTTTAGTTTAGCCGATTTTTTTTATATATTTTGTGTGCTTTATGTGTTAATTCATCAATCATATTGTTGTCTTGCTAAAAATTTATGTTTTAATATCAAAGATGTTTCATTTAATTTAACTGTGATGTGCATGGTACTGTTTGCATTTGCCATTCTTCTCATTTAGATATATAAATTTAGTTTCTGAGTATCAATCTTTTGTTCGTTTCTTAGATTTAGTAATATGTAGTTCTTAAATCATATCAATAACATTACAAATGATTGGTATCTTTTTTTAGATTACTGATGGTATACTATTATTTTACTTATAACTCTTTGACATCAGTAAAATTTTCTATCAGTTAATAACGGAGAGCCTGCAGACGTTTGTGGTGGGCATTCTAACAAAACATTTTTATCATTTGTCATATTCAGTTGATGGAGAAAAAAGTATTGAAAATAATTTAAATGAGTGGCATCGAAATTTGTCTGTGATCTGTTTTTATGCGTTTTATTTTATCATAAATCATGCAGTTGTTATTAAATGGAACATTGAAATTCGCCGTTTTTTGCGTAACTTCTACCGACGGTACCTTTAACAGGTAAAGGTTACATAAAGAACGAACAGCATGTTATGCGACGAGCGATGTTGTGAGCTTGGTATGTGACAGGTGTATCTGGAAGTGGGCCCACTTCGGAATTTGTGAGGCAAGAGTTACGTGCCGTGGTTGGTGCGAGGACTGGGCAGACCCAGCCTGCGGCCAACAGACCCCCATCGCAGTTAATGTCCCAGCAACAGCAAGTCAGTGATCTCGAGTCGTTAGGAATCAGTTTTGAAATGGCCACTGGTAAGTAATCTAACCCGCCGTTTTGCAAACTGGTCGGTAATATTTAGATAGCAGTTGGGTTAAACTGTTACGTCAAACATTTTTGGTTGCTGAAAACGTTAGGGTGACTAACAGATTGATATATTTGTTATAAAAGTTTACAGATATGCACTGTTTTTGTGTTTGCGTTATTAACATTTTTGTGTGTACTAACCAGCCTTACATTTAATTTAATGTATCACATAAACGTAGAGGTGATTTGAAATTATATTTGTTAAATGTTGCATAATTTCCTTAATTAGTCCTGGATCAAAAATTTTATCGAAAAAAACATATGAATAATTTAATGTTAATAATAATATATTTATTATGCATTACTTTATTGCTATACAGTAATTTCAAATCCCTCTGGCTTTCAGATCTTAATTATTGCAGCCTATTTAAGTTCGGAAATGTACTTAACTTACCATTTTGTTCCTAAAGCTTGGATTGTATAAGAAAATTCTGTATTAAAACTGGTCTACATCAGATAGCCAGTAAATATTGTATATATTTTTTGACTTGACACAAAAGGAGAGAATGCACTATGATGTCGCAGTCTAGGTATATTGCAGACCGTTCTGTGCCGAGCTGATCATAAAGTTTAAAAAATTAGTCCCATATGTTGTTCTCTATGCGCTCCCGATTTATTCCATTGTAGTATTTAGGTGTCAAAATAATTTCTGTAGAAGATGTATTTTTATCAACTCCTTTGACTAGCTGAAATACTCCAAAAAGTTTTCGGCGAGACCGCGACGCAAATGAGTACAGCCCTTGACCCACATTTAAAATCATTAGAATATACTTCACTAAACGAGAACGAGACTAGTACAATGCACCTAGTCTGCGACTGCCTAGTACTTTCCTCTTAACTTGTATTTGCAATTTGCAAGATTTTCATTAAAAAGAGAATATTGTTTATATTTCAAGAACTTATTTAAATAAGTATTTCATATAAAAAGGAAAATACATGGTAAGTTGGACTAATCTTGGTTTACTATATAAATCATATACAGTGTGGATACCACTTATGAAATAAAATTCATAGTTCATTACCTACGAAATCTTGGTTAAAATCCTCGAACACGTTTGTTTTTAATTTAATATATTTTCTTATCACTTATATATACAGAGTGAACCATATCGATGATATGGTGCCGTCAATAATTGGTTTGAAATGGAACACCCTGTATATTTTACGTTGTTGAAAAGAGCATCAACTGAGCTTTTCAAAAATGTATTATACAGGATGCTTTTACGGTTCTCGAGATATTACATGTTTATTGTTAATATGCAACATCAAATCAATAAATGCAAATTAAAATAAATTTTATTTTTTATTTACTATCCAAGTGTGTTAACCAGTGGTGCTGCTGTAGGGGTCATTCCATTTGAAATCGTCTGAAAATAATAAAAATTGTTTAGATTTTGGTGTAACTTTGAAAAACTCTACTCTGGGCCCAAACAACAAAATTTACACAAGTTTGATTTTTTACAAGCGCTTGTTTCCGCCTATTTAAAGTAAAGACTTAAAAATTGCTATTTTTAAGCTTTATTAATTTTCGCTGTCAAATTTTTCTGTTTGAAGATATTTGAATGATCAAGACGGAATTCAGAGTGGAAAAGATAATGGTTTCAGTGTAAATGAAGATAATTGGCTCGGACGATATCTTTGAATAATAGCAGCGTGCTGAAAATAACTGTTTTTTAGTCATTTTTATGAATTTGAATCGACTCTAGCGTCTTAACTGTCGAGAGTTAAAAATTCATGCTCCGCGGGAATTAAGTATACATATCATAGACAAAATTCAGTCACAAGTTGACCTGAGTAGCCCACTCTTTATAGAAGAAAACTTTGCTTGAATTTGAATTTTGTCTATGATATGTATACTTAATTCCCACGGAGCATGAATTTTTATCTCTCAACAGTTAAGACGCTAGAGTCAATTAAAATTCACGAAAAATTACTAAAAAACACTCATTTTCAGCAAGCTGCTATTATTCAAAGGGATCGTCCGAGCCAATTATCTTCATTTACACTGGAACTACTATCTTTCCCACTCTGAATTCCGTCTTGATCATTCAAATATCTTCAAACAGAAAAATTTGACAGCAAAAATTAATAAAGCTTAAAAATAGCAATTTTTAAGTCTTTATTTAAAAAGGCGGAAACAAGCGCTTGTAAAAATCAAACTCGTGTAAATTTTGTTGTTTGGGACCCTAGAGAAGAGATTTTCAGTTACACCAAAATGTAAAATGGGTCGGCTTTGCCAATTAGACGATTTCAAATGGAATGACCCGTAGGCGGTAGGAAATGTTGCATCTATGAGACAAAAGGCAACTTAATGTATGTGACTTTCTAGTCACTTTTATTTTAATATAATAATATCAGAAACTGTAAACGTAAATTATCATGTACAATATACTTTTTGAAAACCTCAGTTGACACTTTCAAATTGCGTAAAAATATACAGGGTGTTCCATTTTAAAAAATAATAACATTTCATCTACATGGTTCACCCTCTATTAATGTGATATCAAAATGGAATTAAATTTTAAAATCAACATGTTTGAGGTTTTCTGTCAAAATCAATGAATCATGAATATTATACCGTAAGTGGTATTCACATTGTATATAAAGCTTTTGTGATGCACTAAACATGACGTACTAAGTGCTTTTTAACTTTTAAAGGTCTCATATTGCCAAATTTACGTAACTATTGATGTGTACATTCTAATAGAACATTTGTTCGATACATGTTGAAGTACACCAAAAATGTTTGATTGTACCTTGAAAGTATTTAAAACGATTTATATAATTTAGTTCTTAATAGATTTTTCACTATTGCAATATACAACCTAAACATTACCTATTGTACAGAAGCAAAAATTGTATCTTGGGATAGTGTCACTCAATTTTGTTGTACAGATTTATATATTTTTAACAATGTTTTGTACATACAGGGAGATGGGTAACAAGTAATTTTTGTGTAAATATGACTTAGTTGTCACTTTATGTATGCGTCTCACGAAATGTCTTTTAAGTGTACCCCATCTCCTCTGTACTCTCCCCAAATTGTGTGTTTTTGTTCTTTACTAAACATATAAGGGGCAGATATCACCTTTGCTGCTTCAAATAACTAACAACATTCGGGGAGTTAGAAATAAAAGCTTCTTTTTAAAATTCTTTGACAGTTTTAACACTTATTCTTTTACTGAGTGGCAAATCAGTCCAAATAAGTAAATATAAAAAAGATAAGTGTTAAACAAACGAAGCAGCAGTGGTGGTTCTGTAGGGAGTGCAGTGCGTACAATGATGTCATTGTTGCGTGCAGGTGCGAGTGATAGCCCGAAACTTTGGGGTGCGATGGGTTCAGATATGGGCTCAATGTCTCCGCAGCCAGCGACCTCCAGGGTAAGCCATACACCTGTCCACTTACGCTTGTCCTGCTTGCTGTTACTAACCCGCTGCATGTTAGCCCATCATCGACGTCTAAAATTTGCAACAGCATTTTATCATTACACTAAGGAGAAAATCGAAACTTCAAATCTTTAATTTTCAGTCTTATTAGTACGATCTAATATACAGAGTTTACTATGATTAATTTCAAAAATTTTAACCACGTGCTAAGTGAGGCCTAGAAGACAATATAAAAAATTATTGCAGTTTTAGATCGATATTTGAAAAATGGGGCAAAACTTTCTTTTCCTGCGGATAGTCGGCGCCTATGATAACCATGGAGTTAGATCCATAGATAAAAGCTTACATCTGTCAACAATGTCAATTACCATGCAGTCGTTTTTTGCAGCTTTTCTAAATGAACAAAAATTAACATTCTTATTAGTAATAATACCTAATAGATAGGTAACAGTTAATAATCTAGTTAGCTGCAGTTGCATTCGTTTCTTATTATTTTGTTACAAACTGGCAAAACTACATTTTCACTCATTACAACCATTCACTACCGATAAGACACACTTCCCATAGATACAGTTAGATAAAATGCCTGTTTATTATAAGAAAATCGAACAAAAGAAATAGGTACCTACTAATAGATAATAGAAAACTTTTGTGAAAATATTGTGGGAAAATATATGTACCCAACACAAATTCCTTTATTTAATAACTATAAAATGTTTTTTCTCTATTCCCTCGTAAAATATATGTACTTAATCATAGTTAACCTTGTATAGGTTTTTCACTTTCAGAGCAAATTCGGAACTATGAATACACAAATATAATTATTAATAGTAAAATATTTCAACTTGTCTTGTTCTCATAAGAATTAAAAACAAAATTATTTCAATCAATCAATCATCTCAATATTTTCTTGCTTTTTAAATATAAATTATGTTTAGGTCAACTATTAATAACTAATATTAATGGTGATAATGTTTTAGAATAGGTACTATTAAAAATAAGGTAAAAGTTAGTTTAGATTGTTCCTATATCTGAAAATATTTTAATTTACAGAACACGAGACTATTAAAACAGTAATTAAAGCAAATAAAGTGTTGCCCAACTTGCATACTATTTATTATCAAAATAATGTAATTTTTTTTCAAATATATAATGCTTTCATAAGCTATGCAATAGTTTTAAATAAATAAAATAACATCCATGAAAATACAAATCTATATATCCGAGTTTTTCTGTTCAAAAAACCTAACAGATCTTAATTTTATAGGTGCACGGCATAAACAACTTCATATATCCTATCTAATTATTTTTGTAGTGATTTATCATCTTTTAAGAAGTTTCTATTTTCTCATATCACTTGATTGATAAAGGTGGCGTGGTCCGAGTGATTCTAACAAAATTTGTTTTACAGAGTTCTATGGAGGAGGGTCGACAAGGTGATCAGAAGTCCTCATTGCTGCAGAAGCTGCTGTCTGAGTGACCACGTGTAAATAATAGAGATATATTCTACTAGGTACCTCATCGGTTCTGTACCACAGGCTGTAATCTAGACAGGTTAGCTGTATCAAGTGCATTACTACGTTGCTTGTTCGTTACGTTAGGGTAGTGCGGAGCAGGGGAAGGCGCAGGGCCAGAGTGCAATTGTACATATTTGAAGGACTTGTTTATATTTATATAATACTATATTTTATTATTGGACTTGTTTAAATTACGTAAATAGCGCCCTGAGGCGTACCTGTTATTATTTTGGATGTGTTTAGTGTTGTCTTCCTTTTGTGAGTGTTCAGGCTACGCATTACCAAAAAAATAATAAAAAAATAATAAAAACAAATAGTAACTGTTAATATTTTATACATAATTTAAAGTATGTTACTTGGAAAGCTTGTTTTGTTGGACATTGTGATAGGCAACCGCCATGTTACTACTACTAGGAACTTGTTACTAGACCTTATTAATAATAGCATTCATACTTGATTATTGTCAATTACACCCAGCCACTAAATTAAAGATGAACAAATTGACAGACAAAACATTATTTAATTACAAATATTTTTTGTACATTATTGGAGTTTTGAAATATATCTATATATTAAATAAAATATGAAGTATAATTTCCTTATTTGTTTTATTTCTAAACTTATGTTCAGGGCAGAGCAAAAACGGTCAAGTTCTGAGACAAGATCTGACAAGATGGAGGTATGCCATCATTTTCAGGAATTTCCTGAAAGAACTTTACAAAGAGAGAAATATGACTCTCAAAATGTGAAGACACTGACTGACTGAAGACACTCAACTGATGGCATGACTACCAACCCGGAAATTGTCCGACAACTAACAACTGTCACAGAAGCTTACAAACCAAATAGATATCAAATGGACGCGAGAATAATTAAATATTTATGAATGTGAAGCTATTTTTATAATTATTGATTGAAGTAGAAATACGACATAATTGGTTAACCTTCAACGGACGGGTCAGGGTCTGTGTGGATCCCAATCCATAATTTTTTTAAATAACTTCTGATTTTCGATTTTGTATATTGAGCGGCTATCTATATTTTCTTTGTGGTTTTTTTCATTTGCCTATTCTATTATTTCACATGTAATCATTTCAGTTTCAATTATATATTAATTTTTCCGATCTGGGGTCCGTCTAGACCCCGGTTTGCTTTTACAGTATATTAAAGTTTTTGGAAATCTGTGTAGACGCGGGCAAACTGGTGACTTTATTCCACCAATCAAAAGCTACATCACGCGTCACCTGATTCGTGCTGTATATTTGGGGAATCTATTTCAGTTTGTGTTGGTTTACTACTAATTCCTATAAATTCTGGCTTCTAGCTAAACCGAATTGGCTGAGAAAAAGGTCAAGTGGTCGTAAAATATTCCTATTGGAACTAGGTAAGGAACTAATAAAAGAGAACGTTATACGCCGTTATCGTAATAAACACATCCAACCAAATAAAAAGCGATGCATGTGTGATGTTTTCCCTGAACTATTAGAAATCGCTCAAGAAGTAGACGAGAACGTAAATGATGGGAGAGGACGCTGTTACATGTGCCAAAGGAAGAGAGATCGGAAATGTTAGAACAAGTGTAAATTGTCAAAAATTTGTATGCTTGGAACATTCTGTTCTTAAAACCATTTGTAAACAGTGTAAGAATCAATAAAAATCAAATAAGATATTTTTACAGTTGTTTCTTAACCTTTAATTTTGTATTTTGGACAATATGATATTTGATATTTCATCATGGGGTCCATTTAGACCCCGGCTCGCCTGATATGAAATTTTATGAGGCCCGTCTCTTGAAGGTTAACCCTTTCGCGACGGGCACCTGTTATATCCGCAAAAAATGGTCGTGTTCGACATACGGGAAACGGATATTTACGCAACGGCTGAGGAACCTCTTCGAGACGGGCAACGTGTTGATCAGCAATTACAGGTGTTTGTTATTGCCACAAAGATCATGAGAGAGAGAGATTGGTGTGACTTTTTCGCGCCATAGTTGAGCATGTTATGCAGTGTGATAATGAGTACTGTGAGTTGAGTTGTTTATTATAATGGCACGTAAAAAGTTTTATACAGTTCCAGATTTTTTTCAGCATGAAACATATAAAAACATATTTTGTAAAACACAAAAATACTCTTCGGAACGGGAAGCGGTTAGATCAGCAAGCACTGACGGCACCCGTACAGGCGGCCGAAGTAAATGAAAAGTTCCCCGTCGCGAAAGGGTTAATGAGTTCCATAACTGAAACACTGTTACACAAAAAATGAACAATAAAAATATTTGTGACACAATTTGTAAGTGTAACCACAAAAGCGCAATGTGTATTGAAATATTCTAGTTGGTTTCATTGATTGATTTCATTGAAATTAAATTAAGAATAAAAGTAAAAATCACCTCTAGTACAAAGTAAAAAATAAAATTTATAATTGGATATAGTTAATAAATATTTATAACGAACAAAAATATATTTAAGTGCAGTTATAGTTTAAACACCTAGATGTAGCACGTGTCTACATCTAGTGACCAATGCAGATATTGAAAATGGTCGCCAGTATTGTCAGCGGCGATTGCAATATTTGCCAATGGAGAATTTCAAGAGAAAACTATTTAGGAGCCTTACCAGACTAGGTGAGGCAACCGACAACTAACCATAACTGTTTGTGCCTGTCAGTCAACAGAAGCAATATCATTGCCCATGGCGATAGAGATCGGGGGCTTTCAATAGCTGGCCATTGACACACTTTAACGTGCACGCATGAATGTAGCATTCCAGAAAAGAAGTAAAAATTCCAATTTAAACAATTCAATTTAAAATTTGCAGTACTTGAAGACGTACGCACGTAAACAAAGTTTAAATTGTAGGAAATATAGCAAAATTCAAAATTAACAGGTGCAGCAAAAGCCGAAAATATATAAACAATTTATATTAACGCAATTTATAATGACATATAGGGCCATCCCACACTGTAAAATACGGGAAGTTTTCAAAATCACCGGGATTATTTTCTTTCCATTTGTTTAGCAGTTTCATGCCAATATATCGTTCCCTATCTTGTAACCATCTCTTTTGCCAAACTATCCCTTTTATTAAAAAATTCCTCAAAAAGTTATAAAAGTATATCATTGCATAGGCAATGTGTCGTCTTTTTCTGTTTTTAATAATTGGACTTACTAGCGCATACTGAAAAGTTACTATAACTAAATATAAACTTCATGCAAAACTCTTAGCAGTACAACCATTCCATCACGCCATTCAAAATCATTGTTATTTACCCTAAACACATATAACGTTTTATTTTTAATACACAAGACTTTTTGGTTCAAAATTGTATGTCTATGATTGGCTAATGGCTGCTTCTCATATCCTTCTGTCGGCTATCACAGAACGAGAACAGCCAGAGTTGGTCCTCACTTGCCTCAGCTATGTCATACTAACGAGAATTAACAAATTCGAAACCGGTATATATATTGGTGCCTCTGACGACTAACCTTGGTTGTTTACTACAGATTTTGTAGGTGTGATTCAGTAATGGTCGAGGAATTATCCTGAAGCTAGCTTTTCCTGAAATTCCGCTTTTGTAATTTTGACAGTTAAAACATATAAAAATCATAATTTAAATTTTAATGTTGCATAATACATTACAGTTACGCAGTTTACATAATCTAAAAATCAAAAATATATGTGTATTAATCTAAAACTGTCATCTTTGATTGCATTTTACTGGCCAGTGCCTCATAAGCAATCAAGATGCTCATCAGTGAGTCAAGATCCATAATTGGATGGATAGATAGGTGGAATCAAAAAATGAATTGATCTTTCTTGCACGTTGCCTTTTTTAAGAATGGAACTGGGCGATGGGCACACATGAATTGGTCAAAGGGCGCCATGATACCCGTGGGCATACTGAGAACCTCTGAAGCTATACTAATGAACTGGTTTCTTTATAGTTCAGCAGTTTACAAATAACTATAAGTATAGCCGTTATATGGTAAACTTTGTGACCATGACTGTTTTAATTTAAATTAATTCGTAAATAAATGTAAAAAGGTAAGGAAATTAGTAAGCAACCGAAAAAAGTAAAATAAAGTTTCCCCATACATAAAAACACATTTATTTTATAGTTAAATTTATTAAATCTGAATTGAATATTTTAAATATATTTCACAAATGTCCTAACAGGAATGTTCACTATATTTTTTACCAAAAAAATCAGACATGTTCTGTAAGAAGTTATACAATGCGTTCCTCTCCAACTCTGCAACGGTTTGTTGTGACTTTTCAACAGCATTGAGTAAAATAGACAAATTCCTTATGTTTTCTGCTAGATCGTAAACTTCTTTAAAATTACGACCAGAGTTTATAATTTTTTGGGACGCAGCAAGGCACAACTTCAAGACACTGCTAAATTTTTCATATTCTTCTTGGGTTTCAATATTTTTAATGTTTTTTAACACAATTTTATCACATTCTAAATTTAAGATATCTTTACAATGACTAAGCCCAACTTTTATATTATTTTCAGTACATACATGTATAAAGTTAATAAAATGTTCTTGTAAATATTCTATTATTTGTACAATTTCACTTTTGGTTTGAAAACTTTTAGTATCTGCAACTATTTCCTTAAGATTTTGTTGTCGTTTACGTAAATTTTCATTTTGTATCAGTAGCTGATCTTTCAGAACTTGCCCATGTTCTTTCACTTTCTTTTTTGCAAACTGTTTTTTCATTTCTGCTTGCAAATAATCATTATATGCTAAATCAAATTCAGTTTCATAATTAAGTTCATAATTTGCAGCAAGTTTATTTTTAAATTTTGGGTCAGAGGGTGGACCACACCGAAGCCCTGCTACAGTTTCATTTAAATTTGGTCTTCTTGATAAATTGGGAGAGAACTTCTTCGTTACACTATTAAAACCGTATTCAGTTGTATTTAGATGAACAGGTGTTCTTGATCGTTCTGATTTAATTTTTCTATTACTATTACTATTCATTATTGAACCACTTAAATTCGACTCCAAATTTTAGGTTAATATTATTTATTTTCAACTGATATTTTTCAAATTTTAATTTGTTGATGTTGGCACATGTTGGTATCAGTGAAACGGAACACAAAATCGAATTAGATATAAGGCGTTTTCGTATGCGCACATGGAATCAAATCACTTATCTTTTGTGGTAAGGTTATGTTAACACTTGTCAAATTTGAAGGTCCATCGTTATTTTGAAGAAAATTATTATAAATTAACAAGTTGTGATATCTGCTAATTTGAATAGTGTAATTTCCTATTATTCCATTAAAGACTAAGTGTCAAAACTGTTATTTACAATTTTTATTTTCTTGCTCTTTGGTACAATGTTAATTTCATTAAGAAGTGATCACAAAGAACATCTACAGCTCTTAACTAAACAACCTATTCAAGGTATTTATTTTTATTACCAATGGTTCTTAAAAAATAATGTTCAAATTTTAGTTGTCGTAGACTTTTGCAAGCTGGCTTTAGATTTTCTACAAAATGGCCCAAATGTAAAGAGATATACAACTGCAGCTCAAAAATTAGAAGTAACTGTAGATGTGGTGCAAAACTGCATATTCGGACTTATTAACCTGTTAGTATTAAGTTGTAAGCACAAGGTATTAAAATACCATTGTGTCAATTTTTTGTAGATTGTTCCTCTTTTAGTTAAGTGAAGCAGATTTTCGGGACTCGGTGTTAACATTAGGTTTTTCTCAAGACCAGCAAGTCGTGTTAAGTAAATTTTATGAATCCAAACAAAACGATATTTATAAACTGAATCAAACATGTATAAATGAACCACACTATGAAGATTTAAAATGGAGATTCGAGGTTCAGGTATAAAAATGATTCATCATTACCAGATACTCAAGAATAATTTGAAACTTAATTAAACCTAAATATTTGTAGGTTTCATCTCGTTGCTTACTGCAACAAGTTACGCCACTTATTGCAATGGAACTGATACTAAAAAAGAAAAACGAAGAAAGTACGGGGATCGATAGAGAAAAAATTTTGGTACAAACCGACCCCAATAATCTACAACATATTGCCAATGAGCTGGAAAATGCTTTAACTGAGTCTAGGAGTAGACATTCCAGAAAGATACAAAGAGCACTGAAAAATTAGGGCTGTGATTAACGGCCGTAAATATAATTTCATATTCAACAAAAAAAAATATTTGTAATGTAAGCTAATAAAATACTAATGTAAAGGTAATGCATAGAAATAAAGGAATTCTGACTTATACAAGATGTCTCTGTTCTTTTCGTTCTTAACTGTGGGAAAAGATGGAACTTGAAAAAATAATACGTGTCTTTCCTGCTAATAAAATACTAATGTAAAGGTAATGAATAGAAATAAAGGAATTCTGACTTATACAAGGTGTCTCTGTTCTTTTCGTTCTTAACTGTGGGAAAAGATGGAACTTGAAAAAATAATACGTGTCTGTCCTATAACATTTTTCTTTATGATCTACTAAACAAATCAATATTTTTCTTTCAAACTTGGTATAGTAATATTTTGACGTGAATAACTTCTCAACTGAAGCCAGTTACGTAGATATGGGATTTTGTTTAAGTTTGAACTCCCCAAACTTCTATTGACAATGGTCAAAATGGAGAAAAGTATTTTATCACTACAAATTTAAAATTTTTATACTACAGTGCTTTCGAAAAAATCCTCTGGCACGTCGATTTTGTTTTTAAAAAAAGACACTTTTTGACATACGACCCACATTTGTGAATTTTCACAATACTAATAATGATTATGTAAAAAATCGACTAAATTAAATGTTCAAATTGTGCACCGTTGATAGCTTGACAGTAGCCAAGACGGTTAATAAATTCTTTTTGGACATTATGAATAACTTCAGGTTAAATTAACCGGTCTAGTAACGTATACTTTCCTTTTTAAGTATCCCCACAAGAAATAATCTAGGGGTGTCAAATCAGACCATCTGGCTGGCTACTCAATCGGCTCCGTTCTCGGGTGATACATTTCGGAGAAAATTAAATTTTAAAATCTTCAAACATTATTTTCTTGAAATTTTTGTTATGTAACACCATAATTTTTTTCATGATGTGTATATAGAATGATTCACTCTTTCAAATGGCATGGTCAAAATTGGGGGTTGTCCGTTGTCATTTAAAAAAATTGTCGATGACGTCATATCTCGCACAATGATGACGTCACAAATGTGTCGTATGTCAAAAAGTGTCTTTTTTAAAAACAATTCAATTCAAACTCAATTTCAAAAATAACAAATTTATTCGTTACTTTTCGAAAGCACTGTATATTCTGAAAAATAGTGCTATTGAGGAAATTTAATAAGAAGCCCTGTTTTTCATACGATTTTTTTCTAATCGGGTTTATCTTTTGGGATTACAAAAATTATTGGATTAAGTAGGCATTTTTTTATGAAAAATGACTGTAGTTAGGATAGAATAACAGATTTAAAAATACTTTAGTACGAGATAGAACTAGATGTGTTCTCTGATTCGAGATCCATGAGTGTTCACAGAATTGCTCGTTATTTTATTATACCTCAAGTTACAATTTGCAAATTTTTGCATATAGATCATCATAGAGCTTATTATTGGTTAAACACAATCTACAGGGAAAGGTGGATTAGTTAAGGTGGTCCAGCCAGCTCAATCACCCGATTTCAATCCAGTATATTGGCGTTGGAAGGTGAAATAAATAATGTGGTAATTCGGACATTATGAAATCAATGCTACCATTGCATTGAAGAAAATGGACATCATTTTGAGCATTTTTTAAATGAAACTGTTTACAAACAGTTGTTTTTATTTGTGAAGGCGTCAAATTGAGCTTGCCGTGCTTCTTTGATGCGTCCTTGACACGTGGCAATGGACATCAAGTAGAAGTCGCATATTGGCTTAGACTAAACAGTCACTGCTATATATTGTTTATAAATATTAAGCTGATGTAGCTATATATACTAATAAGTAAGGCACAAGATAAGAAGTTAGAGTATTCTGAATATAGCTCTCTTTACGAAAGGTTGTGTTAGTCATATTTAATAAATCTGTTCTGTTTTGTTGGAATATTTGTCTCTTGTTAAAAATACCCCTTACAACTTCAGGTGTGGGGTCTGATCCTGTTAATTCCAACTAAAAAGTGTATTGAATTGTGCAATTTTGTGCGTGCATAATAAAAGTATACCAGTACGCTCAAATGTTTCTGATGACGTTGCCCAACCCATCAAAAAGTTAATCTAAATGGTTTCATAGACGAATAATTGTCTACAAGCGACTGCATGCCGCAAATCTTAACTGAGTTCGCCATTCCCAAGTGCTTAAATGATGATGTCGGAAGATTGCAACAGGTCCTTGCAAGAAACGGTGAATAGAATGGTTGAACGAGATGGTGCAGTGTATTTCAAGGAGGTTACAACGAGCAGTCGACTACGTTTTTGAGTTCATCTCTAACAATCTTCAACTGGAGTGCAAGAAAGTTGAAAAGAAGTTGAAAGAAATCAACAACAGTCACAAGCAAGCGAAACTCAAGAAATTGATTGGATTGAGTGGAAAGATAAGAAAAGATTTTGGATCATCTTATTTGGGTGACTCGAAGTTCTGATTTATAAGGATTGGTAAAATCCGGCATCCACATCAGAAAATTCCTGGAAAACACTCTGAAGTGGAGGGTGCTGAATCGAAACAGCAACTCATGAATAATTAGGTGAAAAAGTACTGTGTTTGTTACAATGAGAGCAAGTATTTGACATGCAAATGCACAGCATGTTGGATATGTTAAAAATTATAGTAGCTAACGTATGTTACTTTCTTGAATCCGGCAAAACGATTTGCTGTTTATATAGACACCGGTAGTACGGTGATCACTAACGTGAAAGTGATGCACCTGCACTGGTTCTTCATTAGATGAGGTTCAATATTTCGTTAATTATTAAAAAAAAAATCAATATCTTGGTGATCCAAGCGCATCGATGATTGAGACACAGTGCGACACGATATCTCCTAGGAAAATTTTGACTTGCCAGAAATAAGAAGCAGTACCGAGAGGTGATTCCTTCCTACCATGTGGGTCACGTGGAAGTCACAACTGATGAGAAGATGTATTGAAATAAAAAAATAAGATAAGTATACCTTTCGATTGGCTTTTCATTGAAATAACTAGTAGTCTCAGACTTCAATTAAAAGAATTAGTATTTTCAAACTTGAATATGAATGTTGTTTGTTTGAATGTATAAATTAACTAACAAAGTTTAAATTATTGTATAATACAACGAAAAATTTAAAAATAATCCTGAAAATTAAATTGCTGTATGCCTGACTATAAACAGCTCATTAGCAATTGCACGAAAGCATTCTTTAAAGAAAATAATTGACTAATAAAAAAATAAATGAGGTAGAGCGTTTATTTAGTAACAACTTTTACAGTACAAAGTTTGATTTTGATGTAAATATCAGAGATAAGCTGTATAGTATTGCAATAAAATAAAGTTTGATTGAGCACCGATTTGAAAAGTTGCTCTTTCTCAAGTTACTAATAAGAGAGTAAGTAGTACATTCACAAATAAATAAAGTTAATGCCATTGTTAGACAACAAGGGTAGTTTGACGTTTACTGTGGTACATAAGTTATTTTATATACTTAGCACATTAAAATGTAAAAATTAGGATAAACTCTATCAAACGTTATTATGTGAACATTGGAACAATTTTTAAATGCACTGATTAAGTGTGCATTTGTAACATGAAAAATAGGTAAAAAAGTTTTGAAATGCATTTTTAAAGTTCAGAGTTACTCACTAATATTTAAAGTAAACATAATGATTAATAGGATAAATTATCATAAAGAGTGATACATAAAAAAATGCATAAATACGAATACATGAGGTTTAATGAGGGTTTCCAGGTTTCCCTCATTCCTGCACTGAATGGTGGTTGGGGCCTACCAACGTGAGTCGTTCCTGGGCGCAGGTGCGACCTGCTTGATAGTAATATGCCGCCCCCTCTCCCGCATAAGTCTTCGACTTCTGGGCTAATCCTCGTGATTGGAATGAGGGGTAGAGAAGTTATTATTATTATTATTAGTTATTTACTGTAGGTAACTATTGTTTTGATATACAATTATTTTGTAAAATATAAAATATCCTATTCACGGCTATAAAAATATTTAAAATCAAAGTATAATAATTTCATTTGATGGGATTGAAAACTAGAGAATTCATTTGAATTATCTTAATATTTTCAAAGAACATGTAAAACAAATGTGTTTGTTAAATGGGCAGTGAATGTAAGATGTGATGAATGTATGTGATAACATTTTGTTTATTGATATTAGAAGATAAAAGAAAATATTTATACCTATTTTGAGAATACAGACACTTAAAGTACAAAGAATTAGTTTAATCTCATTAGATGTATTGTATAAATTAAAAGGTACCACTGGGTATAATTTATTATTTAGTTGAACTGTTAACTATTTATCTAGTGAACTTAGTTCTACTTTCCGCATCCCCTTTTTCTTGTGACGTGTGTAAACACATTTGTGTATTGACACGAAATTATAAATAAATAAGTATTTGCTTTTGATAAAAAAAAATTAATAGAGGCCTGTATGGAACAATCAAGTCAAGAGAAATTACAATTTGAAAATATGTTGATTTTTGTTTGAGAAAATAATCCATGTTGATAATGAACATATACCTATTAAAATAATCTTACGGCGACGGCCGCAAACGATCGTGACTTTTATATAAACACCGCGGAGAATAAAGAAGACTCTAATGAAATGAATATTTTACTTTAAATTTTAATCTAACACAGTCATGTTTATAAAACTAATGGCATATATCATGGATTAATAATTAAATCGTATATTTTTGGGTTCAGTGTTTTGTTATTATTATTTTAAACTGAAGTAGCAGTAGTGTGTTGGCTAAATTGTCTGAAAGTTTGAGAATGAAATAATGATTGTATCACTACAGTGTTTCATACAGTATTTGATACCTAATTGAGATATAGAAACATTATGCTTTGTTTATGAAAACTCCAATGAGAAAATATTTGTATTAAGATTATGTTTTGAAATTATTGATCTTGAGAATGATTATTTATTGGACTGTAGACATTGTAATATTGCTGTTGCAGACTGCCCAAGTTGGAATAGATTGTAGGCCATTGTAGGCTTACACATAACTAACATGGCTACATGAAACGAGTCGATGAAGTTTATAAGCAATTGATGTGGCGCCATTTGTTGAATGGATTAGTTATTGCTTATTACCTGAAAATATTTAAAGCTTAGTTATTTGATGGATATTTGGATGTTCGATTGTAATGGGTTAAATGCAAGCATAAGCAAAATAGTTGCTTCTTTGGGAAATATAAAGTTTTGTTTGGAGGCATCTATAATAATGTAAATAATTTAGGTGTTCATAACGGAACTTGTATAAAAAGATATACATGAACAAAAAAACCCTATATATGTGTATATATATAAAAAAACATGAGTTTCCGATATTTCTATCAAATTTAAAAGCGAGGCAATTTGCTTTTCAGTTGAAATGGTCGAGATAATTAATTTTGTTGAAATTGAAACTAAATTTGTAGTATCATAGTAAAGCATTATTTGTAGTAGTCAATGTAACAGATAAACATTGAATTGCAATAAATATCCGAAGTTTATTATTGAAGATGAACTGAGGTGTGTAATAAGAAAAAAAAAAGGGAAAATGAATTGCCAGACGTGAAGATCCATGTATTTTGAAAGTGGATCAGTTGTATTTAAAAACAAATGGTCATAAGTTAGTGGCAGTAGCATGTATCTAGCTGAAAAACAAAGCATATATATGTATGTATGGGTGTACAAGGGAAAGTATACATTCATTCATTATACGGGTGATATTATTGAAAATAAAAGTCAACCTTTGGTGTTCTGTCTCCAGAGTTATGGTTCTTTCTTGCAACTGTGATGGATACCCAACAGGCTTCAGGTCTACAGTGAATTAGATTGGAAGCTAGGAGAATCACAGCAGTGCGAGAGGAGCCAAAAATTTAGATCAACTCTAAACGCAAACAGAGTGCATATTTTAAAACTCTAAACGTAACCAGAGTTGAGAGTTACATCTCCAAACGTAAACAGAGACCGAAGTTTAAACTCTAAACGTAAACGGAGTTTGAAATTCAAAATTGGGGATCAGATGATACAGTATAGTGTTGGCAAGAGCCGTTGTTTGCTGTATAAATAAAATGGTCCCCATACGTAATACTAAAAATTTAGTACGTAGTGGTTAATTTACCAGTTACTAGGCATCCGAATAAAGTCGTACACTGGCATATGTTCCAGTGACAAACTACGTAGATTTGTTACTTGAACGGACAGTGACGACTCCGGTTCGGATAAGTATTAAATATGAAAGAATGTCCACACGACCTGATTGGCGGTATGAGTGCACCATACCGAAAGTAACTAAATTAGGGCACTAACGACGAGTCGCTCTCACGTAGTTACTTTGGGCACAACGAAAGATGCCCTACGCAAAAATCAGAACATATGGGCACACGATAATAACGATAATGAAAAATAGTAGTGACGCACGAATGTCCAGGGTTGTCAGATGGGTGGCTGGCCAGCACCTGCTGAACAGCTTCTGGAAAGGCACGTCACCAAGAAACCTCGGCTCGGCATACCACGAAAGTAGCTGGAGCCAGCTTTAGCTTCTTGTTTTTGATATTTTTGTTTGTTGCAGATATAGCTTCTCGGGGACGCGAAGTTTACAGGTTGGCCGACTGAAGGCGTCAAATTGAGCTTGCCGTGCTTCTTTGATGCGTCCTTGACACGTGGCAATGGACATCAAGTAGAAGTCGCATATTGGCTTAGACTAAACAGTCACTGCTATATATTGTTTATAAATATTAAGCTGATGTAGCTATATATACTAATAAGTAAGGCACAAGAAAAGAAGTTAGATGATTCTGAATATAGCTCTCTTACGAAAGGTTGTGTTAGTCATATTTAATAAATCTGTTCTGTTTTGTTGGAATATTTGTCTCTTGTTAAAAATACCCCTTACATTTGTTTAATGAAAACAATTTTTAAATTTCAATATTTCACAATAATCCTGATTAAGAAGAGCAAAAATATATTTGACAACCAAAGCTTCCTAGTTAATTTTCCCATGAGCATTTTATAGAAAATAGAATAAAATGTTAATTAAATGTAGAAAAACACTTTTCACCATTGGTGTAGAAGTTTAAGAGGTTCAAGAGAGAACAAAACCCTATACCTACGCCACTGGCTTTAAGCGAAACAAATTATTCACGGCAGAATGTTAACCACTTATCATAATTACTGCATACCAAGTTTGAACTAAAATATTTATCTACTTTTTTAGTATCTACTAAACAGTTAAACTTCCTGTATTAGGAAAACAGAGTCATAGAAAAAAATATTATAGGAAAAACTATTATTTTCTAATGCTGTTTTTTCCCAAAGTTAAGAATGGAAAAACAGGGACACCCTGTAGAGTACCCCATTCATGTCACCAAAAAATGAGTTCTTATTTCGAAGTTTTCTCATACCTAACTGCTTTAGCAGTATTTTTTTTTTTTTTTTGTTAATTCATAGTTAGCATTTTATTCTTCCATAATAATATTAAAATAATTGTTTTTATTAAAACTTCAGCATACAGAAATATTTTTTTTATGGAAAATAAAATAAATGAATAAAATGAATAAGAAAAAAAAAAAAGAAAAAACCAACTGCAAAGCAAAGTGTATAATAATTGTCCGAGTTATTAGATGGGTTAAAAAAAATAAAACGAAGGTAAAAAAGGTTTTATAACAATGATATGCATTAAACAAGTAACGGGAATTTAAGCGTCTTTTTTTGATGTCCTTCCCAAAACTTTCCTTCTTTGCGAGAACATATGTAAGTAAAGTTGTGGAAACACTGAAAAATAATCGCTGTAATTTTTTTTTTTTAAATTAAATATAAACGTACATGGAATGTACAGTAACATGATGAACCAAAGTAAATGTTGATAATTGAATATAAAATTATAAGAATTTGGCATTTTCACAGAATATAACTGACCATCTCCCACTTCCCTTTGACAAGCATATATACATAAAAGTTCTCCAGTTACCCCAAGTGGATACAGTCCAATAAATAATGTGTATCTAAAACAAAATATGATATTTGCCTGGAAACATATGATGTATGGAATGACGTAATAATGAACGAATTATAGTGAATATCATAAATACAAAATATTTTTTATTAACAGGCACCTTAATTGACAAATTGATATAGCATCATGCAGTTGAATATCTGTACTTTGTAGGAATTGACTATTTTCAGAATTGTTACCTACATCGTTGTTTATTATTTGAATACAATACACGGGTATAATAAAATATTGTCATCGTCAAATATTTTCCGACTAATAATAATTGGTAATTTCTATTGTACGATGAAAATTATTTTAAGAATGCAGGATATATCGACCTTTTCTACTGAAGAGGTCAAATAATTGTTATGCACTATTATTGCTATTGACAAACGTTGTTGCAGGATGTTTAATAGCATTTAAAATCCAGTTTCATTTGTTTTCCATGAAACTGTCATTATGGAATATTTCATAGCCTTTTCAATGACATAATTTGTAGATAAATTAGATAAGTATTTTTATTTATTTCCTAATAACTTTTTTCCATAACAGGTTCAAGTTAGTTTTGTCCCAACAATTTAATAAATTTCCATAAAAGACTTTCCAGTCATGACAAAAAAATTCAATCAATGTCATGTAAATAATTGTATGACATGGTATTTATAGATAGCTCAGTTTTTATAATTTCCATTCCATTAACAGTTTTACATTTCTATGAACAAACCTTACAAATTCCACTACTTAGTACTTTTACGTAACTAATGACTAATGAATTAAATTATATGATTAAAAAATTTTTTGACCATCTCAAGCCATTTCAACAGGGGGTACAACACTTACCTCAACCACTTTAACACAAAGGGTGCAATATTCAGCAAGTTCAACGTATAGGTAGCATATCTTACAATTTCAGTTATGGACCACGCTGTGAGAGCAAACGTCAGTCCTATGGATTCACGAGGTGCCTTGGTGGCCATCAGCACTCCACAGACGACTATGACTCTGGAAGCTACCTGGAAAGCTGTAAGAACGGGGTTTGATTTCACCATACCGGTGGCCGCATGTATAACTTCCAAAACTGCGGCGTTTTGGAAAATGATTACCGTGCATTTGACTGTGTCGTATAAAGATTTATTAGTGTCGGATAAGAGGTAGAATGTTATCAGCTGATACAGCAAGTAGGACCATCTAAAACAAAACGATATTGAAAGATCACTTTTTTTACATATGCTAAGTTAATAAGTTACTATGTTGTTTTTATGAATCACAACTACGATAACAAATGCTTCTAAAAAATTGAATAAGCTTGATTTTAGTTAAATACGTAGATTGCCTATTCATGTCGACAATTTTATTCAATTAAAAATTTAAATTATTATAAAATTAAAATATAATAAACATTATCGCAGCATAAAAACATTTATTTATGACCAATTACTAAGACGCATTTATGTACTTAGTGCTGTTTAGAATTAAAATTAAGTAAAAATTAATGAGAAACCTTCCATCCATTTTCTCTAAAAACTGGTTTTTAATTTACAACTTTTTTTTCTGCTATAATTATAAATTAATATTCTCAACCTCACAAGTGTAAAAGTACAGAGGATTTTTTTACGTTTATATTATGCTGCAAATATTTTGTTTTATTTATCTTATAACAAAAACAAAATTATGTAATTGTTTTATTCAAAATAAATAAAACTGATACAAGATGTCCGTTTTTTCCTTCTATACTTATAATTAATTTTCAGAAATATGCACTGAAAAAATACTTTGTATCATTCAAGCTTTTTAGTTTAAAATATTAACCCTTTGTCACAATTATTGTGTACTAAGTTTAAATGAATAATACGTTTGGTAGAAAATAAAATATTTTGAGTTGAACGTCCTGTATCATGAGGGGAAAACCCTCTATTATTTTTTTGCTTTATTCTTTTCCAAAATTAAGAATGAAAACACGAAGACATTCTGTGTAAGCTTTGTACCCTACACATCAATGTTACTACTTTACACTTTATACATTAAAGAAGCATTAATTATTGAAAAGAGACAGATTTAAATAAATCATTTTTAATTTAAACAAGTGTAAAGCTAATTGATATCCTAACTAACATATACCTATTACATAATTTCATTGAATCACGTACATAATTTTATATATAATTAGACCATTAAAACCTATATAGTGGTGATTGCACATGTGTAAATTATATGTAACATAAAATATATTTCAACAAACTTAATCAGCAATTGATTAAATTAGTATTGTTAACAAATTCATACTAATCTTACATTTAAATAGTGGCGGCTGGTGAGATTTCAGGTATGCCATATCTCAATAGCCAGACATGGGACCCAAACCAAACTTTAGGATATATGTACTGTGGCCATATAGAGAACTTTAGTAGCAGAAGAACGATTTTACAGTTGGTGAAAAAAAGTTGAAAAATACGTGGACCTCATCTCAAAATATCAAACTGGCATTTTTAAATTTCGAGAAATATTTTTTTCCATAAACTAGATGTAAGTTTACGAATAGGTTTCAAGTTTTATTAAAAAATAATTATATTTGTAGAATTTATAGCATTTTGAAATTTTTATAATGTATCACAAATATAATATATTCATTTTCAAATTGCTGTAACTTAACAAACATTAAAATTTTTTAATAAAATTTGAAACCTATTGGTAGAATTATGTCTAGTTTATGAAATAAAAATGTTTCTCGAATTTAAAGAAGCCAATTTGACAATCTTAGGTGAGGCTCACGTTTTGTTAAACTTTTCGTAAAGAACAAAAGTGTTCTCCTTCTACTGAAGTTCTCTATATCATATAGCCACAGTACATATATGCCAAAGTTTGGTTTGGGTCCCTTGTCTTGTTTGGTTATCAAGATATGACATACCTGAAATTTCACCAGCCGCCACTGCATTTAGATAACTGATCAATATAGAATTATAAAATATATATTAGGTACGTTACATTACACATTTATATCATCAGTTTGCTGATGTTAGGTAAAAACAAAAAGGTTAAAAACACGTTACCCTAGTGTCTGAATTCCGTTGTAAGCTATTAAATAAATATCCACTGCTTTGGTCTGTCCTTTATATTCATTAGTTTTTACACTTTTGTTAGCCATATCGTTTCACACAAAACGTAGAATTATTCAATAAAAATATAACATGGGACTGCTAAGCACTAGTAGAAGTTTCACTTTCAAGTCTGGTTTTTAATACCTATACGCGAGTATAGTCCGGCAATGAATAATGAACTTAAATTTAAGCACAACATCTAACACAAAGAATTGAACTTTCCCCACTTCCTTACGTATGTCCAAACTGCAAATTTATGTCACAGATTACTGAACTACTTATATGTTTTGTGCTGCAAATATTTATAATTTATATTTTATTGTCAATGTTGAAGGTGAAGTGAAAAACTGAAAATGAAAACTACTAAAAAAAGGTTATGTACCTCATATATGAGTAATAGGATGTACAATGGTTGTCAGCTTAAAGTCACCAGTTCCATGGTCCATTCTTTTCTAGTGCCATTTATTATACACGGTGCTAGAAAGGGACAAAACATGGAAGTGGTGACTTTAAGCTGACGACCATTGTACTTGTATATACAAATATATTTATATATTTTGTGCATGGAAGTGGTGACTTCAGCTAAGCTAAGCCCGTACTGCTCCGCCATTGCTAGAGGCACAAAACAAAATATGGCGCTGATCATAAATAATCCCTTCGCGCAGCTTTTAGCGCATTCCAGTCATCATAATATAAAATTACATTTAAGTGTGTGGCCCCTACATGCGATTGACGTTCTCTCCAATCTCAACTGAAACATTACAAGTCTACCTATTTTCAAAGGTGCTGAACACGGATGTAAAATTAGTTTTTTTTGGTCAAGTTTTCGAAAAGAAAAATTGTTAAAATTGTAACCTCTATATATATAGTTGAGGCAAGATATCAGACGACCTACGTCATACGAACAAATGAATAACTCATCAACATATTTAAAAAACTGCAACTGTGAATATACAGGGTGTTTATTAATTGAATGCCGATACTTAAGGGTGTGAATCCTCGGGTCATTTTAAGAAGAAAACTTAATATCAACATATGTCCTAAACCTCTTAATTTTTGAGCTACAGGGTGTTACAGTTTAAATAAAAAAAATTTTTTTATTATAATTTTCTTATAACTCCAAATAATTTTATGAAATTTTGTACACATCTATTAATCATTGTTTGATGTAAAAAATGTTTTAAAATATTTGTCAATGACGTCCGTACGAGGTTTGAATTAAACATTTTTGAAGAAAAAAATGGTACGCCACTGCTTTTTCTAAAAACTATAAAATTATTTTTAAAATCTCCATTTATTTTACAGCAAATTCGGTCCCTAGACTTACTCTCGTACGACGCACTATTTTCACGTAAAAAAATGAAAACCAAAAAAGTTGTTTCCCCAAGTTCATTGAGACTGGCCCATAAGTTATGGGACACCCTGTATTTGTGGCGCGAAAATTAAACTTTTATCATAAAACTCACTTTTTGGTAGATGTTTTTAGACATCATAAGCTCAAAAGTAACTAATGGGCTTTCCGTTTTGTCGCAGAAATGGTTAATTCAATATATGCAAAGACGCACATTTATAGAGTATAATAACATCAGACAACCTTGTCTGAAATTGCAGGGATACAAATTTGTTTTTGGTGGTAATTTTCGATGATACCTACGTTAATTTAACTTTAAGATATGTACAAATAAGTTATTATTGTATATTACTTTATATTCGGTATAGATATGATCCTGAAAAAGAAATTTTTGTGCCCCAGTCAGAAATTGACACTATTAAGAAAAACAAAACAGTTTTGGAAATTAGGTTATGCCAGTTTACCTAACTTAAATTTACGAACAGCCAAATTTTTTATCAAAAATTATTATTTGAGTGTAACACTGAAATCCACTACTGTGACATTACACTAAATACGCTGTGTAGGGTTTACGAACAAAGCGATATGATATGTTTTGTGTAAGGTACCAACCACAGAATATACAATACAGTACCAACCATTTTTTGTTTATCTGTGGCTGTGCTAGGTGCTAACACTGCTTAATGTATACATATTCTGTGGTGCTAACCAAGAAACCATAACCTAATTGATTTTTGTGATTTGTTAATTTTTAATTTAAGAAAACTTTGCACATTGTATAGACCTTATAAACTATGTCTCTATTTAAAAAACCTAAAAAGAATATAGTGCAAAGAAGAGTCTTCACAGAAAATGACGACGATGAAGATGAACCAATGCAGGTCAAAGAAGTTGCACCTATCGAGAAAAATCCTAAAAAGAAAGACAAATCATCCAAACAAAAACAAACACTTCTCAGTTTCGATGCAGAAGAGGAAGGTGAAGTATTTCAAATAAAAAAATCTTCCCACAGTAAGAAAATCATGAAGATGTTTGAAAAAGAGAAAAGAAAAAAAGACATAAAACTGGAAAAAGAAGAACCTAAACTGAAGGCAAAGACAGAGATTGTCACTGATGATTTGGTATTAGTTGTTAATTCTAGTCATAAGAAACCCAACACACCTCCACCTCCGATTCTTTCAGGAAGAGATGCTTTATGTGCTGGTAAAAATTAATAGTTCGTACTCTTATAAGTTCTAAAACTTTCTTATTTAAGGCAAAGACGACTTATCGTCTGAAGAGGAGGAAGCAACGCCGACAGCTCATCGTTTTTCAAAACCAGACAATTTTAAGAAGGTCCTAGAATCTGGTGCTATTCCAGACGCAGCCATGATACATGCTGCACGAAAACGTAGGCAAAGGGCACGTGAATTAGGCGATTATATTCCAGTAGATGAGGAGGAACCAGAGGACAAGGGTAGACTATTAAGAGAAGATGATAACGATGGCAGTGATGAAGATCGTATTGATATGGATATTAATTTGAATTTACGTGACCAGGAGCGAAGAAGAGAACAATTTATGGCAGCCCAGGAATCTGATCACGAAGTAGACGAATGGGAAGACCAGCAAATTAGGAAAGGAGTAACGGGTAATAACAATATTAATTTAAATATACTTATTAACTATTAAAATGCACTCTTTTCAGGCGCAGCAATGTCAATAGCCCAGGAAATGATATTTCTACCAGATTGCCCAGCACCACCTATCATCTCTCCTCAAATACCTGTGATTGATCCTGGCGTTCCTAGAACACCTCAAATGATAGCCGAAAAGCTGAGGGAACACTTCCAAAAAGTGTGTGCGTCAAGAGACCACAATATAGCTCAGCTGAAAAAGACCCGTGAAGACATTCAGCAAGTAACGAAAGAGTTAGATGAGTTACGATTCAAAGCGCCAGGGGCCGCCGAGAGGTTTCGATTTTATCAGGAACTGAGGGGATACATTACAGATCTCGTAGAATGCCTCGACGAAAAAGTTGGGGTTATTTCTAATTTGGAACAACGAGCATTGGATCTAATGGCTCGTAAATCCGAATGGTTGATAGAAAGACGAAGGCAAGACGTAAGGGATCAAGCAGAAGAAGCTACAAATAAGGGAGGTTTAATAAGAAAAGGACCTGAAGATGAGGAAAAGCAAAGGAGGGCAGCGGAAAGAGAGGGGCGTAGGACAAGGCGAAGGAGAGCACGTGAAGTTCCCGGACTTCCAAAGCATGTGGAAGGTACGTATATGAAATTAAAGCCAGTTGTTTCATCTCTTATTAAGGTATTAACTAACTAAGATTAACGCTTTTTTATCATCAAATAAAATTAAGTTAAGAGGCCACACTAGATGCAAGTCAATTCAATCGTCTCTGCTAAGCACACTGCAACCCACACATTTTATGTTTAAATTTAAAGATGTTAGATCTACACTACATTTTTGTAGAAAGTTATATGCATTTAATTTTTTCAGTATTTCTTTACATGTACAGTGACCACAACATAAAGGTTTTTTTAAAAGGGTGAGGATTGAACTATTAATAGAAATTTTGATAGGCTTCAAGTTTTACTACAACATGTATCTCTGTTAATATTAACGTTCACCACACATATAACACCAGGTGGTTTGTGACCCGTTACTTATGAAGCACTGGTATACTGTGGCGATGTAGTCATACTTGTGTCACATCTATAAATATTAAATGTTGCTGGTTGAAATTTTGAATTGTTATGTTCTAGGCATGTCCAGCGACGACGAAATTTCCCAACAAGACATATTGAACTTTGAAAAGGAACGAGAACAGATTGAAACTGAACTACAGGTGGTCTTTGAGGACGTTATCGAGGATTATTCTTCTACCGCAAACATTCTAATCAAATTCGAACAGTGGAGATCGACTGATCTCACGGCATATACAGAGGCATACGCAACATTTTGTTTACCTAAAGTCGTTAGTCCTTTAGTAAGGCTTAACTTGGTGTTTTGGGACCCGTTGAATGAAACGGTCGAGTTGGAAAAACTTGATTGGTATCGAACCTTAGCTTTATATGGATTACACGATGATGAAACCGAAGAATCTCTGTCAAAAGACCCAGATATTTCTTTATTGCCTACGATTATAGAAAAAGTAATAATTCCTAAATTGACGCAACTCGTAGATAGATGTTGGGACCCCCTTTCTAGCTCGCAAACTTTGCGATTAGTCGGCACCGTGTCTCGCTACATAAGAAAGTTTCCCACGTTAGGACCTGCCAGTAAATCTTTAAATAATCTGTTTAGCGCTATTTTGCATAAGATGAAAATGGCTTTGGAGCACGACGTATTCATTCCAATAACTCCCAAGTTGGCAGAAAGTAAATCCCAGTTTTTTCAAAGGCAGTTTGCTAGCGGGTTGAAACTGCTTAAAAACATAACTAGTTGGCAGGGTATTTTGAACGACAACACGTTAAAGGAATTAGCCTTGCAATCTTTGCTAGATCGCTACTTGCTGAGTGCACTAAAATTCTGCATCGTAACCGACGCTGTCCAGAAAGTTCGACTGATCAGCCTCATATTGCCGAGAGTGTGGTTGCAAGGAACGAATACTCCCGAATTTAAAATGTTTAGTGCTACGGTGCTTAATTTGCATCAACAACTAGACAAGAACAATCCCTTACATTTAGAGTCGATTGAAATATTAAATAGTATACTCAAGACCTTGAGGTCACAAAACTAATTGTTATTGTTTTAAGTTAAATTTTAATAAAAATTTATGCCCTCTAATTTGTATTTCTATTAAAAATGTACCTGTATATAGGATGATTCAGAACTTATCACCAGTAAATATGTGCCAAATGCAGCTACTTTTAAAATGATTTGCAGTGAGTGCAAGTGTACTGTAAACGCAGGCGTGATATGGGAAATTTGCAACCGAAACTTGGAAGAGATGGAGGTCCAGGGCGTCCACGGCGTATTGCAGCAGTGTGGCATCTATTTTTATCTGCATGTACTTCTTAATTTTGGCAGTTCTTTTAAATTTGTATATATTTTCAGTAAGAATTTTGCTTGGCCAATTTGTAACAAATTATTTTTTTTAAAAAAAAATTTTAGATTGGAAACAAACACACACTTTAAAGGCACACTAAACAATTTTGATTATTTTGAAATGTGTTTATTGAGTTGAAAGCGTTGAAACATATGTAATGTAGGTGTAGTGTCTTCTTTTTGAAATTAGTAACATGAATAATTTTCTAGTGCCGTCAGACAAATATAGATGACACTGAAATCACAATAATGGAACACAAATCTAGAGGAATGAGAAAACATGAAAAAAAACTGTTGACTCTTTAGACCGTGGTATTCTGTGGTGGAGACACTGTTGACATTAACATAACCTTTTTTAATTCCGAAAATTTTAAACAATTTTAAATGAAAACATAATGACTTAAGGTTTATAAAAAAATCTCCGTAATCCAGTTACGAGACATATCTGGATATGGTAAAACCTTTTGGAGGAAGACACGTTAAAACACTATTTTTAATAATATTTTCGTTTTTGTTGGGATGTATGATTACAATAAACTTAACTCCGATAGAAAAGACTTGCAGAATTGATAATACAGACAGGGAATATAATATTATGCAAAATTCTAAGTTAAGAAATCCAGAGTTGATAATATTGATACTGTCAGCGCCAAACAATCTGGGTAAACGAGAAACTATAAGAGAAACATGGTTGACACTTTATTATGAAAACAATGATGTTTATGATAAACAACTGAAAATAAAACATTATTTTGTGATAGGAAGTTTAGGTCTAAACGCAGATCAGTTATTACATTTAAGTTCGGAGCAGTCAAAGTATAATGATATTTTAATATTACCGGTTCTCGATACTTACAAAACTCTAACAGAAAAAATTAAAAGAAGTTTTATGTGGTTAAACGAACAATATGATTATGGATTAGGTTTCAAATATGTACTAAAATGTGATGATGATAGCTACGTGAATTTATTAATGTTACCTCAAGAAATAATTGCCATAGAAAAAGCTTACCTTAACAAAGATCTCAAATACCCATTTACACCAAAATTAGAACAAAATAATCCATATATATCTACAAATGTACAAGTCAACGATAAAGAGATAAACGGAAATTATCTCAATCTCTATTGGGGTTATTTCTCGGGAACTGCTAAAATAAAAGCAAGAGGAAAATGGAAAGAGAGTAATTGGATCGCTTCTGATAGATACTTACCATATGCTTTGGGTGGAGGATACATTTTATCTAAGAACTTAATAACCTATATTGCCAAAAATACAGATGATTTAAGGTAAAGTAGGTATTTAAATTATATTTATTAACCTTACTGTGATGAATTTTAAATTTTAGATCATTTAACTCAGAAGACGTGAGTGTTGGTTTCTGGCTAGCGCCTATAAATGAAATTCTTCGAATCCACGATATCAGATTCGATACGGAGTGGATTTCGAGAGGGTGCCGAAATACCCATTTAGTGATTCACAACATATCTCAGCAAGAAATGAGAAAAATTTATAATAATTACATTCAGTATAAGACCTTATGTTCGGAAGAGATTGACAAGAGAAATTATTACATATACAACTGGAGTGCCCCTCCTAGTCAGTGTTGTAAACCTATTATTGAAAATATCAAATCTTAAAATTAGTTACCTTAAGTTTTATCAAAATAAATGTGCTCAACTTGTCAGTTAAGGCTGTATGACACGAAAACATTTTTCAAAAAATTTCTGTAAATATGTTTCCTAATCCAAGAGGATATTCTATAGTTAAAATTAAGATAATTTTGTTAAATAAGTAGGGCGCCAAGGCCATTGTTTTTGAGATATAATATTTGTTTGAAATGTAGCAAGAACCCCCCAAAGTTTTTTTGAGTACGCCCATGGTTTCAGAATTTTTTTTTTTGAGTTGGAAGTTACAATATTTCATAAACCAAACATCAAATCAAAATCATAAGAATGAAAAAATAGAATAAAAATATGCTATATCTAAAAAAAATGTTCTAAAACCAAAGGTGTACTTAAAAAAAATTGGGAGGTCCGTGGGTACTACAATCTACAACCCCCCTTTTCTCAGTTCATGCCTGAAAAATATTGTAGACCAAAATTACAAAGAAAGTATGCCAATTTAAGATAAAAATATGTGTCAAATATCTCTAAAATCACCGGAGCTATTAACAAAAATTAATTTTAAAATTTTTATTTTTACATCCTAATTTGCAACACCTATTTAACATATACAAAGAACATAAAAATATATAACGAAAATTTTAACAGAAATTTTCAAATAAATGTTATCGTGTCATACAGGCTTTATAATTTTATTTTTTATAAATAGTAAATTGTGTAAATTTAGCTGTGAGCTTCTAATAAATTATAGGTAGAAATTTATTTGGAAATTAATGGTTTAGTATTAATAAAAACACAAGTTAGATTGTTCTGACTTTATGCAAATATGAAGCTGCATTTTACAAGGCATCGATACAATTATTAAGTACTACAAAATTACAATTCTTAATTAAACAATTATAAAAAAACTACATGAATATTTCTTTGGTAGTGAAAAACTTGGGCTATTGCTATAACATCGTTTCATCATTAAATTTGAAACTAATCAAATATCGAACACGAATATTTGGAATCCATTTACCATGTATAATAACTTCTGTAAAACATTTTATTTCAAAATGTACAGTCAGATATCAGTGAACTTCAATAAATATTGACAATGTGTATGTAGGCAGGTAAGATTATTTTGCTCCTATCAGACAAACAGAAAACAATCTGTTCTGCCCAGCAGTTCTAATTTTATATTACCAACAAACTAAATAACAACCATAAATAGGCCAGGTACCAAAAAACATAATAAATTATATAATTAAAGTTGCATCTGCATTATCCCAATGCGATCTCCTTACTTTGACCTTTCTTTTCTCCATGTTTCTGGGTGGCGTATTTTCACACTGTATTTCAGTCTTCTTACTTTTCTCTTTAAAAATGGGAATTTTGCTTACAGCATACTCAGATGTATTGTCTTTAACCTTAATTTTTTGGGAAGACTTCTTTTTCTCTGGCTCATTGCAGTTAATGTTTCTTAAAGGAGAACGGGTATCGTAGTCCTTAAGTTTGACTTTTCTGGGGCATATGACGATGTCCTCGTCGTGATAAATTAAGCTTGTAAGTTTTTTATCAAATTCTTTAACGTCGGCTGTAAGATTTACTACAGGAGGTGTAACCGGTGCAGACTTCGTTGCTTTAACTTTGTTTCTTGGTGATATTAAATTATTCTCGCCTGTTGGGGGTGTAATTGGAGCTGATTTTGTTTCCACTGGAGTTTCTGTTGCAACTGTGTCGTCGCTATCAATTTCTTCTATTTCTTCATCGACGTTACTAATACTAGCAACATTTGCTGGACATATTTCAACCGGCACTACATTTTCCTGAACGTCAGTATGCAGTAGCTGTTCTTCTCCAGTTTCTAATTCACTATTTAAATGAACGGTCTC
Organism: Monochamus saltuarius; assembly: GCA_025584915.1. Lineage (NCBI taxonomy): Eukaryota > Metazoa > Arthropoda > Insecta > Coleoptera > Cerambycidae > Monochamus > Monochamus saltuarius. The sequence continues at coordinate 8,098,636 of CM046723.1, read as the reverse complement.
ACAAATTTCTTGAACACATTTTTCTATTATTTTATGATCTTCTAATTCGACAGCAATTTCATTTTGTTTGATTTCTTTTTCAATACAATTGGAGTATTTTTCAGAATCAATGGTATTACTTAAATCTAAATCGGCAATCTTCTTTATAATTTGAATTGGTGTTCTGATAAAATCATTTGTGGGAGAGCGAGGGTCAATATCATCTTTCTCGAATACAGTAATAAGTTGTTTGTGGTTAGGTGTTGCAGCTTCATTCACCTTATGCTGTATTTCTTTGATTTTATTTCCTTCTCTTATTACTGTATCCAGATCTGTCTCGGTATAATCAATATTAGTCTCTAGCAATCCAACAAATGATTTTCTTTTGATTGAGTCTGATTTTACCTTTATAGGGCTACTTTCTAATAATTTTGGTGGTACATTAGTGGATGCTTTTTCTGCTCCCTGCTTCTTACAAGTCGATTTAGGAGTAGAAATAATAACAGATCGTTTAACTCTATTCAAGTTTTTGTTGTTAATTTTTTCAACAGTATCTGATTCAGAAACAATAATAGGAGTTCTCTTAAATTCTACTGTAGGAGATCGAGGATCTATTCCAAGTAAAACTGTTTTAGATTTTGCAGGAGTTTCGTCTGCTGCTGCATTTAAATTTAATTCACTTTCTTTAAATTCATCCAATTTTAAATTGGCAGCTGACAGTAACTAAAACATTTTACATTGATTTCATAAAATAACTAATTTTTATCTACAATACCTGCAACGGGGTCCGAGAAATATGCAGACTAGGAGATCTGGGATCTAAATCTTCATGTTTTAGTACTTTTGGTGTTAAAATAGGAGTAGAAGGAATGCTACCTTCCTGTAAATCCTTTTGGGCAACTTGTCTACAGACTTTGCTTGAAGCTAGTCCCATTTTTTAAAATAATATTAACCACCACCTCTTATACTTTTTTTAAATATAATTTTCACACTAAACAACAATCTTTAAACTGAAGTACAGAAAACCTGTTTACTGAAACTAAATTTAAATCAACACAACAGCTGCACATCAAATCAAAACCGTTACAAAATTTGCAATGTGACCAACTTTCAACCATGCCATAGAACATAGAAATATAGAAAATTTTCATCTTCAAATATTTCGAGTTATTTTTTGCGGTACAGCATTTTTTTAGTTCTACTGGTTGTTTCGCGTTTTCAAGAACGACGTCACAGATTTGAAAGGCAATTAAATAATTTTGAAAATGTTATATTACTATATATTCATAGATTCTTGGCTATGGCTAGGACTGTAGGATTATCTTATTTAGATATTACAAATGAATTCAGTACTTCCAAACACTTATTGATTCGAGAAAAATATTTATTTCATATGTGAATATATCAGTGGTATTGTTATGAACATGAATACACATAGTTGCGGCAAGAATTCAGACAACTTTAGTCATACGAACAAATGAATAATTCTCATCAAAATATTTCTGAATAAACTGCAACTGAGAATAATAAAACTACTAGGTAGGTGTACTCTACTATACTAAATATGCACTATTGCACCAATTTGCAAAAAAATATTGTTTTTAATGCTATTTAAATATCGAGAACTAGAAATATTGACATAAGTTGTCTGAATTCTTGCCGCGACTTTACACATATTTCTGAAATTTTAAAATTTCGGATTACATTACTCTGATTCTGATTTTTAATTCTCTTTGTTTTTATTAATGAAACTATAAATAGAATGATAAGAATGTTTCTTTACATATAGCGTTTAGATTACAGATTATTATTATGATTACAAAGATAAACTTTATTTATGTTTAGATCTTTATCTTACATTACTATTAATTAAAAATTAAATTATTATTAAGTATTTTAATTTATTACTTAATTATTAATTTTATTTTCTTAACCAGCGTCGGTTCTTTATAAAAATTAAATGTATTTTCTAATACCTATATCAGGGTCGTACCGATAAAGTATTCAAAATAGATTCACAGGATTCACATGATTCACATTTCACAATAGATTAATGGTTATATCCACAGATAGCGTTATATCAAATATTACAGAATATTTAATTCTGTAAACTTTGGTTATGCATATAATTTGTATGCGTAAGTTACGGTAAAATGTCCCTGAAAATAAAATTAGAAAGTATTCACTGAAATGTTCTAGTTACTAGTTACTTTCTTTAGTAGTAACCTGAAGAACTAATTATTACCAGTGGTTCAAAAAAATGCTGCGGAAAGCTGCCACGTTACTCCGGTTCCAAATATGTTTTATTATTTTCGGCTTTTTAATAACGAATTTGGAGAGCCAACCTACAGTGCCATGGTATGAAAACCTTCCAGCTGTTGCAATGGACTATAAAGTTCACATAGATCCGGGAAAAGAGGATTGTTATTTTCAATATGTGAACCCGGGGGCGACGTTCTATGTTAGTTTCCAAGTGGTTCGAGGTGGAGATGGCATGGCTGGTTTTGCAGTTCGACATCCCTCCGGTCAAATTGTGCACCCCTATCAGTGGAAACCGAACAGCGAATATCAGGATCAAACTTCACCAGGTGGTTATTATTCAGTGTGCATAGATAATCAGTTTTCTCGATTTGCTGCCAAACTGGTGAACATATACATAACAGTAGTCAGGTACGATATGTGGGAACAATATACCAAGGAAATAGACGAGTTGAATATGAATATGGAGAACTTTACGTCCACTATCGTTGGTGTAGAGCGGAACATTAACGAAATGTTACAGTACCAACATCATTCACGAGGAAGGGAAGCTTGGGATTTCAACTTGTTGCAAGATAATAATTCATATGTCGTTCGATGGTCTGTTATACAAATTTTTGTAATCGCTGCTACAACTGCTGTTCAGGTGTATTTCGTAAGGAAATTATTTGACGTTAAAAGTGGTGGGTACGGCAGGTCCCGTATTTAATTTTTAAAATAATATTTTACATGGGTTTATTAAACAAAAATTATTTTTTATGCTTTTACTATGTAAAACTGTTTGTTAATAAAATATTTATAGCTTAGATTTAAAAAGGAAATATAAGTTATAAAAATACGTTTCATACTCCAGTTAAGGAATTGAAAATATATTGATGTTGAACACATTTTCAGTTCTGTCGTAATAAATATATGATGACTGACGATATGTAATTCCACGAATCTCTTAGGAATCTGATATGCCACTAACGGCTGTGTATTTTAAAAAAATATTGTTTTGCAACTAATCTTCTATTCTCACCAGGTATGCATTTCTTGTCTTTTTCAATGCCTGTTTTTGGGAACAGTTAAGTGATATACACAAATTAAAAATGAAATATTACCGTGTTAAAAATTAATTTTTTATTTAGAAGAGCAACATTCCAGATAATTTAATATTTCAGTAATTTGATACAAATGAAAATTAGATCAACAAACTTCTCCAGATTTTTTTTAGGATAAATTTTATATTTTAAAATTATTTAAATAAGGAATAAAATCCTTTAATGTCCTTTAATATAGTATTATCGATACATATATGTATTTAGATTTAAATAAAATTTATAATGCACTTTATGGTTCTACTCAAGGCTGTTTTCAATGACTGTTTATTTCGAACCATGACCATCAAAATAATTCAGAAGTTAAATATTTTTATAGAAATGTAATTTGTTATTAATATATTTGTAGAATATGTAAATTATATAAAAGTTTCAACGAATTTAATATATAATTTATAGTAACATTTGAATGTTTTAATAATCTGTGTTTGTTCACAATATAAATTTGAGTAATCATATTGTAGTGATTTTTTTTTTTAATTAACATTTTTAGGTGAAAATGAAAATTTTTTAAAAGAGCATGGTAGATTTTTAAATAACTCAGTCTCTCAAACTATCGTCTTAAAATGTTGAACAGTCCAAGCCCTTTTATAATATGTGATACTGAATTATTTGACAAACTTTCTGACTCGATGGACTACACAATTGTATCTTGAGCATTATTTCTACATAAAAAATACACTTACTAAAACATAATTTATACCAACTTCGAAGAACTTTACCAAAAGATTATTGCTTACGTTGCTTCTGTTGGAAATTAAAAATCATGTCACAAAATTTTTTATTTTAAAAGTGGAAGAACTTTCTTAAAATCGGTTTTGTGACAAGTTGATTGTAAAACAACACATTCACCCATTTGCCCCTTCAATTATTTATTCAAAGTAACTTTGGAAAAATTGAATTACTTTTATTGCATTTGACCCCCACTCTTTGGCATATTATTAATTGTTTCTATATAAAAATGATAATGGTAAGTGGGAAGAAATAAAAGTTTCGGATATCAGATACAAATTACAATTCCATTATAAATTTATTAAACTATTATAAAGTATAATTTTTACCATTATCTCTAATTAGTAAAGATTCAAGAATAATAAATGACAACTGATGAAGATAAACATCACATAAATGCATATAGACAAACACGTTTTAAATTATCATCAATCATCGTCATCGGAGTCTTCCTTCTTTGTCACGGTTTCAGAAGGCTCTTGCTTATAATGTCTGTACTCTGGTTTTAATTCCCACATATTTTTGTGTGGGTTTTTCAAATTATAATTGCACACTTCTTTTAAAATATCTTTCAAGTAAGTTATGGGTTGTTTGGTGATCTTCACAAGATCTTTGATATTGTAATACTGATGCTTCTCAAAAGCTGCGAATAGCATCTCCAATACAGCATCTTTGTCTTCACGGGCTTTCTTGCCTTCCGCTTTCTTTCTTTCCATATATTCAATCTGAAAAGTTAAATGGTAGGTATAAATCAAAATCTAAATCTCGACCTAATTTTAGAAATAAGTATTTTACTTACGTTATTCTTATGATCAGAAACAGGTTTATATGATTGAACAACTCTATCGAGTTGTTTGACCTGTCGCGCGGGAAGGGAAGCTTTTCTTATTGATTCTAGTTTCAATTTCATATAACAGTTGTCTGCATATGGCCTACATTCTAACTTTTGTACAATTTTGCCTTCCATATACAATTTTTCTGTTTCTGGTATCACAGCATCTGTGTTTGTAGCTAAAGAAAGAAAAATCTTTAACTACCTCTACTAAAAGAAGTCTCACTTATAGTTTAACGTTGATACTGTAATAGCAAAACTTACGAACAACATGAGAAAATACTCCTAGAGTCTGTTGTGTAACTGTGGATACATCCAATCTGTGATCTTTCGGTATACTTTCTTGACCAGGTTCATTCAAATTTAAAATGGCTGAAGACAAGGTGAGGGATACCTGAGCCTTTTGTCCATGAGGCCTACAAGTATAGAATGGAAAGTTTCAAACATCTGTAGTAATTAACATATGTTTCAAAATAATTGTACCGTATTAGATTATACAAGCAAAACTACTACTTACTTGGTAATTTTCAGTTTGCCTACTTCCATATCGCTGGGAGCTTTCTCCCATCTTTCAGCTACATATTTAGGCACTTTTACTAACCAAACACCTCTGTTAGCGTTAGATAAATCTAAGTCTCGATCGATATGGGAATCTTTAGACATTTTTAAAATAATTTACAAAACAATAAATTAAACAATTTAATGAATTTTCACAAAATCAGGTTTTATAAACTATGCACAATACGTACTTCTGACGTTTCTAAATTTAATTAAATATAGGTTATGTTTACTTGTCTCCAAAGCAGTGTGACCACTACCATTTTTTTTATAACTAAATCACAGATCACTGAACTACTAAACTAAATCAATCACTAGCCAAAGAAGAAGAAGTTTATTCTTGAACGATTTTTTGCGATGTGATGTCATGAGATGTATTAAAAAAACACTGGAGCTTCACTACTTAAAATGGAAATAGTAAATTAAATAACAAAGTTTGAAAACGAGTTTTTTACGATACTTTTTATACGACTCCAAACAGAGACCACAAAAATCAAATTTTAATTTAAACTCAGCCAACTTGAAACATTCCATAATTTGGATGACATCAAACAAACATCACAATCTGGCTGGAGACGCGTGTGCAAAAATGACATAACCGTGTGCAAAATGTTTAGCACACGGCGTGTGCAAAATTCCGTTTTCAGAGCGTGTTTTCCGTGTGCAAAACCCCCTTTTGCAAGGCAGTCGTATAAAAAAATTATTAAATACTTGACGATCATTTTTGACTCGAAAGTACATGACTTTATAATTGTAGTTAGAACTAGTCAATCAGTGTAAGTTATGTTCATCAGTTCATCGACTTCCTAAACTGAAGATAACTTCAAACCATACAAATACGCTTAATCGGCACTATGTGTATGCTTGGTGGCCTGCAAACAGGGGTAATGATATGACCCAGTAGCAATACTGTATTTAGAATAATATATCTATTTAATTGTATTTAATTCAGTGCGATACAAAAATGTAAATAAATAATACAAAGTAAACAATTAGAAATATTTATCTCTTACATTTGTTAAGAAACCACCAATGTAGAAAATATTACGTTTATATATAATATTAATTGCATTGTAACTAATTGTCTCTCTCACGGAACATCTTCAAAATAACATAAAATTTATTTAAACAATATACCTACGAAATTAAAAATAAATATTATTAATTTAATACATAAATGTGAATATAAATTAAAAGTTAAGGAGCCACGTTAGATGCAACCGTACAGTCATACAGCTCACTATAAAGAAGAGATCGCGGTCTAGACGCATCGCGGACCGTTCTTTACCAAGTTGATCATGGATTTTTAGAAAATCAGTCGTATACATATGTCATTCTCTAAGCGCTTCCGACTTATTCTACCGTACTGTTTAGATGTCAAAATATATTCTGTGTAGGATATATTTTTATTAGTTCTATTATTTGACACGACTGGCCGAAATTCTCCAAAAAGTTTTCGAGTCTAGCACGTAACCTACTAGTGCAAACGTTGCCTGCCTCGTATCGCTCATCGCCTGATTCTATTTGAATGTATAAGCGGTTACTCAGCAGTTTCTTAGTTCCAATTTTACAGTTATTAGCAATATTTTCAGAAACAGAGTGTATATAAATTAATAAAATAATTTGCAGCTTCTATAGGATGCCCATTTATTTTATTATCTGCGTTTTATACCCTAGCTAATTCGTATCAAAAATATGATTTAGGACATCCTAGAAACTAGATTTTTTTGTAAGAAACTGCAAACTACTTAAAAAGTACCTAAAAAGGCGTCTTAGTTATTTTACTTATTTAAAATCCATAAATCTGCTGCCTTAGCAAATTTGATATACAGGGTGGTTCGGTGTAGTGTACACAAATTTACCGGGTTATATAAATAGTTTTACATTCTGATGTTTTATTCGCGCTATTGAGATTAAATGTTAAAAAAATATTTTTTAAGTCATTCAAAGAACTAAATTGATTTTTGGCTGATACTAGTTCAATGTCGTAAAAATCATGTAACATTAGTTTTATATAACATCAGAGAAGGTTTTAATATATTTTTAGGTATTAATAATATTGTGTGAAACTAACTACTCTGTGGACTTCATTGATAGGAATTGTAGGAGATTTGATTTATATTAGCTTAAAATACCTTTCTAATACAGTAAAAAAGGTTAGGTTAGGTTGAAGGATTTCAAATTTTAACTCGTATTTCACTCAACAATAATTTTTTTCTAAGTTTTAGTTTTAGTACTACTTTGGTCCGAGAAAATTTTTATACACTAGCACCGAAATATACTGCACTATTTTATTATAGCTATTCGAATTGTATCAGTATGTAAGTAGGTATGTGAATTTTTAACGAGCAAACTGTGGTTTTTATTTTTTTTCTCACAGAAAGTGCTGACACAATAATATTCCCTAAAAACGATCGAATCAACCCCTCTTCAGTCGGGTGCCAACACAATACGTCCATTTTCTAAACATCTCGTATAGAAAAATACAAAAAAGGCACCCCACCAAAAATACGTAAAAAGGGAAGTAAAATTATGGGACGTGCCGTAAGCGTGCTCGTCTCACGATCGACAAGGGGGAAGCAAAATGCAGATTTCAAAAAAATGGGGTGCGTTTTATACATTTTATAATTTACATATAGGGGTGGCGAATGGGAAAAATTCATTGTGATGCTTGTGCGGTACACGTGGAGGCATTTTGGGCACATCTGCTATGTAGAAAAACCATTTTTAGGAAGGTACATGAGAGCCAGTCAACAAGTGGATGTGTTTTTTAACAAGGGGATGATTTTTTATGCTGAGTACAGGTTGGCGCTTGTGGGGAGGGTGTTTTTTTACCACGTTTACAGGTTCAAAGAAGTTATGATTAATAGTACTAAACAAGCATAGGAAAAAAATGTTGGTACAGGGTGTTCCAAACTCGATAGTATGGGTCTACTATGAGGATACACAAAATTTAAATAAAACTTGAGACACGTAGTGTTAAATGGGATGAGGTAACCTCCATTTTCAATCGAAAGTATTATCTTTGGGATATGACAAGTGACTCATGACGTCAAATTATATTTTTCCAGAAAAATACCCACATTTTTTCCTGTTAAAGAGCTATTTTTTTTCTAATAAACGTTAATTAGACACATTTTTCTGTATTGTTTAAGTGTCAAAATAAATACCACCTAAAAATCACATTAGCGGTGGAAGGATCATGAAGTCGTTGGAAAATAATTGAATGATTGTTTAAAGTGCATAAATGTCATTAAGAATAAATAAAAATATTAAACTCGATAATTCTTTAATACTGATAAAACAAAAGGATGATAACAGTAATTAAACATAAAATAGGGCAAACGCCCTCATACTACGTACATCTATAATCTATTCTCTAGGGTCCCAATAAACTGCTCGATATTTTAATATATTTTGCAATATAAAATAGGAGAAATGCATGAATGCAGTATAAGAATGCTCGGTATCTAAATAGCATTTGCATAATAAAAATACTAAATGCTCGATAAGTTTTAAAAGGATGTTTCGATATTTTATTTATTTTGCACGGTACAAATTTCAAAAGTGTTCATTACTTTATGCACGATATTTAATGTTGGTTCGCAGATTTGAATCTAAAAGCGCGTGTGCGCAATGGAATGATTTGCAAGCAGTGAAATAAACAAACGACTGTCCCGGTCTGATTTCATTATTTAACCTAACCTAACCTAACCTAATCTAACCTAACCTACAGTCAATTTTTCAAACTTAAGAATTTATTTTCTCCAAATAATTTGTATAACTGTGCATTTACATTTTCTATACAGTAATTATTGTTTTTGTACTGCATATATATATATATATATATTTAACGGTTCATTTAATATTCTCATTAAATATTTAATATTTTTACCGAGTATTTAATATTCTTACCGAGTTTTCAATATTCTTATCCGGCGATGAACAGTTTTATCGAGCAATTAATATTTTTTTCGAGCATTTATTATTTCTAACTAGCAAGTATTATTTGTGATGAACACATTTATATGTTTAGAGAGCATTTGTTGTTTTTATCGAACATGTATTTTTCCCTCGTGCAACTATTATTTCCAGTTTGCGAATACATTTTTTACTGAGAATTTATAATTTTAACCGAACAGTTATTATGTTTACCAAACATTTCTTAATGTATCGTGCCCTCAAATAAAATATCCTATTACTATATTATTTTATTCGGAAAATGTATCGTGCAGTTAAATAAATTAACGAGCGTTTAATTTGTTCCCTATTCTCTATATGACCTCCTTTCATCTCAAGACCGACTGACTTTTTGGCTGCGTTTATTAACATTTTGCCGCTTAACCCATTATAAGCGTTTGTGATTTTTTCCTTCAAATGATGATCTTTTTTAGAACCCCCCATAAAAAATCGAGAGGTGTTAGATCTGGTGACTTCCCGGGCCACTGAATAGATCCATTAATGCCAATCCATTTTTCTGGGATTATGTTATCTAAATATTGCTGCATGATCGTGTGGGGTGGAGCTCCGTCGCGTCGTGTTGAAACCATAGGTTTCTCCTTAGCTGCAAAGGCACATTTTCCAGAAGTGCAGGAAGATCTTTTTGTAGGAAATTTAGGTAACTAACTTTATTTCTTACCCTTCCTTCAATTATTTGATTCTTCCGAAAAGAAAATGTATCTTCATTTCATCGCAAGGTCGCCTCCAATCTTGTAAAGGTTCTATAATCAGGAATGAGGCGCTCTAGATACCTTTCTCGATATAACTCTACACCTCTTCTTGAATTTTAGCATTTAGCATTTAGCATTTTCTTGAACTTTATTGTTTCTAATCTTCATTAGTGACATTGTCCAGAACCTGAATTGCGAGGTCCTTCTTTATGCAAATGACCTCAAATTGTATATGTCTCTGTCAGATATTAATAACTGTTTCGAGCTTCAGTGAAACGTGGACAAAATTTCTGATTGGTGTTTTGAAAATATATTGCCTTTGAACTTTTCAAATTGCAATAGGCAATTTGCATGAAATTTTTAAATGCTTAAAAATATTGTTATTTTATTATATATTAAGTACTTAACAAGAATATCTTGCTAATTCTGTAAAATTGTTCTTATATTTTTCATAATTAATTATTTTATATAGCAATTTATTCAAATATAGTCACGGGTTCGGAAACAACCTTCTGATTGGTCCACGTCACAGTATATGGAAACGTCCATGGTGACACATGTCAAATTGTCAAATCGACGTAGTTTAGTTAAGTCGGTTAGCAAACTCGTTCCGTAACTGGTTAGCGTCGAACCCTGGTCGAACTTTGTGGTGTTTGTGTGGTGCCCAGCATTGATTATAACATAAGTTTTGGATTGCCGAAGGGGATGGAACTGATGAAACACAAATTTTATAAGTATTGTGTGGTACCAAAGTGCAAAAACACTACGGTAACCACCCCGGAAAAAATATTCTCCTCGGTTCCTAAACATGAGAAAATGCGTAAGAAATGGTGCATTTCAATGAATAGAGACGAAAAAGAGAATGCAACAGTATCGAACACAACGGCGTTATATTGTTGCGAGGATTATTTCACCGTACGTCATTTTTCACTTTATTCAGAGATTATAAAGATGATGTGTGTTTTAAAATTAATAGTTGGAAGAAGATATGGAGAATTATTGGCAGCACAAATTAAATAGGAATGTACAAATACTACAACTAAGAAAAGGTGTAATACCCCATTATTTTAACTGTCAGAGGAAAATGGTACCTGAGCAACAAAGTGATGCAAAACGCAGACGTCTTGAAATTATTCACCATAAAATTTGGATTTTCTCCCAGAAACAAAAACATTGACAATGAGTCAATTTTGAGCAGGTTATCTGTTTGTCCTTTAACAAATCCACTCTCTGTTGCCATTATTTACTATAATTATATGGATATTATACACAATGCACACCAACAAAACATATAATAATTTGACTTTGACAGTTCGATTTTGACATTCATGTCACGCATATGACGCAACATGACATGTTCATATACTGTGACGTCACATAACCGCCATTTGTATTTCTCGCGTTTTTGTGGTTGGGAAAGACATAATAAATCTATTAATTTATTACCGCTTTATTTTTGCAGAGAATGACATAAAACTAACACAGTACACATAAAATGAACTGAATAATATTTTGGTAATAAAATTAAAAAATATGCAAATTGCCTATTATATGTGTTTCACGAGGAAAGTAAATCCTATTACTTTTAATTACAAGATTGACAGCAACCCAATTAGAAAATGCAATAGTTTTAAAGATCTCGGGATAACCTTTGATAATAAGCTCAGTTTCGTTGAACACATCAATAATATACAACGTGAGGCATATAACTTAGAATGGAGGTAGCACAGAAAAGTTTCTCTAATAAAAGTTTATTAGAAAAAAGAGCTTTTTAAAAGAAAAAAAAATTGGTAAGCTACTGGAAAACATATAATTGATGACGTCATTAGTTGTTTCTGTCAAATCTGAAAGATAATACTTTCGATTGAAAATGGAGTTTACCTCATCCCATTTAATACCACGTCAAATTTTATTTAAATTGTTTATATCCTCACAGTAAATCCATACTGTCAAATTTGAAACACCCTGTACATTAATTTGAAATAATTGAAAAAAAAATTGCAAATGAAAGTGGCTGTATGGTGTTGTTTTGGGAAAAAATCAGATAAAAAATGATAAATGAAATCATAGATGAAAATAAATAGAAAAACGAGTAAGGAAATAATTATAAACATTTTAAATTCGGGCAAAAAATTATAGTCACCATCACTTGTCGAAGTACACCTTTAGGTACATAAAAAATAACATGTGCCTTTTTTACAATGTATTACATACTTGCTGAAGGTATCTACAGAGTAGAATCTTTCCTTTAAATTAAATACCCCGTATATTGTTACCAATACAATAAAATCTGACCTACACTTCCTACACTTTTTAACTTTTTCCAACGTGTCCACTTTCATAATACAAGAGACTAATGGTCAGCAGCAATAGGCAGGTGGTGGCCTGTGTAGGGCTACTTAGGGTTACGGCTACCGTTATTATAGTGAAAAGACCACATGTGACTTATTTTACCGGCAAAAAAAAACGGATTTTCTTGTCAAACACAGACATTCTCAATAAAGTCTGATTGAGATTCAGTAGAATAGAGAAAATTTATTAATTCTGTCTATAAGTGTTTTTCTCCAACCGTCACAAAACTATGACAAGGAAAGTTAGGAGTCTCTTAGGGCGACACTTTTCTTACTGAGAAAAAAAATTGTATCTTAGCAATAAAGGTATTCACTTTTAATCCTAGTAGCTAATGTGGACACTTTTAATCCTTACATTAAACATGTCAATCAAATTTTAATTTATAAAAGTTTATTCAACAATATTTACAATAATTTTTGTTTATCCACATTGATTTTTAATACACAATTTGAACAAGTATTAAAATTAAATAAACCATTGAAACTGCAACTATCCTCATTCGTGGAGCAATTCTAAAAGCAGTCCAACACGTTTTCATTAATAGTTATATTATTTTCAGATGTTGTGAAATCAGAAATGACAATAGTGCTTGGTTTATCATTACCACTATCAACTTTCACTCTTTCAGTAACCTTTTTTTTATTCAAAAGTGAATCTTCAATGCAGCCTTCCGCCACAGTGCTCGATCTCCATCCTCCGTATCTTTTAAGACAAGTGAGGTCACCACCGCCATAAACTAAAAGGGTAGCAGACGTTTGTTGTAATGCGAGTCCACTATTCTTACACTTTAAAAAAGTTTGCCACTTCTTGCGAGACAGCACTGATTTTATGAATACCGATCACCATTTGATGACACTTTCCACTAACATATCTGAGAAATAATCGACGTTCTACCAATCCGGGTGGATTTAAATAATTGTCTCCCAGCAAAGTAAAGGAACGTGGTCTCTTGGTTTTAGTATTGGGAATTTATATAATTAATTTTACCACATCTTCATTAAATATAGGTTATTAGGTGCACTATTCGAAAAGCAATCAACTTGCTTCTTTGTAAATACTCGCGATTTTTTTGGTACGCATCCCTCATTTAGTCTCTTGAGAAAGGCACGTAACTTTCAATTGATTTTGAATTATATCCAACGTTAACCGCAACAGTGAATATAGTGACCAAAGCGTTGACGGCTTAATTTAATTTGCTAAGTTTGAGAGATACACCGTCAATACGTCTTCTTAATACAACTTAATGTTTTTTCTTTGCATCAATACCAATTCATGAACTATTCTAAATTTCTCGAGATTTCTTTGGGAGAAGATTCAAAGAAACGTCTTTCGCACATTGTATCATCTCTTCAGGTATACCTAAATTTTCATTAGATTCCATTCTTACAGACTTTTCAACAAATTGAATCACAAACAATCACAAATGAACTCAATTAGCAAAATGGCGACTAATGTTTGACAAAATATATATTCATGACTACCTACATCAATATATCCCACTTATTACTTTGCTTTATTATCCAAATTTGCTTTGAATAATTTCAAAGCACAAATTAATAATTAAAATGGGGGATTTCGGTTGGAGAAAAAATATAGCATGTTTTATTCGGATTAAAAGTGTCACTTTTGTGACGAGCAATTTTTTTTATTTGCGAGGCGAAACGTAGCGTAGCCGAGCTGATACAAAATAACAATATACACACAACGTCAAAAGTTTTGGTATATAAAATGATTCGATTAAACCTAGTGGTTTTTCTTAATGTGGTAAAGAAGATCATGTACTTTGCAGACCATGAACCTTTACTTTGTTACCAATGTTTTTACTGGTCAGTTTGGCAGTGTATTCAGCCAAGTGTACCTTTGAATTTTTGTACATTATAATGCCAGGACGTGAAATTTCTGCGTTTACCCGAGCAAGAATGACTGCAGGACATTGTAATCATCATATATCGAACATGTTGAGCATTCCTAGATCATCTGTTTTACGAATAGTACACAGATATGAATAGTTTGGTACAGTGGAAAACAGATTACGTAGTGGACATCCTCGAGTATCTAATGAAAGGGAGGATCGGTATTTGGTGCAGTATGTCCGTAGACACCTCACATCTTCAGCTTCAGCTCTCAGGGGCCACTTTCAAGGTACGTTTAGCCGTGTTATATCGACATCTACTATTCGAAGACAACTCCACAACGCAAATTTACGTGCTAAAGGACCATTACGAGTCCCCACTCTACTTCCAAGGCATTGTGTTACCCGTCTTCAGTGGGCGCGAGAGCATAAGGCTTGGATTTTACGCCAGGGCGGTGGGTGTTATTTACAGACGAAAGCAGAATTGGGCTGGTTACTGATGACAATCGACAAAGAGTCTAGAGAGAACCAGGTTGTCAACAGCGACTTCATTTTCCCCGTGAATTTGCTCCGTATGAAGGGAGTACCGTAATGTTTTGGGGTGGAATAATGTTCAAGCGTCGCACCCCATTAATTCGCATACCACAGAATATGACCAGTCAAATTTACATCGAACAAGTTATTACGCCCATTATCTACCCTCTACGTAATTAATTAGGTGAACATTTTCAGCCGGATTCATGAAACGGGCGTAGCGCTAGTCGGACTAAGCAGTTTTACGCCCGTGTAAAGCGCGTTAGTCGGCCTAACCAGCTTTGCGCTCATTCACGAAACATGCGTTGCTAGGTAGCGAAGCGTGCGTTGCTAGGTAGGCTGTTTATTTACGTCCATATTTGCGCCAAAAGTTAGATCCAGTATTGTACCTGTCTAAAAATCGCGTAACTTCCGCCTCTAGTTCCTTGCGCTTCCCATTGTATATTTAGTATTTATATTCAAAAACAGTACTTTTCAGTGCTACGGATTAGTTAACATATCGTAAAGTAAGTATTATACATAGTAATGAATAGGAGTATGGCTTTTATTTAAATTGGTGCAACAGAGGCGTACATTTTTCGCGTAACCTCCGCTAGTCTGACTAACGTTACGCCTTGTTGATGAATCCCTATGTTTGTGTTTATGAACGACAACGCTCGATCACATCGCGCAGAAGGGTTCAAGAGACACTCGAAGCAGATATATCAATAGATTAAATTGGCCAGCCAACTCTCCTGACGTTAACACTATTGAAAACATCTGGAATTTCGTTGCTAGAGCCATGCATAATCATATTCCTCCAGCTCAGACTGCATAGTTAGTCGTGGGGGCAGAAGAGGAATGGAACAATATTCCGCAGGAGATTGTTAATCTCTTGATTATCTCAATGCAGATACGTGCCAATAGGCTATTGGTATGTGGTGGAGGTCATACCGACTACTAGTCAAGTAAAAGAACTTACTTTGTTACTTCTTTTTGATTTAATAAATTTTGTCAAAATTGTCACACATTTTCTGTCCTAATTTTCTAAGTACTCAGTTTATCGAACATATTCTTTTCACAAAAAAAAAAGATTCAGAAAATAATATAGTTTTATACATATATTTGGTTTTTCTGACAAAAATATTTCTTTAACAAGACTTAGGTTGTGTCCAAGACTTTTGACGTTGTGTTGTGTGTACTATTATTCATGTATTACATCGAAATAATGCATGTATAAAAGTAAATGCCAGTGAATATGTCTCTAGAAAGAAAAATTAACATTATTTGTTATCCTAATGCTCTTTATAAAATCTAATTTCCTATTTTGTAAGTACCGCTTACAACAAACGATATTTTAATACAGAAAACATCAACCCACAATAAAAAAAAATATGGGGCCGCCGTTCCAGAAAATGCACATCGCATCTGTTATTCGAAATGGATCATCAGTCATCTTCAAAAAACTGTCCAGGTAATACATCTTTTACAGTCAACAACAAATACTCCTTAATATTTTGCGAACCTCTACTTAAAAACTGGCTTTTAAGTCGATTCTAAAAGGTTCATTCAAGAAGGCGGTTTTTTCTGGTCCTCGAGGTATGACTTGCATGAAAATTTCAAAAAGAATATTTGACAAACGTCGCAAATATCGATCTGGCCGGTCTAAATATAAGAAGCTACGTGCGTTTAATATAAGGGATACGACAGGCGTAAACATTGCGGGTGGATTGGCTTTTTATATGTGAGGAATACTAAAAACGCCTTCCTTGGAAATAAAACAGTATTAATCAGCAAAAATGTCTTACATAATACATGACAGAAAAATTTCAGGGGGGTGGCTACAAAATTAACGCGTAGACAGTTTTTTCTAAATATTAATGAAAAATAACTTAAAACTTTGGTAAAATATTTAATATTATAGCCAATGACTTACATGCCTAAAAAAAATAGTATAAAATTTTACAACTGCAAACTTGACCAAATCATAAAAAATCACAAAAAACAAATCCTACACCTAAAAATAGAAACAAACAAAACAAAAGTGACAAGAAATAACTGTAAACTATTTAAAATTCTTTTCTTAAGCGTTATAATATTAACATTAATAAATTGCTATGGAATATACGGTGTTGATGATGTTACAGGCGTTTGTTTTTTGTGTTTTTGCGCTTTTGTGCCATTTTTTCATAGATAGTGTAAATTGTGTTATTGTATTATATGTTTAGTGGTGTAAATACTTTAGGTAATGCTGTACAAATTTGCTGTGTACAACATAACGATTATTATTCATTTGTCACAAGTGGATTCATTTAATTGTATATTATTTATAAACTTATAGGTACCAATTTCAACTTCATTAGTAAAACAAATACGGAGAGTTGAAGCAAGCAGGTGCCTATTATTTCTCGTTTTCAACTTTACTATAATTATTAGTGGTGATGTAGTGACCTTATGAAATGAAAAAAAAAGAAAATGCAATATTGTTTTACCATCTATTTTCTTAACGCCCTGTATACATTATGATAGCTTAATAGAAGAATTTAATTTATTCGTCACAATTATACATTTTATTTTTTTTGATAAACTTAAACCTACCTACTTATGTATTTTCAATTTAACTTACATTAAAATAGTCTTCACAAACAAACAATGTAATGCTTAACGTTTTCATCATTATCCTCACCTCTATCTCAATCATCCCCATTTAGCAGAAGACATTTTTCTTTTCGAGACGTTTTTTTTAAACGGTAGTCCGACAGTTTCGATTCATAATAGGCTTGTTTTTGCAGAAGTTGAAAACGGTTTGGAAACTGTCAGAAATATTCGACCAGTTAAATTGAGAACGCGTTACCATTAAATTTGACGCAATAAATAGTTGGACGGACATTTCTGATTGAACTATCTATCTATTGAACATTGAACTTATAAAGTACATCAATTAATCTTTTCTGAACATTTTCAAGGTTATCTATGCAGGTATGAAATACAAAAGGTTCTACAAAAGACTACCATGTTCCAAAAATTATTTCTAACCTATGCTATAAACCTATGGTATAGTGATACAAACTGCTGTAAGTAATTAGAAATTTTAGAGCGAAATTAAAAAAAAAACTTTTAAAGGACTCTTCGTATCTCAGGGAATATTTGAGATATCAAAATGGTGAAAATACGAATTGACAATTTTGATCATTTCGATATCTCAGCTATCCTCTGAGATACAAAGAATATTATAGAAGTAGTTTTTTAAATTTCGTCCTGTATCTCAAAAAACAAAGAGATCTATTGAAATTTATTGCGTAATACATTAAAAATTTAAGGACTAACAAAAATTTAATTTTTCAAATGCTTCAAAATATTAATATTTTTTCTATATAGTAACTATGACTAAGTACAAATATTTTAAGACGGAATAGAGAAATTTACGTTTAACGTTTATAGAGTTAGGCAAACAGCAACAATATGTTGTCGTAATTTAGACTCTACATATGTATTTGCGTTTATGATTTTCTGTTTTTCTTAAGTTTATAGTAAATATGTTTTTTAACTTCTAACGTTTTACAGATAATAATTAAATAAAGACATTTATTTCGGGTACAGATAATTTCCAATAACAATGTTCGCTGGCTGTTTTTCTAGGTTATCGGACAAGATTTTATAATTATTATCTACTTGTCTTGTTGAAGGCGGTCTTAATTATATGCCGGTGCATTCAAAGTCTACTATTATCTATTAATATTCCTTTCGTTCGATTTTCTTATAATAAATTGGCATTTTATTTAACAGTACGCAAGTGTGTGTTTCAGTGGGTAATTCTGACGACCCTGTAATTAGTGAAAATGCAGTTTTTACAGTCTGGAATGAAAAACGAATGTAAATTGCAGCATCTAACTGGATTAACATCCAGCTAGATTTCCAAAGTAATTTTTTAATTATCTTTTAGGCCTTCCTAAGCACGTGATTAACATTTTTGAACTGGTGGTAGTTAACCCTGTATACATATTTTATAAGAAGCCAGTAAGTATAGTGTAGCGTCTCTAACAAAAAGGTACGGGTTCGAAAATTTAAGCTATTCAAACTACTAATTTTAGGCCCTAATAAAAACATTTCAAGTAAGACTGCCATTTTCTATT
Organism: Monochamus saltuarius; assembly: GCA_025584915.1. Classification (NCBI taxonomy): domain Eukaryota; kingdom Metazoa; phylum Arthropoda; class Insecta; order Coleoptera; family Cerambycidae; genus Monochamus; species Monochamus saltuarius. Next base: position 8,079,656 of record CM046723.1, on the reverse strand, counting down.
CTACATATGAACATCGTCGAAAAACCATATATAAAAAGGGAACCTAAATATAGGAAATGGGACGTGCCTTAAGCGTGCCCGACTGCATTTTTACGAAGGGGACGCAAAAATGCTGATTCCAACAGAAAAAAATATACATTGGGGTGACTTTACCCCAGACGGTGATATATTAAGAGGGAGATGTTACTGGAGGGGAGAGGTTTTTTATTGAGGGGCCTGTCTACAGACACGCGGAGGTAATGGGATGTTTTTTAATTTGTTTTGTAGCGGCTGGTTTTTTGCCCGAGTAGGTAATTGAGGAATGATTGGGGTCAAATTTTTTTAGGGGAGTTTTTTTTTCTGGGTACAGGTGAATGTATAATGTGTGGGGACTTCATCCTAGTAACAAGTGCCTCATTTTTTATTGGCGGGTGTTAAATTCCTCCACAAACTATTGGTCTTGTTTTGAATAGAATAACTCTCAGCTAATTACTATCTTCCATCGAAAAATGGGTATTCCGTGGAGATAAATCCGAATACATTCAGAACATAAACTGAATATGTTAGGGTTTTTGAATTAATATAAGATATTTTAACTCCTTGAACACATGGACGGTTTATGTTTCTCTTCGTGAAAAAATTCAGGGGTCAGTCAGGGTTTTACGTTTCATTATATTTTTTGATACATTAGAAATTATTTCTAACTCACACTGACAATTCTCGTCACTTGAATTTTTATAATGCTTCATCTAAAATAGTTACATTTTTAGTCTATAATATTAGCTAGGATTGATCACAGCTCCAATCCGATAATCTGTCGAACGCGTTACGAACAAGTTCAAAATGTACTCCACGAACACGGAATTTTTAAACCAAAAACAATTTAAATTTTATTTTAATTTAACGTCTCTATAAAATGAAAAATAATTAACAGAGAATTTTTCTTTTGGGTTACACTTGATGAATTTACATGAAAATTTGACAGTTCTATTTTGCAACAATAAAAAGAATATCCGGAGGTACCCTGGACATGCTTACACATCTCCATTTTGTACCCAGTCAAATCATGTTTTTTATTACTATGTTACTATAACAACAAAAAAAATATCGGTACCTAAATTTTTGTTGTTGTAATAAATGAGATTATAAAAAACGGCAAGTTCTTTGAAATTAGTCGCAGGAATATTTTCCTCGTTCTGGAAAAAATTCCCAAAATAATATAAACACTAGGGATATTATAAGTGAAAATTTGATAGCATTTAATATGAAAAGACGACCGACGATTTACGGGTCCCATACTCAAATGGTTATTATGGAAAGACACTAATTGGGAACAACCCCCTAATCCTTTATCCCTGTACGATTCGACATTGTGATACGTATAGGTATACATCGGGATTCGGTGCAGCTTTTCTGAAAAAAGTAACAGACCACCGGGCGATCAGAAAAATTCGCTGTTTGGGCACGGGGCCACTGGCCAGTCCACACACATCCAGAGACCCAGCAGCACCTGGCCAAAGCTGCACATGTGCCGCACAAAAGGTCCTTTTCTATCACGGCGACCCTACGATTGTCACTGATATTTTATTTATTGGCTGACACGACACGAGCGGACACTTTTATGTTTTAAATTATTGGATTCTTTACAGGGCCTTTTTTAAAAAATCCCGGTTATTATGTCCTAACGGCGGTCTTTTATGGACGAATTTTCGTCTTGGCATAGCTTAAAGATATTTTTTGGTCGATGGTTTTGATAGGTATACTCACCGCACGTAAAGCTTTCCAGCACCAATCATACATACTACAGGATATTCGGGAAAATGTGGGAAATTTCTCGGTTGGAGATGTAACATGAAAAAATAAGATGACAAATTGCTATAAAAATTTTTCCTGCGGAGATATGTGTCCTTGAAAGAAGCCGCTGGAAATCGGGTGTTCTTGAATAACTTTGTAAGTACTCAATATAATTTAATAAAAAATTAATGTGATGGACACTAGTAAGGACTTCTTAAAATAGAGTCCTTGAAACATATTTAGCTTTTTTAATTTACAAGGGGCTAGCTAAGCTTTACAACTTAATGCCTAATTTTTTAACATTCTGTATGATAAAGACTAAAATAATAAATCTGGGTAGCCTCAACCTTAGACTAAAAACGTACTCTTGTTTATTGTCGATAAAATTAACCGTTTACGAGAAAAAGAATAATACACGAGTTCATGTTTCATGTTTAATAAAAAGAGATATGATTTTTATTTCTTTTTCTCGACAACAAAGTGCGATACAAAAGTCATTCAAACAACAGGAAAGTGTCATTTTAAGATTTGTAATCCAAACCCCCCCCCATGGGTTGGGTTGGTTGGGTCATATAGGTAATATCTCACTACAAATCTGCAATCACTCTATTCGCCAAGATTTAGCAACGCGGATCTCCTACGGCAACTTTACATTATGGTTCACCTGCAACTAAGTTCTAATTTTATTTTTGTCATTTTTGTAACAAATATTGTTCGCACCTGTTTATTTTTTACATGTTTATGATGAGACTGTTTTTTATTTACTTTTTATTGTTTCAATTTATTAAAAATTATTTATTTTTTTATTAAAAAAATCTAGTTCGAAATACTTTGTTCACTGAACCCCCCCCATGTGAAATTTCTGGCTACGCCACTGGTTGTGTTAGGAACATATATTTAATAAGTGAAACTATTCATCCGACGAGGCGACTATCCCGCTTAAGTAGGTGTGATGTTAACATATATATTGATAACAATGAAAGAGAGGGCTTTTTTAAGTTGTCGGTCAGGACCTAATATTATATGATGTATAAGAAAACTAGAAGGGTGTGTGTGCGTGTGTGTTAAGGTATTGAATACTGGACTAGAAATTAGGAGTTTTACTGACCTATGTTGTGTGGATTACTAGGTGAGTTATCACTGAGTATCCTGGCTTGCTTATTATTTAAGTGACCAAATTAATTCCTTTCTTACATTCAAATAGTATTATCGTCTGTACTCAAAGTTAACCAAAGTTTCATTACTTTTTATACGAATTGCAGTTGTCTGAATAACAAAAAATATCCTATTAGTAATAGGTACTATTAAATTATATATCAAAAAGTACTAAAAGTAGCACAATATTTTTAATAAAAGTTGAGATTCTGAATATAAATCAACAAAGTCGCTATTCAAAAGCACTTAAATAAGAACTTTGAAAGCTATTAAAGTTATTCTTGTTTACTTGCTTTAAAATAATTAATTCAGTCTATATAATGGATGAATGAGAGCCGCTTACTCTCTCTACCAGTAAAAAAATTTGGCACGAGCTTTCGATAAATCGTGCCAAGAATTCGAGTATTATGAATTAAAAATTGTATTGGCATGGCAAAACTTCAAGGAATGAATGAAGACTATCTCATTTATCAAAAAATGCTTACAATTCCGATAACGTTTATTATCTAGGTATACCTTGTGTTTGGTTCGATATGTCAGAATTGGCCATCTTAATTTGCTCTAAGATATCAAAATTTCTAAGTTTTGTAGTATTGTATTTTACAATATTATTGAATTCAAGTATCAAAGAAAAATATTATTCTACTCCATTGAAAAAAACTGTTTGTGACACTAAAAACTGAATTACGTTTTCAATAATAATGACACTCCCTCAAACGAGTTTTTGAAGTTCTGCGTAAAAATTTCGTTAAATCTCTATTGGTAAGTGAAACAACTACGACCAAATGTTAAAAGTTGGAAGTAAATTTCGTTACAACACGTCAGCAGTTCAAAAGAAATCACAAAATTCATTTTAAAGTGTGCCATTATTATTGCAAACCATTGTACATAATTTGTTTCAATTTAAAAACTATATGAATAATAGTAATCCATTCTTACAGCTCAATTAAACATTTTGTAACCATTTCTTTAAATACCTATTTTTTGCCAGGTAGTACGATACTATTTGATTCGAAAGCTTTAAATTATTTTTTCTTACTTTTTACTTCTCAAATTACAGCACGAGCTTACTTATTTTAAATTCCACTCCACTTATTTGTTCGTTTTTTACAGTAGAACAGCTGCCTATTGTGTGGCCGTTTAGAAAACACCCCCGTACGATGTATTATGTCAAAGTTGAGGAAAGATCAGCTACCTTTTGATAGACTTATTAGCCTGCACGGATCAGTCACCACATGGGGATTATATAAAAGATATTCTTTACGTATAAAAATAAGAAACCTCGCTCTAATAAAAATTGACAGCGTGACAACAGTTGTTACTTCCACTTTATGCGTAAATTAATAGTTACTTATGCAACAAGTACAAAAAGTAAGTGTTTATTGCACGCGACGTGAAATTGTCCAACAAGGCCGTCAGGCCGACTAGGACAACCCGTCGAGTGCAATAAGCACTTTTGGTACGAGTTACACACAATATTTTTTCTACGTTAATGCAAAAACCAAAAAATGTTATTTAGATGACACTAAGTCTAGGAAAATGTGACATCGATTTGAACGCTTATGTTTGTCATGATGACAAAACGCTATTGTAGAGTGATAGATGAATGCAATAAACATTTTATTGCACTAGTGCAATAAAGAACCAATTTTTCCACTATATATAGTTCACTAAAGTTTTGTTTTTTGCATGAACCTAGAAAAAAAAGAAATCCATCAAGTTTAGTTAAATTTTAATTTGATGGAATTACTATTATTGTTAAATTATGATATTTTAAATCATTTTCTAATTTCAAATAATATCTAACATTTTTTATGATGGATTAATTTTTGAAATGAGGCATTTTAAGATTTTTACCTCAGGAAATCATCGTAAACCTATTATTTTTTGTTGGTATATACCTTAAAATCCCGTTACATTATCTTTATTTATAGGTACGTCCCTTTGCAATATTTTTACCGTTACTAAGCTTAAAAATGTTTTGTAGGGTGGTAAAAATGGAAGAACAGTTAAACGTTTTATAGTTTATGACCAGAAAGGTTGTGGACACGCGATGAATAAGGATAACATGGGAAAGAATTAAGTAGTAAAATTACCTATTTTTTTGTGAATTAAACTGAAATCTTTCTACAATAGTGATTTATATAAAAATTTAATAATACATTGGCATATGCTGCATATATTTATGAAACAGTTACAATATGAAAAATGAGTTCATATTTAAATTATAAATTGTTTAACCATTAATACTGACAGTCTTTTTCTGAACACTTGGATTGACTTTGACATAAAAAATTAAATATTTTTTTTGGAAAATTTTCAAATATTATGATGAAAGTATAAAGATTTGTATAGTTTATTACACTGAATTTATGAAAATCGTTAACAAATTTAAATATTTCGCAAAATAAAAAAATATATCTACCTAAAATAAATTGTGTCCCAAACATACAATTTTTTAACACCCTGCATATCTATTTTTATGCAATTCAATGATATATTTTTTTCATAATATTACACAGTGTATCCATAAAGTACCGCATAAATTCATTATTAGCTAAATAAACAACATTAATAAAAATTCCCGAAACAGGTCGATTTTTGATTTTAATTTACTGTTTTTTCCAATAATAATTTAATATACAGGGTGACTTATCTTCGAGTAATGACGTCAACACTGGTTTTTTTAAATGGAACACCCCATTTTTCCCCATTTCCGGATCTCCTTTGCTGAGCTGATTCCCAAAATGTATCAAAAGTTGCTTCAAATTGGTACAGGGTGGGCAACAATACCAAAGATGTTCATAAAAATCCAGCTTAGCAAGGAAAATCCGGAAATGGGGAAAAATGGTATATTCCATTTAAAAAACCGGTGTTGACGTCATTACTCGAAGGTAGATCACCCTGTATATTAGATTATTATTTGAAAAAACAGTATTATTAAAATCAAAAATCGAACTGTTTCGGGAATTTTTGATAAAATTGTTTATTTAGCTATTAATAAATTCATGCGTTACTTTATGAACGCACTGTATAACAATTGCTACCTACTTTGTATTTTGGATATTGTAAAAAAATTATAATTAATGAAACTGATGTTGATGTGGTGCATAGTTGGTCATGCCTTTTTATGTAATTTTACAAAATTAGTTCAAAAACTTTACCCTCAATTTTATCTTAGTTAGTTAAAGAATAATGTACCTATACAAAATAGACAATGGTTTGAACAATTACGTTATATTATAAAAAGTCGATATTTTTTTTAGGTCTACCGCGATAATTAGTATTATATAAATTCACTTTGAAACTCCAGGAATACTCCAATTCAAGACTGACTCACTCGGCCGTTTATTCTTCTTCTATATATACCAAACGAATATTCCAGGTATTTTCTAGCATCTCTAGATCCATTTCTCGAACGACTCTCGAACGCTACTCGTCGATTCCCAATATTTCCAGTCGCGCCTCGATACACGGCATTATTTGTTTGTTTACTAGAATCGCGTAGGGGCGATCGGGGCAATCTACCGTTTTGCGATACCACAGTCGTCGAATTGGGTGCGAGCGGGGCAAATTCTGTGACATTATAGTGATATTTTTACAGTTTGCATTAAAAGGAATAAATTTGCTAATATTTGTATTTACATAAATATTGAAAAAGGTGAGTACAAAGTAAAATATGTCATTATTACGAATGTCAAAATATATCCCGTAGTCACTACTGTCGTTGTGTCTCTTTGGGTATACGTGAATACATTCTGTCCTTATCAATTGGAAATATTGGTAGTTCTATATCTAGATGTTGGTTATAAATGAAGTATTATATTACATTCACAAAGCTCCTCTAATAGGTTAGAATTCGAACGATTTCCTAGTAAACATATGCCAAATGCAGCTACTTTTACCGGGGTGTGTAGTGAGTGCAAGTGTAGTGCAACACGAGGGAAATTTGAAGCCGAATCGTGAAAGAGATGGAAGTCCAGTACGTCCACGGCGTATTGCAGCAGTGCTGTGTATCATACACGAGACTCAATTATATCCGTACCACATACAGTGTGTCTAAGCACTAATACCAAGGGATTGTACGAGGAGGACCGGTACCATGGCCATCACGATTTTCTGACTTTAAATCATTTGAACTTCTTTCTGTGGGGATATTTAAAAAATGAAGTGTATCGCATCGAAGTGGGCACTATTGATGATTTATGTAAACATATCATAGTTGCTGTCAACATACACATTACATTACATTTTTTTTCCGGTCGCCGATTGCATGCTTTGCCGCCTTATCAGGTTTTACTGTTTTTAGTGCCGTGCGGAAGTGTATTTTTAAATCATTTTTGAACTGCCCTTATTAATTATTTTTTACAAAATCGTATTTGTAAGAGTCCCTGTATATTCAGAATTGTTTTAGATAACTTCTGAATCACTATATAGATTATTAAGAAAGGAAAATTGAATGCAATTGAATTGTGTAAAAATATACAAGGTATTATATTTAAAAAATTGTATGTTTGGTCATATTTTAAGGGACACCATGTAGAGAAATTACAAGTACGTCACTGAACTCTACGTAAAAAAGTCTATCTGCAGCAATTTTCAGCATTCCGATATCTCAGCTATTCTCTGAGATACGAAGAATTCCTTAAAAGTATTTTTAAATAATTGCCATGTACCTCAAAAAAAGAAGAAGTCTATGAAAATCCTGATTGCGACACCTCAAGATTTTTGAAAAACTAGCCGCGTGTCGTCAAAACCGCATTCCTCTATCTTTTATAGTGTCCGCTATAACCTGCAATTACAACACCCTGTACATAAATATGTGAAAGGCACATAACGAGTTATCAATTTAACTTCGATCACATCCGATCACCCCGTACACAGCCTCATCTGATGCCTCCCTAATATTTATTAGTTTATTATGTAAGCAGCAGCGCGTATCAATGAGACGTGCGGCTTTGACTGGAATCGATACATTCGACACATCTCGTTTGCAGTTTTAGGGGGTTTCTTTTCTTGAACCTAAGACATTTTAACGGTTCCGAAACAGTCGCAGCTGCTGCCAAAAAAATCCACGTCTGCGGTCAATAAAACTAAATCTCGACAGCCCTCCATATTTCAGGGTCCTCCGTCGGGTTTTTCTATTTTTGTTTTCGGCGGGGAGGAAAATCATTACTCGCACAGAAACAAAACATGAAAAATTATGCCGCCGATAGAAAAATCGGTTACGCAGACGTCGGCGTTAGGGTTAAACAGAAGGAAATGTTTTTAAAATTAACAGCGATTAGTTAATTACAAGTTTAATATTTGAACATTAAACTGCTCAAAATGGTATTTTTGACAGTAACAGTCAATGAAACTTTTGTGCTTAACATATAATCTTCTAATTTAAATTACACCCAGAGGTAGTTAAAAAATTGAAAGATATCCTGAAAACATTAAAAACGTGACTCCTTATTTGGCATATCCCTTGTTTATTAACAGCTGTATAATGAAATAAATTTCTCTAAGCTTGACATTTTCCTTACTGAGAAAAATATGGTATCATAGCAATAAAACTATTCACTTATAATCCTTGGAGTTAAAGTTGACACTTAATCCCTAGATTAAAAGTATTAAAATTAATATTTAATTAAATGGCACATTTCGGTTGGAGAAAAAATAGCATGTTTTATTTGGCTTAAAAGTATCTTTTTGTCTCGCAATTTTGCATAAAAGTGTCAAAAAATGACACTTTTAATCCATATAGGTATAACATACTATTTTCAAAAATTGTCATTAAAAGTTGACTTTTACATCATATTTATTGCCAAAACAACAGTTTTTTGTCTACAGAATGTAACGCATGTCCTGGATGTAAAAGATTCATACATTTACCTACAAAAATCAATGAAATCGTAGATGAATCAGTTCTGCAGTTTATTTATTATTAACAAAAACAAATTTTAGCAATCAATCAGTAAGAATCACTTTAACAGTTAGTTATATCTTTTAACGTGGTAATTGTACAATTATTGTGAAAACCGATTTCCAGAGTTGTCCACTGCAACTGTAGTCTAATTATTGAAAAAAAAAGCATCAGATTTGGGAACAGGTAAGTATTACAAATTTAAATTTTCTTCTCATTTGATTCCTTAATATATATCTCTGCAGACCGCCAGTTCCCACACCGTTTAAGACTATGGAAAAATCAGCCCCCCAGAATCAGTTAGTTGCAGTAATGTATTTAGAGGAATGTTCCTGCAACAGTTGAAAACGGTTCGACATTGTCAGAAATTTCGACCAGTTAAATTGAGAATGAATTAACAGTGAATTTAACACAAGAAGTAGCTGGATGGATATTTCTGATAGTTTCAAACAGTTTTCAACTGCTGTAAGAACAAACCTTATGTATCAGTGTAGGTCTACTTCCGGTAATTATAAATATGTTGCACTTTCTTTTGGAATATTTCCACTTTTATTAATACCAACAACCTAACCTGATTTGCATATTTTCAATTAACATATCCAATAAAAAAATCAGCGAAATTTGAAATGGTCAGTGTTCTTTGTGAGTTTTTGAATTTTGGATTTTTACAATAATTGAATCTTTATTCTCAATATTATCTAATGTTAAATGCAAAACAATTCATTCTAGAATCCCAAACTAGCATTTCGCATCCAGCATCAAAACGCATTATACTGTAACGTATAAGTACCAGGTATCAGAATGAAGACGTATTCATCCCTAGCTTGGATAATATCAATAATGCAAAATGTATTCCCAATTAAAATTGTACTAAAACAATCAAATCCCATTTTAAAATTATTTTTGGTTTTACAGAATGTCCTATTTCTCCTGGGCGTTATAGCTAACTCAATTTTTTTCAAAGAAAACCATGCTTGAATGAATGAATCTCATTTTCAGGCGTTGTGAAACCGTATAAAGGTCTCGCAGCTACAAAATTCGCAGTAAATTATCAACATGTCATGTAATGTTCCATTCTTGTTTACACATACAACATCAAACAAACATTAGCCAATTAACAAAAATAATAGTTCAGTATGACAACGAAAGTACATGCGATGCACCAAATGACATTAAGATCGATAATACCGAGCACAACTCTTTCGCCAGATTAGTAGGTGTTAAATATTTTAACAATCAATCACTAATAATGAATTCAATTAACAATCAATTCAAAAGTTTGTTATTTCTTTTAACGTTTACATTTAAAATTGTAATTGTATAATAATTATTGTGGAAACTGATTCAATTCGAGGATGGTAAGTCGCTCAGTGAAGTAGTTTCTTGACTAATTATTGAGCACCACCAAAGCACCAAATTTAGGAACAACGAATTCGCTATTCATAGTACCATACCGTACCAAGTACATGCGATGCAATAAATGACATTACGATCTATAATACCGAGCACAGCACAACTGCTTCACCAGATTGACAGGTGACTAATTACAATGTTGCACGTTACAGTTTGAAAGAAGTATAGCAAATTACACATAAATTACGTTAATATGCTTCTGTTTGGTCTTAATTGTACGTTAGTTTGCAATGTCATAACATACTTTTGTATCTATATTTCAATTTTATTTATTTGTATAACTAGGTATTTTTGAAAAGCAATTCTAAAAACTATTTGTTTTGGATATATCTCTCATAGGAATTTCTTTACAATTACGGACACCCTGTATATCAAGTGGGAAATGAAGAAAAATCTGTTCGTGCATTTTGGAAAATATTTGTCTATCTTCACCAACTAGGTACATTTTATTTACAGATTTTTCGCATTTGCCAATGACAGTACCACCTTTAAAAATGCTTTTAAATACATATTATATGTAGGTACCTATAAGAATAAGAACTTTTGGCATTTGATCGAAACCTCCAGATTTCAGGACCCGTGCTACAAAAAAAGCAATTTGTTATACTTATGCTAAAAAATGTAAAAGTGAAACCTTGCTTTGACTTAACTGATTATTTGTTTTATAAGCTCCTGATGGCGAAGCTCGTCATATAACTAATGACAGTAAACTACAACTTGCAATTTTTTCTAGAAAATCAAATAAAAAAAGTAACGCATACTGTGCAAAATGAAACGAAATTTCAAATACGGTGGAAAAAAAACATTTGAAAAATATGAAAAAGGTTTTGAATAAAACTAAATAACATAACGCATAACTAGCGCTTTCCGAACCACTTGATAAAACTAAAATGCTAATCATGTTCAGGCATCAACCATGATACCATTTACAATCTTATACTAAAACAAAAACAAGGGTCAAATAATTTTTTTAAGTGGATTATGTATCCAATTCTTTCCCTGGTATTTCTGAATCACCGTGTATTCTCAAGAATTGTAACTAATTAATATATTTTTTTTATTTTGAGTAAGTGCTATGTAAATTATGGCCGATGCAATTCGGGACTCAATCTATATTTCCGTAGAAGTAATTCAGAAAGAGAAATTTGACCTAAAAGAGTATTTTCTACACTCACACTGTTCCCACAGTGGACACTATTAGTGATATAACAAATGCTGTAACCATTGATCGTTACAGTTAACGTTCAACAATCATCCCACGCGTCCTTCAACAAAAGGACTCCAACAGAAAATTATTACATATGTCCATTCGGGATAATCCATGAACACTGACCCATGCATTCCTCCCCCATGGCCAGAATTCGACAATTAAAGCCATTAAATTGGTTTTAGTCGGGATTACGCGCGTTTCTTTAACTCAAATGTTGTCCTCAATGGTCACGGTGATAAATGTAGCATCGGAAATAATGGTGTGTCCACCCCAACCTTTTGTCAACGTGCGAGAGCGCATTGTCGGATTTTTGATACTTCCTTTTTGATCCGACACCCGAGTTGTCTTATTTTCGGCGCTTTTTCCGTTTCCGATGGTAGGGTGGGGCTGCAGCCAAGATTGGCACACCTTTCAAGTAAATATATGTCCTATAAAATAGAAGTTTTCTAACTTTGTTAAATATATACAGGGTGTCTACTTTTATTTGTGTACAAATCCGTAAAAACTTTATTCTTCAAGATAATCAAAAATATATTTTTTATTTTAAGTGACATGGAAAACCGCTTCCTCTGACTCTACCATGGTATTTAAGATGGCGATCCAAGACCTGCTATGATTTTTGTTATACCTTCGATATTCAATAAAAACGTTTAGTGATTTTTTCATTTAAAATCTGATAAGGTGGTGTTAATCAGGACACCTCAAAATCCCTATGTGTGAAATTTTTACAAAAACTATACAGAGTGTTATCTTCTACGCGTTCTTAAATTTTATTTTTGTAAAATTTCGTAAAAACTTTTATTTTTCAAAATAACGCAATATATATTTTTTAATTTAAATGTCACCGAAAACCGCTACTTCTAATCCTATCACGGCGTTTAAGATGGCGATCCAAGGTCTGCTATGATTATTTTTATATCCCCCGAATTCATTGAATAAAACTTTAAGAACGTGTAGAAGAAAACACTCTGTATAGCAGGCTTTGGATCGCCATGGTAGTGTCAGAACAAGCGGTTCTCGATGCCATTTAAAACAAAAGAAATGTAGGATTATTTTTGAAGAATAAAGTTTTACGAATTTGTAAACACATAACACTTTTAGAACGTGTAGAACAAAACACTCTGTATAGGTTTTATTCAAATTTCACACATAGGGGTTCTGAGATGACCTGAGTAACACCATGTTTATCATATTTTAAATAAAATATCGCTAAACGTTCTTATTGAATTCGCGGAGTATATCTAACTTAATCAACTTAAGCGCGGCCATATGATTAGAACCAGCGGTTTTTCAATGATATTTAAATAAAAAAATTTTTGTTGCATTATTTTACAAAAATAAAACTTTAAGAACGTGTAGAAGAAAACACTCTGTATAGTTCTCTGTAGGTTTTCAGGAGTCCTGATTAACACCACCTTATCAGATTTTAAATAAAAAAATTGCTAAACGTTTTTATTGAATGTCGTTGATTAAAAAAAATCATAGCAGGTCTTGGATCGCCATCTTAAATGCCGTAGTAGGGTCAGAGGATACGGATAGGATCTATCCAATAAACATAATATATAAAACGTTTAATATGCATGTAATTAAAGGGATCTAACTAATTAAATAAATAATTTGGTATATTTCTATGCTAACCTGCCATAAAGCCTCATAAAAACATAAATATCGTAATATTAATTTGGCAAGTGATTAAATTATTTAGTTAAGAAGTTCAATTTGCCTTTGTTTTGTTCATTAAAATCAAAATATTAAATAATTTTGAATTTAAATAACTATGAATTTATAATAGAAATATTATATAACTGTAATAATAGGTCTATAGCATTTTTGAACTTAGGGATTCGGGGTATCAAAAATTTTGTAAAAAATGAATTTTTTTATTAATGACCTTAATTGTTAAGATACAAATTTGAAAATTGACACAACAATTGTTTACTTTATGCTGCTTCTTTTTGGAAGAAATCTTCCCTCCAAATATTTTTCAACATACACCAATGATCCTCAAACATTAATTTGATAGAAAATTTGATTTGGAAACTTTTATGTCTCTTGACGTTTTAGGAGAGAGCTTAAATTTTTTAAATATTTTACATTTCCTTAGCCAATTTCTTTCAACTGAAGATAAACTAAAATGTAGTGATATTGCCCGAATGAAAAATACTAGCAGTTCCAAGAGGCTGTGTTAAAATGTTAACTGTATTTTTAATAAATTTCGATAAAACAGTATTGACATTAAAACATACCTAATTCGGAAATAATACATGGTATTGACTAGAAAATGCAAAATATCTTAATATTGAGCATTAAATAAAAAAACGTCAACCGACATTAAATTTGAGGATCATAGGAGTACGGTGAAAAATATTTTGAAGGGCGAAAGAGGCCGGACACCCAATTATAGTTTTAACAACTTTTTTCAAGATTTTTTCGAAAAAAAGCAGCATTAAATAAAAAATATTTGTTCCAATTTTCAAATTTTTATCTATATATAATTAAATAATTCCTTTTTTTTTCAAAATTGTTGATATCCTGAACCTTGAAAACTAAGCATTTCCCGACTCATATTTATATAAACTTATTTTCTTATTTTAAAAACTTCTATTACTTGATAAAGTCTGTCCCTGTAATTTGAGACACCCTATATAGCAGAGTCGGGTAACCAAGTCGAGTAAGGAATGTAAAAAGTTATAAGTGAAACTTTGGAGATATTCTTAAAACAATTTGCTCAATGTGAACAATTTTCACTAAAACTTATTGGATTCTAATTTTTGAAAAATCCTTTTTAGTCAAAATTTTAATATTTCAAAATGATTTATTTTTCTTTTCTATTATTTTTACTATAGGTACACCTCTTTAAATTAAGCTTAATGACGAAAATGTCTTCTCCGAAAACTTTAAAATATCGGAAACGTCCATAAAACACCGAAAAACCAATTAGTGTAAAACAATACCAGATGTTCTATGGTGCCACGGACTAATCTATAATTACATAGCTTTTGCGGTGTAACAAATGGCACGTGCTGTATTCGTTTCGAATCCATCTTCCCTTTCTAATATAGCCAAATAGGTGTATCGGCTTTGTTTTTGCGGCTTGCAAATTTCCTAATGATGCAGAATGATAAATTAAACTAAGACATGAAATTTTCTGGTCTGTTTGGACAAAATACCATCTTCATAACCTTGCGCAAAATATTCAGAAGATGCAAGTATTTTATTTTAATCGTTGTTTATACTGAGTAATCTATTTTGACAATAATGTTATCTTGATGTTCCCAAAGATGGTACAATTGCACCAGATTTGGTACATTTTGTTATAAAAAGTACATTGGTACAACACTACAATTTTTGGTACTAAATATAACGAATTGAAAATCTATAATTTTTTGTTTTGACGTAAAATTTTTAAGAAAAAAAAGAAGAAATTAAAAAATAAAAAATTTTTGCGAACTTTTGGAAAATTTCTCTAAGCTAGAATATATTCAAATGGTTATAGTTGTTAGATAATAATTAAAGTATTATACTATGTGTAGAAAAGTAATATTTTTTGTTTAAAAATGATAATTTCCCACTTTTCAAATGTGGGTACCTTTTGGACTAATTTAGTACTTTTTTAACTAAAGTTGAATAATGCGTTAAAGTAATATGATGCAAACTTGTTTCTTTTATGAAAATACAGGGTGTTAATGATAAGTTTTACCAAATGACGTATTCTACCCATGAAAACGATCAAGTTTTGTCCTATACAATTTTTTGACAGGACGCTTTCCCTACGGAGATACAAGATGTCAAAAGTTTCAAATATTTCTATTGTTTTTCCTGTAACTTCACTAGCAAAAAAGATTGTGTGATAAAATTTGGGAGATAAAATTTTTTTAGTAGAGTATTATTTTCATGGATAACTTATTTCAAAATATACTCCAGTGGCGTAGTTGTTGGGGAAGTAGGGTACCTTTTCTGGGAAAAAATCGTACGTCACTGGTTTTTTAAATAATTTAAAATACTTTTAAAATATAAAATCAATTTGTGGGTAAAGTATTCGTAAAATTTACTGGTCTTTAGATAATTAGGAAATCAAATAAGAAGGTACTAAGTATGTTGCTATTTAGGTAGGTACCATTTTCTATTAATTGCTTAAATTGAAATGTGTAACAATACCTAATATTTTTAAGAAATTTCAAAACAATAAATAACTAAAAACAATTGTGATTACTATAAATCGTCCCATTTATGTATACTCGCAAATATCAAGCAAGTACAGAGAAACGAAACGCACCAGCCATTGATACTACTATGACTAACAATTTTAGGTCAACAGCAGCAGGTGATAGATTAAAATACTGTCTTACGTTACAGTTTTAAGGATTTTCTGTAAAACTTCAATTGTTTACTTTATTAATACTGTGATACAAGAAACAAATTACAAACAGATTAGCGTTAATGCTTTTACTTAACCTTAGTTGTTCCTTAGTTTGTAATTTCGTAACACAGTTTTGCGTTTTATTGCAGTTGCATTTTTATTTTCGAAATGTATTTGTAGAAACACTATTAATTTTAGCCATTTTTTTTTGTTGCTTTTGGTCATAATATATACAAGCCCCTTTAGTATCGGAACTTATATTTTGAACACCCTGTATAGCAGGTAAAATAATATCTCATTGACAGATAGACATACTTTGTTGTTTACAGTACATTTATTTGCTAAATAAATTAATCCGATAATTTTTAGAGCAATAAAGTAATTCAAGTTATTAAGACATATTAATAAAAATTAGAATATATACATATTTCTCCACCGACAAAGACAAAAATGCCATGAGCTATTTATTACTAACCATACTAAATATTAAAAACAATCCTCTCAAAAATACCGGCCCATTAAACTTTACCCTATATTTTATTGCCTCAAATAACAATTCAACCCTTTCCTATCTCAACCCTTTCCAAACTTTTTGCGCAATTTAAGACTAGTAATAAACTTGGTGTAGGTATAACGGTTTCCTTTACATATTTTTTTAATACCATTAATATTCATTTCACAAAAAATGGTGGTAATAAAGTTTTAGCCAACGGTCCCTGTCGGAAACTTCTAAGGATATGGTCGGAATGGAGGATTTCGGAGCGTACAAATTCCTGTTTAGTGAATTTTACACGGACCTTAACGTCAGATTTTTTGAAGATATAAAAATATGTGCATTTTAGTAGGATTATACGGTTTTTAAGTTTAAGATGTTTGTGTTACGCGCCCGTTGACAGGATACAGCAGATCTAAAAAGTAAACAGCTAAATAGATCCGCAAATATTAAACGAATTTAAAATAGACTTCATTAGTATTTCACAATTAGTTTCATATGTATGTACAGGGTGGGCAAATTTCGATGTTTTTATATAAAAAACTGACCCCCCCACTCGCGATCTTTTTTTTTAAGAGAAAACTAATTTTCCACTTTTCGATACATATCTGTAAGTTGGTTGTTTGTAAAGTTAGAAAAAAAATGAATACGTTCTTCAGACACTTTTTTGAGTAGAGTACAATGGCGTGCATATTTTTTTTAACTTTATTAATTTTTGAGTTATAACCTAAAGTTGTGTTTTTTAAATAAAAACCATAGGTAGCCATGTGCCAGTTGAAATCGTTATTTTTTTCTCTTTCCATTACGTAATATAGATATAATATGTAGGGTTAAACATGATTATTTGCCATTTATTGAAAAAATAATTTATTATAGCATCATATTTTGTTTCATTCATTTTCTTGAAGTAAACATGTGTCATTTGAAATAATTGCCTGTTGCCAATCTTTGACATTTTCGTTTTGATTGTTACATTGTATTAGCAATGTTATTTAGCTTTTTTCGTACATTAATTTAATTACGTCTTGGATACATTCTCAGAATGATTGTTATTGCGAATATATCATATTATTTGTTTAGTAACTCTTTCCGTCATTCCTCTAAATATTAAAAAAATTAAACTGATACTCTGGAATAAACTGTTTTCTCAGTAAATGGTGAATAATCATATTTAACCCCAAATATTATATATTAATGGAAAGAGACAAAATAACAATTTCAACTGGCTCATGGCCACCTATGGTTTGCATTTAAAAAAAACAAAACTATAGGTTATAACTCAAAAATTAATAAAGTTACAAAAAAATTAGGCACGCCCACTGGATTCTTCTAAAACATGTGTCTCAAGAACGTATTAATTATTTTTTTCTAACTTTACAAACAACCAAAAGAGACATGTTTCAAAAAGTCGAAAATTAGAAATTTTGTTTATTATTCGAATGCAAAAGACGGTAGGTTATTTTGGATTTGATTTTCTCTTAAAATTAGAAATCAAGAGGGGGAGGGGATTTTTTTTAATATTTCCCATAGTTAACGGTATAGCCTATAAAAACATCGAAATTTGCCCCTGTACGTGCATTATTTAGACACTTGAAAATTTAATAAATAAATTAATAATACAAAAATTATATGTAACATTTACTTCAAAATTAAAAATATGTATGTGAAATCTGTTAATAAAATTAAATAAATAGATACTACATATACAGGGTGCTTGAAACTTGACGCCTCGGCCTGATTAGGGGGAAACAAAAAAAAAGAACTTATGATCTCAAATGAAACTTAATAAGGTCCATTTTGGGACAAAAGTATTATATTTCATAATAATAACCATAAAGAATGTTGCATCTTTCTGAATAACTTTTGTTAAGAACAAATGGAAGTAAGTTGACAAGTGCTATTGGTTTTTATACTTTTAGCTGCCACTTCAACATTTTTCATATGACAATGCATATTATAACAAAAAAATATATAACTAGAAAGATGTGTTTGAAAAATTAACAATTAAAATATAACACAAAATTATTAAAAAGTGAATGTTTGTTTGACAAAAGAGGTAGGGCACACGCCATATAATATTATTTCATACTTTACCAGGAAATTATTTTACTCCCTGGAGAAAACTTGACACAGCGAAGAGATATTCTTCCTAACTTAGTCAGATTTTTTAAATTTAAAGTTTTTTTTAGCTTAAACGTCATAATGGTGCTACAAGATATATCTCCATTCAACCAACTCTATCGCAGTAAATATCTTGTTCGACATCTATGTCTTCACCGTCGTGGGTAATCTTTCTGGGCGATCGTAATGCTTTTTAAAATGTTCAGGACATTTTAAAACGTATTTTATGCGGGTAAGCACACCAGACTGACCATATGATGAGAAACTTATCACGCATGAAGATAGCAATCTGCTATCTTTGTGAGAACTTCAAAAATTGTTCGATACTGAGCGACAGAAGCGTTTAACAAAAAGTATACAAGGCGCTCCTGTTATTTTGCTCTTAACTTTGACACATCATACAGTATAAAAAAACAAAAGGACTCTTTTCAATACTATTTTTCGTTATCTGTCCGTTTCGTACAACAAAAAAATACAATACCCTAATCGATAATAAAAAGCATTCCGGCCATTTTGTAATACTTCCGGTGTTAATTGCCTAATTTCATCCCTGATTTTTTGCTGTTCGCCGATGTCGTTAAGTTTAGTAGCATAAACCTTGTTTTTTAGATATCCCATAAAAAATTTAATGGCGTAAGATCAGGTGATCTGCTAGTTACTCAATTGGGCCCCATATTTCAATCCACATATTCGGAAACACTTCGTTGAGATAAGTCCGTACATTTTGAGTAAAATGTGGTGGTGTTGAAACCATATCCGTTGGTTAAATAAATCAGGATTATATTTATTAAGGAATAAAAACGCTAAAACAAGACCCAGTGGATCTTGGAGCATAGTTAGATGTGTTGGTCCGGTTACGTTTTCACTGAAAAATACAGGACCTACTTTGTAATACCCAAAAATTTCAGGCCAGACGTTCGTTTTTTGAGGCCTTTGAGTAAGACATTCACGCATCCAGTAGGTATTTTCGTCAGCCCAATAACGGCAGTTGTGCCGATTGTGAACGTGGCTTCATCAGAAAATAGCACCCCTTCCAAAGCAATTTGCATACGTACTCATGCTTGAGGCCTTTGTCGAAGAGCATTCCTCAGGTGGCCCAACTCCAGAAATCGAGTTTCGATTTTGCTAATCTTCAATTAAATGGAGGAATTTTTGGATGAACTTCAGCAAACAAATGAGCGACTTCAGCCTGTGTTCAACTTCTGTTTCCTTATCTTTCTCGGTTAAATAGGGCATTTTGTTATTTTTTGTTTTTAATTTATGCTTTGAAATGCAAACAAGTACTAACAAATCCCATTCAGTTCAAATTAAAGTATCACAATATGCATAGAGAATACACCACTGTCCTGTCCCCCATTACTTAAGGCTCATCCTGTAGAACAACAACTTAATGTAAATACCCATCAAAATTGACTACTAATACGAAAATAAACTCATTTCTTTATTCATATATTAAGATACCTCTCATTGAATTCTCATTAAAGAAACCTAAGAACTATTATGCCATTTTAAAAAGAATTACACTTCTTAACGCGCCTGCGTCATTATCACGTCGTATAAAAACCGAAAATAACAATACGGGGGTCCTAATTCGCTATAATCACCTTAAATAAAAGCTACCGAAACCTGCCCTTCAGTTGGAGACTCAAGTAAAGTACCATGAAATGTCTATATTATTTACTCTTGGCAAAATACTAGGGCCAACCGCACAGGCCAAAAAGATAAAAAAGAAAAGAGGAAGTGGGTCGTGGCAACATTTAAAAACAGTGCCATATGCCTTGCAAGTGAGGGCGAGTAGGTAAAAATCCTCATTTACCGCCAAACTGCAGACATTTTTAAATGGGCATACGAGCCAGGGCAATGAATAATAGCGAAAAAATTCTATTTACTTCGGGCTTAGAAACTGGCGATTCCAACACAAAGTTAAGAGAAATATCACAGTCTGAGTTCGCATTTGAGGGCGGACAGTCTTTTTGATGGATAGACGCTTTTTTCAGGTACCACGAACTGAACGCAGTGATTTTTGCTTTGGATTACCTTACAGTCGGTGTATTCTCGTTGTGGTACAGATATTTATACTAAACGGAAGGACAGAATCTAATACGATGAGGAAAATGGAAAGTAAGTCAACAATAACACTTTTTAAAAAAGGAACTGACAGTTGACGGGACGAAAGAAGTGTTTTGAATGTTCCTGATGGGTTCTTAGGGCTGTTTTTTAAGTATATGAATAAGTGATTTGGATTAGTTCCGTGCAGTTGGGTTCTATTCTGCAACATATCGATACCCTATTATTATCTATAGTTTTATATTTGACCTTTTGTCTCCGACATTAATAACTTTAGCCTGCCTGAAATTTGTTCTTTTTCAGAGGATGAAGTTAGGTGTTGTTTAAGGAAATTAAAGCCTAAGTTAACTAGCGGTTTAGATGGAATACCATCCTTTCTTGTGCGGGACTGTGCCGCAGTATTTGCGCCACCATTGTGTAGATTAATAAACCTGTCCTTGAATACATGTACGTTTCCTTCACAGTGGAAAATATCTAAGGGCACTCCAGTATTCAAAAAGGGGAAAGATCAGATATTTGTAATTATCGGCCGATTGTTATAATCAGCAATTTTGCCAAGTGTTTTGAAATGCTGTTGTATGATTTTATATTTCATCACACAAAACACTTAATTTCGGAGTCGCAACATGGCTTTTTTAAGGGCAGGTCTACTGTTACAAATCTCTTCTGTATTACACAGTTTTTAGCCAATGCCATTGATGATGGATTTCAAGCTGACGTGATTTACACTGACCTGACAAAGGCTTTTGACAGAATTGATCACGCAATACTCTTGAATAAATTAGATAATTTTTTTGGTTTCTCCTTCAACTTATTAACTCTTATTAGCTCTTATCTTTCTAACAGAGGTCTTCATGTTGTTTACCGCGGTTGCAAGTCTGCTGAGGTACGAGCCACCTCGGGTGTCCCTCAAGGGTCTAATTTGGGACCCTTATTCTTTAGCCTATTCATTAATGACATCATTAATAATTTAACTGTGCCCTACCTGTTGTATGCAGATGATCTGAAAATTTTTAGTACGATCAAGAACGCTGATGATGCTGCTGAACTTCAGTACAATCTTAATGTCATTAATGAATGGTGTAGGGTTAATAATCTGTCACTTAATACTAGTAAGTGCCATGTACTGTCTTTTTCTACAAAGAAACAGTTAATTTCTTTTGATTATTCCATCGAGCAACATACGCTGTCTAGACCTGATACTTTCTTTGACTTAGGTGTTATTTTTGACAGAAAATTGTCTTTTAATAACCATCTACATCATATTACTGCAAGAACTTATAGATCTCTTGGTTTTATTATAAGAAATAGTAAACAGTTTCAGAATTCTAACACTTTGAACATTTTATACTCTACTTTTGTCAGGTGCAATTGTGAATATGCATCAATTGTATGGTGTCCTAATTATGCTGTACATGTGGATGCTCTTGAAAATGTTCAACGTAAATTCTTGAAATATGTTAGTTTTAAAGCTGATGGTGAGTATCTCTCTTGGGTTCCCTCAAGTTGAAATGCTTAATAGATTTGGCCTTGAACTTTGGAAAATCGACGTAAAAGGCTTATTTAATTTGTTTACATAAAGTAATTAATAATGTCATTGACTGCAGTGCCATCTTGCGAATGTTGAGCTTTCATGTTCCCAGAATTGAAGCTAGACAATTTAACATGTTTTACTTGCCACCTGCTAGGACAAATATTCTGCAACACTCTCCACTGCATAATATGTGTAATTTATGTAATGAAGTTATCTTGCCCGTAGATTTTTTGGATTGCAATATTTCAATTCTGAAAAAATCTGTTTTGTAAATGTTATTGTCTTTATCTAGATTTTTAGATTGATTCTTTTTTCATATTTGTTTACATGTGTTATGTCTAAGTATTGTGTAATTTACTTCATGTATGCTTTTTTTTGTATTTTCCTATTCTTTAACTGGGTCTTTGACCTGTTGAATAGTGTAAATAAAATAAAATAAAATAAAATAAAAATAACTACAAAAATTAAATTTTAATTGGTTTAAAATTAAACTGAATGTAGACAGACCGACCATTTAAATTTGGACCTTGAAAGTAGACTTAACCATAGACTCATGCTCTTAGGTAGGAGCATATTCTTACTTTATAAAAAGGGGAAAGTTGCACGAATTTCATAGTGGTTTGAAATGTACTACAGGGTGATCTTTCAAACATATCGACAAGTCAGAACATGTGTCTGGCGGCAATAATCACATAATAATTAAAATAATAAATTATATCATAGAATGTAAACAAAACCACGTTTTCCGAAAACGTGATATCATTGAGGTGACGTTACACGCCGTTCAGCGTGGTTTGTTTCCATAGAAACAGGTGTATATAGATTGTTTCTTATATTTTTGCATTTTTGCGGGTCATAGATGCATAGTGTAAATACGATGTAGATAATGCCATAATTATTAGTTATGATTCTTTTGTTTACAATATACATATGCTCGTGACAATTACGGCAATAATGCTGCTGGATAACTATCAGATAGATGGTTTTACTTGAGATATTTAAAAAGTTATGCCATCTGTTTTCACATTAAACTACTTGAAAAATAATAAGTAAAAGTAATGAATAATGGTATTTAACCTTATTTATTACCTGTGTCTATTATGTTTTCAGAATAAAACAGGTAATTTAATGTAGTGAAGTCAGATAGCAAAATTTTACAAATGCTTCAAGTAATATTCTGCATGTCGTAAATATTAGGAGCAATCTAGGAGAGTACTACCTTCTGTGCCCATTTCAAGAGTCTGTATTGCAACTTTATTCCAATGTCTATTTAATACAATAACACCTCTACTAATATCACAAATGACAAATTCTTCTAAACGTATGTACCGCGTTGTCCGAAAGCATGGAAATCGTATACATATATGAACTACAGCACACTGCTTTAGATAGGTATACACGTACGAACGGCATCAGACGTCACAGATCTACGATGTGGCGGTGACCGTTTTGTGGGGGCGTGGCCAGACTATTTTTTTAAAAACTGCCTTTAGCCTTATTTTTCCACGAAATTGTCTAGGACAAACGCCATTTCGATTAAAATAACACATTCTTTCTTTTGCACGTATTTGGAAATAGCTGCTTGAGACTGCATGATGGCATTCTGCTTTTACTGGGTGAGAAAAAATGTTATTTTGGCAGTTTGCAACGATGGAACGAAGAACGAATATAAAATTTCGCAGTGATCCGGATTATCGATCATGCAGGTATGATTAGGTATATATACTAATAAATAATAAATAAGTGATCACACAGCTGTTTGCAGTTGCAAACCACCTCGAGCGTCGGTCACCATAGGCGCCGATTTTCCGGTAGAAAAGGGGGTTCTGCCACATTTTTTAAACATCAAGTCAAAAATTTCGAAATAATTTTTTTATTGTATTTTACATTCTGCCAGAAACACGTGGTTAAATTATTTGTATTTATTGATAACCCTGATAACACACTAACACTAATTGTGTTAGTACAGGGTACCTCTAGCACAGTGCTACATACGGAGAAATGTGTAAAAATGAAAAAAATTTCATGTAAACATCGATTAATATAATGATTGTCCTTATGTGTAATAATTATTTCTTACAGTGTATGTACGAATAGAGTTGAATACCAAATAATGTTTTTATTTAAAAATTAAAATTAAAAGATATTACAAAATTGGTATCTATGTTAGAACTAATACACGTAAAAATTTGTAAAGAAGCTACGTATTAAGAGTATATTTACAATTCTATATCCTGCCATACACATATACGTTACATTTTAAAAAATCTGGAACTCCTAGGTATTTACAAAACCCAACAATGCCTTTCTTCATAAGTAACCGGTAACCGCATTCTATTCTATTGATAAATTCGCTTTTTTTTTTGAAAACGCAAAAATGTGCATCGTCTACTTCAGAGGCCAGAGAACCTTTTCATTCATGTTCCGAGTACCTTCAGCAAAGGGATTAAGAGGGCGGCATAACGAGATGCATGAATGATAATTTTTTAAGAAACGGTCAAGCAGGTAGGTACGAGGAATATACAGCCCAGCACAATGCATGGTTTGTATATGTTCGACCTAAAAAGAATATAAATGGGTTTCCTTCAGTTTTTAATTAAACCTCATAATGCTTGTTAAAAATTTAACTTTGCTATTATTAAGTCTTTATCTGAATCATTCTATTATTAAAGAAAGAAAAAGATGAATTGTTAAAGTAAAACTGATATCTGGTCTTGATGGAACTCCAGCATTTCTTCTAAAAGACCATGGAATTTATTTACTCTTCTTTCAGTTATTTCTTCAAATTGAAATCCTTTTATCACTATGAAATTTAAACTATATAGAGTGATCCGAATTTTATGCAGGAAACTTTGAGAGCAGGTAGCTCCCATCAAAATAATAGGTTTTCGTTTATAAACATAGGTTCGTAATGGCTGCATTTTACAGATACAGGATGTTGAAAATTTTAAAAATGTATAAATTTTTTATATTTACGAAATATAGTAACCAATAAAATTTGATGAACTAGTTACATATTTACTTTTTTTAGTTAATTTCAATATTGCCTTTTGAGCAATTTTCTATGGTAACTCATTTCTAGTAATTTTTTGAATTTTGTTTTGATGAAGGTCTCATGTACTTCTTTTTCGGATTGTTGTGAATTTTCTGGTACTGGTAAGTTGGTTCACATTCCAAAATTTAAACCGCTGTCATTTTTGTAGAAATTGACCGCAATGTTCCATGGCGTTTCAATGTTAATATTTCACAAGCACTGTTGCAGAAGATCTGCGAAAACAGTGTACTGTGTATTGCATGGGGTTTTTAATATTTAAGTATTTTGCAATATCACTTTCAATTTTATTAAAAGTAACCAACAGATTGAACTGAACATTTTCCGTTCAATATCTTCAAATCTAGTGTGACTGATAGACTTAGTACGAAGGGATGCATATGTGCGATACATTTCAACAAAATTAAAACATCTAATTTTACCGCTTATTACAAATGATCGGAATTTATTTGTCTTGTTATAGAGAAATCTCACAGTTATGATAGAATCCATGTCATTTCATTTAATGCCAGTTTCTGTAACTCGTCTCTGCGGCATGCTCCTGCAATGTCAAATATTGCAACTTTCTATACCTACCTAATAGAACACAAGTATGAAGTGGAAAATTAACATCATTTGCATGTCTTACCTTCATCATCAGATATGTATCATCCGGAGCTTCAATTAAAAATTTATCAAATTCCTGTCGGGTAATTTTTTTTTATTTCTTGGGGTGGCATTCTATCGACTTCTTTAAAAATGGATTTAATTTGGTAAAATGTCGAATTTCCCCATTTCTGCTGATTAAAAGTGTAGCCTATAACATTGAATACTCTGACTATAAAGTCCATAGTTTTAGTATCTCTGACTTTTCTTTTAAATACGCTAGGAGGACGTTTTCAGTAATGTTAGCAAAATTTCTGTCACACCAGCCTATAAACCATCAAATTTCATACACTTTTTTAGACTTATCGGGTAATAGATCTGCTGCAGCTTCATTTGTTGCGTCAATTATATCTGGAGGAGTACAAATAGGTTCTTTCTCACTATCCAAACTCAACATTTTTAACAGATTTTCGACACAATATAACTTGAAATTAACTATGGAAATTGTCAATGTTAGACTCCATCTATAGGTAGGACAAAATTAAAGTAAAAAAAAAATATTTTTAATATCAAACAATAACGTTTTGAGGAATATTTTATGGTACCACTTTCATACGTATGCTCTAATTACACGACATAAATGTAAATTAGTCTTAAAAGTTAGAATTTAAGACTAATTCTAATAATTAGTTTATAATGTATTTTCTGAAGATGGGGTAACCCGAAACGATCGTAAAAATAAAAATATATACCTATTGGAGCAAAATTTAATTTATTGACCAATGTCCCAGTAAATCTCCTCAGTAGTCTCAGTACAATTAATTATACGGTCAGAAAATTTGTCGTATATGTTTATTAAAACTTTGTTTGTGATCAAAAATAACACCAAGATCTTTAATCGTGCTCGGACGGTGCAAAATTGAGTCTCCAATTTTATAATCATACAAAACTGGCTTTAACTTTCTATGAAAGGTTGCAACATTGTATTTATCTGGATTTAAATGCAGGCAATTATTTATACACCAAGTAATTATTGATTGCAAGGCTATTTGAAGGTACTGACAGTCCGCAATAGATTTGATTTCCATGATCAGTTTTACATCATCCGCATACATAAGAATATTGACATGTATGTCCAAGCCAATGTCATTAATAAATAAATTAAAGAAAAGTGTTCCCTAAACTGAGCCCTGTGGAACACCTGACTTCTGCAAAAACTCACCAGACCTATAACCTTGAATAATAACAAATTGATATCTATTCTGTAAAGTGAAGTTTTTCTTGTAGAAAATTTATGTAACTCACGTTGTTCAAAGTATGTTCATAAAAATAAGGCCCAATGATGATGTCGCACCATACATTTACTCCAAAATGGCCTTGGTTTTGAACTGGATTTACTGGATTTACGTTGTGTGTGTGAAATTTTTAGGCACAGCAGATATCGAGATGCAGTTTTCATTGTGTTCAGGAAGGTCCCAGGAAAAAAGTCTATATCGTCTGGTTTAGCCATTTTTAGCATCATTACTTGCACCATTATAGGAACGACTGGAAATTCGGAAAATCGCTCGGAAATTGTTACTCGCGGGTTTTCGGGGCTGCTAAACTCGATTCTGGCATTAGAATTACCCGGGGATGCACGGGGGTTAATTAGGGGAGAAATCACAGCGTGCATGAAAATCATTCTAAAATCGTTACTCGGGGGTTTTCGGGGATGCCGAATTCAATTCTGGCATTGGAATTATCCGGGGGCGGATCTGTGGGGGTTTTCTGGGAGGGAAATTGCATAGTCCATGGGAAGCGCTCCAAACTCGTTACTCGGGGGTTTTCGGGGATGCCGAATTCAATTCTAGCATTAGATTTCCCCGAATTAAATTCGGCATCCCCGAAAAACCCCGAGTAACGAGTTTGGAGCGCTTGCCATAGACTATGCAATTTTCTCCCCCAGAATGACCCTCCGGATACCCCCGCAGAGCCGCCCCCGAGCGCCCCCGGGTAATTCCAATGCTAGAATTGAATTCGGCATCCCCGAAAACCCTAGAGTAACGAGTTTAGAGCGATTTTCATGCACGCTGCCATTTCTCCCCCAATTCACCCCCCCGTGCATCCCCGGGTATTTATTTATAATGCCAGAATCAAGTTCGGTAGCCCCGAAAACCCCCGAATGATGCAATTGGAAAATGCATTTTTCGGCCCAGAAGGCATTTTTCAAAAAATGGCTGAACCAGACGATATAGACTCTTTTCCTGGGACCTTCCTAAACACAATGCAGAAAACCGCATCTCGATATCTGCTGTGCCTAATCCGCTATTTTTCCTAGCTTTCCTAGACTAAAACCAAAACTGACAAATCAACTTTCGTCCGTCCAAAGAACGTGCCGAAAAAGGTTCAGATCAACAGTTTCTACATTTACTACAATCACCTATACCACATTCACACGTGTTATATAAATGTTACCTTTAGATTAAACTAGTAATTAATAGAGTAGAATAGTATTTTTTCCATTAGTACAAAAAGATAAACTTTTGTTACAAAAAGTAGTAACTTTTTGCGCGATCATAGTATTTTTTTACACAGGAAATTAAGTAAACATTGTCACTTTTGATAATTTCTATAGTTGTGTTTCAAGAGCAAACCATTTTAAATAATAAAATAATGATTAATAAGCTTCGCAGTAGGAATAACAAACATGTACCTGCAGCACATCTCAATTCAAAAAAGGCGAGTGTTAAAAACTGGGACGAATTTTTTGCACCGTAATCTAACCCCTAGGCCATTTACACGGCTAATCTCCACACACTAACACCGGAACTACAAGGCCAACCTGTGCGCCCAAAGAGCATAAAAAACGGCACGTGACTTCCCCTCCTCGTTCATTAAAAAAGGGAAGCGGCACCCCTCGGGTCGCCTTTTTATGTATTAGGTAGATCTGATAAATAAAGATTATTTAGAGGGGCGCCCCGGGCTTTTTTATAGTGGAGGGTTAAGTACCTGTCGTCGAGTTTTTTGTGCGCCTCGGATTCCCGGGGCAAGGTGTAAGGGTGGCGAGGTGTTTAGCATTTTACAAGCCGGTTGGGGTTAGGTTGGTTGGGGGACTTTTTATATTTTTTAGCCACGCCTGAGGATCTCGTAACATGGCGGAGCGACATTTCGCATTGATAATGATAAATGATGAATGTATTATCGTGATATTGTTAAACTTTTCAATTAATACAAATTTTAATAACCAGCAAAGAATATTAATAAACAATTCTTGAAAAAAAAGTTCCAGCTTATTTGTGCCGAAGGCTTTTAAAAAATAACTTACTATTACAAAGAGAATAGTAAGGGCTTTCTTTCTAGCGACTTGACGTAATACCGAATTTTTAATTGGAATTCCTAGAGAAACGCCACAAACTCATTTGAATAAAATTGATTTGTTTGAGCGTTTTAATAAAAAAACGTTTGTGTCTCGATACAATAGAGTGAAACATTGGCTGTATCTTACTGATAATCCTCGTTAAACGTAGATAATTCTACAGAAAAGCTTGCATATTCAGCCACATTAAAAAATAATATAGGTATACATGGTGTTTCCTAATTGCGTGCAGAGAATCCAGGGGCGTAGGAATTCTATGGTTAAAATTAAGACCATTTTGTTAAATAAGCATAGGGTTACAGTGTGGAAGAAAAGTATGGAATAAATTCATGAAATTTCCTCGGACCCTTCGATTTTGCTTTTTAAAAAGACTCTTTTTTCTATACCAACGCATTTTCCATGTTTATTTCCCAGCTAGCAAAGTAGTTCTATAAATTTAGAGTAATAGGAGTTTTATATTCTGTTAATATTTTATAGTTGTATTTAGAATACTAAATTGTTGCATTAATGTGGCACATGAGACTATTTTGCCTTCAGAAACTGAATTGTTTTTTAAATTTGTTGCAAGAACGTTCTTAGAGCATAATTTATAGAGCACTTATAAGATAACTGCTAATGTAGCCCTATAAGTGTGTACAATAACACAATTTTACAGCAACGGTGCTTATAGAATCAAATTACTCTAAAACCGATGCAAAATACTGCTTTATAGAATTATACCATCTCCTGTGACACTCTTATAAAATTATTCCGTAATGTCGCTTATAGTTTAATTATAGAACTATTGTATAAGGCGTTGTTAAGTTACAATTCTGCTGCGGAAAACAAATTGCAAATATGGAAGCTGCTATCAAACTTAAGAGAAAAAGCTCTTTAAAGCAGTTGTAGAGAATAATAATACAGTTGTTATAAAATCATTATAGAGTAAATAAGTAACAAAAGCCTTTTTGTTCCATAAAGAAACGCTATAGAACTATCATTTTTTATATATGTAGGTTTCCCATAGCCCCATCTGACGAGACCTGCCTGTAATAGTACGAAATATTTTGATCAAAGTATAATGGGGAAATTTGTATAACATAGTCGTGACTTGTAAAAATTATTATCTGCTTGCAGAAAGAAAATTTCATTACGATAGATAAGATTTATTTGATTGCTAAGAGAAATTGATTTTCTTATAGAAATTTAGTAACATATTTAATTTATACCATTCCAAACCTTAAACATTTTCACTTTTAGATGTTGAAGTTAAAACATTTGTATAGAATAATATTGAAATAAGTGAAATTACCACAATAAAATATGACAACACTGTGAATATTAAGTTGTTGCTTACGAAGCATATTTGCTCTATAATCATTGCAATCGACACAAAAATGTCATATTAGTGAGAATCCATTGGAAGTACAAGATGGAGCCTTTCTTTCAGTCGCCATATTGTGAAGAAGGAAAATCTTAATTAAAAATATGTACAATATAAATAGGTGAAATGATATCAATAATATGGATATACTTACTTTCTGACTATTTTATGTACAGTTGGTTGTTAAATTCATCAATTTAGAAAAAATTAAATTTCCAGCATCATAGGAAATATAAGGTTAACTGAGGGCGCGTCAAAAAATTACCATTATGTACCACATATTTCACGATAAACCTTTTTCCGCATTAAAATGTACTGCTCCCTGATGGACAAACTAAGCAATTCGTAATAATGTAAGTAAGTACTCCTATGCAGGCTGATTAGGCTTCTAGGCATCTTATTGGTTCTTATTGGCCCGTCCATATTATTTCTAACATGTGCGATACAGAAACATTTTGTTTTTAAAAGATACAATTAAACGATTTTAAAGTTCTTTAAATATAACACCATGCAACACAAAAATTGTATAGCGAAGTGCTATAGAATTTTTATGAGATTGCTTTGTAACTGTGTTATAAAAATTCTTTAAGATTTCTATAATTATTTCCTGCAAGCTTTACAGAACCGCTTAAAAACTAAAAGGTTCTATAGAACGGTGCCCATTTTTATGATATAAGTGTTGTAAGAACGTTTTGAAAATGTTCTTAGAACAAACATTGCTCTATAAAATTTGCTCTGGAAACGTTCTTACAATTTTTACAGAACAAGAAATTGTTAGCTGGGTTGTTTTCGCGTGATGACGTCATCGGATATTTTTTTAAATAGAACTCCTATATTTTTTCATCGGATTCTTGTAGAGCTTAACTTGCTGAATTCAAAAATGTATAATTTCAACACTTTATTCCTTCAACTTTTCGAAAAAAAATAACCGATCCAATAAAATTGGCTTGAAAAAATGTGAATACTCCCATTTGTGATGGGCTGGTTGAGAGTAAAATGGATATAGTGAATTCATCGGCAGTATCACAAAATAAGGACTCTTTAATTTTAAAACAATTTAACAATAAGTAACTAATTAATTAATAATTAAATTATGGTTGCCTCAATCGTATTTGACCCCCTAATAGGTATATTATTTTGTTTTATTAGATTGCATGTTAGAATATTACATCTTTTGATAGCAAAAACAACAAATTAAATCAAGTCAACCTCAGAAACTGTTTCTGGCAGCTAAACAAAATATAATCAGAATTGACATCTGTCAACTGAAGCGTTTATTGGATCGGTTATTATTTTTTTTCTCGGAAAGTTGAAAGAATAATGTATTGAAATTATATATTTTTGTATTCAGTAAGTTAAGCTCTACAAGAATCCGATGAAAAAATACAGGGGTTCTATTTAAAAAAATATCCGATGACGTCATGACGCGAAAACAAATGAACGTCGGAAATGCGTTGGTATAGAAAAAGAGTCTTTTTAAAAAGCAAAATCGACTGGTCCGAGGAAATTTCATGAAACTTCGTTGTTTTAGAAATAATAAATTTATTCCATACCTTTCTTCCACACTGTATAGTTTCTACAGTTGATAAAAAAATCTATTTAAAATTTGTAACTTCCAAACTCCTTCCGATATTTTTAACAAATCCGGCATAACTTTTTTGTATGTTGGTAGGTATAAAATACAAAATAAAAAAAATTGAAACATAAAACTGAATGCAACTTTGCCGAAATTAAAAATAATTATTTCTGAATTTTAAAAAAATCCTCTGAACTTTTGGCGCTGGTAAATAAATTTTACTTTTTATATTTGGTTTTATGAAACTAAGGGATAAAACCATAGCGCAGCAACATATTTCCAATTGTAATTAAAAGCGAACATTTCCTCTAAAGACCGATGTCCAGCTCTCCGTACTGACCGTTCTCCTCCACCCCCTATTTCACACCCTCAAATCCATATCATTTATTTACCGTATTTACAACAAAAGTACCGCGCCATATTTCTTATTTCAGTACAATAAATCATGAAATGGGGTTACGACGAGTGCGTAGGGTCCGCTTCGGGGGTAAAAAGCAATTTTTGCAATAAGAAAATACTCTCATGACTCACGCTGACCAACGGTCAGCCCTGGGGGATTGTGATAAATAATTGCCGGGGCTATTGAAATTGCAACGAGAGATTATAAGGTCCTATTGTGCCGGCGTTCATCAGCGACGGTCAATGGTGCTTGTCTCTACATTCACATTTTAGATTAGGTGCTGAACGTAATTATGTAATTGCCCTTCATAAGGTCACACTAGAGACTTAAAATTGTGCTACGTATATCTTAATAAAATATCAATTTTGAAACAATAAATTTCAGATATTGTATGAAGCTATTTATTTGTGGCTTAATTTTAGTTTTTCTTTAGTTTTATTGGGTTTTTGCCACACTACGAATGTTAGAGTTGAGGAACATAAAAATTATATAAAAAGACGGGAATTTGAACAATCCAAAATTTGCGAACACGCTTGGGAAAACGGTCATTTGATTCAATGGGGTTCGGCAAGAATTTTAGAGAAGGAAGATAACGCAACAAAAAGAAAATTAAAAGAGACCGCGATTATTTTGTTGAACGGAGATAGGTGTGTGCCAAACTGTTCATTGTTGGCTACAGTTGTATCAAGAAGAAGTAAGTAACAATAACATAAAAATCATTTAACATCTCTATGGAACACATTTTAAACTGTCAAACTTGATATACGTTTAATACCTTTACTATTTTGAGAACGAAAACAGAGAGTTTTTCGAAACGTCAAAAATACGGAAGTGCGCGATACTGATAAGATATTTCATCCAGATGGTCTGTCCGCTTTTTTCGTGAGATTGCTCCCGCATATTAGCGGCGCCTCTCGCTTATATATTTAATTTGTCGGTTAGGACTACCAAATTTCCTGATAAATGGAAAGTCTCAAAAATATGCCCCATTTTTAAGAAAGGCAATAAGGCAGACGTGCTGAACTATCGTCCTATTGCGATTATTAATAATTTCAGTAAAATATTTGTATTGCATGATACTCTTTATCCACAACTTAAACATAGTATATGTACTAATCAACATGGGTTTGTACCAAAACGTTCAACAACTTCCAACTTAATGTGCATCACACAGTACTTAGCTAAAAATTTAGATGAAGGTAGTCAGGTGGACGTAATTTATATGGACTTTTGCAAGGCTTTTGACTGTCTCGATCATGGTGTGATTCTAACTAAATTGTGTTCGTCTGGTTTTCGTGTTCAGTTAGTTGATTTTCTTCAGTCATACCTGTGTAACAGATGTCAGTTTGTTCAGTACTTAGGTGATAGATCAAATTATTATACAGCCTCGTCAGGTGTTCCTCAGGGTTCAGTTCTTGGGCCCTTACTATTCATCCTATTTATTAATGATATTGTTAATGAACTGGATGACCCGTCTCTTCTATACGCTGACGATATGAAGTTATATTATAGAGTAGATGGCTATGCTGATTGTTTATGCCTTCAGAATGATTTAAATAATATTCAAAAATGGTGTGATAAAAATAAATTACAACAGAACATAGATAAGTGCAAAGTTGTCTCATATACCAGGAAAATTAATGCAATTGTGTTTGATTGTAACATCAATGGAAAAAATTTAATTCGAGCAGATAAGTTTAGAGATCTAGGAGTAACCTTTGACGCCCATCTTTCTTTTAGAGATCACCATTCAGAATATTACAGCATCTGCCTCACAAATGCTAGGCTTTGTTATACGCAACTCTAAAGATTTTGGTGATTTGAGTACCCTTATGACATTGTATAATAATTTAGTCCGACCTAAATTGGAATATGCTAGTGTTGTCTGGAACCCTTACTTCGATGTACATATAAGCAGTATCGAAGCTATTCAAAGAAAATTTTTGAAATTTTTAAGCTTTAAAATAGATCACTTCTACCCCCCAATTGGCTTCGATCATGATACATTGTTAAATCGTTTTGGGTGCAAGTTAATGCAACAACGCAGGAACATGCAAAGCGTAGTCATTCTATACAAATACTTGATTGGCCTAATTGACTGTCCGCAATTCCTTGAGATGATTAGTTTTAAGGCATCTACCAGATCAACTCGTTCTGCATCATTGTTTTATCTCGGAAATGCCCGGACTAATGTATTATTCAACTCACCGTTGTATACTATGTGCCGTAATTATCAGTATATTGAAAATAATCTTGATATTTTAAACTGTGAATTTAGTCAAATTAAGTCTTTGTTTTAGACAATTGTTATATGTGTTTTTCTTTGTTGTTATCCTGTAAATTTTGTTAATTGTATATGCGTCATATGTAATTTTTGTTTTTTTTCTTGTTATGTTGTTATGCCGACCCTGTAAATGGAATGTACATTCTGTTGGGTTTGTGTAGGAAATAAATAAATAAATAAAAAATAAATAAAATATGACATTAATAGGAATTGTTATAAAATTGATTTCTATTAGCTTAAATACCTTACAATGTAGTAAAAAACAAATGAAATACTTGAACACAAAATTTTCTTCACATCTAAAGCCCTAAAAGTGTAGTACCTAATATTGGCGTATTTACCTATAAAAATCTAGACTTGTTGGGCGTATTTGCGGAAAGCAAGGCAACAACTGCACATGTCCACGTGCTGATGGGGTCAAATGTCGTCGGTTTTGTCGACGGCGGAAGTAACTAAGAGGTTCTACCGCTATGGAGTACCTTGACAGGCAGCAGCAGATTTTTTTCAGCCCTCCCCATTCATGAAACCATTGAAATTGTCATAGAATTAGCAGTGGCGGCGTTCCTGAGCAGCCGGGGATAAAAAATAATGTATTTTATTTTACCCGTTCTAAAAATGCAAGGATATACAAAACTTACTTAAACTAATTTAATTTAGTTCAATGTAATAGGAGCTCTGATACATATATAAATCAGGTAGATATATTAAATTTTATTTATTCTGATTTGTAAGAATGCGTTTTAAATAAAAAATCTCTATTATCTATACAACCTAGAATTTTGTACCTTATATCCAGAAGAATTGCTAACATATGTTACATTTTTATTCATAGGCAAGTAGATATATTCATTATACAGGTACGGTCAGAATAAAGTTCCAGAATTTT
Organism: Monochamus saltuarius; assembly: GCA_025584915.1. Lineage (NCBI taxonomy): Eukaryota > Metazoa > Arthropoda > Insecta > Coleoptera > Cerambycidae > Monochamus > Monochamus saltuarius. The sequence goes on along the minus strand of CM046723.1, from coordinate 8,044,121 downwards.
TACAATTTTAACGGTGTTGCCAAATTTGACATATTTCACTTGTAGTTTGATTTACTGCAGAAAAGTTATACCTTGTTTGAATCGATATTATCATTTTCGAAATAAACACATATATGATGTAGGAATGTAATAATAATTTACTGATAATGAGTATTTCCAGGCAAAAAAATAAAACAACGAATCATATTAAGGAGCATTTTCTTTCAATATGAGCACCCCGAGTTTCTAAAAATTGCCTAAACACCTGTGTTGCACACGAAATAACATGTTGGGGTCATTTTTTTGTCCTGTATATCCGTAAGAAAGCCAGAAAGAACAAAAAAGTATATAAAATATTGACATTATTTTGCCTCCCTCTGTATTTCCTATATTATTTTTACCACTGGCCACCTATATAATGAAGCACGGATGTTCGCTAGCTTTTGTCATAATTATACAAAATGTTTGAAAAATACTGTTATAACTAACTCAATATTGTAATTCTGAAATATTATCGTCAAGTCTGGCTGCTTGAGGGCTCCACACTTCTAAAACAGTGTTTCCTACAAAAAGAAATGATTTTAAATGATTGATAACTAATCTATATAAGGGTCAGCAAATAACGGGAATGTTATCTCATGCCACCTGGGTATTTTCATGTATGTTATGTACCAAAATCTGCGAAAGTCCGAATTTTTGAAAATTTAACTGTAGATGTAAATATTCCTATAACAAACTTTCTTACTACGTACTTTGATATAATATTTTTTGTACCTCTCACATTGACCCAAGCAAGGATTCTTCCGCAGTACCACACCCGTAGAGATGATGCCTATCCTCTTCACAAATATAGCTAATCTACGGTCTACCGGCCGTAGGATTCGAACCTGCGGCGGGTAGCAAACACGATTTAAGTACTGACGTCTTAAACGAGAAAAATTAACAATGAATAAATAAAACATAACGAATTATATGTGCATACTGCTGTTCTTCATATTTTATTTTTCGACATCTTGGTACCAAAAATAAAATATTGGATAATTTCGGAGCGAGAAATACGACGAGCTTAAGCTTTTGTTTGCTATAAACATTTGACATTTTTAACTTAGGTTTCCCACTTACGGACAATTTTATCTGTAGGAATTTTATAAACAATATTATACTTAATAAATAAGAAAACTATTTTTTAAATTGCTCCATAAATCGGATTCGAATATAGTTTGGTATTATTTATAAGAAAAAATAAACAAATAAATAAAATTTTTGTGTTAATTTCAGTGCAATCAAAAAGTGGAGTGTAAGAGGGTGTTTTATAAGAAAAAACCACGTTGATATCAATATCTCTATATTGCGATGTCGGATTAATTTTTTGTAAAAAATTAGTGAATGCACGTTTCAGTTTTCCGATATCTCCTAGAATAACACAGTTACAGTCGAATCTTACATCTACGCGTGATCACCCTGCACTGTTATCCATCTAAGCCGATTTCTGATTTACTGTTCGCGATAAAAATAAATAATTTATAACCGTTTCACCCCAGAGGCGACGCCTCTGGTTCTGGTCCGAACTTCAATCTCGTTTTACACGTGCTTCGTCATCCCGTGGCTCGTTCCTCCATTGAGTTCCGTATTTTAGGGAAACGTTTAAAAATAGGGGAAACAAACTAAAATCGAATAAATTACGGGCACATGTGGAGCCACTTAGATTTTACGCACGTTGCGTTTTGAATGGAGGAAAAAAACGGAGGAAGGTTAATCCGGTTAAGTAGGGAAGTGTGTTTTACACATTACGGCCATGCCTGAAATGGATGAGACTTAGGACAGACCTCATTCGAAACAGAGGTTAATAAAAAACAAACGGTTACATTTTTTGAATGAACACCTTTTGCAAAATTGCAGTCAGTTGGGGTAACCGGGTAACTGTACACAGTAGGTAAGTATACGTATTGCGCATGTCTTTTACCCGTTAATCTGAAGTTTATAAAGAGAATATTGTTTATAAAGAGCAAATAAACTATGACGTAACGACAAGTTTGGTTGCTAAGGTACGAGACATTTGGTTGGCTGTTGCTATGAGATCTAATTAAATCTAGTTTAAAGTTCATTTGATAAACAGATCATAGGTAAATATCCGAATTATATATTTTAATTTTTTTTAACATCATAGGACTTTAGAGTATATAAAGATAATAATTATTGTACTGACTGCATGTAATTACTATGGAATTTAATAACTTCAAATATGTAAATAATAGTACATAAGTATGTAACACAATAAAAATCATATAATTTATAAAATAAAAGTATCTACTTTCTCTATATCTCTATTTTTTGAGATATTTTGCCCCAAAAATAAAAAAAATCGTTGTGGTTAACACAACTAAGTAATTCAGCACATAAATACTTAATAAATCTGTCACAAACAGATATTTGATCGAACAAAACTTACATGAACAACTACAGTAAATTTATCACACTCTATTTCTGATTTGTTCAAATACTTGAACATAATTTTCAAAATTCTGCATACAGGGTGTTGTTTTTGTGAATAAACAAAATAAAAAATATATTTGCCGTCAGACCTGTATTTCTGTTTCGCTTATAACTTTAGTGGATTGAATGAAGTAGAATACCTCTACCGAATTTCACTTGATTATACAGAGTGATTCACATTTTATGACAAATTAAAGAAATAGCCAAAATCGATAAAACGCCCTGTATCTCGGTAATGATAATGGTTAGACCCGTCTAATACAGGTTTTTTGAGGTCTCCTAGATGTCCTGCATTCACTGTTAGTTAACGTATATAGATTTCCCAATGAAACACCCTGTATATATCATGAAGCCAAATAGAGGAGTTTAAAATAATAATTAAATAGTAGAAGTTGTTGTAGTTTGTATTTTTGTACAGTTTGTTGTATATAATTGAGAACATAATTTTAGACATTAGTCTCTATGTAATTATTTATATGTAGTTGTTTATTATATTTTCCAATATTTCAGTCACTCTAACATTTTTTTTTATATTTTCACAAAACAATTACGTCTTTGAATGATGTTAACGTAATTATTGTTTTTTTAAAGTTTCAGCAAAACTTATGGTTTGTTACAAGGCGGCTAAAAATATTTTTTACACTCAACTGAAACGCTAACAATTTTTGCGTATTTGTATTTTATTTATTAAACATTTCTATTAATAGGTTTTTATTTTTTTTTTACCAAAAAAATCGTTAACTAAATAATATAGTTACGACGAACCCTGTATACAATTATACTTTGTAATTATTAAGCGACAGCCTTTTGTGCGAAACACAAAGAGTTGGACTTTTCGTTACGTTCAGGTAAAATAGAAAATATTTCCTGGAAATATTTTCAAATATGACTCTTTGTCTACCGCAAAAAGCAAAGGAGTTTGTTCTCAGTCAAAGGAAACACAATAGTCTATTTTACAAATGCATTTATTATTTGGTTTTAGCACTATCAAACTATAATACCCACATTTATAATACACATGTTTGATTGTTTGCTCAGTTAATACTAAAACACCGATATTTACAAATCAGTCTTAGGATGTGGCCCCGTTATATAATACATTTTACAAAAAATATGGCATAAAATTGATAATAAATAAATTTTAAAAATATCGATTTCCTTACAAGCTAACTTCTCCAATCTTTATAACAAGAATTTGCGTTCAAAACTCGTTATACTATCTAGTATTTGGAACATTAGCTGTTTTAGACAACGTACAAATAAGTTAATAAATACAGACACAGTATAAAAGTACCAAAAAACATACAAAAAGTCATGGTTGAGGTGGATGGTTCTGGAACCCGTAATGTCTCCGCAAGCATAACTAAAAATTAAATTGCACAGTTTGCGTACATAACTGACGTTGACTAGACATTAAAAACATATATTAAAAAATAGTACTTATAAAATATAAGAATATAGATAGGATCGTTTGAATGTACAGATAGGAATCAGTCAGTCTTGGAGAAGACAGTCTAGGAATGGGGAGTCCTGGCAATGTGCAAGAAGAACGAGACCTTGTCTTTGCATTCCTCTCCGCACATGTTGCAAGTGAATGGGTTCTTGTAACCGTGATAGCCCATATGCATGGTGTAGAGAACTGCATCTCCAAAGTTAATGCTGCAGTACTGGCAACTGAAGTCTTCTTTGTTGTTGTTATTCAAAGTCTCTTCTTCTGACTTCATCTCAGTAGTTTCCTCTCTGGGAGTCTGTTCTCTTTCCTCCACCACTTCGACGTTGCTAAACATAGTGGTCTCTTCTTCGTCATCCGAAGAGTTATCATGCGTCGGAGTCAGCTTGAATGCGCGACCTTTGCGACGGCTTTTCTGAACCGACTCTTCGGGTTTACTGAGATCTAAAACCTCGGTATCGGGTTGAGAAGACTCAGATGATTCCTCCGCTATACTTTCTTGGGATGGAAGGAAACCTGCTTGTCCTTTCGCGATCTTCTCCAGGTTATGAAGCAGTAAAGGATTAGGTAAGGCGCCAGAAAAACCAGGGAAGAAAGGAAATCCCGGAAAAGGCAACTGCATCTGTGGTGAGTTGAACATGATCTGGTTCAGAGGGAAAGGCAATACTTGCTCTGGCTTAGGTTCTTCCAAAGATTTTTGCTCTTGATTTTTCACCTTTGGGCCTCTGCGTGTTCCATATACATCAATAATTGGTAGAGGGTTAGGCGTGCCATCTGGATTGAGTACCATAGCGGGTTTATGTGCGTATTTGCGGAGGTGAAGTTTTAGTGAGTGACAATACTTTGTTGCGTAACTACAATCAGAGCAGCGGTACTGGTATATATTAGAATGCGATTTTAGATGCGAGTTAAGCATGGACTTATTTACACAAGAGTATTTGCATTGGGTACATTTGAAGGGTTTAGAACCGAAGTGGTTACGGAGATGGTACTCCAAATGGTGTTTGTATTCTGTAACAAACGGGCACTGGGGACAAGTTAGAAGCTTATCGGCTTTGATGTGGCTTCTGGTGTGGTCCCAAAAGTCTAATTTCGTGATGGCTATAAAGTCGCATTGCTTGCATTTAAAAGTTTTGACTTTACCGTGAGAGTTTACCTTTGGTGCTCTCAGCTCCTGCTCGTCATATTCGTCACCGTCGTTGTCTGATTTGTTTTCGTCTTCGCCAGAATATTCGCTCGGTTTTGGAGACAACGGGGACGACAGCAAACCATTTTTTTCTAAAGCCATTTGCAACCTTCTCAAGGGGTTGTCTGTGTGGACATTATCAGTTAATGGTTGAGGTTGAGACTGATTGGCAGTGCTAGGTGAGGCGCAAGGAGTCACGTTGTGTTGTTCCGTAGCCCCGGATTTTTCTGCGTGTGTTGCGCTAGTAGAGTTCTGGTTTGCGTGGCTTTTTGGCGACGCCATGGGTTCCGAACAGGGAGGCGTTAAAGGGTTGTGATCATTGTAAACAGGTTGCTGCTGGTGATACATTATAGCCGATGGTTGATTCATCCTAGCAACAGGGGTTGAGCAGTAGTTAGACTGGTGAATTGGATGGGTCATCTGACTACTCGAGGAGGGAGACGTATACGGAATGTTTTCGCTGTGATCGCTTCCTGGTGACGAGGAATGGAAGTCACTTCCAGAATTGATCCCAGAGTCGTTTCTCTCTTCGTGGTCCATTGGTTCTTGTTTCTGTAAATAAAATATTATTTTACATAAAGGTCAACAATAAAAACGTTTATTTGATATGGAAATACCTCGCGCGTTGCTGCCCTGTACATAAAGCGGATAAAGGGTAATAAAATAGTGAAATAAAAAATGTATATTTACGTAACGACTATTGTTTTGAAGATTAAAAGACAGATTTGCGTAACACGAAGCCACGTTAAATTAAAAATAGACATAGTAATCAAAATAACATGTTTGTTTATATTCTGTTTTTAAGAAAAGTGCCACAAATATGCCACAAAAATAGGAGCTCTGGAAACATAATATCCTTTGGTCTATTTTTAAATCAAATAACATAAAAAACTAGGACATTGTTTATCTTATTTTACGAGTCTTTCGGTTACGAAAAGAGAATGGAATACTTACCGGTATTACGGAATGAAATTGCCAGGCGGAGGCGGGTGAAGAAGGCTCCATCATCATGTTAGGTTGATATCCACCTAAAGGACGAGGGATGCCACCTTGCATACAGGTCGAACTCATTTCGTATGATTCACCTCCTCTCATTTCACAAAACACGACGGATCTCTGCAAGTAACGTGTAGGCCTTCAGAAAACAGTCAGTATTTACCATAAATGTGTACACTTTAATTTAAAAAAACTATCCGACTATCGCTGATACCTTATCAATCGATAAAGTAGAGAAAAAGTTATGTACCTAGTCATATACAATAATCCAATAACAATAATAGTGTCACTCGAGCACAGGCATTTGAAACACTGATAAACAGAACTATTCACTGACGGAAGCGATCATGTGACCAACACATCGCTTTGCGGTACTGATTCAAACTAAGATCCTCTGACCATTCCAATCTAGGATAGTTACGGCCAGTCATCCCCCACCCCCGACCGCTACGAAGTCACCCCTCCCATTCCCTACCCCTACCTACCAACCGGAGCTTTCTAAAGCTGGGCGATTTATGAGATATATTATTATCCCCATATAGCCAAAGCTTTATGCGAGATTAAAAAAGTAATCGTTATTTTGAGGAATAGAATAATAAAATTTCTAATAAAACGGATATATTGAAATGTATATGGCCGCTTTAATGGGGTTTCCATATAAAAAATGTATTAAAGTTTAATATCGTCGCCGGCTTTTTGATGTCATTAACGTTGGCGATATAAAGCTGTAATTTTTTTTTGTGTACACTCGGAACTCGTTTACTTTTAATTGCACTTTTGTCTGAAATTGGCCTTCGATTTATTATCCCTTTTTAGTTGCGTTAAAAAAATCAACATAGGACCTAGATTGCTTGGTTTAATTTAGAGCAATAAATAATGCGATTTTATTTGCTCTTGTGGGTAAACCTCTGGAAAATTTGGTGGAAAAAAACGAAACTCTGTAGATTAGTCATTGTCATTAGTTGTTTTTTCGGTTGTAAAAATAGAAAATTTTGCAATTCTACTACTAGCGTCTATTTTTGCGTATGACAATATGGTTAGGGAAAAACAAGTTTAAGAAATCAGTTCTTTGGTTTATCCTAGATGTAAAACACCTTGTCAACTATAACTTTTAATTTTATAAATAAATTGAAGTAGGAATGTAAAAAAATTACATATTGAGGAAGAATATGTATACGAAAACAGTAAATGATGTTTTAAAGTAAATTTACGTTTAACTATAAATTATTTCGTGTCTAAGCACCATTATTTTACAATCAGCTACATAGTTTTTTAGTGTTACAAAATGCCTGGTAATTTTTAAATTTATGGTATAAAAAATTAATAATTTTACATATATTTTAAAATTTAACTTGCACAGAGTCAATGGATTATTGTAAAAGGGATTGGTTCAACTTATTGTTACGAAATATTTTGTCTTTTTTGGTATGGCTTGGTATGAAAAATAAGTTTAACAATTGTATGTAAATTTGTTTAATGGGAAACAAAAATAATGATTACGTTTCGGTTTATTTCTCTACACAAAACCATCTTCAGATCTAAAATATACAAATACATAGAAGACACATATAAAAGCTATTACAAAAACTATTTTCTGTTAATATTTCTAATTTAATGTTAATTATTTATCTAGTATTAAAATCGGAATAATTACAAACTATAAGAATTTTTAAGACATTTTAAACCCATTTCAAATGAAACGGGTTTTTATTTTTGTTTTTACTACTTTGTTATCTGTTTATCACAAGTATATCTACCAGAATGTCTTAAACATTCTTATAATTTGTAATTTTTCCGATTTTAATACTAGACAAATAATCAACATTGAATTTGAAATATTAACAGAAAATAGTTACATGGAAAATAGTAATTTTTTCTTTAAATTATAATGTAATTTATCGCATGTTTATTGCGTTACAATAAACTGGTATGTATAGCTGTTATTGTATCTTCTATGTATTTGTATATTTTAGATCCGAAGATGGTTTTATGTAGAGAAAAAACCGAAACGTATTCATTATGTGAATAAGTACATTTATTATTTTACTTTATAATTTGACTGATGTTTCCTATTAAACAAATTTAAACATGAAAAATAAGATAAGATAAATATTTTGCTGCTGAAGTATTTATTTTAAAACATATTTAAGTAAGGCAGCTGACCAAACCCTTTCTAGAGAAAGAGTCATGGACTTTTATGCAAATTCTACCTGACTTTCTTACCACGAAATTTGCCTACAAACAGCAATACTTTGAATTTGCAGAAATTTGCATTTTAAGGTTTTTATGACCTTTTACTCTTTCTTTAGCCTGGTTCACAAAGGCCCCTGTCGGAAAATTTACAACCCATTTAAAATATGCGTAAGGATTAGTTTGTACTTACCGAAAAGTTAAAGTCCTAGTAGATATCCCGGGTATTCACGTCACTTTTACCATTCGTTTGCTTTTAACTGGTGTTTTTACAACACTATATCGCGATGTGTGTTTTAGGGCAACTTGGGGTTTTATGATGGAATCAAAATAGGTGTACGGTATTCATATGTTTTGGTAGCAGGGGCTGAATGACCAGCCCCCACCACTTCCTTCTACCCCTATTAGAATCGGTTCAGGAAAAGTTGCGCAGCAAAAAATGCGTTTTTGGATGAAGTCATTAGACAATTGTTTACTAGGTTTTTAATGTTTTTGAGAAGCATTCAATTAAATATCCATTTGCTTTTTGAAGGAATCTTAAAGCAAATTTACAAATGACGTATTTCCCTTTATTTTTTGCTATAATCGAGAGTTAATAGCTTATTAATAACTTATTTAATGAGTTACTCGATTTTTAGTTTCTAAAACATCCATTTAATATTGGTTTACGAAGTTTCTCTTTTACCATGGAAAGAAATTGAAAGTGGCGTAATAAATTCTTTGGAAAATCAAATGTTTTCATAAATGTCTATGAGTTTACGCAGGAAATTTGTATGAATATTTATAGTAAAATTGTCTAAGCTCCTGAATAGGCATGAGAATAATAATACATTTCTATTACGTACACATTATTTATATATTTACTTATTCTATACGTACCTAACGTTCAACATCTAGTACCTATATACTTACTTACTATAGTTATACAAGATAAAAAAAAAAAGAAGAAAGAAAAATACAACAATTCCAAACCAAAATTGAAGAAAAAGGAACAGTATTAAATAGGATATAGACAATTTCTTCAAATTTCGTGGGAACATTGACCAGAAAACGATCAGATGAGAGATGTATTTTTTAAATAACTTAACTAACAAAATGACTTTATGGTAAAAATAAAGTATCTTACACAATACAATCTGATACATCAGGAATATTTAATTTCCTTTCTCGCGATGGTGAAGATATACGTAAAGAGTAGTAGCAGAAAGATTTTTGATTATACAAAATATCCTTGATGTTTTCGTTTAATTAATTCATTATTTCTCTTTTCAAATAATTCATCTTGCTGAAGTTTGATAATTTATACACCATCTCTAAGAGAACTGACAACAATCATGTATATATACTTTTAAACATCAATACATTATACCAATTAAAACAAACAAAAAAAAAATAATAAAAAAAATATAAAGATGAATCTATTTTTTCAGGCACAAGTATGCATTTCATGACTGACTGACTTCTGTCTATTGTTTCAATTTGATACTATATTTTAGCAAAATTTTATGTAAATCATTTTAGATACATTGGTTTTTGTCCACATCTTTTATAGATATTGTTTGAAATTATTTTTTTCTGGCAAATTTTACTATTTATTATATTTAATGTGTTATTTAGACATCTGTGGAAGCCTTAAATAGAATGAAGTTTTTATTTTCTTATTAAGAATCAATGTAATTTTAAGAAATGTCAAAAATGATTGTTACAGTAAAAATAAATAGTAGAAATATAATACAATTTTTTAAACAGACGTTTAATACAGATTTCATCGCAATCAGGGCATTTTATTTGTTCTACATTTATAAATAATATTATTTTGACTTGGAAGTTGTTTGGCTTTCCACAAACAAAGATAATTTTTGTACGTACATAATCAAAATTTATTGAGATTATTATTCAAACAAATTAAATGTGGTGTATTTATTTAAATTGTCGTTTTCCTTGTTTGTAAAAGAGACAAATCGTATGAGACACGTAGAAAATGCATGCAACTGCATACGAATTAAAAAAAGTAAGTAAATGACACTTTCATGGAAGAACGGCAAGAAATGTTTAAAAGTAAACATATTTACACTTACGTTTTGAAACATACGAGTAGATGATAATCATTATGTCTTTTATTACACATTATTTTTAAATGATGTGTAAGAAATATTTAAGTTCAATTCTTGGAAAAAATGTGTCCAAATCCAATAATTAAAAATGTGCAGCTATATTATTTCTTTAACTATTCAGACACAAAGATAATTATATAATTTTCGATTTTAAATCCTAATGAACGGGTTAAAATCTTAATGGACGGATTAAAATCCTAATAGTTTATTATTAAATTACCTTATAACATAATTTCGCTATCAACAACAGGTAATAACTTGTCATACAAATCTGGATTATAATATTGTCCTGATTTACAGTTTTTATTTAAAGCCAATTGAATTCTGAAATATATCTGAAGTTTATTGAGGGTTGGTTGTCATACCATTACAACAATTAAACATATATTAATTACCTATTAGCTTCTTTAGGAGAATTATGAAGGTATATAGCATTAAATATGTCCAGAGTGCAATTATAAAATTGTGAGAACTGATAGAAACGAATTTCTTAGAAGTAAATTTTGGAGTTAAATATCATATCCCAACTTGTCATACACCATGAAATATACATATTAATTTTTGTATTAAGTACTGATTAAACTGCTTTAAAAAATTAAAAACATTATTTAATTTTCAAGATCTGCAACTTTTTTAATTCACCTATGGCTTAGTTGCTTTAGATTTAATAAAAAAGACATCCTCTATGTAAATGCGTTCTGGCTATATGAAGATAATAATATGTACAGGGTGTTAACGAAAAGTTTGGCCAAACTTCACCGACATATTTTATTATGATTTTATGAAAATAATTGGGGTTTGTTACAATTTTAATTTTTGTTATCCATAACTTAAATACAGGAAAACAATAGTAAATGACACTTTTAACTATTTATTGTTATGCACCATTGTAGTTACCTACCAATGACGTTTTATGACGTAAGCCTGGCTTACTTAATTTACCTATATTTGCTAATTTATCAATTAATTCGCGACCAGTCAATTTTTAGGACATCCCACAAGAATACCTTTTTATTAAACAATCATCGGAAATTCTAAAAATATCTTAAAATTTAGAAATGTCAGTGGCGTACCTTTTTTTTCTTAAAAAAGATACACTGCTCACCCAGTAACTAAGCCACTTGAGTAGATTTTAAATTTATGAGTGCCTCGATTAATAGTTCATGTTGGAGAACATCATCGTCCAAATATTGCAAAAAAATAATCTTTTCCTGCATTTAAGTTACGGCTAAAAAAATTGATAAAAATGTAACATCCTATAACTCCCTTATTAAGCTTTTAATAAAAAATTGTTATATAACACACCCCAATTATTGTCATCGAAATAATATGCCGGTGAAATTTGGCCAATGTTATTGTTAACACCAAGTATACAGGGTGTTTCTAAAATAGGGTTCACAACTTCTACTGCGTATTAAAATAAGGAAAAAAGTTCTTAAAGTTTAAAACGAACTAAATGAAACTGTTTTCTTTTCTGTTATCGAACAAAACGGTAGAAAATAAATAGACAAAATTTACGAAACATAGGTGCATAACTTTTTGCCTCGAATAATATGAACTGGTCTATTTTTCGATATTCAGATCCGTTTATGAAATAAAAAGGATGATAAACCCGTAATTTTTTTCTTTAAACTTCTTTTACACTTTTTTTGAGAAATTGCTTTTCATCTTTGAGTAAAAAAGTCGTCTCTGCTTAAATCGATATTAGCTACAGTTTTCGAGTAAATTGAGGGAAAATTATACCTATTGTTATTCACTCAAACTCACTTTACTCGAAAACAATTGCCAATATTGATTTAAGCAAAGGTGGATTTTTTACATATAATGAATTATTTGTTAAAATAATTGTAAAAAGCTGAATGAAAAAATTTAAGTTTTTAACACCCTTTTAATTCTCCCCCCTCAAACAAAACGCCTATAATTTGAATAACGAAAAATGGTTTAGCTTATGGTATTTAACATAAACCGTACATACGCTTTGTAAATGTTGTCTGTTTATTTTCTACTGTTTTTTCAATAAAAGGAAATAAAACTACTTCATTTGTATGATTTTATGGGTATGTAGCCTTCTAAGGGTGCGTTTTAGGCTACATAGGGGCTTTTTGGCATATTTTAATGAGTTGTATACGCAGTAGAAGTTTGGAACTCTATTTTAGAGACACCCTGTATAATTACTTTGGTGGTTACTTTCGATATTTATTGCTGTAAGAAGTAGCTAAAAATTACAACAAATGTTGGTATTGGTTAAAAAATATGGCTTCAAAAATATACGTCTACACTTTAAATTAAAATCATTTTTTAAGCAAATTTGTATATGGGGAACATGTGCTGGCATTTATTTACCAAAATCGAATTTCAAATTTTAATATGATATAATCATAGCAATAAAAATTAAAGTGATGATGAATCGACAGGATTTTCAGTTATCGTATGATTATGTTTCTTAGCTTTAATATTCATACAAAAAATGACATTAAAGCTTAACCCTCAATCTCCGAGCATTTGGTTACATAAACGCACCAACATCTTTGATCAGATTATTAATATTTTTTAATCAAAAATAATTTTATTAGAAACGAGCTTATACAGAATAAACAGTTCCAGATAAACGATGTACGTGCCATTTTTTTATTTGGAGAAAAAATAAATGACGACTAATAAATAGCCCAGGCTTGTTTACATATTTAATTACAAGTTACAAAATAATAAAATTTTCCGAATTTATTCATATAAACAATCTTCTTATCGCAGTTGTAAAAAACATTCGTCGTGACCCACTTTATTTAATTTGTGCTCAAAAATCGTTGCTCGCTAATCTCCCCCCAAATCTGGATCTGTTTGAGTTGTGTGCAATATTTACTGAGGGGTTATTTTCATAAAAAAAATATTCAAAAAACAAAAGGGTTTATTAAAATCACGCAAGGCAAATAGAGGTCAATGTCAGGCAGCAGAATAACACAGCAACACTATCTCGGGATAAATAAAAAAACTGAAATAACATATTTACTACTTACAGACCTATATTTATAACGTTATTACGGAAGTTAAAAAACATTTGATAAATATTTATCGGTATGTCATAACTTTTGGATAATAAACTTAAAAAGTTTATTTGGTGTTCATCTGTACCACACTGTAAATACGTACGGTTGTAAACTATTTTTGATAATTTTAGGATACTTATTTATAAACACTATATGTACAATTAATTCCATTTATTATTTATTACTCATTGCGTTCTATACGCACACTATAAACAAAAATAAAGTCATTGGAATAAAATATTATAATAAAAATTTTATATTATCTTAAAAAAGTAACCTTTTCTAGATTATTATGTATTTACTATTAAAGTTACCAATGCACCAAATTTGAATCATTTGTATCTTTCGTATTTATTACATTTTTTTCAATTTTAGTTAAAAAAAATGTACCTAAATTTTCGTGTTGCTCAAGATAATGTAGAACCTGTTTTAAAGACGCCAATTGCAAAAAAATAATAAACAGAATGTACTTTTTTATGCAAAATATAAATTTTCTTATAACAACATGTAGTATATTGCATGAAAGACGAAAAAACAGGCAATTTTTTGTGGCCATAGCCTGCTTCAATAACAAAAAAATTGTATCCGCCTAGAGGGCGCAGCGAACCACATACGATATTTCAAAAATCTGTTTATATCAGGTAGAAGGTATCAATTTTGCAATAAAAATTTATTACCAATAAGTTTTCTCTATCTCTTAAAATAATAAAAAAGTTAGACAGCCTTAAAGTTTGGGCACTTTACAGATTTTTTTGTTATTACTCATAAAGTTGGCCAAGGATCTCAAATTTGTTTTTACGAGCATAAAGGCTTCCAAAAATGCAACAAAAAACAATTAAAGATTTTTTACCTGTCTCGCATATTAAGCGAGATACATGGGAGTGGCCCTCTTATGTGATACAGCCTGTATATATTTATGTAGAAGTATTATGATAAATGTTTTCAAATTAAATAAATGTTAAATTAATAATACACGCAATTTTGAGTGAGACAGACAGACCGACCGACAACTAAAGAGCACCAGCAAAGCTAGGACCAGATTTAGATTGCTTACCTAAACAATTTCTGAGCTTCAGAATTTGTGAAATTATTTAGATTTTTAAAATGGATATTCAAAAATTAAGTGACGCAGAAGGTTACTTTTGCATAATGTTATTCAGTTTTTCTTCAAAAGCTTTTTCCATTTTTTCATTTAAATTTCATTCTGTATAAACAAGTTTCGACACGTTACTTTCAGTTATTAGGGCCTTAAAATTATATTAAACTACAGGTAATTTTTAAATTCAGAACTGAATACTATCAATTTAATAATGAACCAGTTATAATGATTGATTTATATATTAGGTTAATTATGCGTTTAAAATTATTATTAATAAAGTAATATTCAACAAGTTAGATCAAAGTGCAAATAAGACTGCACTGATAAATTTCTATTGGAAAATATTTAACGGTTATATTTTTATAATACCTATTTTAATATAACACATAATATAGAGAATTATTTGCTAAAAACAATGAATATAAATATATTAATTCTCATATTTTCCCCTAAATTAAAATTATATGACGCATCGAGGCCACATTTCCAATATGTTGTTTATTTAGACATTTTCGCGAAATCCATATTTTAGGAGCCTTTCACCCTCCCGTCTCTCTCTAGTGTTATTTTACTTTCAGCCCTTCCTTTTTCAACCCCTTGCAGCCGAACGTATATTCACCCTCCACGGTTTTCCATTGGCCACCCCAGCTGGACATTAAAGCCACCCTCAAGACTACCCTTTGCTATTTTGTTGTTTTCAGCGAAAAAAGCTGCTCCGTCATCGACTTAAAATCTGTCAGTGGTGGTCCGTTTGCGCCCTTTCATCTCGCTTGTTTGAATTTGAAAGGGGTTTCTTCTATTTACATATTCGGCAGATATATATTTACATACTCCGTAAAAACATTTCAGACATAAAAGGTTTAGAAACAAAACTTTACGGCTATTTAAGTTTCCGAATCATCTGTATTCTGGAATAAAGTAACTTTATTTCACTAGTAGAATAATTAAAAAAGTAACAATCCTATAATAAATCAAATTTAATTTATTTAGGTACTTATTAAAATTAACATTTACATTTATAGTAATAGATATTTCGTTTTTTGTTTTATCATATTTAACTTCCTTTCCGTTAAGAACAACTCTTGTATACTCGCGTCAAGAATTCAGACGTCTTACGTCATGGTTGACATTACCAATTGTTTTTATTGTCAACGTAATTTTCGATATTTGGTCTCATTAAAAACAACAATTTTTTGCAATTTAGTGCAATATATAATGCAAACATTTAGTGTAGTATATAGTTTTATTACTCTCAGTTGCAGTTTCTTAAATATTTTGATAAAAGTATAATGAATTATTCATTTGTTCGTATGACGTAAGTCGTCTGAATTCTTGACGTGAATATAGCATTGTTACCATCATTTTCAGATCGCATAACATCAGATGTGCGTGAACTTAGCCCCACATTTTTTGATAAACTTAAAAATAAAAGTTGTGCTGAATTGTGCCGGATTTGTGCTACATTGTGCCGTAAAATTTGAAAGAAAAATAATAGCCATTTTCCTAGAAAATGAAAAAATCGTGTTTTTCACGTAGCCCCCCACTTCGCGAAAATCGTATTTTTTTAATGTGCTATATTGTGCTAGTTGTTCTGAACATTGTGCCGTTTAAAAAAATTGATATCTGCCTCCGTTCTCCGGAAAATCCGGAAAAACCGGAATTTTCTAGCCCCCTATTTTATCACAATCCGATTTTTTTGGATGTGCTGAATTGTGCTAGTTGTCCTGAACATTGTGCCGTTTAAAAATATTTGATATGTCTTCGTTTTCCGGAAAATGGAAAAATCGAAAATTTTTACGTTACCTTACTGTACCCCCTACTTTGCAAAAATCGTATTTTTCTTTAATGTGCTAGTTGTTCCAAATATTGTGCCGTTTAAAGAAATTTGATATCTGGCTCCGTTCCCCGGAATATCCGGAAAAACCGGAAATTTAAGCGTGAACTTAGCCCCCATTTTTATCGAAAATTAAAAACCGTGATTGTGTTGAATTATGCTAGTTGTTCTGAACATTGTGCCGTTTAAAGAAATTCGATATCTATCTCCGTTTCAGGAAAATCCGGAAAAACCGGAAATTTAAGCGTGAACTTGGCCCCCCATTTTTTTCCAAAATTAAAAAACCGGATTGTGTTGAATTGTGCTAGTTTTCCTGAACATTGTGCCGTTTAAAGAAATTCGATATCTATCTCCGTTCTCCGGAAAATCCGGATTCGTTAAATTCGTCACTGTTTCGTAATGTTCCCTGTATTTCACTGGCAATAAATGGAAAATTGATTGTGCAGCTTATTTGAAAGCAGCAACAGGAACACAATAACAAACAACGTATAGCAACCAGTAGTAATAGCAAACCACACTTGTGCCCAGACAATATAATATCTCTACCTTTCATTCTAACTACGAGGATTAGCCCAGAAGTCAAAAGACTTGTGCGGGAGAGGACGCGGCATATTATTATTAAGTAGGCCGCGTTTGCGCCCAGGAACGACTTACGTTGGTAGGCGCTAACCACCATTCAGTGCAGGAATGAGGGAAACCTCATCAATTAGAGGTATGGTCGAACGTCAATCGGTATCAATCTCTTACGTTGATCCAAGCCAACGTTCTTCTACTTTACCATACCCGCACAGAGTATCGATTTTCGCTGAACTTAAGGAGCACTTTCTAGAGCAACTTCATTAGATGTTTATAAATGAATCACTGTTTTTGTTTTTACTTCTTAATATTATCTGCTGTACTACTTTGTAGTTTTCAATCTGGGCGGCCGATAACGGTTTTTTACGTATAACTTCTAATTTAAGTATATTTTTTATTTTGTGGGTCAAATGAGAAAATAATCAAGACAAGATCGACCTCTGTCACGAGAAACAAAATGTGATGTGATAATAATGAGTCGAAAACAAATTGTACATTTTACAGTTCATATGATATATTCAGATATGAATTGCATCAACTGTACTGTACTACTCATAGTTTGCACGAAAGGACAAAGCAATTTCATTTATATATGATAAATAATTAAGTATTGAATTTATTTTATTTTTAGTTGTGAAAATGCTGATTCGCTGATTTTTGTGATACAAAACAACATGACCTAAAAATTGTAAAAATTTTAAAATAATAATTGAAATAATGGCACAGCTTGTAAAATGTTTAACGATAAATGATCAAGGTTTTAATGTATTTTTTCATAGAACTGATGTTATGAAGACTATACTTGATGTTTCTGTAATACGTTATTATTGCGCGGAATTACTACCAGCTGTTTACAATGCACTAACTGGGTCAACTTCAGTGTGTTTTATATTTTAAAATGCCTTATTTCAATCAAGAATTAGCAGATATGTTAGGTGAATCCACTATATGAAGGCCTAGGACAAGAAATAGATACCGAAACATGGCTAAATAGGATGGAATACATTATACAGGGTGTGGCTTATTTAATGCAGAATATTAAAAACGTAGAGACAAATGAAGTAAAACACTATATCTAGTTATAGGTCGATTATGAGAATTGACTTGATTGACTATTAAAAGTATTTAATACAAAATTACAAAAAATTAACGTCGGTCCTGACCATATCATAAGAGCACGCCGTATTCCGCATTGCGATAGATGCACCTGTGGAGTGTAGTGGAGATCATAAGATCAATGTTGCCAGATGAATAATGAATATTTTTTTCACACTGAAAAATTTTGACCTAAAATTTCACTACCGCCAAGAAAATCTTTTTCAAATCACTAAAACGATTTCTGTTTTCTATTTTTTATTCGTTTTATAAATAGTCGGATATCACATTATTTGTGTGTTTTTCAGTGTAGTGTGTCATAGTAAAATGTTAGAACTATTTATTGTAGAGTAACTATATGTATTCATTTTATGAGCACTAATATCAAAAGCTTTCCAATTGTTTTTGCTTTTCCATTGAGATTTTTGTTACCTATATGAGGAAATATGTAAGTTGTGAAGTTAAGTTCTGTGAAATAGATCGGTGTATTACGTTATTGTGTCTATGGATTTGCATTGTGTTGTGTTTGATTTGCTGTTTAGATTTGAATAACAAAAGAGTGTATAATAGTGTTATTGTAAATTACATTTAGAAAATAAGAAAATATCACTTAAAATAATAGTAATATTTTCTGTAATACCCTGTATTTTATTTCTACAAACATATTATATCGGAAATTATCGTTTACATAGAATAAGTACCAATTCACTTACAGTTTATTTCTCTTTATTAAAACAATAATTCTATTAACTGCCTAAGATTATTAATTAATGTCCACATTTATATTGATTTTGAACTGCATTTCTTACGGTAATTTAGGCTTGCTTGTTGTTAAAATAAATTTTTGTTTTGAACTTTGCTGAATTTTGCAATTAATTTTTATTGATTTTACTCTACTACTTATTATTTTTTTATTTAATTTCAGTACCAGCGATGTTTTTTATTTCTTTCGTCTTTTCCAAGGAACGAATTTATTTAAAAAAACTCTGTCTAAATGTAACTAATTTCATTTATTCACAATTAAAGAGACTATTCTTTTCCATTGGATTTGTTCCTCAAGATTTTCCTCTCATTTTTTCCCAATTTCATACGTTTAGGATATCTGTTGTTCCAATCATTAGTTGTAAGCTTAGTTGTGATTACGAGTTTCACACTGTTTTTAATATAGGTGCACCAATACACTTTTCAGGCGCGATTTAAGTGTCTGCGTCGTATTTCCGCCAGCACGTGCTGAAATCCAACAGCTTTGCTTTTCAGTCAAGTCTGAAAATACGCCGCGTTCCGAATGCCATTCATGTCTAGGCGATTCTAATCTCTACGTGACTGTTACGTAAGTGCAAGTGGAAGCTGTTCTGGATTAGCGATGTTAAATGTGTGTCTCGTTAGACACGCTTATGGAACTGACCTCAACAAGGCCGTCTTCGATGGAGAAGAGTCGCATTTTTGGAATGCTTTTGTTCAGACCTCTAAATAGACATTTTCATGCCATAAACGACTTTTCTTATAAGTAGGTATACATAATATACAGTGTGTCTCAGATCTGAATGATCAAATTTAAGAGACCGACAGAATATAAAAAACAACAATGACCGTTTGTTAATTAATTAAAAAACAATTCTCTGGTTCCGAGAAATAGGGTGTTCGAGGTAATTAATTAAATAAACTGAAGCTAAACTAAATTCTAAATTATGACGTTATCGTCCATTGGCGTACGTCAGAAAAAAGTTGGGGTATAAAATAACCCTTTCCCTCAAGTTTCTACGATTGTTTTTTAGTCAACGTTTACAGTAATACCCTTGAGGATTTGGTTGATAACAAGAAGTATCTCTTCAAAATTGCAAATTGATATGTGAAAAACTGAACAAATTGTAGCGAAAAACAAAACGAAATTCCGTAGGCAAGTGCTAAGCATTAAGAAAAATTCACTTACCAGTTTGGAGAAGCAGTTTTTTAACATACTCGCAGCATTTTCCTGAAATAATTTTGTCAGTAAATATTTATGTATAACAAGATTGAATGTTCCTTATTACTAGGTATAGTAAAAGTTAATACGTCTTTGTTAGTTAAAACGGAATATAATTAGGGAAAAATAAGAAAGGCAATAGGAGCAGAATAGGTTTTATTAAACTATAAATTCATTTAGTATTTCCAGAGAACTCAATAAGCTTTTCATAAAATTCTGAACCTTCGAGGTGTCACAACATGTCTTCTCGGGAAGGGGCAGGACTAACACGCCCTTGCTAGTCAACAGAATGTTGAAATTTGAAAAAGCAACTGCTGATGTTTTGCATAGACTTCCCCGTCCCAGCTGCCTGGGTGTAGGGTTGCTTTTACCTCGAAAAGGACTATCTGAAAGGGTCACTCACCCTTTTTAATAGAAGGATAACCACTACATTCATTCTGTTTTCGGAAAGATTTTATCGTATTTTTTTTTTAAATATGCATAAAAACTCAAAAACAAACACCGCACTTCAATTAATTATTTTTAGGGTTTTTTTAGTTTTAACTTGTACTGTTTAAATGATCAGTATATTAAATAATTGTTCAAATACATATTTCTTATAAAGGATTAAATAATTTTATATACAGACTTAAGTTGAGGTCAAAAATCCAGGGGCGTATTTTGTGATAAAAAATAAGTTTTTTTTGTTATATAAATGTGTATAAAGGAAGTAATTTAAGTAACTGTGTAAAAATGCACTTGATCAAATAAATCAATTTTGTTGTTAATCGGTTTGGAAAACAAAAAAAGTGTAAAGAAACGAAAAGTGAAGATAATACAATGGCGCATGATCTACTTTATTTGTAATATTATACAAGATAATATATATTCTTTTGGCAAATAACGCTCGATGATACCTACACCTCCGCCATTAGTAAGTTTCTAAAGCTGTAATTTTTCGTTTCATACCTATGACCATACTAAAATATGCACACCAAATTAAAAACTGATATTTTTCTTCATTTTTGACACGCTGTGCTGGACAATGGCTGTCCTAAAACCCCTCAATTAGATAAAAAAAACCTCTTATTTTTGGCTCCTGGATTTTTTACCTCTACTTAAGAAACGCCCTGTACATTGCCGTGGATAATTAAATTAATTTGTGACCGATTCACTTGCTAGACCTGTACAGCGTGATTCAGAATATATCTAAAAAGTTTTGGGAATATATCCTACCTACGTCATGAAAAATGGAGTCAACATAGTAACAATTTTTTTTTGAATTTTCGGGTAACAAATTATTGAAGTTTTAGTAGTAAGTAAAGTAGTATTTTCAACGTTTACATCGCTGGGCTACTGTAGTCTCTAGCCAGGCGATTCCGAATACTGAAATCCGATTACTTTTTGCAGGTATTCAAGTTTTTATGATGCCATTTTTACATAATTTTTTCAAGTATCAAAAATGGCTTAAGTGTACATCAACTTGGAATTGATGGATATCGTTTTAATTTAGGCTGATGTGAAAATGAACGATTTCCCGGTAAGCATGTGTGAATGAAACTACATTTTATCGCAGTGTGCAGTGAGTGGAAGTGTATGCAACGCGAGGGAAATTTGAAACCGAATCCTGGAAGAGATCGGTCCAGGACCCTAAATTTTGTCAAAGATAGTCAAACTATTTTATTAATTAAAATCACAAACTAATTCTATTAATAATTAATAACAATAGCGGCAAACGCAGTTGAATTTGCTGTATAAAATATGTATTATAAAATGTTATTTATTTTTTATCTTGAGAACTTCTTTCCATTTTGTCCAGTCGCCGATAGCATGCTTTACCGCCTTACCAGGTTTTAAAGTGGACCAGTTTCCATACAGAAGTGTATATTTAAGAGCGCCGTATTCTTGAAATAGTGTTTTTCACAAATACAATTAATTTTAGACATTTAAGAACTGAATAATATAAAGTTTTTGCAAATAACACGAATGTTATCTAATGCCACCTGCGAATATTGAAAGGTACCGAAGTAAAATCAATATATAACATCAGAAAGCGATCTATCCAGCAAATTTTTAGGTACTGAAATCTTTTAAAATACGTATTTTTAAAATTCAACTATATGTAGATGTAAACATTGTTATAATATAAACTTACATAGTTCTGCATATAAAATTGTTCACTTTTGTTTATAAGTATATGAAAATAATTGTTAAAATGTGGGGTTAGAATAGTGAAATAATGTGTGTCATACAAATGCAATTTAAAAGTTATTATATTATTTGAGGAGTTTAAATAGTAAAAGTTAATAAACAAAATATCAGTAATTTTATATTTGATATTACTTTTGCTCTAGGTATTTTATTTTTCGAGATTTCAGTACCTAAAAAACACCACAAATTTGATCATTTTACGGCGAGAAATAAGGCGACCTTAAATCATTTTCAAACTATCCTTTTCGATTTTTATTTAAAATTATATTTTAAGAGTCTCTGTACATTCAAAATTTTTTTTGGTTAAGTTCTGAATCATTCTGTATAGGGTGTTAAGTAATGAGACATACTTTAAGACTCCTGAATAAAAATAATGTCATTTAACTTAGTACAATTTGGGTTCCTTAACACGTTGACTACCATTTGCATTTTTCAAAAAATGCAAACTAGCGGATGCTGTTTTATTATGTATTTTTACAAAAAAAAAACAACGTTATGCTTCATGTTAAATTAATGAATGCTAAGAGATTTGATAAAAAATGTGTTGGTCCCATGGGACCAACGGAGTCCATAAGACTATACATTTGTGGAATTCTGCGCCGTTGGTCTCAGATGGCAACCCCACAACATAACTTTGATCAAACGAATGAAATAAGCATAACAGAAGGAAGATGTGCAAGAAAACACTAAACAAGGCGGATGTAAAAATACCATGAATAGAAAAAAAAGTCAATACTTTTTGTAACCAGTGTGAGAATCAAGTACCTAATAAACTACATAATTAAAATGATACTTTTTACATTTCTTTAGAATACCTTTAGTTTAATTGTTTTTATGTTATTTAGTTAAAGAAAAACTGCAACCTTTATATTTCGACCACATAAACTAAGTGGGATCATATATCTTCTAGGCCGTGTTGATTCTTTCCGCTATAAATATGCATCTAACTATGATTCAGTAACTGTACAGGCTCTAAAAATTGTGTTGGTCCCATGGGACCAGCGTTGTAGTTAACGTGTTAAGGCTGGCGTTTCAAGGACAAATAATCATATCTAAATATGCACCCAAAAAATACAAACAGTAGGTGGAGGTCCTTATTAATGTAGTACTAAAATATAATGCTGAAATTGAATCATTTTCTTTAACTTTTGAAGAAAAAATGTGCTAGAGAACATAAAAAACTGTGAATTTGTACCTTATCACTGTGTTCTATACACCGTGAAAAATACTTGATAATTTACATAAATTCAAGTGTTACTAGTTTTTTAAAAGAATTCTCCGGGATGTGATAATGTTTATAATGTTGTATACAATTTTCTCAATGTGCAGTTGACTTGTAAAATTTAGTAGATTTTATGTTAAACGTAATAGGTGAAAATGATGCTCTTTTTTTCTTATTCTAAATGACTTGTCAGCTTGAAAATTGTTTTATATCCCGGAGAAAATTTGTATAATTGACATAGTGAAGAGATATTCTTTCTAACTTACTCAGATTTTTTTTAGACTGTCTCAACAAACAGCTATGAAATTCGTTGAAAATTTGCCTATAAAACGGCGCCCTTAAGAAGTTATGGCCTGAGAAAATACTTTTCTTATTAATTTTTTACGATAATTTTCTTATTTGTTGGGTAAAATCATTTTTTAGAAAAAATACATTAAATATTAAAAGAATTTACTTGAAAACATACTTTGCCTGATGGCAATTAAAATTTCCCTTGGACCCCTTTTTACTGCC
This sequence comes from Monochamus saltuarius, assembly GCA_025584915.1. Lineage (NCBI taxonomy): Eukaryota > Metazoa > Arthropoda > Insecta > Coleoptera > Cerambycidae > Monochamus > Monochamus saltuarius. Next base: position 8,020,177 of record CM046723.1, on the reverse strand, counting down.
TAAATCTTAATTATTAATAATGAATAAGGGCTAAACGAGGTAAATCAATTTCTAAATCGACTTAATTTTATTTGTATTGTTATTACATTAGTAAGAGGATTTTTATTTCTTTAATGTGTTTACGACAAAGAGATATTAAATCATGAATTCCTTATTCTTCTGTCGTTCATCCCAGCCTTTACAAACTTTCTTCAATTTAATGTAACTTAATCTGAGATTATTGATCCGTTAATAAATGTACAGTCGGTCAAAATATTTTGAAAATCAACCACAAAAACAATTTTAAATCTCAACACATTGATTTGAATGACACCTCAGAACTTTATGATTTATTTTACTGATATATTTGTTTATCTGTGAGTATTTTGGCGACTGGTCAGAATAATAACCATTCGTAAAAAAAACAAATATCTAAATGAAGGTTGAGATTAACCATACTTCAGTTGATGTTTTTATGTTGTTCTATTAGATAAAGCAATAAGCAACAATTGTTAAAAAAAAGATTTATGACTTATGCTTTCTGATAGATACATCACATTTGCCTTGCATTTGCTGTCATATCGATCTTAAAATGCTTTAATTTCCTTAAAAGGTCTAAAAATTTTCAAAAAGAAACACAACTTTCATTTCAGTAAATTTGCTCATTTTAAAAAATATTATTTAGTTATTTCTCAATATGAATTACATTTTTCTTTAATTAGAATATTAAACAATGAGAAAATTTATTATGTAATCGTCTAAACTTTGCAAATTTTTTTATATAAAAGAAAAATTACATTAAATATTTAAATGATAGATATACTTTAAATGATGAAAATATGTATGTATATCTTGCTTGATGGTAATTTAATTGTCTCTTTTAACCCTTATTTATTACCTGCATTTTTCTGGGTATTGATAGTCAAGGGTTAAAGACAAAATAATTTAAAAATGCATCATTTAGGATTAATTTACTAAATCATGTTCTTAGGAAGATTTTTATGAGCTGTATACAACTTAATCTGGTAATTATTGATGCCCATATTAAAGAGACTGTAGATCAAATTATTTAGAAAATTTTAACAACAAAAACAATTCCAAAACGCAACAAATGCAATTTATTTACGTTTCAGAAAGTTTATAATTTATTTTACTGATATATTTGTTTATTTGTGAGTATTTTGGCAACGAGACAGAATAATATTTATTAGTAAAAAAACAGAAAAATACAAATATCCAAATGAAGGTTGAGATTAACCATAGCTCTGTTAGTGTTAGAGTTTCAAGGACAAAGAAATGTGCAAAAAAATTAACTCAGTAGATGAAGGTTCTCATTAGCGTAGTGAAAATATAATGCTGAAATTGAATCTTTTGCTTTAACTTTTGGGGGTTAAATTCGCTATGAGAAAGACCATGAATTATATCTTGTCATTGCATACATACACCGTGAAAGATACTTACTTAATAGTTTACATCGATTCAAATGTTACTAGTTTTTTAAAAAATTCTACGAGGTGTAAAATTTAGGACATTTTGTGATAAAACATAACAGATGAAAATTGTTATACACTCTGGAGAAAACTGTATAATTGACACAGTGAGACTAATTTATTCATATTGTTTATAGCCTGTCGCTGTCCCAACAAGCTGACATGAATTCGGTGAAAATTTATGTATAAAAACGACGCCTTTAAGTGTTTTATGTTGTAGTATTAGTTAAAGCAACAAACCATAATTATTATGGAAAAATACTCTACAATTTTCGTAAAAATATATCTTCAAGGGTGATCTTTCTTGTAATTCGAAATTTTTTATTACCAGCTAGAAACATTTAGAAAATCTATAGATGATAATATTTCTGTAAAATATCGAAAACTTGTAAAAATATGTCGTTAAGTGAAATTTAAAAATTTTAGTTACACAAATAAAAGCCCATTTTTACAACAGGCCTTTTCTTAAAAAGAATTATGCTCAGGCCACAAATGTAATGTTTTTTTTGTTCCTGTTACATAATAATAAAATGAGAGGTCTGTCTATAGAACCCACTTATTTATTAGTTTTCGAATTGGACAAAAACTGTCTCAACCCTTTGAGTAGGTACCTACCACCAACCCTTTTTTACAGCTTTTGCGCAATATTCCATGCATTTTTTGTAGTGCCCAGTAACTAAATGTAAATCTTACCGCATGGTAGAAAGTTTTCATGGTTTCAAATTTACTTAAAAGAATAAATTTATAATGATAAAAATACGTTGTTGCAATGGTTTGTGTGTGTGATTTAAAATGGCACTGGTTCATCACCAAATAGCCAGAATTGGTCTGCCCATTTTTTTCAATTTACTTAACTATATCTTTATAGGTATACACATATGTGGGTAACAAAAAAAAACGTCTAAAAACGGATTATTATTTTAAATAGCGTAGAAGTGGAATATAAACGGGCTATACGTTATAAAATATCATACATCCAATAACATAATGTTCTTTCTTGATTGAGAGTTATTAATATATCCATCTGAGTGACAATAACATAAAAACTTATCTATACTTATATCTGTATGTGCATACATAATATATACCTAATTATGTACGTTTATTTATATTTACCTATATATGTATATTATATATTTTTTTTACATTTTTTAATTTTGTTTTTCTGTTTTTTTTTGTTGGACAGTTTTTTTAATTTTGTTTCTTTGCGAACTTTTTATTTATTAATTTTTTTTAATTTTGCGGTAATTTTTATTTATTATTTTTTTAAACTTTTCTTACAATTTTATGTTGTTCTTAATTATACAATTATATAAGATTTTGTATACATCTACTTTTCCTGATGCTAATAAGTTAGAAATGTTAGTAGGCAACAATTGTTTAATATCAATCAATTTGGTAAATAGATTGTCTACCTGAGATTTCTTTATTGAGCAATGATCAAGCAGTTGCAAGTTGTCTATTTCTCAATGGAAACTTCTCATACGGCAAATAGAAAGTATAAACGACCTATTAATTTCTTTTTTTATATATTTTTAGGTATTAATAATATTGTGTGAAACTAACTACTCAGTGGACAAAAGCCCCAACCTGCGTTGAATTACACCCACAATATCTACTCATATATTCCTTATTATTAGCTTTTGTAACATTTTTTTACTGTATTAGAAAGGTATTTTAAGCTAATATAAATCAAATCTCCTACAATTCCTATCAATGAAGTCATATGTATGTTTTCTGATACCAAACATCTAGGTATGCTAATGAACAATTCCACAGACAAAGCTCTATTCAATAATTATCTAAAGAAATTAATCTAAGTTACTAACCTGCTTTAATGAAACACTATAAATATCTAATTTCACTTTTTGGCAGTGGGAACACGACAATTCAACCAACTTAAAGGAGGCCACCTGAAGAAGTAATCCTAAAAATGCAGAAATAGGTCAGATCTCATCTATTGTGGTTGAATTGTCGTGTTCCCACTGCCAAAAAGTGAAGTTAGATATTTACAGAGTGTTTCATTAAAGCAGGTTAGTAAATTAGATTAATTTCTTTAGATAATTATTGAATAGAGCTTTGTCTGTGGAATTGTTCATTAGCATACCTAGATGTTTGGTATCAGAGAACATACATATGACTTCATTGATAGGAATTGTAGGAGATTTGATTTATATTAGCTTAAAATACCTTTCTAATACAGTAAAAACTATTAGTTTCTGTTGTAAACCATGTTTTTTTCCTTATCCCAGGTTGTAGTCTCTTGTCACCCTATCCTGCTGCGTAGTCAAGATAATATTTATTCCAGTTGTTCTTTAGTTTTTGCGTATAATTTTTTTGATGTCCGATGCTGGAATTTTAAATTGGATGGAATCTCCGATTAAAGATGCCTCTTTAGCTAGTCTATCTACGAATTCATTTTGCGTGATTCCTGCGTGACCTTTTATCCCAAGTATTTCAAGATTTTTATTTAGAATTCGTAAATTGTACATTTTAATAATATCAATAATGAAATGGGTTGATTCTGATGATGGATTGCAATTTTGGATCGCTTGTGTAGCACTTTTACTGTCCGTGAATATGCCAAAATGACGGTTGAGTTCGTAATTTTGACAATATTTTATTGCTTCTTTGATACCTACAAGTTCAGCCGTGTAGTTGCTCTCTTTTGAACGGAGTCTAGACTGCATGGAAACTTTATTGTTATTATGGTAAACTGCACACGCTGTTTCGTTGCTGATTACGGAACCGTCTGTAAATATGTGTTCCTGATGTTGCCATCTAGTGACCAGGTGCGTTTGGAAAGTGATGTTGTTTATATATTCATTATCTTGAAAGTCCATAAATGTTATTTTCGGTATATTATCATAAATGCAGCAGTCAATACTTAAACATGTTAATTTAAACGATTTATATATTTCTTCTTTGAATTGAGAAATCCATATGTAACTCTCTACTAGTTGAGATAATTTCTTATGATGCCAGTACCTGTTCGTAAGTCCTAGTATAGATAGATTATGAATTTGCTCAACAAAATTTACTATTTCTGGATATGTGTTTTTTACACGCTAGAAGTCTATCGCTCAAAATTTCTTTTCTGAGATGTAATGGTGGTTCAATGCATTCTGATTCCATGATACTAATTGGAGTATTTCTAAGGTAACCAATGGATAGTCGGAGTCCTATATTTTTCAGTTGTTCAATTTTTTGTTAGTGCATTCGATTAGTTGTCCCGTAAAAGATACAACTATACTCACAGATGGACCTAATTAGAGATCTATAAAATAGAAAACATACAGTGCTTTCGAAAAGTAACGAAAAATTCCTTATCTTTGAAATTGAGAAGTTTTCGAAAACATTTTGTTTTTAAAAAGACACTTTTTGACATACAACCCACATTTGTGACGTCATCGTTGTTCCAGATATGACATCATCGACAATTTTTTTAAATGGCAACCCCCAATTTTGACTATGCCATTTGAAAGAGCGTGTCATTTTACATACGCATAATGAAAAATTATGGTGTTACATAACAAAAATTTCAAGAAAATAATGTTTGAAAATTTTAAAATTTAATTTTCACAATACTGAAAATGGTAATGATTATGTAAAAAATCGACTAAATTAAATGTTCAAATTGTGTACCGCTGTCTGCCTGACAGTAGCCAGGACGATTAATAAATTCTTTTTGGACATTATCAATAACTTCAGGAGGAATACGATGGATCTCGTGACGAATTCTTGCTTTTAAATCTTCTAAATTAACCGGTCAAGTAACGTATACTTTGCTTTTTAAGTATCCCCACAAGAAATAATCTAGGGGCGTCAAATCAGGCGATCTGGCTAGCCACTCAATCGGCCCCTTCTCGGGTGATACATTTCGGTGAAAATTAAATCTTAAAATCTTCAAACATAATTTTCTTGAAATTTTTGTTATGTAACACCATAATTTTTCATAATGTGTATGTAGACTGACACGGTCTTTCAAATGGGATGGTCAAAATTGGGGCTTGCTATTTAAAAAAATTGTCGATGACGTCATATCTCGAACAACGATGACGTCACAATATATATCACTGTATATTGAGATCAACTTCCCATTTCCTGTGGCTAAAAGTGCAAAGAATATTGAATGCATTTTCGCTTCTTTTGCATATTAAATTTATATTATGGTCTTTCCAGTTTAACTTTTTGTCTAGTATTAAACCTAGGTATTTTACTGATGTTTAGATTGGAAAGTTTTATAGAATTAGGTTGTTGATAACGCGATCTTGTAAAAGTACATATAGATGATTGTTCTTCAGATATTGGTGATCCATTATTTATAAACCATTTAGTTCCGAGTGTTAATGCTTCATCCAGTGCTTGATGGCATTCGTCTACTTTTCTACCTTGTATATGTATGGCGTAATCATCAGCAAATTGGTATACCTTAACTGGTGTGTTGGAAAATTGTTTTTCAAAATCATGTGTATATAGTATAATACAGAAGCGGACTTAATATACTGCCCTGAGGCAACCCTATTGAAGCTTTTCTTGGTCCTAATAACCCATCAGTTGTTCTCACGTAGATGTTTCTTGAGCTGTATAGTAGATAAATGTGTGAAATAAGTTTATTAGGAAGACCGATTTGGCACAAATTTGTTGCTAGTATGTTGCAGTCTACATTGTCGTATGCACCTGTAATATCTAAATCTAAAAACACTATACTAGTTCATTCTTTTTTTGAAAAGCCTATTTGAATATCCGAAACTACTATAATAGTAGTAGTAATATGGTTTGATCGTTGTTTTTTTAATTTGGATAAGATTTTTGAACGACTAACGACTACTAAAGAATTTACTTATATATATATATATATATTTAGACAGTAATTTATAAACACAAATTTATTCGAAAATAATTCTTACAGGGATATTAAAAAGATGTAACATGTTATCGGTATCTTTAAGTACGTTAAATATTTTTACTGCTTGGGAAACATACAGGTTGATACAATTTTTTATAACTATTACCAGATATGCTTATCAGTTACACTAATAATGCATGAGGATGCTCTTAAATTATTATTTGAATAAACCGCGTTGAAAAAAGATATAAAAACTATACTAACAAACAATAAACAACCGCAACGTGCTGATAAAATATAGATTTTTAAAATTTAAAAAATGTATACACATACCAGGCCATCTAATATATTCTTTGCCCAACTGTCAAAAAAGACGACTCTTTTAAAACACTATAAATACGCAAAAATTGCTATTTTATAACGGCGATGAACAAAAGCATGCTATCTTGAAAAAAATAGAAACAAAAGCGCGCGATCGTGGAAAAGTTTTTTCTCGCAGTTCGGTACATGTTTCACGATCATGTCACTTTTGACATTGCCACTAACTTTAAATAAAAACGTATTGAAAAATAAAATACTTACAGTGGCAAATACTTTGGAAAGTTGGACAAAAAATATTGTGTCTATCTATATCTTTCGGGCGCGAAATTAGTATTTATGGCGCATTCTTAATTTTAAATTAAGTGTGCAAAATTTAATGGTGCGTGAGAATGTGAATTTTTGGTCGAGACAAAAAATATTCGAAAGCGCCATAAAACATTGATTTCGGGCACGAAATATAAACAGTATTTCAAACTGATGTCCAAAGTATTTACCACTATTGGCTTAGTCGGTCGTAGTAATCGGTCAGTGGCCGCGCGGTTTAAGGTCGTACAGTACTTGAATCGAAGTGACTAACTAGATCGCTGTGGGTTCAACCCCCGCAGCAGGTAGACCGTAAATAAGCTATATTCGTGGAAAGGATTGGCACCCTCTCTGCGGGTATGGTAGGGTGGAAGAATGTTGGCCTGGGTCAATGTGAGAGATTTATACCGTTGACGTTTGACTACCCCCCTAATTAATGAGGTTTTCCAGATTTCCCTTATTCCTGCACTGAATGTTGGTTAGGGCCTACCAACGTCGTTCGTTCGTTCGCGCAAATGCGGCCTGCTTAATAATAATATGCCGCCCCCTCTCCCCCACAAGTCTTCGACTTCTGGGCTAGAATGAGGGGTAGAGATCTTATTATTAATATTATTATCAAAAGTGGCATGATCGTGAAAAAAGTACCTGAACTGTGAGAAAATTTTTTTTTCACGATCGTGTCTTCCTGTTTCCAATTTTTCACCATCGCTGTTAAAAAATTACTAATTTTGTGTATTTATAGCAATTAAAAAAGTTTTTTTTTACAGTTTGGCAAAAATAACGAAAATAAAATCGCACATAATTATTTTTGAGGTTTATAAAATTAAATGCTAGAAATTTTCCTGCTGATAAAACTTTACTTTTTTTATCATTTTTCTTGATTGATGATATCAATAAGTGTGTATTTTGCAAAAGTTTGAGTGTTATAAAATTAAAGAAAAAAACTATTTATCAGCTAAACATAATGTCTCTGTTTTTAATAATAAAAACTGTTAACGACGATATATAGATAAAATAGTAAACATAATGATAAGTGCCTAGAGCATTGTTTTGTAACAGTACAAATTCCAAGCTAAACTAGAAGTAAGACAAAGTTGCTATCAATCTTGTAGAGACATAAAGTTATAATCGTTTATAATGCTAATGTAAATTAGAAGTTGAATATTGACAGAAAACCAAATTCCACACTAAAAATTGCAAAATAAATGATTTTGAACCAAAGATATTTAATAAATAATCTTTTATTATACACGTTCGGGAAAGGACCTGTTCATTTAGTTTATGAAAAATTTAGAAAATATTAGAAAAATATATAGTGGTTGAAGAATGACATGTAGAGTTTTTGTTAGTAAAGTAGTTTGCCTTAGGTGTCAGTTTTTTAAGGCCCCATTATATAACACTACGTGTTTAATCATAAAACAAAAAATGAAAATTTTCATTTATAATGTTCAAAGTTCATATCTGAGATTTTGGCATTAGAAAATTTTTTTATAACATTTTAATTTCTTCTTAATAACGTGGCACTTCTTGACACAATTTTACATTGTTTTAGGTTTTTAACGCCCTGTATTTTTCAACGTTACTTTCACAGTTGCTATGTACAGTGCGTTTCAATAACTTTGATAACATTTTGATCAGCTGTAACTTTTCTGTTTTTAAAGATATCGGAATGAAGCAAAAACCATATTGCATAGTGGACTAACAAGTTTTTTCTTATTTGAAAAACAAAACAAATGACCAACGATTTTCAGAGATCTTAACCTAACTTATATTTTTTTAAATGGAACGCCCTGTATATTATTGGATATTTGGATTCTACTCAAAATTCCAAGCATATTTTAATAAGCATATACTATACCTATATTCAACTGTTTCTGAGAAATAGTTTTAGAAACATGTCAAATTATCATACAAATCGCTCTACTTGTCTGCCATCTTCCTCAACAGAACAAAACACTAAGGCTCGATTGCTACCAGCACGGCTCAAGCAATGCTGAACTTCAGCTTTAGCTCAGTGCAAAGTGTGCCATGAACAAGTAGAGCAATATCTATGATAATTTGACATGTTTCTAAAACTATTTCTCAGAAACAGTTGAAGATAGGTATAAGAGATGCTTTTTAAAATATGCTTGGAATTTCGAGTAGAATCCAAATATCCAATAATATACAAGGCGTTCCATTTAAAAAAATATAAGTTAGGTTAAGATCTCTCAAAATCGTTGGTCTTTTGTATTTTTTTTTAAATAAGAAAAAAGTTGCTAGTCTACTATGCATTATGGTTTTTGCTTCATTCCGATATCTTTATAAACAGAAAAGTTACAGCTGATCAAAATGTTATCAAAGTTATTGAAACGCACTGTACAAGTAAAACTTTTTTGAATGAATTACTTTCTTCCAAAAAATGTGAAATTTAAGTTTACAGGTAAGTTTCGCAAATTTTGTGTCTCGCATGATTTTTGCGAGATTCTTGTAAACAAATGAAAACCTTAAACTTTATTTATTTGGTAACAGTGGTGGTTCCTCTCGGTCGGCTACGGTCCCGCTCAGAGCTACCTCTTAAATATAGATATTTATTATAATCGATCGTCAACAATGGTCGAATGGTAGACATTAATACACCAAGGTAGAGAAGTATGCCATTATATTTGTAGGTGCCGAACTAGCTACTACACCTTAAATCGAGTTTCAATAATTAACATGCAGTTTCACGAAATTGGAATAAATACTCTAAAAACGCTGATATCATGTACAAGAATCAAGTGGGTACTCTTTTGTTTGAAATCAAACTTTGTGACATTTGACACAAATAAATTTGCAATTATTTTGACATTTCGCACAAAGAAATTTGCAATTAATTCAATTTAAAGCTATAAATCATAGAAAGTGAAAGTGAAATGGGCTGCACACCCCCTGAAGTGAGAAAAATGGCAGAGAATGTTAATAACCACGTTCTGTGTGCTGTAGTTCTGTACTTCTATAACTGTCAAGTGTCAAAATTATTAAGTGTCATTTTCATTATTTACTTTGGTTAATAAATCAAGATCATCATTATTCACCCAGGTTAAAAATATAGCAGTTTACGCGTCAAATTAGGTCGATAATGGTGGGCGTATAGGCTAGTAGCGGAAAAAATATTGGAACGGCCAGCTTTACATAATAAGTAATAAATAATGGATAAAATAGGGGAAACAGAATCAGAGTTCTTTCAGTCAAGTGATAGTAAATTTATAATTTGTCCAGTTCAGCAGACCTGATTGATACCGGTCGACGTTTGACGGCCCTCCTAATTAATGAGATTTTCCAGGTTTCCCTTATTCCTGCACTGAATGGTGGTTAGGGCATACCTGAATAATAATAATATGCCTCTCCCGCACAAGTTTTCGACGTCTGGGCTAACCTTCGTGAGTATAATGAGAGGTAGAGGTATTATTATTATTATAGAAATTATTATTATAGAAATAAATAAAAACTTTAAATATTGCTACAGTCGGAAATTTAAGATTCTACCCTTATCCACCATTTTCCTTAAGAGATTTCTCGGGGTCATTTTAGTAGAACGCTCGGTACATTATACTTTTAGGATGTCACACCAAATTAGTTTGATGAGATCTAGTTTCAATAAAATCAAAACTGAATAAATAATTTCTTCAGTACAATTTGATTGAAAAGAACATGTAACTTTTGGAATACTTTATAGAAAATGTAAAATTGTTTATTTCTTTCACACGCAGCGCATTTTTAACCAAGAATTCTTGAGTTATTTTTTACTTATGGTATCAGACCTAGAACTGTTTTTATCTTCTTTCTCTATTTGACTAGTATATCGACATCCGCATCCCTCAGATAGGATATCTTTCGCTATTTACTCGACAAAACCGAAGTGCATGACAAGAAAAAACAGAATTGTTATTTTTAGATAACTTATTTATTTAGTGCATTTATTTTTGTTTGTTTGTTTGGTTAATTTTGTGAGAAACTACATTCAGTTCATTGTTTACTAACGAAAGATAATGTTCTGGACCAGAGAAAATGCCCTTTTTGTTTATTGTACCTAGAACAAAAGCTGTGTGCAAATAACCGCAATTTTGTAGATATTTATTTGACTTAAACCGATTTGTGTTCATTGTTTTGCTGTTTCTTGTTTAGACAAACTTTCCGTATCCCCAAAAATCACACTGTTATGTATATAAAAATCATATACAAATTTATAAGGATGTAGATCTGGTAAAAAAATAACTTTTATAATTTGTATCGAGGCGTTCAGTTAAACTAAACAACAACGACTCTCGGGCATAACTTCAACACAATTCCACAAAAAAAGCTCTATTCAGTAAGTAACTTACAAAGTAAGTAACAATAAAATAAAAATCATATAACATCTCTATGGAAGCAGATAAATAAATTTTAAACTGTCAAACTGGACATACGTTTAATATTTTTATTACTATTTTGAAAACGAAAACAGAGGGATTTTCGAAACGTCAAAAATACGAAAGTGCGCAATAGTGATGTGATTTTTGTTGTTTTTTACTGTACAAAGTAAGTAACTTACAAAGTAATTAACAATAAAATAAAACTCATTTAACATCTCCATGGAAGCAGATAAACAAATTTTAAACTGTCAAACTTGACATACGTTTAATATTTGTACTACTATTTTGAAAACGAAAACAGAGATTTTAGAAACGTCAAAAATACGGAAGTGCGCGATAGTGATGTGATTTTTGTTATTTTTTACTTATCTGCTTTTTTCAGTATGAGATTTTTTGGTTAGGCATACTTAGTTTCAAAAATAACCCTTGACTAATCCGTTTGGTGCAAGGGCTTATTTAATTAATCTTTATTTTTTTTTTAGAAGTGTGGCAAAACCTCAATAAAACTAAAGAAAACATTATTTTAATTTATTCGTATAATAATTTTTATAGTTAGAGATTTAACGCAACTTAAAGGAGGCCACCTGAAGAAGCAATCCTATAAATGCCGGAATAGGTCAGATCTCATCTATTGTAGTTGAATTTTCGAGTTCCCACAGTTTCAGAAGTGAACTTAGATATTTATAGAATGTTTTCATTAAACCAGGCTAGAAAATTTAGCTAGATTAATTTTTTTTAGATAATTATTCAATATAGCTTTGTCTGTGGAATTGTTCATTAGCATACCTAGATGTTTGATATCAGAGAGCATACATATGACTTCATTGATAGGAATTGTAGGAGATTTGATATATATTAGCTTAAAATACCTTTCTAATACAGTAAAAAAAGAGGTGAATATTGTTTTCATCTGACATTGTTCACTATATTTTATTTTTCTAATTCAGCAATAATTAAAAAAAAAATGGAAGCTGATATCCGTGAATTTGATCGTTTTCGGTCAGAACGAAAAATCAGAACTAAAAATTGTAATAAGCAGGTCAAAGATTGTCATGAAAGTGTAAACAAATACAATCAGACAAAGAAAACACACCAGCATTACAAATTTAACACTTTTAATTGCATCCCCAGTAAAAATAATTAAGGTACAAAAAATGAATGAATTATATGAATACTAAGTTGTTAAACAAGAAATTACAAAACGACTTCTTAATTTTTAAAATACTTTACATAGCTTATATTGTTTAAGGTCGCCGTATTTCTCGGCGTAAAATGACCAAATTTGTGGTGTTTTTTAGGTACTGAAATCTCGAAAAATAAAACACGTAGAGCAAAAGTAATATCAAAAATAAAATTATTGATGTTTTGTTTATACACTTTTACTATTTAAACTCTCCTCAAATAATATAATAACTTTTAAAATGCATTTGTATGACACACATTATTTCGCTATTCTAACCCCACATTTTAACAATTATTTCACATACTTATAAACAAAAAATATTATATGCAGAACTATGTAAGCTTATGTTATAACAATGTTTACGTCTATAGTTGAATTCAAAACACGTATTTTGAAAGATTTGAGTACCTAAAAGTATGTTGGTTAGATCGCTTTCTGACATTATATATTGATTTTACTTCGGTACCTTTGAATATTTGCAGGTGGCATGAGATAACATGCTTGTTATTTACTAAACTCTATATTAATCAGTTCTTAAATGTCTAAAATTACTTGTATTTGTAGAAAACACTATTTCAAAAATACGGCGCCCTTAACAACTAATTCATTAATTTGTTTGTACTTTAATTATTTTTACTGCGGCCGCAATTAAAAATCATAAACTTGTAGTGTCTGTTTTTTCTTTGTCCGATTGGTGTTTGTTTTCACTGTCATGGCAATCTTTGACTAGCATATTACAATGTTCGGTATATGGGTATTTTGATGGGTGTTGGTAATATTACCATTACCTTATCGATAAAAAAATGCCTATTACCCCTTTCTGGAACAACAACTGTAAAAAATTGTAGTAGACCAGGTTTTTGTCACGTCAATAAAATGGTTAGTAAAATATAACCTCTTTTCAGGGTACTAATTGTAAAAAAATTGGCTTACGGAAATTCTATAGCCTTATCACATTTCCAGAGGTGAAAATTGGGACACACTGTATATCAAAATGTCTAAACTTTTTTGTGTACCCATATTTGTTTGATAATTTCATAATAAAAACTCTAGGGATTTTTACACAACAAGGGACTCTTGTTGAAATTCGATGTCGGCAATAGTTTTCGAGAAAAATGGATTTTATTATCTGGGCGCATGCTAAATGTTATTAAAAATATATGGATCTTGAAACATAGATCGCTTTTAAATCAAAAAGTAGAAAACAATTTTGACATTAATCAATACTTATGTGTATGGAAATGTTTACTTCTTATTTTTTATAAACAAAAAATTCATGTCATAAATATTTGTAATTTCTGAAAGTAATTTTTTTTCACTGTTCGTCATTATTTGTCCTCAGCCCTGTATGAATTATTACAAAATAATTGTATTAAACATTTTTAGGACAGTATACTAGTTTCAAAATTCGTGAGATTGTTCGAGATCATAATCTGGAAATACTGTGTGGTAAACATAATATGTATGTAATGTAATCAAATATATCATTTGTTTACAAATTTCTTTTATTTTTGAAGAACTCAATGACTACAAAAAATACCGCAAAATAAACTTCACAATTATTTTTATAAATCTTATAATAGCTTGTTTTTATTTTTTAAAATCTGTTGTTAAATTTCCTTCATTTATTTGACGTACGTAAGAGTCGTAAGACAGTACCAAGTAAATATTATGCCAAAACAAGCACAAAACGATCGGACAAACAACTTTATCTGCAGCAATTGAGGGTAAACCGCAAAAAAACCGCAGATAATTTTTTTACGGCATCGTCTTTTAAAACCTCACTGCACCCTGTCGTTCCTAACCTCTTTATATTCAATTTGCAAGATATTCCATTATATTTGCCACCTTTTTTTACGATGCCTATAATCCATCTATTTTCACTCCGAACAGAAGGTGCCTTAAAAAGATTTAGGGACTAAAATCTGACCTGCTTTTTTGCGGCGTGTTACCGTTTAGTAAGACACTCATTGGGGTGATCGTTCCGGAGTCATTTTTTATTATAGATTCCCACCCTAAAATAGGAACACGTACCATTTTTAGAAGGCAGCGATTCCACCTTGAATAGCACTGAGTTATGGGGGAGTTAAAAAAACAGGAAAAGCGTTTTTTGTGCGGTACCTGTTGTGCGATTTAGATTAATGCGAACTGAAAGGTGCAAAACGTCAGGTGAGTTCAATTCATTTCGTAATTGATGTGTTCTTTTCAGTCGATCTGCCTTTTTGTGCTGAGATCGGTGTCGGTACAATGAAGAGCTGTTCGTTAATCTTTTTGAGAGGACAAGTTTTACATTAAAAATAGAATTTGTTTCTCAAAATAGCATGTGAATTTCGGAACTGTATAAATATAAAGTGATAAGCTGTGTTTGGTCGTCGGATTATTCGAAGGACGTTTTACGAAAACAGATTTTTTAAAGATGTTAATTGATGATAAGACACGCAATATTTAATTATATATTTTTAATTACGTAGTACTGTATCAATTTGTTTTGGCATTAATATTTTAGTTCTAAAAAATTTTTACGAGGTTATGTCCTTGGTTTTTTAAATTTGATAACAATAATCGGTATCACACAAAATAAGACATGTGTTTATATCTAACAACTTTATATTTACAAAAGTTTATGCCACTTAGCCTGAATCATTAAGCCGCGTACACACTTGTAACAAAACCTTATCGCGTAACTCTCAACACTTGTCGGTATTACCGCGTCACATCAAAGGATGATGAGTCATTCCATACAAAATAGTCTGAAAATAAAAAATATTGTTGCCGACCCATTTTAGATTTTGGTATAACTTTATAAAACTCTACTATAGGGTACTAAACAACAAAATTTACACGAGTTTGATTTTTAGAAGGGCTTGTTTCCGCCTATTTAACTAAAGACTCTTAAAAATTGCTATTTTTAAGCTTTATTAATTTTTGCTGTCAAATTTTTCTGTTTGAAGATATTTGAATGATAAAGACGGAATTCAGAGTGGGAAAGACAATAGTTTCAGTGTAAATGAAGATAATTGGCTCGGACGATCCCTTTGAATAATAGCAGCGTGCTGAAAATGAGTGTTTTTTAGTCATTTTTCGTGAATTTCAATCGACTCTAGCGTCTTAACTGTTAAGAGTTAAAAATTCATGCTCCGCGGGAATTAAGTATACATATATCATAGACAAAATTCAGCCACAAGTTGACCTGAGTAGCCCACTCTTTATAGAAGAAAACTTTGCTTGAAGTTTTGAAATTTTTAAAAATTCCAATATTCAGGCTATGAAACGAGCGTGTTGACTGCGAGATAAAATTCTGATACTCACTGAATCTACTGTTCTTACCTTCAACTTTAAATGACTATATCACTTGTTTTGTTATTTTCATGTTTAGTGCATGCACGAGCCGTTTTTTTACAGCAAAAATCTGGACGTTTTTACTAATGAATTAAAATTACTTACCATCAAAAATAATTATAAATATGAAAAATATTTAAGTTTTAATAAAGTTATGGATATTTAGGGTGTAAAATTTTTTCTGGAGGTAATTATCATCGAAAATGACAGTAAGTGTAAACAAATGTACGTTAAGGAAATAACATAAATTACACTGAAGCACCACTTGCCCCTAATTTTCAGAACTAGCCTAATTTATACATCGGTCCTTCTCCATTGGAAAACTTGTATAAGTATACTTTTAGCTTGAATAAATTAATAAATTATTCAGTTTGGTTTCATTTCCAAGTTGTGAAACAATTAAATGTTCATGTTTTTTATATCACAACATAATTTAAAGTAAAAATATTTCCCACTCGTGTTTTTTAGAAATCCCGAAAGCATACCATCGGAAAAACGTTCTACTTCTCGAATTCATTATATCTGTTTATTTAACAGATTTACGATTGCAAAATAAACATAATAAAAACATTTGTCTTCGCTTTTTCTGAGTAATCTAGTAAAAAAACGCGAGAATTTCCCCGCGCTTAAATCATTAAAAGCAATCTATCCAATATATTCCGAAAACATATTTTTCATTCGTTTTATATTATATGGAGGCAAAAAAATAGCTTGTGGGTTCACAGGTCAGGAAGTTAGAATAATAAAAAACATAAACAAACACGAATATGAAATTACGATGCACGGAATTGTTTAGTCTATTTTTAATGGATGTTTATTCACGGGCAGCATTCGTAAAAAATAAGTTGTTTTTTATTCTAATTCTGTATCTATAACCGTTCATTTAAGACAAAGAAACATATTCAGGCTAAAAATATAAAGCAATGATTTTTAGGAACAGAAACACGCGGAATTATTCCAAGATATATTTATAAGTAAATAAATATTAAAACGCTGAAAATAACAAGATGTTTGTTTTCATTTGTAAATTTAGTTTTAGTAAAACGTTGCATTGTGGAATATTACAAAAGGATTGTTAATAGTTTCATAAAAAATATATATTGATGACATACCTCGTGGACAAGAACCAGGAACAGGAAATCATTCTGTATATAGATGCCACCAAAGAAACACACAACACTAAATTCTATGGTAAAACTCACACACGTAAGGACATAACTAAGACATATTTACCACATAGCCGATCTACACTAAATGGGTCTGGAGAAAATAAATGATTCAACCCAGCGCCTCTTTTTCTGCTTTAACAATTGCTTAAAAAGCGTTGTATTTAGTAGCGAGTTACATTTTTATGGCCTAATTGAAAAAAACTTTGAAACAAGCAAAAAGAGTAAAAAGTTAACCTTTTTTATGAATTTAATTATTGTCATTCTTTCTTTGACATGAAATTTAAGGAAAACATAACAATTGTTATTTAAATTTGTTGCAATTAAACTCTACCTTTTTGATATTGATTTGAAACTTAGTTATTATGAGAGCTTTACCATAGGTATTTGAGAAAGTTTGTTAACCATTCGATACCTTTCCAACCATTTTTTTTAATATGAAATCTTTAACAATCCATGGCAGTAGAACTAAATTCTTAAATCACCTACACATAGGGTGTGCCGTCAATCAGATTTTCAAACAAAGAAGTCACAGTTTTGCGCTAAACCATGTTTGAAGGCTCTACAATACTTTAAAAATTTGAATTATTTTGCTAGTTTCTCAAAAATTAGAGGAAACAGTTACATACAATTTTAATTTAGTATAATTTGTAAAGCTACTACTATATTATACAGGGTGAATCATTAAGAATGGGCAATCTCTGAACTGGAGATACTACACACCAAAATATGGCGATTGAGCCAAATATGCCTTATCCAAATATTGCTGGTTTAAAAAATACAGGGTGTTCAATGCTAGAATTGTATTTTGAAATATCTCAATAACTTTGAAACTTGTCGAAGTATTGCTTTGATAAAATCTTTGTGCTTTGTTGAAAAATGGTTTCAAAATCAAACCTCGCCGATCTTCTTGAAATTATGCACGTCCCCATAATATACCGTTCTGAACAACTTTTTAAGTAAAGTTTTGCTGTATTTTCAGTAGAAAAGGCACTTTACCTGAAACGATAACAGTTTTCAATCGGTGCACTGAATATTTCAATTAGGATTATTTCGAAAACTGTTACTCCTAACGACTTCAATAAGGTATACCTTTTTTAGATACAACAGGTAGGAGAATCGATTGTTTCAATAGAGAGATGGATACACTAGATAGAAAAAAAGTTCTGCCATTTAAAAGAAACATGCTGTGTCATAAGTGACGCCCTCTACTAGTGACGTCAAAGTTAGTTAAAAAATCTTATTTGCCGTGCCAAAGAACATAGTTGTGCCAATTTTTTTTTTAATGCTCCGACAAGTTTCAAAGTTATTGAAATATTTCAAAATAAAATTCTAGCATTGAACATTCTGTATTTTTTAAACCAGCAACATTCGGATAAGGCATATTTGACTCAATCGCCATATTTTGGTATGTAGTATCTCCAGTTCACAGATTGCCCATTCTTAATGATTCACCCTGTATATTATTCTTAGCAAAAAACTTTAATTTTGCCTGTTTCTTTTAATTTAAGCTGTTATGAATGCTAACTTCTGTAATCTAAGAAAATTGTATGCAAAGATCTGAATGGAAATGGTCACAAATTCCATGGTGATAACTTTGGCAATGTTGCTCAATTTAATGCTCAATTAATTGCCGTTTAAAAATTTCGAATACTTTGGAAGATATCTGGAAAAAGGGGAAATATGAACTTTCTCATTATTGTTACTGCTTCTTTCCTAGAAAATGACATTACAGTTTTTTCAGTTCGACGTTTCAACTCTTTGGGACCATCATTAACTGAATATTTTTAATACTAACGTGAATGTTTTATTAGATTCAAATTTTGAAAGAATTTATATTAAAAAAGAACAGGTATTTGTAACACTTGTTACGTTACTAAACGTTGCAATGTACAATTGCAAATCATACAAAATTAATGGTATCTATGAAACAAAACATAACCATTAAGTCAACTTCTGTTCACGTTTGTGTTAGTTGTGTTACTTACTGATTGCGATTCAAATAGAAATTGCAACTTTGTTTAAGCAGAGAATCGGGATTGGTTTCTTCAAACTGCCAGAAATAGTCGACCATTCGACAAATTTTATTCATCCTGAATATATTTTGGAATAAAAATTTGCTTGTATTTCAAATTTGATATATTTTTCTTAACAATTTGGGAAAATTTGAGTCGAATTCTTTGTTATTATAGTCACAGAATCATCTCATTATATATGTATTTCTTTTTTATTCGGAACTGCCCCTTCCAGTGCCGTTCGCATGTGTATACCTAAATACAGCAGTGTGCTTTAGTTCGTATCCGTATATGATTTCCATGCTTTCGGACAATGTAGCATTTAATGCATTTTGTAACGTATTACCATCCTCATAACTATTAATTTGTAGTAAACTTTCAAATCGTCTGCATAAAGTAAATGCGGCGCTGAAATATTGACTGATACATCATTGATGAAAAGAAGAAAAAGTATAGGCCCCAAATTGGAGACCTGAGGAACTCCAGATGTTGAAATGTAAGTGTTTGATCGTATACCGCCATATTCCACGTACTGTTTTCGATTTAATAAGTACGACTCCATTAATGTCAACAAAGACTTTGAAAAACCAAGGGATTTTAGTTTCGACAATAAGTGACCATGATCAATGCGATCAAAAGCTTTTTTTATACCTGTATATAAAACGTCTACCTGACGCGCAGAGTCTAAGCTGTTCGAAATATACTGAGTTAAACAAACTAAATTAGTTACTGTCGATCTTAGTGATATAAAACCGTGTTGACATGGTGTAACTGAAGATTTCACTAAATTGTAAATATTTTCGTATATAATAATTTCAAAAAGTTTTCCAAAATTACAAAGTATTGCTATGGGTCTGTAATTCTGTATAGAAGAACGACAAATATTAGTGGCTTATCCAAATATATGGATAGGTCTTTGTTGACAGAATAAGATTGAATAAGTAATGAAGAGGTTTAACTAAAGCATGAGAGCAGTCTTTCACTATAAAGCTTGGTACATTATGAACTCCGGCCGTTAATTTATTTTTAAGTTTTCTTGAAGCTAAAATTATATCATTCTTAGTCAAAAAACCCATAGCCACACACAAATCTGATGTTAAAAACTCATTAAGATTATTGGAATTGTCAGAACTTAAATAAATACTAGATAAAAAATCAGAAACGTTTACAATAAACTGGGGAGTTTCATAACTCAAATTATTCATTTGCATTTTTATTATGTGATTATTGTCGCGATGCACATGTTTCAATATATTGAAAGATTACCCTGTAATACACTTCAAACTAATATAAAATTCATTCAACTTCCCCATTGCAATAGGTATAGCTTGTTTCGTGTACTAAACTATAAATTCTTTGTTCTAACGTATTTTCTAATTTCACTCCTGTGCACTTGGATCGCAAAATAATGACAGAGTTATCAACAATTTGACGGAGAAAGTACTGTCTACTAAATACAAACAACCCTTTATTCTTTAGGCGCCCCGTTAAAGAAGTAATATATTTATTATGCTTCCCGTAGGGCAAAATAATTCTATATACATCCTGTGCCAGGGAAATACCAATAAGGCCAGTAATTTATACTCTAATCTGGATTAAGGTTTTACCTGTCTGGACTTCGTTGTGAGGCGTGTGCAAGAAGGTTTTATTAGTGTCTTTACTGTTTTTCAGAAGCGACAGGTTCAAGGGATTCGAGAGAGGATAATATTTTTGAAAATTCGGTGGCAACAACCGGTTGACGGTCAGCCTTCTGATATTATTCCTTATTGCGCTCTGAATACTCGCATTTTGAAATTGCTGTACATGAAAAGGGGCTTCAACGACCCAATTTCTTACGAAAGGCCTGTACGAACCCCAATTTGAAATTAAACGTCCTAAACTAACATTCTTATCAAGTGTGAAGTTCTTATAAACTGTAAAAAGAGCTGTGCAAATCTTAAATTTTAAGACTATTTTTTTTGAGATAATTATTCTTAAATGTGCTGAAATATTACATAAATTTTGTCACTTCGTATTCTCCAACGGATTCTCAAATTTTCCCACAGAAATTTGTTTTTAGCTGATTTATAAATACACACAGAGTAACCTTTACGTCCTTCCTGTCTCCCAGGAGTCGTAGGTCCACATTTAGGGCAATTTTTTTGTAACCTGTGGTGGCCAGAGGAATCATTAAGCCACATAAGAATACCGCGCATATTTCTGACTGTAGGAATGCGGTCTTCCGACATCTATCTTGTGGCAGATCCTCTAACAAGCTTTTGGTTCCTATAGAGTTCCTCTGATGGTGACTTAATAAGATTGGGGTAATACAGTTACGAGTACAATGTCAGAAATCAAGTATGTTACACAGGGTGATTAATGGTAATGGTAACAGTACAACACTTAGCGGTGGATAGTATTACGAAGAGAAATGTATTGTTACCTCAAGTATCTGTACAGTACAACATATATTTTTGTTTATTTTATACAGAGTGGGCCATTAGCACGAGAAAGTAAAATAACTTGTTATTCATAATACCGAAACAAGTTGTAGACGATCAATAAACCTATAGCATAACAATATTGAAATGTCTATAATAAAAAACATTATTATAAAAATAATTAAAAACTATGCCATATCATTGATATAATAAATTCATACTATCAGTAGGGAAAATTAGTGTTCACTTCACAGCGCTGTAAAACCCAAACTAATGAATATAATAAAAAAGTATATAATAAAAATTCTTCGTTGAAAATCACTCTACAAAAATGCTCTGATGTAATTTTTTTTTAAATAAAAAAATAAATAAATTATGGCGTCCAAAAGAAAATTTGTCCAAAAACTTTGATTGTTTTTCTTTAACATCTTTGTTATTTTTGATTTTGCAACAAAAAGTTACTGGACTAAAATTGTAGAGGATTCAATTTGCAATAAAAAATGTTTTTTAAAAAATTTTGTATGACCAATAGTATGTATACCTGATAAATGCTAAAAACAATTTAACCCCCTTTTCCAAGATGGCGGCCGAAGTTGGAGGGTTGTGACCCCACAAACTTCAAGTTAACCTTTTTTGACCCTCCCCCTCACATCTAAACAATAAAATTGCGTCCTCTAAAAAATGCAACCCCAAATGTAACTTTTCAATGGACTAAAAGTTTTGGAGATAAATTATACCTACGGGATTTTACGTCTTACGTCATTATTTATAACTGCCTTTGAAAGAATAACGTTCAAAATATAACATTTGTAGTCCATTTTCGAGAGAAGTGAAATGGCCATTCCAAAAACAAAACAGGAGTCAGGAAAATCATTGTAAAAAATACATCCGCGTCATAAATCAAGCGGAAATCATACAGAACCACTTATTTACCGATGAGAAGCGGAACAGACCACTTACGCTATAATAAATATACCATAAACTATATACAGTGTCACACATAACACGTTTCCCAATTTGTCCTTTTGTTGTAAACTTAAGTGGTTCCTACCGATGGCCTGGAAGTAACAAGATGCGTTCGGAACTATTAATTAGTGATGCTGACCAGACGAAGGCTAAAACAGGAAGCGTGATCGCTTAGAAAAATCTGTTCGAGTAGTATTTCTATGATTAAAAATAATATTTCCGTAGACATATCTTTTGAGTCAGGCTTCATGAATTCGCCTTGTAATTTTTGTAACGAAATAAAAATTTAATTTATTCATGTCTGCGATTTATAATTAGGTTACGTCTTAAATAATATTAGGATACAAAAAACATGACGTAGCAAAAACGCTACTAGAACAGAAGTCTTAAAAACTAAATATTGTTTGTTATGTGTATACCTCTTTTCGTGTTTAATACATATATTTTTTAATAAATGATGCAATCATTGTTACTATTAAGAGTTATTAATTTCTTCTATTTATTTACTTCTGAGCCTGTTTAAATGGTAAAGAATTTATGTCAGTGAAAAATATAAAAATATATTTGCATAACAAAAATTTCGAAATAAAGTTGACTGTGATTTTCAATTAGTGTCGAAATTTCGTAACGGATATGTTTTTGTATTTTTAAAAGTTCTTTAGTATTTTATAACAAGCTTGAGCAACCTAGTTTTGTCCTAGCAAATTTCAGGAACGAACGCATATAGGAAAAATAACTAAACTGTTAGTTTCTTAATGCAATGTCATTTAATAAAAATATATTTGCATAGTTTTCACAATTTTTTTTGACGAATAATTTTAACATTCTGGATTCTTGCATTAAAGTAGAACATATTTTTATTACTTTTCAGACTTTTTATTTGCACTGCACCCTCGACAAATCTTCTCATCAAATAAAAAAATTATGTTATAATGTTGTTAATAGTAAAAGTATCACTCGAAGTTATGTCACGTCTGTAAACAATCTAATACAAATAAACATGCACAATTAACTCAAACAAACTGAAAAGATAGATTTGATTTAGATATTCATATTTAAATGGAATGAGAAGTAACGGATGCGCTGACAAAAATAATAATATACAAGCTGACCAGTCTAGGACAGCAAAACGGGATTTTTTATTAATTCATATATAAAAATAAATGACAGCTCTTTCGGAAATCGCCATAGGCGTAACAAACGTATACTTTTTGGAGTGGCTTAAGGTGGATCCAGACAGTCGCTATTATTTACCGAACCCCAAGCGAACTTTAGTGAAAGCTCGAGTAGTGTAGATCGACTAGTCTAGTTAGTAAGGTGGTCGTCCTCTTCTATTATATATCGATCTTATTGTACATTTAAAGAACATGTCTTACTATGAGTCGCATGTAGATGAGGGCGTATTAATTTGATAGTTTTATTTTATTTAGTTAGATATTAGACTGTTTTACGGTGCCGGCTCATTATATTTCAGAGACTACTTGGATTTCAATTCGCCATCTACTTGTTTATTTTAAATGGAACATCCTGTATATTTTTGCAGACTTGGATTATATCCGTAATTTTAGGGGCATTTTTATGAAGCTTCCTTATATCTATCTCTAATGGTCGAGATATTTCAATTCTACAAAGAAAGTTGCTTTTCGATAGCCCAATTCAAGCCTATTTTTCTTTATAAATCTAATAATGGTCTTCGAGATATTTGAATTCTATAAAAAAGTTAGTTTTTGATAGCCTAATTCAAGTCTATTTTTACGTGCAAGCTGCAGTATTGTTTTTAAAAAAGATATAGGGAAATGCATATCATTTGTTACAGATATTTTAAAAACTGTTTAATTTTACACCGGGTGGTAAAAATGTATTGTCGAATTTGCTTAACTTCGAACCGCCAAAAACTGTATTTAATCGAAAACTGCTGTAAAATTTCCATATTGCATTTCCCTATACCTACCTCTTTTATTTTTTTTTGTTTTTCTCCAGGTTTTTATGATGAGTAATTAAAATGAAAATGAATGAGAGATTTATTGTGAAATTTTGAATGAAAAATCTGAGTGCACCACTAGAATACGTAAGCAATCTCAAATGAGTTTGCACAAAATTGCATAAAAAATATTGAATATTAATAATTCTTTGGGTAAATTAAAAATCACACTGTTGTGTTCTTTAGTTGATCAACTGATCCATGAAATAAAATGCCAAAAATATAGTAAAAATTCAATAGGTATATTTTTCGTAGGTATGTTAATGATAACTTTTTGAGCTGTTCGGGGGTAATTTGTGCACACGACTATGCTATTCTAGCACGGAGTTCTTCTGATGACTGCGGTTTAGACTTATATACGTTTTGTTTAAGTGTAGGCCAAAGAAAAAAGTCAAGTGGTGTTAAGTCCGGGGATCTTGGCGGCCACTCAATTAGAGGATCGATTTTGAAAATTTTCATTTAACCATATAATAAATTAGTGCATCGAAATAAATGATGAATTGGTGGAAGCAACAATAATTTTGTTAGTTTTTTTTTTGTTTTATTAATATTTCAATAATTTGGTCGAAGGTTGATATCAATAAAAAATAGTTGTGTTTACTTATTTTACAGATTTATTCCATACCATTTCAATTTACCCGCAGAGTTATTAAAACTCTATATATATATTTTTTTTATGAAATTTTATACAAATCCATTTTACATGATGCTTATGCCAATGGCGTACTTAGATTTTTCAAAAAAATAGCTAATATATTTTGAAATTTAATTCTCATAAAAATATTCAGTAGGCCTTGGTTTTTGCTCAAAAGAGTTGCCCCTTTTCTCCAAAGCACAGTTATGCATGCCTTACAATTAAAAACAGTGTGCCACACTGTACGGATCCATCTACTCGCTATACAGTGTGAAATGAAATAAAAAATGTGTAACCGATCATTGATATTTTTTCAAACATTTTGGCGCCTCGTAGCGCCGTAATTGTGTATTTTTGCATATAGGTAAATTAGCATAAATCATCGTATTTTGACTTTAAGAACACAGGGTAGCTCGATGGTACATGAAGTTCAGGAACTGCCTGTATGATGAATATCAGATCAAATAAGCAGCACAGAAAAACTCAAATGGTTAGCACTCGACAAATATCAAATGCCTGAACTCACTTTTGTATTCAAGAATGCTAAATTGATTACATTTTGTGTTAGCAGCCTGGCATATTTTACGTTATTCTCCTTACTTGGACTTACTATTTTTACAATAAAAATATTAGAATATATGTTTATCTTTCTAGGATACTTACTAATTGAAAATTATTTAATTTTAGGGCTACTAATTTTAACTCCTCCCTTAAGTCCTCTCCAAAGTTACGCCTATGGCAACGGCGTTTTTTACGAACTGCATAAGAACGGCTGACCCACATCGAAGTTATATGGTATGCCTGAGTCCTATTTATAAAAATACGCATACCAGTTAACCTAGTTTCTCGGGATGGAGTCTTTTATACGGCCGGCATTAAAACTGGACCGAAAATAGTTCGGAAAATCGTAAACCAAAAATTGCACAATAACGCGCGCCTTCTTGTCACATCTCTGGTTGGACGCCAGATGTCTGTTGACGGGGAACAGCACAGTTGTAAAGCTGAGTTGTTATTGAAACTGCCACTTTGGCGCACTTTGAATAGTAAATAAGAAAATACAAAGATAAACCTTTCAGTTTGGTTTGTTGATGGTACTTTTTCCTTTTATGTATCACTGTCAACATAAACGCTCAAGATGCGCGCTAATTTCGGTTAAGAAAAAAATGTTTACTTCCACAGCTATCGAAATAGAAAAATAAATACCTATTGGGTAAACTCTTAAGAATTCAATACAAAATAAGAAATTATCAGAAGACACATGCACTTTTCAAGAGCTTAGTCCGAGAACAACAGGGGTAAGTCAAAGGTTCCTAGCTAACAGCGATCAGTTACCTAGACCAAGGCATAGCAACCCAGAAAACCATAGAAGATTAAATAACAGCATGAAAGTCACTTTTTAAATAGTATAAGAAATAATTTTCTTCATATTTAGTATCTTTGAAGTAAGAAACAATACATGGGGGAAGTTGGGTAAAAGTATATAAACTGGACAATTGCAAAAACGTTAGTGAAAAACTAAAAAAAGCATATTATGTAATTATAAGCTGCATTCAATGAAAGAATATGAAAATTACGATACCAGCAATAGGAGACCATGAAATGTCAGGCAGGTATTATTGTTTCTATCGCCATAATTGAAAAGAAGAGCTTTATCACAGATAGAACATAGAAATCACAGAAAATTAATGTTTTAGAATTATTCTGTGTGACATTGTTGTATTCTGGATAGTATAGTTACTAATAGTTACTTCATTATGCAGCTACGTCAGTTTCTTAACACTAGTGTGGATGCCATTGTAAATGTTAATGAAGGAATGTTTATTAAACAGTTATATTCAATTGAATTCATGCCTTCTACATCTCCCATAATACGAAAGGTACGTGCCATTTATGAACAAATGCTGTTTTCTATGTGAACTACATTGAAAACTAAAACCTACCTCAAACAACAAATTAACATCTGGGGCAACAATCCTCTCCAATAATTTGCTTTATTACACTTACAGGAAACGTTTTTGATTTCTACCTTTCACATTTTCTATTCAATAAGATGTGCAGTTTACGATATTTAGATTTTTTCAGTATAATTTTCCAGAGACATTTGATGAGGTTAAAGTAAAATTTCAAAGTTAATTCTGAAGAAGACAGCGATATGTCAAACGTTGAGGAAGCTAAATTGACGACGTGGCAACCAGTCCGTAAATTGTTCTACTAAGGTTCAAATAAATCAGTTAAATGTCTATTTTCTTATACAAGTTTGCGTTTTTAATTTTACCTTGTATAAAGAAAGCATAACGCTTAAAATTACCGTCAAAGCAATATACTAAGACAACTATCATTCAATTGTTTTTAAAGTGTACTTTGCTTACATCTTAGAAGAATGAGATACATCAGTATGTCCATAAAATGTTGATTTTCTTATCTCATTAATCTTTAAGGAAACGCCATCAAATTTAAAGATAAAAAAGTTATGACCATTTCTTTACGTAGCACGTGCCGTTTCTACCCTTTAGGGTGCTCTAATTTTAGAAATATTTTACCTGAAACTGCATCGTTATAAAAGCGACAAGTGTGTCAATTTTAACAAAAATAATTTCAATATTAAAAAAATTATAACCAATAAACTAATTAAAAAATAATACTTTTCGTTACGTTAATATTGTAAATTTAATATTGTATCCATAAACTTGGATATCAATTTCTTTCTGGATAAATAAGTAAGACGCTTTTGTTATCCTTATCTTTGTCCTTCTAATCTACAAAACTGACAGTAAAATTTTTCTTATGTATATTGGTAATACATTTTTTTGCGGCTATGCGACCTGTTCTATAATTTCTGATGGAGTAACATTTTCAGTTTTGCTTTCACTATCGCACGTTTTCATAAATTTTATAAGCAAAAGTGAAAATTTTATACAATATTCAGGTAAACAGTAGGCAACTATGAACTGTTAAAATTGATCAATTTTAGCTGTGCACAGCGCAATATTCGATATTGACTAAATATTGCTGTAAACATCAATATTAGTCATAAACTGTATTTTAACGAAAAAACTGTATCTTAATACCTCCATTGCAGGTAGTAAATGTCTAATAAATCAATCAAAGTATGCGAGTGGAATAATATCATGCATATAAAGTTAATAATATTTTTTTGGTTGTCTACATTAATTCGTCATATCCTGTTTCATCAGCGAAAATATTTTTTAGTTAAATCATCGAGTGGGAATTACTGTTTTAACTTATTTTTGTGAGTGGAAAGGAATGGAAAAAGTGGGTGGTCTCAAACATTTAATAACAAGTAATCAGACAAATCGTTTCCTTCTTTCCATTCATGTCTGTTGGGTGTAAATATCAATTACACACTTTTCTTCAGTCTCGTCGCTAGACATAACGTTGTTAGTTTTACTGCAGTAGATTATCTGCTATTATAGCCACTTTATTTCAGCAAATCTTGGCCCCCATCTTTATTTGTGTGACTCCGTTGAAGTTCAGAATATAGGACGTTCTTTAGTGTTATCTTGTCACGTTTGTTTTCGTAAGGTTCCTGTTACATCCATTTCGTATTTGTTTTTAAAGCTAACAGTGTAATAATTTATGAAACTTAAATGTTCATTCAAGTACCTACTTACCTTTTACAATGACGAAGTTGCATGCATTTTATATTGGTTTGAAATATATTGCAGGGTAATCTTTTAAACATATTGAAAGGTAATGAATAATGATAATGATATTTATTATTTTTATAAATTAATTAATTTTCTAACTGCTTTAACTAACTTAGCAATCAGGAATATGCAGATATGCACTTGAAAACTATGGAACTGTCAATAAGACTCCACAACAACTAAACATTAAAATTACACACGCCTCTTATGTGTTTTTATTTATTATGATTTCCAGTTTGAAAGGATAGGAAGATAAGAAATATTTTTTATTCAGAAAGTATTAATTTTTTGGAAAAATTGAAAGAACAAGAAAAGTTTCTAAATTTATAGGTCCACAAAATAGTAATTTTAATTTTGATCCATAGCCATCTAGAAAAAAGTTCTGGCCAAAACATCAGGAAGGGTTGTTTGTTTCAACCACTTCGAAGTGAAGGGTGAAAATAAAAATGTATTGCTAAAACGTAGTTCCATCAGTAGAACACGCGTACCAAATTTCAAAATTTTAGGTTAAGCCGTTTTTGAAAAAAAAAATGAAAACCGAATTTTAGGTTCACCCCACCAACGCGAATATCTGCGCAGGGAGGGCTCAAATAAAAAAAATATATAGAAAAGACCCCCTCTAAATTAGGCCATAGAATACCCTCCTTCAATATTTACGTGGAATTACGGTACACCCTGTATAATCGAATGCAGAGACTGCCAAACTTCTACATCAGTGTGATAACAATCGCCGAATAACAGATCCAGAAGTAGCAGAATAATCTATATTAACATTATACAAATCAAGCATTCAATAAATGAGAAAGAATTATAATTATTAGTATTAGGTGTTGATAATTAATAGGTAGTAAAATGTCTCTAGTTTTTACAGGGAATATGAACACTTTTTTGTTTAATATATTAGGAGTACCTCACGGTTCACGTTTAAACCTGCTGTTCTTTATGTGTTCAATAAATGACTTTAAATTTATCGAAGGGTGTTGCCGATAACAAAGACAAAACAAAACAAAAACTAATAAACTGCTAGTTAAATATGTATTGTCAGTATTCATACATATATTTTATACAACAGATACTTAAGCTGATGTTCAAACAAGATTGTTTATACTCGTAACACATTTTCGAGTTTTTCAAACGAAGGTTGCGAAATACAAGTTTTAATCAATTAGGAATTAAATAGCCTTAAAATTTGATATGATTTAATTTCCTTGTAGTAGCAACCTACCAATAAAAAATATCAACTAGAGGTTAACTAAAAATTGAATGGCATTTCAAATCAAGACGTATACTTCTTCACAGCCAGGTTGAATGCAATAAATATCTAAAATTAATTGAGACGCAATCGGTCCCTATTGATGAAATGTTACCTGTTTCGAGGATTATTGCTTCTTCAGGTAACCCCTTATTTAAAAGGAATATATTTACGAATAAATAAATGAAACGCAAATGTTAAAAGTTTTTATAATCTGTATATATTAATCGATATCAAACATTCACCTATGTCATTTTAACATTTTTATTAGGTATTAATAATATTGCGTGCATGCTCCCATCAGCATTGCATTACGCTCACAAGTTTTTTACTTTATCGTAAAGGCATTTAAACGAATTCAAATCAATTTACCTATAATTCCTATCAATCAAGTTATGAAAGAGCAGATAGATCAATAGATTCCACCTTTTCATAATTATATATAGGTAGGTACCTACCTCTATTTATAGACAAACTAGGGCAAAGTAATTGACTTTTATTATGATCCGCTGCTGACGAGCGCCTAACATTGAATTTTTTTCATTTCGTAAACCATTCAACGAAAAAAAAAATCATGAATCAAATAATTTTTATTTTGGCAATCAACACTTCTCAGACCCTTTTAATTTCTACGTCACTGCTTTTCTTTAATTTTTTATAAGTGTGTGGTTTTCCACGGAGCTGTGTGGAACCTCATCGGAAAACGTTTTTCATAGCAACGCATTGTCTCTGCAGTAATTTTCTGGACTTCTTAATATACAGGGTGTTCAGTAAAGAATGGGTCATATGGTAAGGCTAGCTTCCTTGGAATAAAAAAATTTGATTTAAATCAATTTTTACGTAGATATAGACCCGATAAAATACTTTTTTCTTTAATTTTTTGCGACAATATTCTTATTTGTTGAGTTATATTCAAATTTTGGAAGAAAAGGTTTTTTGTCAGATTTATATAAATACCTAATTATTATCAACCGTTAATTATAAATTTTTAGATTTAATGAGATTATGTAATTACAAGCGAATGACTAATTTATCACTTTTTTAATTAATTTTTCAGACCCAACATTTTTTTACAAAATTATTATAAATGTATTTAAACAAATGAAGCCTTTATTAGAATTTTTAGAAATAAATAATCATTAATATGTATTTATTTACCAAATATGGTATATAACCGTTTTAAGACATAAAAAAATGGCAAAACAGTTTTTGTAAAATTTGACAGTGAAAAGTAGGCCTTGAAAATAGAAAACAAATTTTAATATTCAACATCAGGATAGAGTTATGACATCATTTTTTAAAAGAAAACCGTACTAAATCTAGTCTCAGAGACGCCCTGTATATCAAATGTCCAGATACTACTGGTCAAAAATGATGGGGAATTTATGCTAGTGTTTTGTATAGACCTTTTAGAAACACCCTGTATAATAAAGTAATATACGTTGATAATAAATAATATATTGATAAAGTATTATGAGCGTAATTCAACGTTGGTAAGAGCATCAGTCCGTATAGAGTAGTTAATTTCACACAATGTTACTGATATGTACAACCTAATAAAACACAATGTTTTTAGATTCTACTGACAATTCAAGCTATATCTAAGAGAGTCATCAATTTGTAATATAATTAATCCTGTAATTTTGTGTAGTTCCTTTTGATTATTATTTTATAGTTTGAGATTTAGTATTGAAATCAGGCCATCAGGTATCAAATTATTAGTTAGATAATCCTTAAAATTCCACATAATGTTGAGTTAGGTCAGAAAATTCAATTCCTAAAGGGCTTAAAAATTAATGCTACTACCTACATTTATTTACCAATAAATGCCTTAGTCTTGATACTACTATCGACACAATAATAATTATTAAACTTACCCATGGCACCCCATAAAATTAAATAACTAGCATTAAGAATGTTTTCTATTTTCCTTATACTCCTGAATGTATTAAAGTAAGTAACTTTATACCGCAAAAAGGCTGTCTTTAGCATGGTCCTCGACATTGGCGGATATTGGCGCGAACTACTTAATGAAGGAAAAGTGTCAATTTTTAGTGAATTTCACTAACTGTAACATTTTTTATATAGTAGATGTGATGGAGCTGCTTAAGTTCGAATTTCCAACAGTTAAATCCGTGTTTGATCCCATCTTCTTTGTTATTCTCTAAAGATTTCACAACATGGCCTTCTACTGTAGAAGAAAATTTCAATCCACCATGAAGCTTTAACATCTAAATATCTGCACTGCCATCAACCAGAATGGTGACTGACGATCTTTTAAAACAATCTCCAGTGTATTCTTCGGGATTATTGAATCCTAGCTCTGATGCAATCATTTTTAGAACGCTTCCAAAAGTGTTGACTCCAATAGGATTCCTTGTCTGTACAATACAAAAAACCACCTGTGAGTTGCATTAGAAGGAGGAAGTTTAGCATATTTTGGAAAATACAGTTGATACCTGCCATCTTTCCTTCTGTTATAACAAATTTTCGGGCAATTTTTGTTTTTGTACAATCACAATTTTATATAGAGGTCATTGAATACGTTCCAACATTAGTTTAGTTAATTCTTCGCGACGATAGGTCCCTAAAATGCTGATTATCATGAGTAAATATGTTTAATCAACTGCAACACTTAGAAACTTATATACTTTTTCCTTTGTAAAAATTCTTTTTCGTCTTGTAACCCTTTGAACTTCTTTTAAAAAATGCGATTAGTTGAGAAAATCTGCTTATATTTTGATGTTTCTTAACAGAAATCAACAATCAACATTGAGTAGTAAGTCCATGATGTATATGGTTTTTGAAAGCGTTGCTTTTTGATAAAAATAAGCCAACATAATTTTCTCAGACACCTCCTTTATTTTGTTACGAGTAGCTTAGCATCAGTCTTCAAACTTTTGGCCATCTAACTATCGCTCCTTGGATAGTATCGGAAGTATACTTGACATCGTTCCGTTTGTCGCTGCTTCTATATCAGAGGATAAATTTCCATTAAAATCACACGTTTCAAAAGCGCGATATGTTTGACAATGTTATGACAGCAAGCATGGGAAAGATGACATAAGAAAACTGGTTCCATAAACTTAATAGCAGGTACTTTTTTCTATTCATAGAAAATACACCAGTTTATTGTTGCGTCATTTGACACTCTTTGCCAAATATATGTTTTTTTCGTGTTGTTAAAAGAAAGTAGGTAGAGACAATTTTGTACAATAATCTTGTTCTAAATTCATATTACTACAGTCGATTGATAAATTTAACATTTTGTGTTGTAATATGAATTGCTACTACACTTATATTGTAAATAATTATTATTTGCAACCATATATGTAATGTTGATATTTCAAACTTACGGTAAGTTTGAAAGAAACACATCTCTGACTTTGACATATATCCAGATGGACAGCACATTTTCCAAATATACTTTCAACCCAGGTAAATGTCAACATTCATTGAATAACCAAAATGTTTGTTTCAAAAAATATCTTATTGTACATTGAAACATTCTCAACAAATTGTATTCACATTAAGTTTTACAAATTATTTTACTAAATTAACTGTAACATTAGATTGGTAGCGGCAACAGAAATTGTTAATCCATGCTGAACATCCTGCGTAGAAATGGTAACGTTTTTAGTACTGGTGATTGGCAGTTCGCCAGATATTTTTGTGATCCATGTATGTCTTATAATGCGGAATCTTTAGAAACACAAGTTTTGAGAAATTGACTTATCGAATTGTGGGAAAATAACTGGCGAGTGATTTTACCGAATCTTAATTGTAAAAAGAAAGTGCAACATTTGTTTTAATTAACGGTACCCATTATTCATTACTTATTATAAATACTCTTGACTG
Organism: Monochamus saltuarius; assembly: GCA_025584915.1. Lineage (NCBI taxonomy): Eukaryota > Metazoa > Arthropoda > Insecta > Coleoptera > Cerambycidae > Monochamus > Monochamus saltuarius. The sequence goes on along the minus strand of CM046723.1, from coordinate 7,986,380 downwards.
GTAGGTTTTCCGATATTAACCATGATATTAACATTTGATTTTATACAGTTGGTCACTTCAAAATGCACCTGATACACCAATTATGAGTGAAACCTTTATAGGTAGCATATCATCAGGTGCATTCTTCAAAAACGCCGCAATGTTCTCACTGGAGAAAGTGCTTTACTTTTTGGATACAAATCCTAAATTTTGTTGTTTCAAAAATGGAAATAAATTTGGAGATATCCACTTTATTTTTAATATTTAAAGTAGTACGCAACATTGAGTAAACGGATCATAGAGTTGATGGGTTTTTGATTTTGGTAATTTCGTTAAAATATGCCAGAACAACAGTTTCAGAAATAGCTTTTTGAACACCTTTTTGCGAGCACCAATTCTTGAAAACATCGTATCTTGAACGACTCTTCTTAAATAGCAAATCGTTTTCCAAACTTCCAACGACTTCTCTTGAGGAGAAATACAAATAATTTCTTCTGGATCGCTCATTGTCCCCGAAACAACTTTTTTGACGATAATCCATCAAAAATGCAACTAATATAAGTTTATATGTTTGATTTTTTTAGTACCACAGTAACCATTGTCAAAATGCCAAGTTGACGTTATTTTTATCTATATCTATCTGGTTATACAGGGCGTAATTATATTTGTTTGTTTCAGTCTCGAGAAATGATTCATCTCAACCATCCTTTTCTCTCAACAAGAATGAAATACTTTCCACCTCCTTCCTTCAGTATTCCATGAGAACTCAGACTGGGAGAAATCCACGCGTCCTTCAGATGCTCACTGGGAAAATCGCTGTGACTTATTTACCGACTGGGCTCGGAAAAATGTCCGTTGGTACATTAAGCCCTTGATGGGAACGGGCGCTAACTAAAATAAAGCAAATCCGTTGGCGTCGGCCGAGAACCGACGGCCATAAATTACGAAAACGACAATCGCCCATGCATCCTGGTCCGGCCGTAACGAAGACCAATAATATCGGCCACTTCCGAAGTATTGAAAAATTGACGATATGTTTATCCACGCTACAATTACTAGGGTCAAAAAGTTTAACCCTGGGGTCGGACGGCACAAAGGAAAAGTATTAGAGCGACAATGCGGAGGGCGCATATTAAAATTCCGCATGTTAAAGATTACCTAGATGGCATTGTCGGAGTGACCAGGGGTCAGTTTTTCAATAAAACGCGTCGCATAAATCAAGTATGGGCCTTTGTCGAATGGACCTGATGCGGTTGACTTTTGGCCTACATCTGTTCTTGCCCACTGTAATGAATTGATTAGGCCGGGGTGGAGGGTTGAAGTATGAGCTTGTTTAAATTAAAGCTGCAATTGCTGGGAATCTGCCCAGTAACAATTCTTCAGCGTGTCGCTGACAAGGCCATTATGATTTTAAATGGCCTGGTGTAGAATTTTCTGGAAAAGGAATCAGCTTCTTTGTTAATACAGAAATGCGCATAAATAATTGTATATGTTACAGGAAATATTGGATTTCAGGCCATTTCAGTTTGGCCTAGGACACACTAAAAGTTACTATCGTTGTTACGAACTTTTCATTTTTTTTAGGACATGTCTGATAGTTTTTAGGACAAACTAAAATTGCCTGATTATTATTAGGAAATACCCGAATAAAAATTTGCATCCAGAAGTTTCGATGGTTAATGATATTAGTGTTGTAGCTTCCTAATCGGAATCGTGCCGCTATATAGTGGCGGCAAGAATTCAGACGTCTTTCATCACGGTTGACGTTATGCAATTGTTTTTATTGTCAACATAATTTTTGATATTTGATCGCGTCAAAAACAATAATTTTTTGTAATTAAGTGCAATATACAGTGTGGAAGAAAGGTATGGAATAAATTCATTATTTCTAAAACAACAAAGTTTCATGAAATTTCCTCGGATCCGTCGATTTTGCTTATTTCTTAGATTGTATTTAGCTGCCAGAAACAGTTCCTGAGGTGACTTGATTTAATTTGTTGTTTTTGCTATCAAAAGATGTAATATTCTAACATGCAATCTAATAAAACAAAATAATATATTAGGGGGTCAAATACGATTGAGGCAACCAGAATTTAATTAATAATTAATTAATTAATTAATTAATTACTTATTGTTAAATTGTTTTAAAATTGAAGAGGCCTTATTTTATGATACTGCCGATGAATTCACTATATCCATTTTACTATCAACCAGCCCATCACAGACACAAATGGGAATATTCACATTTTATTGGATCGGTTATTATTATTTTTTTTTTTGGAAACTTGAAGAAATAAAGTGTAAAATTATACATTTTTGAATTCAGCAAGTTAAGCTCTACAAGAATCTGTGAAAAAATATAGGGGTTCTATTTAAAAAAATATCAGACGACGTCATCACGCGAAAACAAAGGAACGTGGGAAATGCGTTGGTATAGAAAAAAGAGTCTTTTTAAAAAGCAAAATCGACGGGTCCGAGGAAATTTCATGAAACTTCGTTGTTTTAGAAATAATTAATTTATTCCATACTTTTCTTCCACACTGTATAATGCAAACATTTAGTGTAGTATACATATAGATTTATTATTCTTAGTTGCAGTTGTTAGATATCTTCATAAAAATATAATGAATTATTGATTTGTTCGTATGAGGTAAGACGTCTGAATTCTTGTCGCGATTATACCTCGAGTTTATTTTTAAATATGGCACAATTATAGTGAAAACAAAGTTTTATTCAAAAAAAAAAAATGTCACAAAAGCAGTTCTTGCAGAAACAAATAAGGTAGTTACCCTTTTCTTGTTTATTTACTGTTTATTGAAAAACTATACTTTTTGTTGTATCTATTATTTAAATTATATTTACGTTTAACAAATGTGTTTCATTTTAGGTTTATAGGTAACTTTGATCTTTTTGAAATATAGCGCTTTTAAAGATAATGTTTGCTTTGCTTCATTCTTTTAGCCTGAATTAATTTTCCTTAATAAAATCCATTTTTTTCAATAATTTAAATTGGGTATTTCCTACCACTAATGAGTCTATTTTAGTTTGTCCTAAGAACTATCAGGCGATGTCAGTATGTCCAAGGAAAAATGCAAAGTTCCTAACAACGATAGGAACCTTTAGTATGTCCTAGGCCAAACTGAAATAGCCTGAAATCGGATATAGCAAAATCACTAAGACTGCACCCAAATGAAAAGCTGAAAAATTTTAATTTCTATGCAATCACTTCTATGCGCTTTTAAAGATAATGTTTGCTTTGCTTCATCCTTTTAGCCTGAATTAGATATATATAAAGCTGTTTACAGGCCTTTTAGGCCCAGAGCTGTGTTATTCTCCTCCACTCCATTCTGTCCTTCGCCTTTCTTTTCTAATCCGTTACATTTTCTCCCTTAGATCTATTGGCCGTGCCTCTCTCCATCGCTTCCTCAGTCTACCTCTTTTTCTTGTAGTTAGGTTTACTCCTACTATTTTCTTAACTGCCCTTTCATCCTCCATACGTTCTAGATGCCCTAGCCACTGCACTCTCCTGGCTTTTACAACTTCGTCTATTGTTGGTGCCTGGTACATTCCATATATTTCCTCATTATTTCTCCTTACATAGCCTTCCTCTGTCCTCTTACCACCTAGAATTCTTCTTAAGATCTTCCTTTCCCACCTTAAAAGGTTTTCTCTTGACTTCTTATTGAGAACCCAGGTTTCACTACCATACAGCGCTGTCGGTCTCAAAATTGTTTTATACATTCTAAATTTTACTCGTCTGGAAAAAATTTTTTATTTCGATAAGTGGTTGACTGCTGCCGAACTTCTGTTTGCTTTTATTATTCTCCTATTTATTTCTTGTTCCTCATCACAGTTAGCTGTTATTAGCGCCCCAAATACACATATTCTTGAACTTCTTCAAACTCCATCTCTCCATGCTCTGTTCTCAATTTAAAATTTGTATCCTTTTTTTGTTCTCCTATTCTCAGCAGCTTACTTTTCTCTTGATTTATCTGCAATCCCACTTTACTTGCTTCCTCCACAAGTTTTCTCGTTACTTCTTCTAATTCCCTACTATCTCTAGCAATAATGGCCACATCATCTGCATAACTTACTATTTGGTGACTTTTAAACAATATGTGTCCTTCTCTGTTCAACTCACTATCTCTTATGACCTTTTCTAGTACTAAATTAAAAAGAAGCGTTGAGAGTGGGTCTCCTTGTCTCAGTCCTGTATCAATAGTAAAGCCTTCCGAACATTCACCTTTTATTCGTACTTTGGCTTTAGTATTTTCTAAGGTCATTTTCAATAGCCTAATCAGTTTAGTTGGTATCCCAAATTGTTCCAGAATTTTACTTAGTTTATTCCTTTTGATCGAATCATATGCTTTCCTGAAGTCCACAAATAAAACCATTGCTTTGATCCCATACTCATAGCATGTAGTCAGCATTTCCTTCACCATGAAGATTTGGTCCGTTGTTGACCTTCCTTTCTAAAACCTTTAGCCTGAATTAATTTTCCTTAATATAATCCATTTTTTTTTTCAATAATTTAAATTGGGTATTTCCTACCACTAATGAGTCTATTTTAGTTTGTCCTAGGAACTATCAGGCGACATCAGTATGTCCAAGGAAAAATGCAAAGTTCCTAACAACGATAGGAACTTGTAGTATGTCCTAGGCACGGTATAGGTCCTAGGCCAAACTGAAATAGCCTGAAATCAGATATACCAAAATCACTAAGACTGTACCCAAATGAAAAGCTGAAAAATTTTAATTTCTATGCAATCACTTAAACATACATTCGATTTTCATTTATAATAGGTATCACCAGTGCTTAAACATGACATTTTGTCGAATTCTTGGAATCAAAATTAATAAATATTATCCAAGTCAGGGTTGCTTATACAGACAAATTTCTCTAATAAAAATTTATTAGAAAAAAGAGAGCTTTTTGATAGGAAAGAAAATTGTACCCTGTACGTAGGTAGTAGAATCATAGTATTGAATACGTGAACTGAGTGACCGCTAAAGAAACTCTCTTATTACCGTCAATCCAATGATAATTGAAAGAAACATATTAAACAAGCCCGTTCGACAACTGACGTCTTTCTTATGCCACAATGCCCTAAGTGGTCATTCCGCATAATTTTATTGTCGGCAGAAATATTGTGTCATATTCAGCGATCGGAAGTGCATAGGTAAGAGGAGTAGTATCCTGGATTTTATAGATGTGAACTGACCAACGACCGCAGTCTCAGACAATAATGCACCCCATCCATTGTCCAGCGGGGGTGGTGCCCCAAGGTCGTTATTTCGGATTAGTACTTGAAAAGAACGAAAGGAGAGAACACTGGACAACGGCGTTCCGTCCGTCTGTTTAATGCAATGGCCTCGGCGAGACATATGTCGTTTATTTCGACAACTGCTGCTATTATTGGCAATTTTAGCAAAATTTCCAATTTATGCGCCCGTTCGGTCACTGTAGAACGAAATGTTACATTGTGGAGAAATGCTATATACATGGTGATTTTGAAAGTGGGGAGTAATTTTAGTATACGCCTACTTATTCGAAGAACAAATGATGAACAGTGCCAATTTTGAATTTACTCGCCATACACAAATAACAAATCCACAGGTCATTATTACCAATACACTTGGGCCATTGTTATATCACTGTATCAACAAATTATGTTTTACACAAAATGCACACACCATAAAATACTAAAATTTTAACCATAACACGATTATTTTTTAACAAGTATAATACATCGGTTCGGTTGGAATGGAAGTTTAGGGTTAGTAAGGTTAGAGGAGCGTGACATTCTACAACGACTGTGCGCCATCGTGTCACATGTCACATGTCATCAATGATGTATCGGACAGCATTCATGAAATAGCCAGTCTGTTCAATAACTTTAAACTTAGTTATATCGGTTAAAATACGTTTATCAGAGCAATATTTTGTAAAATGATTTATTTTAATGCTGTCGTCAGTTAAAATTAATATCCCACTTTCAAAATCACCCTGTATATATGTACATACTTTTCAGAACATTTCGCTGATTATTAAATAACAAAATAAATAGGTATCTTCGCCACTCTCCTATCACGTTTCTACACAGAAAATTACATTTAATAAGCCTTATTTTAATATACGAGTACAGAATGTACGAGTAGTTCTATAGGGTACAAATTTTCAGTTATAATGTAATGGTAGTAGTTATATCCGGAAAATTGTTTGAGGCGCCAAATATTTTGAGAATTTAAGAAAAACAAGGCTTAAGTAATGTTTTAAAAATATTTGTGACCAACAAATAATTTCCTGAAATATCTAATTTAAGAACATGTAATATTGGGTAAGAAAATTTCACTGCCATGATATGACAAATCAAACATTACATTTTGAAGTTGGATTATTCGAAACAAAATTGCAACGAATGTACAATTTCAGTCATCTACATGATGGATTTTTAGATTACTCTAGTTTTATACGGTGCTTTCGAAAAGTAACGAATAAATACATTATTTTTGAAATTCAGATTTTGTTTTAAAAATGCACTTTTTGACCCATATTTGTGACGTCATCGTTGTTCGAGATATGACGTCATCGTTAATTTTTTTAAATAGCAACCCCCAATTTTGACTATGCCATTTGAAAGAGCGGGTCATTCTACATACATACATCATGAAAAATTATGGTGTTACATAACAAAAATTTCAAGAAAATAATATTTGAAGATTTTAAAATTTAATTTTCACAATACCTCCCCATTATGCAACATCTGTCCGTGCCGATTGAGTGGCCAGCCAGATCGCCTGATTTGACACCCCTAGATTATTTCTTGTGGGGATAGTTAAAACTCAAAGAATACGTTACTAGACCGGTTAATTTAGAAGATTTAAAAGCAAGAATTTGTCATGAGATACATCGTATCCCTCCTGAAGTTATTGATAATATCCAAAAAGAATTTATTAATCGTCTTGGCTACCGTCAGGCAGCCAACGGTGCACAATTTGAACATTTAATTTAGTCGATTTTTTATATAATCATTATCATTTTCAGTATTGTGAAAATTAAATTTTAAAACCTTCAAACATTATATTCTAGAAATTTTTGTTATGCAACTCCATAATTTTTCATGATGTATGTATGTAGAATGACACGCTCTTTCAAATAGCATGATTAAAATTGGCGATTGCTATTTAAAAAAGTGCATTTTTAAAAACAAAATCGACGTGCTAACTTCTTAATTTCAAAAATAATGAATTTATTCGTTACTTTTCGAAAGCACTGCATATATAAAAATTGTCAATGTTATATTTAAGTGACCGGACGTATAATTGAAATTTATTGAGTGTTGATATAAAACAACATGAACAAAAATTCGAAACAAAATGTTCGAATGTTGTTTATTCTTTAAAAAGATCGTGACTTATTGTGTTCCCAGTTGTTGAAAGATAATCCTATTAGGTATGTCGTTATTGCTTGCCCTGAATGGGCTTTACAATCTATAAACTCGGATAATGATGGCCCGTCAGTCTGGTCACATATGCCATCCTCTTCCGAATGTATTCATTAAAACTATTATTGTATCTTATTTTATCTGCAATTATGCCACGAATGAAACCAATACCAACTCTCGTTCTGCGTTCCTTTGTTACTTACATTAGAGGGTAAAAATAAACACAACCCTAGCCCCAAATTGCAAAAATATCGTTAGCATGGGAAACGCAGAGAGTCGGCCAAATGGCAACTAAAATAAATAAAACAATCGACAACCCTATGGCTCTTGAGATAGGGGTGGTGAAGCATGCACTCCATTGGTCCATTCCTCAAAACAATATATGAGATATACTCTTACTGATAAAAGTAACCGTGTATTCCGAAGATTTATATTTAGCAATGATACCCATATCACCCTTATGATATTCGCTGGTAATTGTCCTTTTCTGTTCTTTATTGGGATTTATGGTGTCCGAAAATTAAGAGTTTTATTTCTGTTACAAACGACAAATAAGTGGCAATAGGTTTTAACGATTTCTTGAAATGTTTTAATTGACATATTTTTCTTGGAACGGTTAATCAACAGATACCAGAGGAATTCTTTTGAAAATTCATAACTCAAATTTAATTACTGTGCAATTATGTTAATGTGCAAAAATATTCTTGATTGGTGTGATAAAAAAGTATTTAGATGTAAAAAATTGTGATTACCGTGATTTTTTAATTATCAATGCTATTAACATTCAATTGCTTGTGCGATAGTTTAAGGAATATTGGAACGACTATCATCTCGTATAAAAAATTCTTGGAATTAGTTTTTTGCAGATATCTTTAATAGCAAATACATGACTGTATATTCCAGAAAATGGAAAATAAATTTCATGACAAATAACATGAGGTATGCGAAATAACTTTTTCATTTTTTCCTTTGGAGTTAATGTATAACAGATTTCAAGATTAGGAAAAAAACATAAAATTGTTATTAATATTGTGGAATTAGATTTAAATACCTACAAGGTATTTCAAAAAATATTTAAATTTCGTTATTTTTTGTCATATAACACAAATCACCCAACCATTTAACTGATAACAGCACTCAGGGATATTTCCATCACTATGACACCATTATTGTTTAGGTTTGACAGTTTCATATTTGAAATAAATTTTAAAATGTCATGTTTTGGCAATGCGAATTTTCAATCTATTGCACTAATTAAAGATAAAATTCTAAAACATACTACAAACAGTCACAAATACACGAGGGAAATATTTATGGAGTTTTACTGTGGACGAAAATACAAGTTAAATGAGCATATAAGAAGAAGAACTGGTATTGATACTAAAATATTGGAAGACCAATGTGAGGAACACAGAAGGCGGTTCAAAAAGCTGTACAAATAGTAAATTCTTGATTGCCAATAACAAATGTCAAAACTGCCCTGTACTCCTCTTTCATAAACTGACATCAAAACGAGGTGAACATATTACCTCACCACGACTGTTCTTAAAACCTAATCGACAGTGGAAAACGGAATCCTGTAATTGGTTCGACACTGATCCTGATGGAAAAAATACTATCAATGAATGGACTGAATCGTCTCCTGAAGCTATTGACCTGAATGTAAAGGACAAAAAGACAACAAACCATTTAAAAAGGTTAACTACTGTTAGCAAATTGCCAAAAAATGGTGTGCAAGAACAGCAATTGCTGAAAATTACTGGCCATAACAATCCAAATTCTATAAAATCATACTTGAACATCGGCCAAGAACACCACAATAAGATCATAAATACTATGCGTGGTAATAGATCTTCTATAGTAGAAAAAATAGCCAATCTAATGTTGCGTTTCATTTTAATAATAAAGTACTTTTAATAAATCAAAAGTTGTTTTGTTGTCTTGCTTTGATTTTTTTACAAAAAAAATTTCTGACCGAATATCCCTCTGATATTGACAAATGCCTCACAATTTGACGTCAAATTACTCAAGCAGGTTGCTTGCGGCATCGGGCTATTACCAAGCAACGTGCTTTCGATTGCCATAAAATTATCTCGTACATTAGTAATGTCCTAGATATTATAGTTAATAGCATAAGTAAGATAACCCTATGATAAAAATATAATAAATTGATCTTTAACATTTTTCATATAATGGGAACTTTCAAAAAATAAATGTGTAAGAAATCTTTTCACACTTTAAGTGAAATAATCAATTTATTTTCTAGGCTGTCACCGAAGATGATTAAATTAAATTGTACCGAAAATATTTATGCACATTTTTCACATGCACACACCGATATCAATACGTCGCCAATTTTTGTTGACTTTAAAAAATCTGCCATCACGACTGAACATTATTTTAATCACTGGGTAAATAGAGAAGTGTGCAGACACATTTTTCAAATCGGAAGTGCCTTCGGAATGGCAAACTTATTTGTTTTTTGTTATTTTTGGACTGTATCGGAACTTTTTGAGTGTGGCTGCTCGTAAACTGTCAACATGATTGAGACCTGGCAGATGTATTATTTTAGGAACATGTGCCTTCTGGATACATTTCGTATATAGCAGATTTACGTTTGTTTTACTATAGACAAATAGCTCTCTAGATAGGTTAAGTATCTTTTTATAGGCCCTACTTGTACGTGGTGACAATCGGAGAAATTACTGTGATCATTCAAGGTCCGTCTGTGCTTGTACGATTTTTTTCGACGAGCAAAATTATCTTCTAGGATATTAAGATAAAGTTGCCATTAAAATTGACAATATTTTGACAAATTTCAGAGAACATTAACCATCTATTATGACAACAGAAGAAATCGACCTAATAAATCAAACGAAATGCACCTATAGGAAAAATGTTATTTAAATATAAAATGTTACTAAGACTGACTAAGATCGACTGGCCAAAAATAACATTTGAGGAATAAGAAGGAAAATGTTTTTTGTGTCTTAGTACTTGATTTAGCCAACCTTAGAAACGGTAACAGCATAGGCGTAGACTGGGGTGCTTGAGTAATTTTTATAGCTAAATTGAATTAAAAATTGATCAAAATGCCAGTTCTAGTAAACGGTCTGTTGGTATTCGACTTAACCTAAATGATGCATAACTGATAATAATAAAAAATGTATATGAAAAATTTCATGTGCAAAACTGTAATATAGGTGTTAAGTGAAGCTGTTGATGTGTAGTTCGTTAAAACAAATCAGTTTCTGGTGTATACCGTGTTTTATATCATGACATAAAAAGAGTAGAAGTAAATCTAAAGGAAAAAATTGGAAGCTTCTACACTAACTACCGATACAAAATAAAAGCTTTAATCTTGTATCGGTAGTTTGTTTAGAAGTTTCCATTTTCATCTTTTTGGATTTACTTCTAGACTTTTTTATAGCATGATGTAAAACGCGATAGGTATACACTAGAAACTGATTTGGAAATAACTCTGTTTATTATCTAATGTCTCGAGATCGGTAAAAACTTTTATATCACCTTTGTACCTGCTGAAAATAATAGGTGTTATGCAATACAATTATTTGTGTTGTCTTTTTTATAATTTTTTTATATTCGGGCGCCTTCTAAACTGGTACGTCTATGGACTATTGGTCTCCACACGGCTCACCCGAAAAGAGGGTATACTTACAGGTATAAATTTCTAACGGAGTGTTTGCGAAATAAGTAAATAAACATTTTCATAAAGTAACCTGTATACTAAAATCTAATTTTTTTAAGATAAAATTTTGTCAAATCCAAATTGTGTGAACACACAGCTACATCTATAAAAACTTCGCCTTGCAAACGTTTTTTTTTTTGAAGTCGAAATTTTCGTAGGTACGTACTTTTAAACACTTCATTAGTTTACAATGCAACATCGCTAATATTGAAATTAACAAAATAACAGAAATAAACATTTATGTGCATTTTGGCTCAGACAATTGTTGTTTGACATAGATACACACTCAAATCATATTTATTAATTCTTAAAATAAGGTATATTTAAATAAATAAAAATTCTTGATTTATTCTCTGGAAAAGATAACCTTTGCTCGGCCAGTGGTCGAGCGGTTTAAGGGCCAGTGGGTAGTGGCCAGTCCACCGTGGAATCGTGGATCGATGCTCTGCGGGTATGGTAGGGTAGAAGAATGTTGGCTTGGGTCAATGTGAGAGATTGATACTGGTCGACATTTGACCATCCCCATAATTAAAAATATTTACCAGGTTTTCCTCATCCTCGTACTGAGTGGTGATTAGGGTTTATCAACGTAAGTCGTTCCTGGGCGCAAATGCTTAATAGTAATTTGTCGCCCCTTCTCCTGCACAAGTCTCCGACTTCTGAACTAATCCTCACGGTTAGAATAAGAGATAGAGATATTATTATTATTGCACAGTTGCTTAATGAAAATTATTTATATTCGCGTTCTCAATATTCCTTTGAGGGAACGCACTTATACAGAAACACCCTGTATACCAGTGATGAATACAGTCAGTATTACTAAAGTTTACAGAATTGATTCTGTAAACGCTGGTATTACTAAAAATTCAGAATTGATTGATTGGTGATTATTGTTTCATTTTTAATATTAGAAATTAGTGTTGGAATTTCAAAAATATCCAGTCAAATTTTGGTCTAAATCTTCTAGGTCTAAAATCTTAAAGTTCAAACTAGTTAAAAAATAAATCGTAATCGATATAATTACAGCAATAATATCAATAATTAACTTTGATAATAAAATGCTTTCTGAATATGTTTAGATGTTTTATTTAATTTTATCAATGTCATAGATTGTTGCTAGAAAGCATGTTGCCTAAAAAATAGAAGGTACTGTTTTCTGAACATCGTTATTCTATTTACTATCTGTGATATTTAAATCACCTAATAAAGTGCCTGATGAACGATGAAAACAAGAAGTACCTAACAATAACAATTTTACATAATTTTGACTATGAACTTTGAAATGTTGCCAATATGATCATTATAGTTAATTAAAATATTTGCTTCTATTGCAAAAGAAAACAATTAACTGAATATATTTTAAGCTCTTATTGCTCTATGACGTATGAAACCGCAACTAGTGGATTGTTTGAAACATCCTTAGAAAGGTTACAATCGTGAGTAGGCTTCCTCAGGTGATATATGGTCAAAAGATACGGGTTCTGAGCTCAAGAATGTTTTGGCGCGAAATTAATTCATGAACGCATCGAATTATAGTGATTTATAGCACCGAAAATATCGTATGTCATATTTCCTGGTCCAAATTCCTTCATTAAAATAACCTTCGACCTACAGAAAGAAGCACTTCCTCATTAAAAAGATGGCAACTGTCCTAAATTTGCCAATTTGGCAGATTGCAGTTTTTTTTCAAAGTGACCACCCAAAGAAGAAGCACATTATAATGCCACAGATTCCAACTTTCGTATTGTGAACTGATTAAATATAGTACCATGAAATAAATATCTATGTATTCATTAAAATATTTTCAATTTCGGTTTCAATGTTGTTTCATTACTAGAAATTCTATGTCAAAATTTACTTTGAACTATAAGTTTTTTGTATCTGAGGTAAATTTTGTATATTGCAAAACGTTATAAATAGCATGATTTTGGGCCAAATAGAAGTTAAGAAAAATAACGATATTATTTATTGATATGCCACCTTCAAGATTTTTAAATATATTAAACAATTTGCAAATGATACAATAAAAACCACTAAATTATATTAAAATATTTAAAAATCAAAAATGTATTGTCCTGCAAAAAATTAGGTAGTTTAAACAATGAGAAACAAGGAAGTTAATTAAACATTTAAACAACTTCAAAAGAAGAATATTTCTATGTTACATCAAAACATTAGAAAATACAAATTGCTTATTTCGAATATTCAGCTTCTATAAAACCTTTCCTTTCATTAATAACAATGAGGCACTTTTTATTGCCACTATACAGGGTGTAAGAGAACTGACTGTCATTATTTCAATAGATAATAAATTGGAGCCAGACAAGTAAAAATGTATTACACAATAATATAGGTCCTAAACTGAATCGTTTACTAAATATTATCATTTAAATTAATAGCAAAAACTAATTTGCACAACTTGGCAACGTTGTTCTGATGCATTCAAATTCTGTCATTATTGCCGCGATTGTTAAAGTCGGAATGAACATTGTCGATGTCAAGAACAAATGTTATTCTGTTTGGTAAACGTATGTGAGAAAAACTTTGTATAAATACGTCACACGTTTTGCGAATTACGACAGGCTAATATGCCGACCTGAGGCGTATAAAATATTTTACAAGCCCTACAATAAACTTTGGCAGATAATAGCTAGGTTAATTTCAAACATTATTTTTTATTTTATGAATATTCGATTCGTTTTTGTTTAGAAGTTGCAAGCGTTTAAAAAAAATCATATTTTATTCAAAGTAGCTTGAAATAAAAATGATGGTTGCTATAACAATAATTATTATTTGTGTCATTTTGTTTATTCATTTGACACTTAGCGTTAAAGTGCTAAATAAAAAATGCATTTACACGTATTTGCAACTGAAGAGTATGCAGATATTGTCTATACAAAGAGTCACTCTTTTTATATGGGCATTCCAATGGGAACGCCAGATAAGTAGCCCCAGAATAACGACGAAGATACCCAAATAGACATCAACCTGACTTTAGTGCATCATTTTGTAGAAGAAGGTAACATCGTTCCAAAAAAGGCCATTCGTCCTCTTGAAGTGAATGTACAAAATGAAGAAGTTATAATGGATGCTGTCACTCTTCAATTCTCTTTTCAGCATATAGCAAGTAATTTCCTTTTATCACGTAATAATGTATGGCGTGTATTGAACAGAGAAATGTTACATCCGTTTCATTGCCAAAATGTACAAGCGTTGCATGCTGAAGATGCTCCTCAGCGATTAGAATTTTATCGCTGGTTACTTTAGTAACATGCACAAAGTGATAGATTTATTTCGCATTTTGACGGCGCAATAATTGGATCAAGACTATTTCAGCAACTTTTCGGTGTCAATGTTTGGGGTAGCATTTTCAACAATAATGTACTGCCTGTACATGTTTTAAATAATCGTTTAAATGCAGATCTGTATAGAACTTTCTTGGAAAACAACCTTCTTTATTTCATTGATGACGGTCGCCTTAATATTGTTCAAATAAATATGAGATATCAGCGCGATGGTTCACCATCACGTAGAGGGAGACAAATAACGGCTTGGTTAAATGATAATCTATCGAACAAATGGGCAACAAGGTCCAGTAGCATGGCCACCACACTCTCCAGATCTAAATCCAGTTGTCTTGCTACCATGTTGAAATCACTCTCCGTGAGCAGTTACTTGAAAGAATTAAGGATGCCGCTAACCAGATTGTAACTTTTAAATAAAAACGAATCCGGCCTATGTTCATATAAGACATAATGTTTAAAATTAACCCAGCTACCATCTACTAGGTTGTCATAGAACTTGTAGAACACCCTGTATAAGAATGCTCAGAAGCATGTTTATTCTTGTTGCATTTGATTTTCCTACTCATTTACTTTCCAAATGCAAAATCTAAATTGTATGTTTATTTTTTTGTGCTCTACTTCGGGAGGTTTTTACCGCTGAAAGTAGTCGCCTATGTTGCCTACCGCCTAGAACCAGCCCTGCTATATTTCACATTTGTATGGTTATGTTTTATTTTCAAAATAATCTGAGAAATAACCCTTTAAATATTTTAGATCACATAACTTAGAACTAGTACATAGAAATTGAATTGTTGTCTAAGCTATGTCCAATATACGAATCACCTCGAATATTATCAATTGGCAAACGATATCAGTAGGTCAAATCTTTTTTACCATCATTACCAGTAACGGATACCAATTTGGGCGTTAATTAACGTCGCTCCAAGGAAATAGTTGGCGTGTGTTTGGCCTGCGTTTGTTGAAACATTTAATAGAAACCAAACATAAGTGTGAAAACGATACAGTCAGCACGATGGTAGCAATGACAGTGAGTGGTACAAAAAAACTCACCCCAAACGTCCAGGGGTTGGGGCCCACATGTCGACAAGGAGGAAGAGGATGTGCCCAGCCTATGCGGACACGACTTTTTATAAGACGCAGAGTGAAACCCGATCCTTTTTTGGTCACAACTATCTTAACCGCGGCCTGCGTGGATGGTTTACTAGGAAATTATCTTAATTGCACCTCATTTAACAATTCCAGTGAGTCCCTTTTTTGTAGGAGCCGACTTTTGTGTTGTATTAGTAGATGTTATCGATAATTAAGTATACTGTGTTCTACTGACAATAGTATTGTGGAAGAATACAGGAAGGGCCAAATTTCAAATTGGCAGTTAAAAATTTTACTACGGAACTATCCTTGAAATTACGCATGTAATTAATATGAAACCCTTTAAAAAAATGACGCATTTTTATAAAATGATGATTAACTAATGTAGTATAGATAAATAAATGTATCTTTCCACGCCAAAACGTATACATATTGAATCACTTGTTTCCTTGTTTTCGAAGTTGCCATTGAAAGTTAATTCTTTATTTGATATTGCAATATCAGTCAAAGCATATACAGGATGAACCATTAATACTGGTTTATAGAGCAGGGGTGATATCTTTTCAATAACAAGATATAATGTTGCTGTGGAAAAAGATACAGGTTGTCAAAATTCAAGTTCTTTATCGTTTTTTTTTTCTAATAACTGAAGTACCGCTAAACCGAATGCCACTAAATTTGGTAAGGGAACATTGTTTAAGAAATCATAATTTATGCGTTAAATAAGGTTCGGCCATAGAGGGAGCCACATTAACAACGCCTGCCCTAAAAGATATCTGCTTACGTGCGAATTCAAAAATGTTATGGAAATTTATTTTCAGAAAATCAAATTGTGATCAAATTTACCCATTTTTATGCATATTCTAATCCTCTTGATAAGAGAATTTCTCACATACAATCTCAAAAAATACATCTGCCTCCGGACAACTCAGAAATGTAAAATCGAGTAGTCTTGGAAATTTGTTCACTAGCAACATTTTACCTGTGAAGTATGACAAAATATTGGGTATGTCTACAAAATTTCAATATTGTAGGCCTACTTTGACTCCTTGCTTATTTTTAGATTTTTATAAAAGTGGTCCAGAACATTGAAATTTTGAAGACTTACTTAATTTTTCAGTTTGAGGAATTATCTCATATACTTTAATAGTGATAAATTAACTCACATATAAAAATGTGTATATAATAGTGACGTTTTTGTCACTTTGACTGCAATAAAAAAGGTACGTATCTTTTTATCACTTGTAATTGCACAAGAGGTTTGAATTTTACAAGGTGAATGTGGGTTTTTTAATGAGAAACTGTTGCCCAGCAATTAGACGAGAAAAACTGTTAAAAACGCGACACCGAAGTTGGAGGTTGATAGTTTTTCGAGTCAAATTCGTAAAGAAAACAGTTTAGAATTTAAACAAAACAAATTTACTCCGTATCAATACAAACAGTGTAATTCGGCAGGACAATTTAATGGATAATACATTTGGAAACATATCAATGCAAACTTTATTTATGAAACACTAAAAATAAATACATGATAATTGATTAAACAATGAATAAGTGAAAAAACCACTAGTGATAATTACACTATGTGGGGCTTTTTTATATATAAATTAAATTGTCATTGATAAAAACTCTTGTTCCTCTAAACTAAACTATTCTTAGTAGGCATGCATCCGCTTAAATTCACATCTTTGATCGTTAATTTATCTGCCATTAGTTTTTCTTTTTATGAATAAATTTCTTTTTAAATTTTGCCAATCAGTAATTTTGCTCAAAAACTGGCATTTAATAAAAAAATCGTAAAATTACTGATTGTAAAAATTATTTCGTTACAAAGAGAAATTTATCCAAGCTCTTGTGATTTTATTTTTTTTGTTTGTTCTACAAAAAGCGCAAGCGAATTCCAGAAAACCATGTAAATTACAAAAGTCGTTTCACCTATTGGAGAACACCCATTATATTTCCACAACAAAACTGCTAATAATATGCCACTAAAATTAGGTATAATAAATTCACACTATTAGAAATCTGGTCAAAAAGCAGGCAATTTCCTGGAAACGAATTTCGTTTTCCTTTCAAAAAGAGTCTCTAACCTACTTTTGCGCAACTTGTGTTGTTATTAGGGCAATAAAAGGCCTTCATTGCACATTATCGGTTTGCAAAGAATTCTTTTTAGTGAAAAAGTGAAATCTGCCTCTGACAATGTACCTAAAAAGTCAAAGTTGTCCTTTTTAGGTAATATATTACAGCTACCGTCTGCCTTTTTGCAATTATGGCCTTTATGGGTGCATTGTTGGCTTAAATTTACTATACTTGGCACATTTTTTAAACTGACCAGCGTAGTGTCCCGTATTTTGGACGGCTGTCACTTTGTTGATAAAGTGTTTAGCACTCTGGTTCATTCAATGGCAAATTTCGAGGAATTTTCGTTTAGGTTATCCAGTATTATTTCATCATGAACAATATATCTAATAATTTAGTAATTCATAAAACAAATCAGAATCTCAACAATTATGATTACTGATTTGTGTTAATTTCTATTAAATTATTTGATGAATATCATTTATTTTCACATAAGACTAAGCGTTATCATCATGAGAAATGTGAAATATATAATTATTTTTTAAAGCCATATACAGGGTGTCTGTAAAAGGTCTTTACAAAAACATACCACATATTCCGTAGACCAAAATAAGTCGATTTAAGTAAAATTACCTTAGTACAAAGTTGCTTCGTTTGGGCTCCAGAGGGCCTTGAAGTTACAATTTTTAAATCGTTTTTCCCATATAAATTTAAAACGGCATATGCGATTTTGCTGAAATTTGGTATATTGGTAGAGTTTTATGTGGCCAAAAAATGGTGTTAAATTTTTGTCCGATATTAATCCATAGTCGTAGAACTTGATTTTTTTTAATAATTGCACCTTTAAAAATTCTACGGCAATGGAAGAAAAGGAGTTTGAGTATGAAATTTAGATTGCTCAACTCATTTACTTTAAAAAAGGTACTCTTGATAAGACTCGATTACTCTCATGGTTTTCGCTAAATTTCTGTTTTAATAATTTAGAGTGTATAGGTTTCACAAAAATATTTATTTACAACATAATCAAAATAGAGATTTTACAAAAATTGTTCAAAATGTTCACCATTTTCACGCATACAAAGATTTATACGTCGAAGAAAATTAAAATGTATCCTTTCCATAACTTCTTCATCACCTCTAAGATTGTTTATTGCATCTTGAATACGTTGCCAGAGTTGTTCCTCATTTTCTACAGGTTCCCTGTAAACTGTGGATTTCAGATGTCCCCATAAAAAGTAATCCATCGGTGTTAGGTCTGGGGAACGTGGTGGCCAGTTTACAGGTGCGTCATTACCTCTGCCTATCCATTTGTGTGGATATTGTTCATTCAAATGGTTTCTAACGTTTACAGAAAAATGTGGTGGAACTCCATCTTGCATAAACCACATATCTCTCCGAAGTTGGAGAGGAAAATCTTCTAAAATTTCTGGCAACGTATTTTGTAGAAAATCCAAAAATTTTCTCCAGTTAATCTTCGTGGAATTATGACAGGACCAACAATGAAATTATCAATTATTCCAGCCAACCCATTAATTTTGAATTCGTGCTGAAAATGGTTTACCTTTATTGCATGCGGATTTTCAACGGCATAAACATGTTCATTATGGGTATTAGTTATACCTCTTCTTGAAAAACCCGCTTCATCTGTAAAGAGAACCTTCTTGACAAAGTTTGGATCTCTTTCTCTTTGCATATTAACAAATCGACAAAACCCAAACGATTTTGAGGATCATGGACTAATAAATCTTGTACTGGCTTCTTATGGTATGGATATAGCAATTGTTCTCTAAGCACTTTATGAACGACATCTTTACTTACTCCTAGTTCCCTTCCAATTCGTTCGGGTGCTTAATTCTGGATCTTCTTCAACACGTTGTAAAATGTCTTCTTCAACTTCAGGAACCTTACAAAACGTTCTCTTCCATTATCAACATTGTTGGGAGCAAAGGAACCGGTCTCCCGAAGACGTCTCTCAACAGCAGCAAAAGTTGGGTGGCTAGGTACACGACGATTTGGAAACATTTCAGAGTACACCCTGACACTCTCTCGAGCATTTCCTTCACAAAATCCTAATGTCAGTAACATATCGGTATATTCTGCATTGGTATATTGTACAGTCATATTAATAAACCATGCAATTTTTTTAATTATTGAGATTGAGATTAGAACACTTTCAATCGTTAACAAGAGATTAGGTGTTAAAATTTGACAATATTTTTATTTAGATGAAACTATGGAAACCAACAATAAATGTTTTTGTATAGTATTGCAGGCAAATAATTAATATTCCTCAAAAAATCGTACATGGCAAGAATCGAGTATTTGTGTTAAAAGTCTCGATTAGAGGTGTTGAAGAAGATATGAAAAAAGTACATTTTTATGTTTTTCATCGTATAAAATTTTGTCCGATAATAATACATAGGCGTAGAACTTGTATTTTAATAATTATTGTTTATGTTCTAAAATGCAAATTTCGTCAAAACCATGAGAGTAATCGAGTCTTATCAAGAGTACCTTTTTTAAAGTAAATGAGTTGAGCAATCTAAATTTCATACTCAAACTCCTTTTCTTCCATTGCCGTAGAATTTTTAAAGGTGCAACTATTAAAAAATCAAGTTCTACGCCTATGGATTAATATCGGACAAAATTTAACACCATTTTTTTGCCCACATAAAACTCTACCAATATACCAAATTTCAGCAAAATCGCATATGCCGTTTTAAATTTATATGGGAAAAACGATTTAAAAATTGTAATTTCAAGGCCCTCTGGAGCCCAAACGAAGCAACTTTGTACTAAGGTAATTTTACTTAAATCGACTTATTTTGGTCTAAGGAATATGTGGTATGTTTTTGTAAAGACCTTTTACAGACACCCTGTATATGCTCTCTGATACCAAACATCTAGGTATGCTAATGAACAATTCTACAGACAGACCTCTATTCAATAATTATCTAAGAAAATTAATCTAGCTAAATTTACTAACCTGGTTTAATGAAAACATTCTACAAATATCTAAGTTCACTTTTGAAACTGTGGGAACTCGAAAATTCAACCACAGTTTCAAAAGTGAACTTAGATATTTATAGAATGTTTTCATTAAACTAGGTTAGTAAATTTAGCTAGATAATTATTCAATAGAGCTTTGTCTCATCATTTAAATTTTATTGATGTCTGTGATTGGTGGGTGAGAAGAGTGGGAAATTGGCACGGTGCGCAACTGTCTTTGGCTTATTTCCCCCTTTTTAAATCCATGATATAGGACATGGTTAATAGAAATCTAAAGAGTGTACCATTTTTTTTTAATTTCTTCAATATTTTTACCATTTACTGGTATCCTTTATATAGCAATATGCTTCTTCTTAAAAATAATGACGACAGCTACAGTTAAATACAGGTGCAAAAATGTGTTAATTGTTATTGAATCCATTATTTCAAAAACTACTAAGTTTAGATATAGGAAAGCTTATATGAAATGAAATTGAACGGTTAATTAAAACATGTAGTAATACAGGGTGCTTCAAAGGAGCGCACATCATTATGGGACATCAGTTCTTGCGTTCTTCTAAAATGGTAAGGATATATACCATTTCGCTTTAAAATCCTTGAAATAGTCTATTTAGCTAGTGACAGTGACACAGAAGTGACAACAGCCTACTACCACATATAAATTAGCTATATATTTATCTGTGCTACTACGTTTCATATAAATTATTTTGCTTGCATATTCCACACCCAAAGATATGTATGTGGATTTTATTATTTTTTTTAAAGAAAACGCGTTTCTCTGCGTAAAAATACTAAGAGGAGGAAAATGTTGTAAATTGCTTGTTCTATTTACTGTCATTTTTTCATATCGAGAAACGGTTACAATAAAAAGTTCTAATTAAAAAAAAACAATAGAGGTTGGTGGTTGCCACCCTTTCAGATATTTGATAAAAATAAAAATCATACTCAATGCCACTTAATTTTTATAAATCGTGGCCTGTTGATGTACTTGTGAAAACATCAAAAACGAAAGAACACTCAACCTTGTTTCTGCCTGTTTTATTTTAGCCGCATACGAGTAAAACATCGAAAATGGAACAGCCCCGCATCCAATTCATGAAAGTTTCCGTTTCGTTTCTAGTCTCCGGCGAGATAAAACGAAAAAACGGCAACGTGAAAACGTTAGGAAGAGAAAGAAAGGCCCACATAATCCGAGCAAAAGGCGGCTCCGCCGCCACGCTAGCCAGAAGGGACAGTCGTCGATATGTTTTAGTATCGAACGGTAATAAAATCTAAAATGGCTGCTGGACTGCGAGGGTTGTTCATCTCACCCCCAGCATCCCCCGGCCGCCTTCCTCCGATATCTCGCCGCTTGTGAGTCATGCGGGGGTGGTTTCCCTTAAATTAAGGATTTGACAGATGTATGGGTTCGCTACAATCGGAATCGAAATGCGGCACATTCGCCAGGTATACGACCAGCTATATAGCTGTAGGTCGCGTCAAATAGGGTAATAGCCTTATTGTGATATGCACGGGGTAAATAAGTAATTATCCGAACGCCACCCCCATCAACGGGCGCAGTGAAATAGAAATGTTTTATTCATATTTAAAGCTTTTTGTGTTTGACTCTTTTCACTAACCAAAGCAGATTTGTATTACAACGGAAAACAAAATAATTTATGCCTTATTTAGATCTGATGATGAATTGCCTCACAATTACAATTAATATTTATATGTACAATCGTTTGCAATAATAATGACACTCATTAAAATGAATTTTGCGATTTCTTTTGAACTGCTGACGTATTCGCAATGAAATCTACTTTAAATTTTTAACATTAGTTATTAATTGTTTCACTCACCAATAGAGATTTGATAAAATTTCTACTCAGAACTTCCAGAAGTTCAAGAACTGTTTCGAGGGAGTGTCATTATTATTGCAAAAGCATGTACAGTGCGTTTCAATAACTTTGATAACATTTTGTTCAGCTGTAACTTTTCTGTTTTTAAAGATATCGGAATGAAACAAAAACCATATTACATAGTGGACTAGCAAGTTTTTTCTTATTTGAAAAAACAAAGACCAATGAATTTGAGAGATCTTCACCTAACTTATATTTTTTAAATGGAACGCCCTGTATATTATTGGATATTTGGATTCTACTCAAAATTCCAAGCATCTTTTATAAAGCATATCCTATACCTAGCTTCAACTGTTTGAAGAAATAGTTTTACAAACATGTCAAATTATCACAAAAATCGCTCTACTTGTCTGCCATTTTCCTCAACAGAACAAAATACTAAGGCTCGATTGTTACCAGCACGGCGCAAGCAATGCCGAACTTCAGCTTTAGCTCAGTGCAAAGTGTGCCATGAACAAGTAGAGCAATTTTACGATAATTTGACATGTTTGTAAAACTATTTCTCAGAAACAGTTGAAGATAGGTATAGGATATGCTTTATAAAAGATGCTTGGAATTTTAAGTAGAATCCAAATATCCAATAATATACAGGGCGTTCCATTTAAAAAAATATAAGTTAGGTTAAGATCTCTCAAAATCATTGGTCTTTTGTTTTTCTTTTCAAATAAGAAAAAACTTGCTAGTCCACTATGTAATATGGTTTTTGTTTCATTCCGATATCTTTAAAAACAGAAAAGTTACAGCTGATCAAAATGTTATCAAAGTTATTGAAACGCACTGTACAGGAAACATTCTTACTTTCGCAAATACAGGATGCGGCATGTATAATGTATAAAAATTGAAATACAAATATTGTGTATATTTGTAATAGAAAAGTCTTAAAGAAATAAATTATTCAACGAAAATGAATTCCCGACCCTGTGTTATATTTTGAATACCTCGGAAATGTTTGTATGCAACCTTATTTATGTCAGTATAATCTAATACACATCTACCTGTGCAATCAGCTGATTTTGTAATTCATTATTAAGTAATACTGACTACTATAGTTAACAAAAATCTAGAGAGTGCTAATCGCTAGCTTGGTGAGAAGCGCGACGGGCGAAGCATGCGAGAAGCAACATTTCATAGGCGTACGCGTATGCGATAAGATATAAAAAATATACAGAAATGACAAAAATAATTGCATTACATTTTTAGAGTAGAAACAGTGATATAACAGTTTTTACCTTGTATTATCAATTACCCAAAGTCGAAAATAATAGAGAGTGACTAATTCACAACACAGAGATGAGTACGGAAGATACGGGTGATATGATTACCTAAGCGTGCCACTTGAGAAGAGTTAAAGCACACAAAATTATCAAAAATAAGTTGACGTCGGCTGAACCTAGCACATTAACAATTTACTATAAATGTGCCACCTGTGTCATCCTCTCTACAAATTAGAATGCCGTCCTTTTGGAAGGCGATTGCCCATCACCACCCACTTACACCTACCTGATGCGCACTCCGCGGATATCACACTTAAGCCTTGTCCTTGGACGCGAAATTCATGCATTTTTGCACGAATTTTGCAACTTCTGTGTTAATTATTTATGGCGGGAAAATCTCAACGTTTGACAATTGCAATTTGTGAAACTGTCAAACATTACAAATATTATTGCCCCTTTCATTATTATGTGGTGTTAATAAATTTGTTTTGAGCTTCTGATAATCTACCATGGCAGTTTCATGATGAAATGATAGAAAATGTTATAGGTTGTTACAAATAGAGATTTTTCAACCATTAAATAAATCGCGCAAATATTTGCGAATTCCTCATTCAAAAGGACAAAAGGCTTTAGAATACATAGCTACACACTATTTACTTTTTATTTTTTTGGTGGTCAATGGTGGGAAATAAGGCCAAAATTTAAAGAAAACACAAATTTTTTCTTTGTCAATGTTTCGCTTTTATTGCGACATCTTCAGGACAATGAAAAACTGAAATTTTCAGTAGGTTTTCCTAGTCGATACATGTATCAACAGTCTTGGACAGTCATAGATAAAATCATACATAGGTACACGAGACGTAGATATACAACCAAACAGAGCAATATCAACATTTGCCACTATTTACTATTGGTTACTAGCACTGTCACTATAACGGTTACGGTCACTTTAACACTTATTATATCATATCGTTCCGCTTTCCGTATGACCTTCATACGTCCATGTTTCGTCAAAATTTAATATATTCTTCGACCCAGACTCTTATTTTTTAATATTTATTTTAAATAGTTTCTTCACCATATCACTATTTCGTCCTTTCTAACAGAGAACTCTTTTCGATTTCATTTATACGGACTAAGTTTCATCTTGTAAGATATAGCAATCGATTTTTTTTTTGTCAAAGATTCATGTTTTCTTCTGCGAGTTTCGATCACTTTCCGTTTCCCAGTTGTACTTCTTTACCACTTCTTTATTTGCACACATGTGCTATTCACGTACAATTTTGTAAATGAAATACATATTTGAACATCACTTACACTCATATTTTGACTTTTCATATATGTCATCATCCGATATTCCTCACTTGTTAAATTAGGACGATATTGAGAATACGTTATGGAGTTTGAATTATTGTTCTCCATTCTTAAGAACACAAAGTCACTAATAAATTATTTACAATCATAATTAAATTAGCGAAAAGATATACAGTCATAAACAATGGGTCAACATAATATTTTGCTGTCTAGTAGTAGTTGACCGATTCTTTCTGACTCACCCTGTATATTATTGCTGTTCAGAATACTTTTATGAAGCTATAATGATATTAATGCCGTTACTTATAAGTAATGTTATAATTACGCAAGATGTAGAGTCTACATCCAGTGGTCACTGACTAGCCAACGTATTCAATGTGTGGGCGTAAATCGGCCACAAGAAGAAAGTGACCCACTATACTGTGAGTGGTACTGAAAGGCCCGACATGTATCACCATCAGTAACCGAATAGCCAGTTTTTCATCGGCCACAGCATATTGATGATGAGAGCTAACACGTTAGAAACCGGAGTATGTCTGGTGATATCACTGACGATTAACTGTGGTTGCTTGCTATAAATGTAGTTGTAATTCAATGCTGATCGGGTCATTAGTCCGCATAGTAGTTATTTCTAAAATTTAGCTTTCTAAAATATAATTGTTAGGTCAAAAAAATAGTTATACAAAAATATCAAATTAAATAAAAATTCAAATGAAATATTTTGCAAAAATAAAAAATATTATAACTATATGTCACAATTATGTGCCAATTAATTAAAATTTAAATAATCCAATTACGTATGTGTATTTGAAATGAACACGCTTGTTCGTATCGATATTTATAATCAAATACTGTTTTTGTAATCGTGGGTTTTACAGTTAACGAAGAAAAATTCACGCGTTGTCCCTGTTGGCCAATTTTTAGCCTACTCATCATAACAAACTATTTTTGTCCGCCGTGTAGTAATAGTTTTTAGTTTTTTATAGCCCCCACGGTTGTTTTGAAGTTTGTTCGGATGGCTCGCGTTTCGAAATCTCCCGATACGTTTGTTTACAAATAGAACAATTTTACGATTTCTTTACGGAAGATTTCGTTTATAGCGTTTGTTTCTCCATATAATATAAAAAAGCACATTCATGCGCTAAGCTTGAACAGAGAAATATATTTGATTCAAATTGTTTTACTAAATAAGAATGGCATAGGTACGTCATTTCCTGCTAAGTTGTAGGTACAATCTATTGCAATAATAATGGCAGTCTTTAAAACGAATTTGGTGACTTGTTGTAACAAAAATCTATGTTCAGCTTTTTAACATTAGTCCTTAGTTGTTCCACTCACCAACAAAAATTTCTGCTTAGACCTCCCAGTAGTTCAAAAACTGTTAGGGAGTGCCATTATTATTGCAATGGACTGTACATATCGACTCAGAGGTTTCCTCTGTCTACGATAAGAAAGAAAAGAATAAACTGTGACACTTCGAAAGTTGTCATTGCATTTACTTTGTTCTATATCCGTTATTCACATAAACCTAACTTAAACAAAACAGGACATTACATAGGGTGTACGGAATATAAGTGCCAGTACTATAGGGGCTTGTATATCTGACTAAAAGCAACCTAAAAACTGTAAAAATATCACAATGGAATAGTTTTTCTACAAATGCATTTCAAAAATAAAAATACAACTGCAAAATGCAATGCAAAATTGTGTTACGAAATTACAAACTAAGGTACAATTAAGCTTAATTACCTAAAAGCTTCTGTAAGTTCGCAACTTGTTTTTTATATTAGTATTAATGAATTACGTATTGTAACGTTCGACAATACTGCAATCTATCAGCTGCTGCTCTTAACTTAGCAGCAAAAGTATTATTAGTCATAGTATGGCATTCAGTTTATAACTAGGTATTTCAAATTTTATTCTGTGTGGATAAAAGAGTCCTAAACTGTTCACAGTAAGTATGTTTAGATGTATTTGAGTTTATTATGTACAAACAGCTGGCATGGTAGATGTGCGATGTTGTCGCATATTCAAAACCTTGTTTGCTGTCATAAATCGTTGATCAGAGAAAAAATTGTTAAGTCAGATATGTCGAGTGTATCCAAAACCAGCTCCTTCCACTCGATTACAACTACCATATTTTAATGATGATAAATCGGTCCATTTTCACTATACGCCTAAAGTTTTCCTCCTGCCTACATATTTCCTCTTGCCTACCAACTCAATATCGATCAAGATTAGTCAATTTGATACGCAGTTTATGGAATAGGAATTTTATATGTCCCCACTACAAATGGACAGTATTGTGAAATGTTCTGTCTCTAACCATCATTATCTATCCACAGGTGTTTAGTGATTTACTCTGTGCCCCTTAGGAAATGGAAAGACAAAAACCGTTTTAATAAATATTTATGAGCTAAGTAGTAAACGCGCTAACAATTAACTTAATATCTTCGTTAGTTAAATGTACAAATACAGAATTTCTCAATACTAGTAAAACAAATTTGAAATTCAAAATCTTTATGTTCATGCAGAAGTAATATCAATTTCTAAGCAAGTAGTTGAGTACGTTTCTAATTATAATATCCAATATCTGTTTTTTTTTTATGTAAAATTACATAATATATGGTTGACATAGTAAGTAGTTTCAAAATTTGCTGCTATTTTTAAAATAGGTCAATAATGCTTATTTATCGATGAATCGGAGGACTGTTCCATATTTCAAAACAACAACTTTTGTATTTTCAGTGAATAAACATTTTTAGAAAATTTATTGGAACGAATTTTAAATTTCGTCATATCTAAAATTTCACATAAAAAAAGAAATACGTATATACTCGCGACAAGAATTCAGACGACTTACGTCATACGAACATATGAATAATTCATTATATTTTCATTAAAATATTTAACAAACTGCAACTGATAGTAATAAAACTCTATACTACACTAAAAGTTTGCATTACATATTTCACTAAATTGCAAGAAAGGATTGTTTTTAACGCGGCCAAATATCGAAAATTACGTTGACAATAAAAATAAATGTGTAACGTCAGCCGTGACGTAAGACGTCTGAATTCTTGACGCGAGTATACGTATGAATTAATAACTGGTATTCAACAGTAAATTAAAATAAGTAATAACAGTCACATGAAAACAAATTCTATTTTTCTAAGCAGGAATCCCTGTTTTGTACGTTATAGTGCAGATATTCTTATATTAAAATTTTTAGAATTAAACGTATGTTATAGTTGGGTTGGTTGTTTGGTTGATGTTATACCATACAAACTACGTAGATAATTTTCAGTGACAGTTTCAATCAAAAACAAGTGAAGGAGGGTTCTCTTCAACAACTATTTTTTATTTCATATAGGTATTAGATAATACAATTTCAGTAGACTTATTTACGGTATAATTTTAAAAATACCAACTTGTCACTCTGAATGTATCTCAGATTAATATTGATCACAGGGTTTTGTGTAGTAGGAGGTAGTTATTTTTCTCACAGTCGGTTTAAAACGCGGTGCATACTTCCTCAATTATCCAAAGTATAGGAATAGATTAGGTATTTTTAAAAAGGTATTATGTTTCCGCAAAGCTGCAAAATCGGTCAGGGCGCTTTTTAAAAAAGGGTTGGACGTTTTACCATTCCGTACTTCAGGTAGAAACCACCAAACTACAAAGTACCATGTGAACAAGTCGTGCACACAAACATTTTCTATAAAAATGTCATTATCGAATTTCCAATATTTGCTTTCGATATAGCCTTATCTTTCTGGAAATTCGGACCTAACCTAACATTGTTTTCGTTCACTCTGGTTCTTTAGACAATTAGGTTTATCAAAAACCAAACAAATAAGTGAAATTCGTTTTTAATATGTCAGAGGCTTAACGATTTTTAGATTGTACCAGTAATATGTTTACCGTTTAGGATTCAACAAACGGCGATAATGCGCTGCACCCGAACGTGTGCTGAGTACGTTTAAATAGAATTTCAGATGTATAGTATACATGGGCGCCGGCAGAAAAAAAATTAGGTGGGGGCAATAAAAATAACGCGGAGGCAGTTTTAATGAAAAATAAAAATAACTTAAAACAAGAAACTTTGGTAAAATCTTTGGTGCTATAGGTAGCAGATGACTTAAGCCTTGTCCTCAGGATGCGGGAAAGTGTCAACCAGTGGCGTAGCCAGAAATTTGACATGGGGGGGGGTTCAGAGAACAAAGTATTTCAAACTAGATTTTTTTAATAAAAAATATAAATATTTTATAATAAATTGAAACAATAAAAGTAATTTTAAAAATAATATTCTTAATATTGTTAATATTTTGATTATTCAGTGTTATTTAAATTTTTCTCAAATAAAATAATAATTCTTCTAAAACGTTTGTAAAACTGTTTTATAGTCGAAAAGTTTTAATTCAAGTTCTTGTCTAAACCATGTGCTACGAAGACAAAATCGCGATCAGCTGATTGTCTTCAAGCTCAACTTTTCGATCTGGATCCAAAACTTTTCTGAAATCTAAGAATTTCCTATTGCCAACCAAAACAAACATCCCAAGGTAGATCTGTAGTTGATATTTTCTGTGTTCTACTGTGTTAACCTATCTAAATTACATTAATTTCTTAATCAATCAAACAGAAATAAAAAAAAATGCATAAACAGGATTTAAGTTAAGTGCACTTGACATATTTGACCATAGAGGACTTTCGTTTTCGGGCGTTGGCTGCTTTACGATAATATCAAGAGCAAATTATAAAATGGTTCGACTAGAAAATTGACTCAATACAAATGTTTGAACTGTAAAGCGGGCTTAGAACACACATTTTGTCATTCTAAACCCACATTTTAACAATTATTTTCACATACTTATATAAATAAATAAAAGTATTAATCTTATAATATGTGGTACTAACGATAAGTAATTTACTTATATCAATATTAGAGTAGGTACATCTGCACTTAAATTTTCAAAAATATGTATTTCTGTATCTATAAATTTGTTGGTTAGAACGATTTTTCTCGTTATTTAATCGTCTTACTTCGGTATCTTTGAAAATTATTAGCAGCCTATTCAGCTATTAAAGGTCTAAAATTATTTGTCTTTGTAGAAAACACTATTTCAATATCGCGGCGCTCTTAAGATTGGTGGTTAATGTCAGATTTATTTGCTATAGAGTCAGATTTAACTAACTATTTATTAAAATATAAGTAAATTTTACATGTCAGTAAGCATAAAAGAAGATAAATAATAGATGAAATGCCTAGAATGGGTAGCCATAACCTTTTTTATAGCCACTCAGTATTTGCTGTTTCCAAAGCTGCAAAACCAACAGAGGCCATTTTTATAGTAATACGCCATTGTCCCCATATTAAAACCTTCAATAAAATAAACTGATACCTCTTTCGGAACTTTCCTTAATACTTCTGGTGCCAATATTTCCCAGAAGAACGAAATTAACTACGTAATAGGGTAATATACACTGTTTGGCATGCAGATTAAGGTACGTAAAAGCACGCAATAAAGATTGCGTTGCCAGCTACTTGAAGCTTATTTACTATTAACTTTTGGCATTTTATTGCAATATGGCCCTATAAAACGGCACCCCTTTGCAAAAATGTCAGGCAATTTTTAGGAAGAGCTGAAATAAATATTGCAAATTCTCCTAATCTATTGTTTTCAGCTCAGCTCAAGCAGGCCTATATAAACCGACTGCTTCGTTCTGAGTTATTATTATAATAAAACTGCCCTTACAAGTAAAATAGAAAGCTGTACGAGCACAATGGGGCAACCCTTTTTGCTCAAGGTGAAGGCAAAGGAAAGGTGTATTTTTTGCATTCAAGAGCAGGCAGGCATAATAAAATTTTCGAGAGATTTTGAGTGTTTTGCCAAAAAATTATCCATTCGTCTTCAGACGTTTTTACCTGAAAGGGTTGACACTTTATTGAGGCCTGTTTGTACAATGCCGAATGATATACATTTAGGTAAAATTTTTGTAGTATTAAAAATTTCTATCTACAGTTTACTCGATTTCAAACTACATACGTTATAAGTAATTTTGTTTTCAAACAATTTAGATTGTCACATATATCAAATTTGTTGTCAGTTGCTTGGATAGCGTCACCTGTATCCACTGTTTTATAGGCCACTGTTTGTTCTATTTGAAAAAATCGAGTTTGGTGACGAATCAAATTAGTAAATTGGCTCCTAATTTTTGATGGTCAATTCCTGAATTATTATTGTTGCAAAAATTGAGATTAAAAGTGTTCCATTGTTCAAGATATTATTAATATGATGGTCCAACTATTTTATTATTCTCAAATCTTAAAATAACTAAAACAACTAAATTTAGGAATAGGCGATTTTATACAATGTTGATTTAAAATTTAATGTAAACTCCAAAAATGTAAGAATATACAAAGTGTCCTATCTAAAATAAGCAAGTTGGTGCCGTGAAAATATTTTTAAAATGTAGCTGATGTTGGTAAGTAATCAAATTTTCAGAACCACTCTGTATATACTTTTCCATATGCAATTTCCTAATAATCGAGAAAGTTTTGATAGCATGACTTTGAAAATTGGTAGTGTTAATTTTGGTGTGAGAATAACGAATTTGAAGCTTATTTTGACGTTGCTTCTAGAGCTAGATTCACGGTATTACTTCGGTAAATCAAATCTTTTTTATCTGTTGAACTATGCTTAAAAATGAAATTAAATGAAAATTCAATTCTACATAAAAATGTGCTCTTGTTTATTATACCTGATTTTAATGGTTTCTGAGTGTTCAATGTAGTTTGTGGTGATAGGCTTGTGTCAAATTTTTATGTCAATAAATATTAGCGCATTTTACGTGTCTGTGATTTATTATTAGTGCAATTATTGAGAAATTTCAGAATAAAATTTAAACCTTGAACACCCTGTATTTCTTAAACCAGCGACATTTGTATACGGCATAATAAGCTCAAACATAATGTTGTAACGTCTAGTCCAACTTCACTCCAACGACTCATCTTGTATATAATTTTTTTTTACAAATGCAATTTTAAATGTGGAGACGTAAAATGTTTGCATTTTTTAGTATTATATCTCTTGAGACCTCTTATCAATAATTTTTCGATATTTGTTTTGATAGAAGAAAATTATTCTACATTCATTGAAATGTTTTGTAATGATAATGTAAATTAAAAAATTTAACGTAAAGATGGTTAGTTATTTAAAGTCTATTCCAACCAGAGTCAGATACTGGTTTCCAACTGTTAGAATTGTTTGATCAATTAAGTTGTCAATGTATTTTCACTTAATGTACCTACTGCAGGAAGTAGTTGAAAAAACGTTTGTAACAGTTTCAAACGAGTTTCTAACTCTGGTTGGAACAAACCTATTGTTTTTCTTTCAAGCACCAGTAAAAACCAAAATATTACTCTCTATAAGATAATATTATTGTTAGTTTTTAATATTTTTGATAAATTATCTATTCAATTTGTAACCAGCTGGGAGATTGAGTAAAACAAGATCAAATTTAATTAGAGTGATGACTGAGACATGAAAATTTGAAAAAGCCTGGTCTTGTCTTGCAACAAGGCAAGAATTTATTTAAAGTCTTGTTCTTGTATGATCTTGCATACAAATGAGAGATATGGAATTTTATTACGAATTTAGTAACGGTGTTGGTTACTCTTGGTCGGCTATGGTCCCGCTCGGAGCTCACACATAACTATCGATATGATCGATCTTCAACAGTGGTCGATTGATAGACGTTATAAAGTATAAAAATGGACAGTTTTACATAATAAGTTATCCATAATCGAAGCTCTTTCACTCAAGTGGTAGTGAATTTATAATATAGTTCAGTGGAATTGGTAGAATTAGGCCTAGCCTCAAAATTTTAAAAATAATTTTATATGTTGGATGTCCTTTAAATAAAGTACTATTATAATACCTACAACATAAATACAATATATATTTTTTCAGCTAATATTCACTTAAATTTTACCCCTTCTTATATTTGCAAGACTTTTTGCAGTAGCAATATGTCTTGCCATGTCTCGTAAGATTTTTTTTTAAATCTTCTTCTTTTGTCTTGCAATTTGAGTTGTCAAGTCTTGTCTTGGTCTTGTCTTATCTTGTAAGATTAAAGACGGTTTTTAGCTTGTCAGTTTCGCTCAAAGCGATTTTTCTAAATCTATGGTTTCACTTAAGCATTTTGACTGATTCAGTGATACTAAACAAATAATGAACGTGAGAATACGTTTTCAGTAAAAATGATCATTAAATTCGCGCTTCAGTTATATTGAAAACTAGGTCTACTTATTCATTTTGGCGTATCATTTTTAAGGAATAAATACAAACTGAAGTGTGAGAACTACACATTTGCATTGAGTAATAATTTGTAAGCAGTTTCGCCCTATTTGGAGTATAAAGCATGGGTCAAAATGGTTTTTCGATGGCATAATGAAGAAGCCGATGCATTTTTGGACAGCTACTGCAAATATGAGTGCTTACAGAACATTACTATTTCACTGAAAGAAATGATCTGGGCCCATATGTATTTAACAAAACGGGAGACGTGTGTACAGTCTTATTTTCATGATTACAATTATATAAAGACTTAAATATATATTTCTATTATCGTATTCTAATCTACCTATAGGTAAAGTTATGTAGTATTGATATCACTTTATAAAAAATGTGTGGTCAGTAAATAGTTTACTAATGCGCTGAATAGCGAATTTGATTTTATACTTAGCCTGAATATATTCTGATTGTATTTTTATTTTAAAAATTTCAAAAGAGCCCCATTTAACTTTACTGAATCAGTTGAAATGAATCCAAGACCAAGAAGAAGCAAGACAAGATTGATAACGGTTTCAGCAGTACTTATGTGAAATGTGAATTTCACTAGGAACCATCTCCTCAAATAACTCTTTTGGCGTTATTAATTATACGTAGTCAATATCCTTGATTTCAACTTAAATATTCCACACCTCATACCTACGCCAGCGTTCCACTAACTTATATTTTAATAATTCACCCATATCATTTAGGGGATGGATATTTGACTGACGTAGCTAATATTAGTTCGTGTTTTAGTTATTTCGAAGTAGACATGACAAGGTGAAACCAAACATGTTATAGAATGATATGACGATGACGTGATATTAAAGATGTTTGAATTATTAAACCAAATTGGGATGTCTCGACGTGTGTAGTAACAGTAAAAAAATCAGAATCGATGTTTAATTTCCCTTTGTAATCTATAATTTTAAATATTGACATTACATTGGAATGGAAGTTAAAACGGATGTCTGAAACTATGAGTAATATAAGACTGATAAAAGTTATATATAGGTATCTAAGACAAATATAAACTTGAAAAAATCATGATTTATCTAGAAAATGTATTGGTTATCAGAAGGTTTGTTTAAATTCTTTTTTAGTTGTGAAATATTCAACAGATCAGTTATAAATAAATTGATTAACATGAATTTAGAAACATTAAGTTTTAAAAAAGTATAATTTGTAATACCGTTTATTATTTTATGCAACCCAAACAACAGCTACGTGTACTCAGTATTGCCTAGTCGTCTGTTAACAAATCTTTACTGTCTGGTACATATAATAACCACAGCTTAAATAACAATCAGCTCACAGACTCTACGGCGGCACCTTTGAAGTATTAAAACGTGAAAATTTGTCCTTGAAGCTTGTTCTCTCTCTGTCTTTTGGGATACAAGTCAGGACCGGATTAAAAATAGTTGCCCAATTTAGAAAGTGTTTTAACTGCACTGTGTACCTACTTGAATTTCAAAATATTTTTTGTTTTACTAAAATATAGATATAGGAAATGTTACCTAAATTTGGGAGCTTGATTAATATAAATACCACACCTACGTGGATCCATTATTAACATAAAATGTACAATTACTTTTCAAAGTACGTATAGGTAATTTATTAACATTACGTTGCTAATGACTAAAAAGAAAACAAAACAAAAGTGAAACTTATTAAATTAAAATTTGAAA
This sequence comes from Monochamus saltuarius, assembly GCA_025584915.1. Taxonomy (NCBI): domain Eukaryota; kingdom Metazoa; phylum Arthropoda; class Insecta; order Coleoptera; family Cerambycidae; genus Monochamus; species Monochamus saltuarius. Next base: position 7,951,312 of record CM046723.1, on the reverse strand, counting down.
CAAAAATGTTTTCATTGTGTTCAACTTTCTGCCGTACTCTATATAATACCTGGATTATTTTCCAAGACATTAGTTTGGCATAAAACCATATCCTGAAGAATGTTTATGTTAAGGGTGACTAGCATGGGCAGGGAATAGGTATGATCTGAAAAATATTTAAAACTTCCTCAAGTGAAGGAAATAATGTAGGAACTGCATTTTTATTCAACCGATTGGGAAAATGATTCGTAAACATCCTGGGTTCAAAATGATCCTCACACACCCGACTACTGTTATCCACACACGGCACAAACATGTCTTCTTTCACTCATCATGATAAATAACAATAAACACAAAGTAACACAAATAGAACACAAGACGGCCCTGGTCCTATTTGAAAGGTTGTATCCCAATATGGCGGCATGCGCGAAGATCTGCGCGAGACGTTCCCGGTCATAGGAGTCTGTGAGCTGATTGTTATTTAAGCTGTGTAATAACTCTATTGTCTACACAGCTGTCTACCTAATGTATACAGGGTGTTCTACAATCGCTATGACAAACTTTGGCAGATGGTAACTGAATTAATGTCAAACATTTGTTTATGTTTGGATGTTACAAGTATTTAAAAAAATATATTTTCATATTTCAATCAAAGTAGGTAGCCTGATTAATAAACAGGATGGTTGTTATAACAATAATTATTGTTTGTGTTAAAAGTATAAACATAAGTTAACTTTTATTAACCAAATTAACAAATTTTAAGACTATAAAAATTGTTCAAAATGTCCACCCTCTAAACTAAAGATTCCGTAATTCGACGGATGAGATTTAGATAATTTCTTATCCGGTTAGTTGCATCCTGAATTCTTTCAAATAATTGCTGATGAGTAGTGATTTCAACATGGTAGACAAGCTAAATAAAAGTACAAAGGATTTAGATCTGGGAAACGCGGTGGCCATGCTACTGAACCTTGTTGACCTATCCATTTATTTGAGAAAATTATCATTTAACCAACATTATCAATGAAATCAAAAAGTTTGTTTTCCAAGAAAGTCCTGCACAGATCTGCATTTAAATGATCATTTAAAACATGTACAATTATTGTTGAAAATGCTATCCCAAACGTTGACACTGAAACGTTGCTAAAACATCGTCTTGATCCTTGTTTATGTATAAACAAGGGTCTTGATCTAATCACATGCGGATTTTGTAATGCCCATATATGTTCGTTATCATTATTATTAATGCCGTCCCTAGTAAAAAACGCTTCATCAGACCACATGATAAGCTAATTAGATATATCATTTTGTGCATATTGTTGAAGTAACCAGTGACAAAATTCTAATCGCTGAGCACCATCTCCAGCATGTACCGCTTGTATATTTTGACAATGAAACTTATTTATTATACAGTGCCTTCATAAATGATTACAAGCCACGTGAAGAACTGTGATTCTCGAAGAACAAGTCGTATGCAAGTAGATTTCTGGTCTCTCTCAATTGCCATAGTGAGGAAAAGGATATTCGCATATGAATTGCTCTGCGATTGATTTGAGAATCTCGACCCTGATCACGTGGCTTGTAATCATTTATGAAGGCACTGTATAACATTTCTCTGGTCAATACAATACCATATAATATTCGATGCACAAATGCATTTTTTATTTAGCACTTTAACGTTAACTGTCAAATAAATAAACAAAATGACACAGATAATAATTACTGTTATAGCAACCATCATATTTATTTATCAGGTTACTTTGAAATATGCAATTATATTTTTTAAAAGGTTTGACACTTGACATTAACCCTGCTAATCTTCCAAAGTTTGTGATAGAGCTTGTAGATCACCCTGTATTTTTATAGTTTGTATAACGGAAAACTTATTAAATATTGGTTTGTACTACGCAAAGATACTTAGGTACTTTTCTTTAGAGGTGAATTCAGCTTTACGTTTAGAAGTCGACGTAAAATTTAAATAATTAAATATGTATTTTAAATTTGAAGAAGCCTCGAGCTTAGTGAACTGTTTATATTGTCCAATAAAAACTACAAAAAAAGTACTCAACCACGTATCTGATTAATAAATACTTAAAGTTCGATATTAGGTAAATAAAATTTTGATCAACTTCAGAAATGGCTTAGCCTGTGTTCATAACTGTTGTTGTTTCGCAGATTATTAATATCATAATTAAAAATAAATTACCCTATCAATTAGTTTTCATTCTAGACGATTGCGTGAGAAATCACTGAAGTAACCGTTTGAAATTTTCAAATAATTAATGGTTTTGGATCGCTCAAGTTTTATGACTGGCGCTTACACAGTTCCGCTGAAGTGCAGTATACAGGGCATTTTAAAATTTGTGACAAAAATTATTGCTTTTAAAAATTATAAAGTATCTTTCAGCTGAACAAATTAAATGTTTCTCAAATTTGGTGGAAGGTAAAACAACGAACATATTGAAGATCTTGATCCTTTCGTTACACATAAATTTTTATAATTATTTTATATTTTTTAATGAATACTATTATTTTTATTATTAAATATCAAAGAGGTAACAGAGGAAGTAAACATTTTTTATTAAGCAACCTGTTGCCCAAAATAATTAATTAAGAATCGGACCATTTCCCCTTAAGGGGGCCGTTTTTATTCGCAAATTTCCAACGAATTTAATAGCTGTTTGTTGGGATAGTCTAAAAAAAATCTGACTAAGTTAGAAAGAATATCTCTTTACTATGTCAATTTTACGGGTTGTGTAACAGTTTCTAGGCTAACAAGTCATTTCGAATAATAAAAAAGGAATCATTTTCAACTGTTATGTTTAAGCATAAAATATCCTGAATTTTACAGGTCAACTGCACATTGAAAACATTATTTACATTATCACATTCCACAGAATTCTTTTAAAAAACTAGAAACACTTGAATTGATGTAATGGAAAACTCTGTATATTATCATACTTTTCGATTCTCTGCTTTTTTCTCATTGCATCGATATAAACATGTAATGAATTATCTTTTACTGTTCGCAGATATTCGTGATTAAGTAATTCCATAAATAAAATATTATATTTAATTTTTATTATCGTGATCGCCCTGTAATTTTCATAACATGATCGATTTAAAAATTCTCTGTTTCTTTAAATTGATATATTTTTTTAAATTTTGAAAATGTTTTAGGTTTATTTTCATGCCATCTATTACTCCTCTGTAGAAACGCACTTATTTCAGAAACGCCTGCTTGTATATACAAGCTTTAAAATATGTAATACGTGTTAAGATTGTCACTAATCTGAAGTCACATATTTTAAATTTGACATAGTTAATTAAAAGTTATGTTTGTAGTGTAAAATCTAATTAATTACGAGAACGAAATGCATACGAATACATTTTTTATTTGGCGTCTATAAGCTCATTAACTACTGCTGTTACTGTTACCTATGATTGAAACATTCCAAAACGTTTCAATCTGCGTGGTAACTGTTATACTCATTATCTGGTGATTGATTAAAAGCTGCAGAAGCAGTTTTTGAGATCACAATTAGTAACAGACTGACTATTAAAATTTGCAAGTACATACTAGTTTTTAATATATTGTTATAGTGTTTCACCATGAAAGGCAACCACCGAATATTTTCGACAATTTCGACCGACATAGGATCGTAAATTATTCCAAAGTGATTTCCTCCAACAAAAGGGTTTATAGTAGGTACTGTCAGGCAAGTTTACAACTGTAGACTTGTACTGTAGAAAGTAAAAGATGTAAAATTCGATATGCAAATTACAGATCCATTTGCAGAACAGATTGATTTAACAAATGTTTGCCAATGGCTGACTTCCTGAAGAAACTATGAATGAGTATGATCAAGGTTTTTTTTTAATAAACTTTTGTATAATAAGGTTATCATGAATTATTATTGTTTTTCGACAACTGATCAGTGACCCAAGTTGAATTAAAATTAAGATGGGGATATACATATTATGTAGTACTTCTTTTTGCAATGGATTGCAGCAAGCTTGAAAACTGTTATCGTTTCAGGTAAAGTTCCTTTTTTATTGAAAATACAGCGAAATGTTACTTGAAAAAGTTGTTTAGAACGGTAAATTATGGAGACGTGCAAAATTTAAAAAATATCGGCCTGCTTTGATAAAATCTTTGTACCTTGTTAAAAGGTTTCATCAAACCTCGCCGATTTTCAAGTCATTTTGCTGTATTTTCAGCAGTCACTTTACCTGAAACCAAAACTTTTTACTCGGTGCACAAAACATCAGGGCCCCCGCAAGGATGAGCGGTGCCCGCGTGCGGGACATTATTTTGGCGCCCTTTATTAATGTACGAAACCCAGTTATAAAAATATATATATTTTTTATTTTATAATAAAAAAAATGTTAAATATGAACAAAAATTTAAAATAAGGATTTAATTGTTACAAATTCTTACAAAACTTTACGCACATATTTTAGGTTTCCAAGAAAATATTATATTATCATATTTTATGTTTAACCCCACAGTATCAACCCCTGAGCGAGGGTGAGAGTTGCCTTTAAAAATTTTAAATTAAAAGAAGATCAAGTGATACCTCGTTTTAAAGGTCTTTTTATCATTTAATGTTGCAGTCGTAGAGTAGAGGTAGTTCTAGTCAAGTGAAAAACTAAGAACCAAAAAATAGAAAGTATAGGTAAAAATATTTCTGAGATATCCTGACCTCTGGAACATTTAACAATTAGAAATAAAAACGTGGTGGCGCAAGTTCGCTAAAAAAAATACTTTAACCTACATCCCACATTTTAAATGAATTGTTAATTTTGAAAGAGGTTAGAATCTTTAGAAAGTCCCATAATGTGTCCTAATAATTATTTTCCCGTTTTTAGTACACCAAATTTTATTTAAAGTAGTAGTTTAACTTAAACATATTATTTATGTAGGTATATTACATATTGATAAAATTACTAATTTCATCTCTAAGTGTTTAATAAAACCTTAAGTTAAAACTGTATGAAAATTTAATATGTCGTAGCACCAAAATAAATATTTCATATTTCTTACACTGGGTCGGGTGAATAAAAACAAGTGAACGCTTTTACCCGTCAATCCGAAAGTTAATACTTGTTAATCCTTAACAAACTAAATGTGGCCACTACGTATTTGCTTGAAACTTGACAAGTAAAGGCATTTACTTATTTTTATTCATCCTGCGCATTATTATTATAATTTTTTTGATATATTTTTCTGGATTTTTAAAAATTATTTTTTTATCTTTGAAGTGGACCCTGTGTGCGTTGCACGCCGGGTTACGGGGGGCCTGCAGAACATTTCAAATAAGATTATTTCAAAAATGGTTACTTCTACCGACTTCAGCAAGGTATAGCTTTTTCACATAAAACAGGTAGGAGAATTGTTAAGTTCTGTCATTTAAAAGAAGCATAGTGTGCCACAAGTGGCGCCTTCTACTAGCGAAGTCAAAATGAAAAACAAATTTGAAGTTCCGCCTGCAAAAACCCCTAAATTATTATTTACTTACAAATTTTATGTGAACATTTGGATTTCTCAAGAAGTTATTTACAAATATCGAAAATAAAATTTTAACTTTGGCACCCTATATCTTTTTTATTATGTGACTTCGGATATAGGTATATGTTAGGTTAAATAGATTTATTTTCATCTAAGGAATCTGTGGTCTCATTTTTGCTACTTCATTTAAAAATACCCTGTACAAAATAAAGGTTTCACTTAATATATTTTGAAAGGTCAACAATCAAATAATAATCAAGTAGCAGCAAAAGAAGGCAATTTAAAAGTGCAGTCTAGAAATTTTTGCGTATAGTGGCAACCATATAAATCACTAAATTATTCTTCAGAATTGCAGAGAAGCTACAATAAAAATCGAGCAAGACAATATTTTGAAAGAGCAAATATCTTTCAGATACGACGGATTTTGCAGTACGCTACTGTTCAGAGCGCATGCCTACGTGCAACAAACTTTCAAATTGCAGAAATATTTGCACCCTGTAAAGCGGGTTTAAGAAAAAATAGCACTTTCTCATTGCTACCTTTTCTTTTCAACAAATAATCATTATGTATTAGTTATTGAATTTGGTGTTTAAATTGATCAGGTTCATCGTCAACTTCTGTTTTTTAAATACGAAACTCGATATTTTATTACAAATTTCGAAAGTGTTCAATTATTATTATTATTATTATTATTTCAAAAACATGACATGTATGATATGTACTCGTACTTATGTTATGTTTAGTGGTTTTGAGGATTTCACGGCCGGTAGCGATTATTGAATCTATAGCAGTTTTCCGGGTTGTTATGCCGTGGCCTAGGTAACTGGTTACTGCCAGTAACATGGCATTCATTGAACCTCCCCTGTTAATTTTGGGCTACGATCTGTGGAGGTGGACTCTGAGCCCACCCTTATAATGGTTTCTGTTGTTGGTATTACGGCTGCTACCTTTGGAACTAGATAGGGAACAGTTCCGACCGTAGCAGCCATAATACGGACAACAGGAACTGAAATAAATATAGGTACTTATAGGGGAGCCTAGGTTTACTGATATGATACTGCCCTCACAGGGCTTAACCCGAGAAGAAGGGCAAGTTAAAGAAAAAATGGGAAACAGGAAAGTGGCAGTAACAGTTTTGCATATTTTTTACCTTTGACAGATGGTAGCTGTGTTAATATGTCAAACATTTTTTTCTTATATAAACATAGGTCCGATTCGTTTTTGTTTAGAAGTTACAAACATTTAAAAAATATAATTTCATATTCCAATCAAAGCAGCCTGATAAGTAAATATGATGGTTGCTACAACAAAAATTATTTCTGTTACTTTGTTAATCATTTGACAGTGTTAAAGTGCTAAATAAAAAATGCATTTATTTACAACTGAAAAGTATGCAGATATCGTTTTTGTATATGGCTATTCCAATGGGAACATCAGACAAGCAACACGAGAATACCGACAAATATGCCCAAATAAACATCAACCTGCCCACACAGTCTTTAGTGAGAAGAAGGTAACTCCGCAAAAAAGGTCATTCGTTTTACCGAAGTAAATCTACAAAATGAAAAGAAAGAAAATAGAACAGATGTTGTCATTGACAACTCTTCAATAAGTGTTCGACGTATAGCAAATAATATTTATTCATCACCGAATTTTGTATGGCGTGAATTGAACAGATAAATGATACATCAGTTTCATTGCCAAACTGTACAAGCGTTGCATGCTATAGATGTTTCTCAGCGATTAGAATTTTTGTCGCTGGTTCTTCGACAAAATGCACCAAATAATAGATTCATTTCGCTTTTGTTGTGGTCTGATGAGCGTGTTTTACTAAGGATGGCAGACATTTTAATCATAATGAACATATATGGGCATTACAAAATCTACAATAATTTACTGCCTGTGCATATTTTAAATTATAGTTTAAATGCAGATCTGTATAGAACTTTCTTGGAAAACTTCTTGAATTTATTGGTATCGGTTAAATTATACCTTCCTGAATAAATGTATAGGTCAACAAGGTCCAATAGCATGGCCACCGTGTTTCCTAGATCTAAATCCTTTGGACTTTTATTTATGGAGACATATGAAGCACTTGTCTACCATGTCGAAATCACTACCCGTCAGCAAATACTTGAAAAAATTCAGGATGCAGTTAACCAGATAAGAAATTATCCAAATCTCATCTGTCGAGATGCTCCTCAGCGATCAGAATTTTGTCACTGATTACTTCAACACCAAATGATAGTCGAGGAACGGAATCTTTAATTTGCCGATGTGATGCTTGCCCTCGAGCCGAGGATGGATATTTTGAACAATTTTTATAGTCTTAAGATTCATTAATTTGGTTAATAAAGGTTAACTAATGTTTAAACACAAATAATAATTATTGTTATAGCAACCATGATTTTTATTTATCAGGCTACTGTGATTGAAATATGAAAATATATTTTGTTAAATGCTTGTAACTACGAATGAAAAGCGAATCGGATGTTCATATCAAAAAATGTTCGACATTAACCCAGCTACCATCCGCCAAAGTTTGTCATAGAGTTTGTAGAACACCCTGTATAACCGTCCTTGCTTCGATGATAAAATAGGTATTGTATTTCTAACTGAACCAAAAACGATAATTATATCCACTTTCCGTTAAAATTATGCCTTCTGCCAGTCAGCTAAGTAACCTGTTAACTTTATGAAGCAATGAGCAAGCCCATCTTCAGATATCCATTGTAATCATAGCGTGATTACCATAATTAAATCTTGTTGTAACGGTAAAGCGCTGTCTAATTAAAAATATTCAGTTATTCTACGCTACTTTATATTCATAGCCAATTACTGTGTAATCGCTGAAGCTGCGTTTGCTCCCACCTCTTGTTTTGAACTTGTCAACATGACAATGAGCTTCATGACGGTAGTTTATGTTCGATTGGGAGGAAGATACGCACGCTGATGGTAATTTGAAAGTCTCACGAGCTAACTGTACCGTTTGACAGGTGAGAGAGAGTTATATTTACTATTCAGCGTCCTTACATACCTCTCACAATCGAAATGAATTAATTAGCTTATGAATTTATGTGACAGATAATTTGATATTTGACTCAATTAATTTCAAGCAATTTGTTTGCTTTACATGCATCGAATCGGAGAGCGATAGTTTAATAGTTAGAAGATAAAAATGACAAATTCAACCCCATACAAATTTGATAGATAATAAATGCCTCTTCAACAGATGGATTTAAAAAGCGTTCTTATATTCTATGTTGGATTACTTATGTATTATCAAGCATTTCTGATAACAATGAGTCACAGATTGGATCTCTATCATCCATAAAATTGGAAGAATCCACCAACCTATTTTGTTGATGGTTTTATGGAAATGCTTAAATTACTGATAATATGCTATTTTACTAAATTCAAAATCGTTTACTAAAGTGGCACTTTACCAGCTTGAAATATCACTCCTACTGTATACTCATTGTTAATAAAAAACAGTTTGATAGAAACATTTTTATTTAAATATTCGAAACATTGTTATATAATATTGAAGCCACACTATTTGACTGCCATTATCCATGTGGTTAAAGTAATTAATATTTACTGTCAATGAGGAAGGTGGCAGACGTCCTCCTCTAGGAATGACCAGTGTACCTGGATGCATCTGGGAGTTGTAAGTATTCTGCAACTGTTTGGGGAATTTTTGCAGAACTGATGATGTCAACTGGTTGTATTGTGCACTTACCGTGATTACAATAAATGAAAAATCTATTATGTTTTACTTGTTTGGGTCTCAATCGTAAACAGTTATAATAAATTTCATATCCGTTGCACTCTGATCCTTCGGTAAATACACGTTTCTTTTTGATTTGGTATCATGTAAAGTTATAATTTATCCCATGTCTTCTATATCTTTTACAGTTAAACTGCACAATTCTGCACGTCGAAATATCCGATTTAAACCAAATATTAATACCACTTTTATTAATAAGGACTTATCGTCTGGAGCCTCTTTTATAAACATAAAGTAACGTTTTCTATAATCAAAACTTTTGATTTTTTTGCTTCGTATGTGTCATTGTGACGTTTTAAAAAGGCAAAGGTTTTTTATATTGTGAAATATTCAATTTTCATTTAATTGTATGGTACTATTAGGTAGATGATAAACTAGATGCATTAAGAGATTTTACCTAAAATAATGAAAGGCATTGTATGAAAAACTCTAAAATATGTATAAAAAATAGCTTACCTCAAAAAAATTGCTAGCATTACACGTTCATCAGTTCTTAGTGAGGTTTTTTGTTATTTTTCAGTTATAGGATATTTCATATGCCTTCTCGTATTTTTTCAATCGGTATTTAAAATGTCTTCACAACAATTTCATTATAATATAATATTAAAAGTTTGCAGACATGCTCAGTTTTTTGTTCAATTACATTTTCTTTGAAATAAATCAGATTTTCCGAACTTCCAAGGCATACTGCAATTTAAGGATTTGAAATGTTTCACAAACAAGTAGTTGGATCCTAGAAGGCACTTTATTTTTCAATACAACCATTTTTCGTTTCTTACAAGAACTTCATTTAGATTGAATGAAGCCTGATTTGAATAAAATACATTCATTCTATAAATAACTACATGTATACGGCAAACATTACTTATAAACTGTATCTACGGCTGCATTAATTTGCATACTCTACAATCTTTACATTTTAAAAATATGTAATTTTCCACTGTGTTGCTACCATTAGACCAGATAAATATGTATGAGAGAAGATTATAGTGATTGATATCCCCACATGTCCATACCTATCTTTATTCCCAGAAGATTTGCTTGGGAGTAATTTGAATAAAATTATTCAAAGAAATGTGCAATAACATGTGTATATAACATAATTCTATTAGAAATACTCGTCCAAACAAGAAACAAAGACAAAATAGCCTTTACTTGTATGTACATACGTTTACATTACTTTAGGAAAATTTAAGTTTTAACAGCGTCAAGGTTATGTACGAGTAGGAAACATCGTGGATATTGACCCTTAAAAGTGAATTAGGTATTAAAAAAGTGGAGATCACAGTTCACTGATTTCGCAAAACAATTGAAACAAATCGGCTGCCATACTGAAAAAATGTATGATTCATAAAGTCCTTGATGCAAGTTTTTAGCAAAGCATACTGAGATAATAAATAATGATGGGATTATTTCATCAAGACTACTTTGATATAGACTGAAAAGCAATAATATAAGACAATTTTTAAGTTGATTATACAGGGTGGTCCGAATTTTATGTAGCAAACTTAGAGGGCTTTTTAAAATAGTAGGTGTTACCTGAACATAAGTCTGGAATGGTCTCATTTTGGAGATATAGGATGTTAAAATTGTGAAAAAAAATGTTTTTGTTTTGGTAGAAATAAATATATGATAGTAGGCCTTGTAGTGTCTGCCACGAGGGGATTGTATGGTATGAATAACTTGAGAAAGGCGAATCTTGGAAAAAATCAAGATCCTTTTTTTTACGTATTTTGTGCATTAGAATATAAATCCGTAATAACTAGTAAAAAATGTAGTGGCGCAGATTTTTTTTTATAAAAAAGGGGGTAACCAATGTCCAGTTATACACCACTAGTTGAACATTTAGAGCTCATATTTTATTAGGGAATGCAAGGCATTTGTACCAAATTTTATTAATATCGGTTAAGGGTATAATGTTCGGCCAAACAGTGTAGCTTTTATCAGGCTCCGCCCCTCAGCACCTTCAACGGCAAATTTAACTTTGTGCCCCTGTAAGTTAGGCAATTGTATGCAGAAATTTAGCAAAACATGTCTTCTTGGCGGAAAGATTTCATGAATATAAATGCAAAAAATTGAAATCTGAGGCAATTGTCTTTTATATGAAGACTTGATTTACTAGCCTACGGCTTTCTTTTTTTATAATAGTGCCTAACAACGTCTCACCGCAGTCCTAAATGTGGACAATATTGCGACCAAAATACTATTTAGACCTAATTTTTTTTTGAAAATATGGCTCTGCTGTCTAGTAAAATAGACTTTTATTAGTTGATTAAAACTTGCTCCATCTTAATACGAATTTCCATTGAGGAGAAATATGAAAGCGCGTGGAAGTCTAAAAAAGGCTTTGTAAAATTGCGAACACCGGAGATATATCTACAAGAAATCAATTTTCAACGCCTACTATTAATAGATCTATCTGCCCTCGAAGTTTCCTGTATAAAATTCAGACGATCCTCTATAATTTTAAACTGCTCATTATAATAAGCAACTTTTTCACATATATTTTTTTTTAGAAATTTTTAAAAATAAACGAAACAAAATAAAAATTTTCCGGTGTTGGCAATTGAACCCGAACTTCCTGTGTCAAAGTCAAACACTACTCACTATACACTTTTCTGAATGATGGTAGAAGTTTACTAATTAATGTTTTATTTGCTTTTTTATATTTACCAAGTAAACGACGAATGCCAAACCTGAGAATAAGACGTTTTATCAGTGTATATGTTCATGCCATGATTATTAAAAAATTGTATACTTTTTTCAGTAAAAAGTTTGCTAAAATATAGTTAATAGTTGTGGACAAAGTACAATATTCTACTTGCATATAATGGCTGTAATTCACTCGGATGATTTACAACACTTGCCTATTGCTCGTGTCGTAACCTTTACTCTCGTGAATTACAGCCATCATTATATGCTCGTCGAATAATATACTATTAGAGGAATTGGATACATAGTTTTCCAGAATATTATCCTTGCTTCTTTTCAGATTTCACAATGACTGACGATTCGGAATATATAAAGGAAATTTATGAGTTTCACCCCTGTGACACTCCAAGGGGAATGACTTACTACAAATTGTCAGAACTGACAAATGTACAACAACACTGTCTGAACGTGCATAAAGTGAACATAATTAGAAATAACCAAATCTATCTGCAAGAACACCCTGAAGTAGGTACAATATGGTCTACTTGATAATATGCCGCCCCCTCTTCCGCACAAATCTTTGACTTCTGGACCTAATCTTCGTGATTAGAATGAGGGGTAGAAATATTATTATTTAGAATACTTCTTACATATATCATTTTACGAGAACCTGGAGGATACATTTAATAAAACAATAATTAGAGTTTCAAAAATCTACAGGGTAATATTCTTATCAAAACGAATCTGTAATTATAGTTTTCTTCGATACTCTTTTTTTCACCTATACAATTTTGTCGGCAGCATATTAAAATACTCTATCAATGAGAGTGAGAACATGTGTGTGTTAAATATTTTGTTTTTTATAATTATTAAATTCAATTCTTAGCTTTGTGTTGAATATTGTAGGTGAGAATTATTACTTCGGCTCTGTTAAAGGGCGTTTTGAGGGCAAGGCCTAAATACCACGTGCATAAGTTCTTGTCAAAATATTTGATGGAATCATGGGCAGACATAAAGAAAGAGGTGGACAAAGCAACAGCAGAAAGAGAACGCAAGGTGATGAATATACAGGGTGTTCAGTAAAGAACGGGTCATACTTTAAGGCTAGCTTCTTTGGATAAAAATAATATGATTTAAATCAACTTTTTGATTTTTGAGCTTGAAATTGGAAAATAATTTCACTTCCGTTGTCAATATGTTTTTCCGCAAACTGTAGTACTTTCGGAGATACAGCCGCTGGCCGACTTTAACGGAACACCCGGTATATCACAAAAATTTGTTCTATATGAGCTTCAAATTTGTTTGCAGTTTAAACAGTATGCATGATTAATTATCAAAAATCCATTTTTTTTTCAGTTAGCGTTAGAAAGGCAACGAAAAGATACCATAGCATACCTAAAACAACTGTACGATGAAGAGGGTTTCGAGGAAGCAGAGGAATTCGACCAAAGATGTTTAAAGAAGATGGTAGCGTCTAAAGCTAGACATGACATTGAGAAGATATGCAGAAGTATATTGGAAGAAATCATAATGACAATGGAAGCAGTAAGTATTATTATCATGACGTATGGCGAGTTTACACATGTTTGGAATAAAATTTTATTGGCGCGCAATTTTTATCAGTGCTCACACGGATCAAAAAAGTTAGAGCATTCCAACTTTTTCATGCGTTAGTAACGACTCATCAGCTTGTGCAAAGAAAGTTTGCAAATGTAAACCTATTCATGCACGCCAGTATGTACAGGTTTACCAAATCAGGTTTTATTTAGTATTTGACTATACGTTCATCGTTTATAATAGGTCTGTTCCAACAGCCGTCGACAACTGGTTCAGAACTGTGAAAAATGTTTGACCAACACTGTCTTACGTCGCATTCGCCGAGAGTACATTAACAACGCAACTGACTAACTAATTCTGGACGGTTCGGAATCGATTATTGCTGTGTTGGAACAAACCCAATATTATACAAAATGAGTATGAAGTGGAATTCGGAAAAAATCGTTGAATTTTTAGAGTATTACGGACAATAATGTCCTTGCTTGTGGGACCCAATTTGTATAAAATAAAAATGTAAGAGAATATGCTTATGAAAAGATCACAAGAAACGTAAATAGTGATTACTTTAATTCTTCTGAGGTCAAAGCAAAAATATGTTCTATAAGGAATGCATATACCTTAGTATTAAATAAAATTAAGAAAACAAGAAGATTCTTTTGTTTGCAGTGGCTGATAGATTTTTGCATTCAGTAGTTTAAATCACTATAGTTAGCAATGCACAAATGAAACTGGCAATAAAATCAAATGTATCTGTAAACCTTTACTAGTTGAGGTCGGCAAATGGATCTAAATGCTCTAGCTAGATCTATCTTTATCTCATGAAATGTGTTTTTCGCAGGAGTGGTCCATCAGATTTGCTCTATCTATCCACCTGTAATCCTCAAAAACGCACCAATTTGAATCGCCCTGTACATGCATATAGTGATTGAACTTTCTACAGTAACTTCACATACCTATGTCTAGAAAAATTAAATGACAATAAACAATTTAATTGCAAAATAAATTTGAAAGAAGATATCTGAATTTATTAAACTGCAATGAATAATGTTGCTTTATTATCTGCACATCTTTGTAATTTGAAAATAAAAATTGTTGTAGTAAATTATGAATGGGATCCAATTAGTATTTAAAATGATAAGGACTTCAGATGGCTTTACAATACTCAAGCATACTTCTAACTATGCAAAATAAAGTTTACAAATTGTATTTATTGCAATGATGATTCTGCTGTTTCATATTAGAAAATCTAACATTTTCAATGCACTCTATTTCGTTCTTCATTCTTCATTTAAATGTTATACAGGATGTAACTATAAGTGGGGGTCATATTGTTTTTAAGTAATAGTACCTACGTAAAAATTACTTTCAAAATATAATTTTAAATTTTCTTTTTAATAATGAACTTCCCCACCTTAAATTATGAGTTTTTACAACAATGCAGGCCACAGATCCCAAGCTTATATGTGTCGTTGGCGACGGAATTTGAAAAAACAAATGTACTTATACTTATACATGTTTCTGAAGAGATAAGGTTGCCTTCGTTTAAATATGACCACCATTCAAAGCTACACCATGTATAATATTGAACGATGTCTTTTTTATTAACAATTTTATGTTTAAATGAGGACAAAATATCGCTTGGTACTAAAATATTTTTTGTTTTAGAAAGAGAAACATCGTGTTCATATCCAAGTATCACGGAATACTATCGAATCAGATCTACAATTGGCAGTTGATAATACAGTTGATCTTGATTTTGACTGATACAAAATAGAAGCAATGTAAAAAACATCATTCTTATTTTAAAATAAAAGCATGACCTGGCTTTCATGCAAAAGAAATGTATTTTATAAATTTCTAAAATTTAGAATGGTAAAAAATAAACCAATAATTTGGATGTTTCACTAGTACAATTATTGTGTACTGTTTGAAACAACTGCAAATTGTATTCCAGTTATTTCTATTGGTTTTCTTGAGGACTATCGGAAGACAGAAGGTAAAACTATTTCAAGATCAATCGAACAAAATTGAAATTTGCGCGATTTATAGTGTCAATGATTAATAAAAATATCCGCTGAATGACAAATTATAACGACAGTTTATACCGTTAACTATTTTTAGTGCCTAACAACGGAATATTTTAAAAATCACAACAAACAAATATTCAAGTAATACCGCTATGTGTAAGTTTACTTAAATAATGCACATAAAAATAAAATATATTTTAACAGAGGTGTATTATAAAAGAATTTTAATGTTCAACAGATTTTATACAAATGGACTGAACAATTTTTGACAACATATGCCGTGTAGTGTCTATCATTATGTTTTATTAAGATGAATTTAAAATAATATATAACACTACTGACATGGTAAGACGGTTTTTACTAGCGGACAGAAGGATATGACGAGCGAGTCGTAGACGAGCCAGTAAAAACCGTTACTTTGCGTGTATTGTTATATATTTTATTTGTTATTCATTTGATATTGTATGTTGTTTATTTCACTGTTTATTTATTTCGTGTAAATGAATGTGCCCGAAGCAATTATTAATTATTAAGGAAGCCACCAGCTTCAAAAACAGACAGATGTAATTGTGGTAACAGAATATGTTTCGCTGGTTTACATGAATCAACTATTGTTGTTAGATTGAGTCCAAATACATTAGGGGCAAAACGGTCTTGCTAGAAAGTTGTTTAGAAATCAAGGAAAATGTTCAAGTGTGCAGGTTTGTTTTTTTATTTAAAATTATATGGTAAAATGTGACGTTTAATTGACATCTGTAGATTACTAAAGGTAATTGCATTTTTCACACGTGAATGAGCGTTATATTTCAAAAAAGGCCAAAGTTTTAACTATAGAAGAGGTTGAAGGATTTGTGTTGGACGCTCCTGATGACCATTGGTTGCTTGCGAAAATTGTAACAATATTCTGGATTTATGGTAGTTGTCGAAGTGATGAACTTCTCTCCCTGACCATAAATGACGTAGAAGATATGGACAAATACGTAATCCTGTCATTTGTATTACAGGAAATAACAGTAGCATGATTTTTAACATAGACAACTAGCTTTCTTGAATAATACGGTGTTTTTTTTAATAAATTGAATCTACTATTAATAAATTCAGGAGCTGATATCACAACTTTAAAAATTAATGGTGGATGGGAATCTTCAAGGATAACTGAAGGCTATATTGAGGAGTCCATAACTTGTAAATCAGTTGTAAAGAAAAATATGTTTCTTATTGCGAGTACATTAAGTGCTGGAAGCGATTTTTTCAAATAATGCAACTATTTTGGAGGATTCAATAGTTCATAAACCATCTACTAGTGAAAACACTTCAATTTCCATAGACAAAGTAAATGTTTCCAAACAAACAGGACAAAGGAATATCCCTTACATGCTGTTCTAATTTCACTGTAAATGATTACAAGAAATAAATTACTTTCGTTAAAGAACAAATTTTATTTTTGAATTTAGCGGCAGTAAACATGATTCTAATGCTTAGGTAGTAAATGTACAGCTGTCACTAAAACTACGTCTTTAATGTCGATTGGCGAAAAATCTTTACCTTCAAATAAAGATAAAAAATTGAAGATGTGGAGTTAACATTTTATAGTTGTCATATCAGCATTGCCTTTTAAATCATTTCGCTCTGTATAACTGCAACTAACTAAAAATCGTAGTTTGTGTACCATTATATGACAAATATATCAAATCCGACGTTACGTACTAAAAACTTAATAGATCCACCTGAACCACAGTATTATTCAATAGTTCAATTCCAGGTATCTTACTTTTTGCCTAAGTCGGCCATTTTTACATTAAATCATCCATTGTTGGTGCTAAATGTTAAATTTTCTGACTCTCAGGAAAAAGGAACAAAGATGCTATTAACAATTATAAAACATAAAGCGTGAAAATTCAAATAATTTTGTTAGATGTTAATCTGATAAAGATCAACCTGTTTTTGGAAAGAAACGTTCCGAATTATTTTTATGAACTTGACAGAGATGGTCGGTCATGAGTACGAGGTGTCCCAGTTGGTTTTATTGGATGCAAGTCCAAATTTTCACTTTTTTAGATAATAGAAAATGTTCGCGAGCGATGTAGAGCGGTTAATATAGAGGTTAATAGAGTTTTGGGAGAAAGCAGCAAGATTATCCCAATAAAAAAATACTGTTATTATGTGTACCTCATTGTGTTTGATGTATTTCACGTAATAGATAAACATTAAACAAAACCTATGGTTTCTATATGTAGGCTGAAAAAATATAAATACTTAACGCTACTGTATCATGTAAATCAATAATGAATGAAACGGTTTTCAACGGATCATTACCATTATTTAGGCGTCCATAAATTACGTGAGGTGTTTAAGGGGAGGGTCAAACTTAATCTTCCCAAATCTCACTTGAGGGGAGGTTTTAGCAAATATCACGTAATTTTTTTTCTAGTAGAAAACGGTGTAAAATTGCGTGAAAATAAAATTAAATCAAAGTAAAAAATTTTCTAGAATGAAATATAGCAAAATTTCACATAATACTGTTGGTCGTATTTGTCCAAACCCCGCAGAGCAGCACAATAGCCCTTCGATTGTTTAAGCGCTATCGACCAGCCGTATCGACATGCGTGACTTGACGAACGTCGCAGCGTAAAGAGCCGAGTATAACGCAGTGACGTACAGATTCTAACCTGCTTTGTTTACGTCTGTAAATATTTTATTTAATAACTATCCTAGAAACGTTTTCATCAATTGAGGATAGGATGAGTTTTCAAGAATATTATAATGCTTACATTAAAAGACACGTCTACAAGACGAAAAAGTGCTGTCAAGAAGAAGTAGTAAAGTTATGGAACACGGCAAAACAAAAGTTCTCGAAGAAAGAGGATTTGGTTAAACATGTTCAACATGAGATTAATCAGCTTCTTAGAGAAGCAACGGAAAGAAAAGCTCGAAATACTCTGGCGTTCTTCTCTAAGGTAAGTCAGATATATTTATTTATTTATATTATAAATTTAATTCTATGTACAATACATTTCAAGATCGTGGTGCGGAAGAAAATACTCGAGCTTGTTAAGGTGCCCGTATCTCTCGCCGTAAAATGATCAAATTTGTGGTGTTTTTTAGGTACTGAAATCTCGAAAAATAAAACTCGTAGAGCAAAAGTAATATCAAAAATAGAATTATTGATGTTTTGTTTATCCACTTTTACTATTTAAACTTTCCTCAAATAATGTAATAACTTTTAAAATCTCACGTGAGATTAGGGGCGGGGGGGAGGTAGTTAAGGAAAACCTTACCAACTCTCACCAGGGGCGGCAGGGTCAAAATTCTCAAAAATGCCTCACGTAATTTATGGACGCCCCTTACATCCTAATAACAAATAATTATGTCCGATTCCGATTGAAAAAATCAGAAAAATATCAAAAAAGATTTATAATAAAATAAAAAAATATATGTTTTGGATGAAATTGCAACACCATTTGCAGTGAAGATAAAAAAAATGTTTCAATACCGGTGTCAAGATATTTTAGAAACACAAGAAAAAAATGCAGTGATTTAAGGCAATTCGCACCAAAACGTTTAAGTGCGATGACATATACAGAAGTTTGTGCCGCCTCGGCAGTCAAATTGGTACAATTTTTGGGGGATGGCACACACACAGCAGTTTTCACAGACAGCGACATATCATTGGCCAAGACGTTTTCAAAAAACGAGGAGGCCAAAACCGCCGAGTGTGACTTACCCGTTAAAATTCTCTTAACCATACAACTAAAAATGATAACTCCAACTAGCATTCTGCGTTACTTATTTTGACAGCCCATTTAAAATTATTTTATTCGCCCTTATGTCAATGGATTGTGTTGATTTTTTGTTGTAACATAGAACATCGATATTCGATATTTCCTTATCATTTATTGGGTTTTAAGTATTGCGGATAGTTTTGACCCCATATAGTTTTATGAAGAAGTCTAAAATTTTGCCTGAAAAAAATTAATAAGGAAAATCAACCAAATTTTAACTACATATTATGTTTCAGTCTGTCGGTATCATCGAAAAAATATAATTATTTTGAAGTGCAATGATTATAAGGTCTACGCATTAGTACTAGTACCGTCAATTATACCATTTGTCAAGACAGGATACATTTTAATAGCACCTAATTTGGTCCCGCTAAATTTTGATAGGTTTAGTTAAAATAAATCTCTTCAAATTTTCACAGAGTACAGTATCCGGTTAAGTAATGAGAGGCAAAATTGACCTGACCTGACGTGAACTTGATGTTCAAATTTAACCAAAGGTTTACATAATATACCTGTTTGTAATGCAATTTTTTTAGAAAGACTTAAAAAAAAAATGGAGGGGGAATAAATTCCTCTTGAAAAACCAGTCTTTGATTCGGTGAAAGGCAAAAATTTCAATATTTGTATACGATTTAATATTAACTGTGACACCACAGATTGTTATAAGACATCAAAATAACTGATAATTTTTGGCACAATGCCGTATAATCAGTACAGCAACACGAAAACTGGTACCGCACCTTCAATTAAGTGGCTATTACGTAGTAATCACTAAATCTATCACCATATAGCAAAAATAACTCCAATTTATGTCAGCATTGTTGTAAGTACGCAATCCTTACCATTGAATATCACTTCTTGGTTTTGTAATATTTGGTAGTGCGGTTTGGTGTCAGTAACGTTATGAAAACTAAACAGGAGCACCTTAAAGTTGCCCAAACTTTAAAGCGACTATTAAAGGTAACGGCACCCAAGTCATACCACTTACATATTATTATTAGAAGTAGCAGTAGCTTTAAAGTGTTCGTAATAGATTTAACGACGTATTGGGAACCTTTAACAAACCTCTAATATGGCGACACTTGATTATACAATTGTGGCAGTTGTCGCCATGTTATTGTTTACATTGGGTCAAAATTACTACAAAGTTGCTACTACCTTCAAAGTCCACTATGGAGTAACCTTTACCCAGTAGTGACCTGCTTCCTACAAGACCTTCTAACGCTAGAGAAAATACATTAGTTTATTACTAGCTTTATCCTGTATCTGTGAGTACGATGGGTAGCGACAAACAACCTGGTGGTAGCAGAAATACTTTTCAGCATTCGCTTACGTCTTATAGAAAACTAAAAGTGGAAAGCATCTTTAAAATTTCCTAATTCTGAGAATTTTATTATGCATCTAAGCGAAGACCAAGTATCTTTTGAAGCATTTGTTAGATTGCGTCTTAAAGTTTGTCTTTGGGAATAGTTTAGAGGTTCTGGCCAGAATAATGTTCCGCCATTTCTCACATATACACTCGATATAAAGATGCGCGAGATGTGAGATGCTGACATTAGGCCTGTTCTCACAAGAGTTAGGGATTGGTTTCAAACTGTTACAAATATTCGACTCATAAAGTGGTGATTGCATTTTCGGTGTATGTAACTCAAGAAGTAGATGGCTGAATGTTTCTTACAGTTTCAAACTAGTCCCTGACTGCTGTGTGAACAAACCTATGACCTACATATATTGCAACTTTGTTTATGGTGAATTAAGGTAAAGTGGCAAAACATTGTTATTGCAGCGGTGATATCACCTTTAAGTGGCCGGAAAGCTGATGGGTTAATTCCTTTGGCCACTTATTTGATGAATGAATCTAAAGAGTAATATATTATTAGTTTCTGTCATTTTAAGTATACATTTGAGGTGTATATCACTTCCAAGTTTTATTTTCAAAAGCAGACATGTTTAAGCATAAGACATTTACTAAAAATGATACTTGGGTAATCAAAAACTAATAAAATTGTTTTGATATTTTTAAATAATTAAAATTAGTTTTTTCAAATTAAACTGAAACCATCGTAATATACTCCTTTATATTAATATTCATAAATTTATTTCTGCCGCTTTAAATGGGTACAGAGCTTTATTTTTCTCGAATAATATGCATCCTATCGATTTTTTCAGCTAGTCCTCTTTTGTATTATACGTTGGGGTTTGCAAAGCTGGTAACATATTAAGACATTTTGACATTTAACAAATGCGGAATCTATAAAAAAATGTTTCATATGTAAATAAAACACTGATTTGAATATCTCAGCAATATAACAGTTCATCATTGATTGCGTATTATTGCAAAACAAATGACATTTTCGTTGGATGACCCTGTACAATGTGTTACAAACGCACTTACAAACTGAAACAAGACCACCCTGTACATATGGAGGACCTAGACCTTGCCATCGGACTGATGCCTAAGGAATAAAAGAGGTGGAGGAATATAAAGGTAGAGGCGAGATGTTGCAGCCGAAGAGTTCTTCCGCAGCTATCGCGAATGTCACAGTGGTGCCTTAGTAGTTTTTTTCATTTACACGGAATCGCATAGGTAAGTTCAAGGATCTCATTAAGAAATTAAAAATCGATTAATTAATCATTAATTTTAACCGTTACATAAATATTACTCTTGGTATATTAGTGCTGCTTTTAAGTGGTCTGCAAGAAATTCAAAATAACTGCAATGAGTTATGATATACCAAAACAGAAAATCATAATAAATTCGATTTTTCCTTTAAAAATTTGCGTTTTCTTAGTGTAGTGAATACCTTGTAATTTTGTATTATTTATTACAATATTTCCGATATTGGTAATGTAAACAACATGTAGCAGGGTGAAGCATATTGATAATATTACTACGTACCTATATATAAACCTATATTATGAAGAATCAAATTATATTGTACATACACGTATCAATCAAAATCGAATACTGTATTTCCTTTTTACTTATGAAGAATCTCGATAAATATAAGAGATGGAGTAACGTTTTATACCATTTTAAACCTTTGACTTTTGAGCTTTTCGATATGTTAAAAAATAAGACTTGCCGCATAACTTTTGTATTTTTATGAATTTTCAGTTTAAAAACGTTACAACAATGTGCAAATAAATTCACTCCAGATTCAAATTTTTCTTGAATATTTCTGTTCCGAGAAATTATTTTCCATTTTCTTCTTACATGTTTTTTTTCGGTATAGTATTTTTTTGTACATTTAAAAAACATCAATAAACTAAAAAATACTCTATTCATTGAATTATTGAAATAGTTCAACAATACAGCGTTCATAATAAATGTGAAAGTTGGTGATGGTTTTTAAAAATGAATTAAAAAAAATGCAAATACACTTTTCAAGTTACTGTTGTTTAAACTTCAGAACAATAAAAAATATTGTAGTAGACATCATCTATCAATACTAAAATATTTTGAAAACTTAGATAGTACGCAAATGCTAGAATAGTTTAAAACTTTCCCGTTTAAGGATGCCGTATTCTTGCAATAGTGTTTTTTTTACAAATAAGTAGGTACAAGTAATTTTAGACATTTAAGAATTGAATAATATAGAGGATTAAATTCAAATGTAGATGTAAATATTGTTATAACATAAACTTACATATAAGATTCTGCATATAATATTGTTCACTTTTGTTTTATAAGTAAATAAATAAGAAAATAATTGTTAAAATGTGAGGTTAGAATAGCAAAATAATGTCTGTCATACAAATGCATTTTAAAATATCACTTGAGGAGAATGTAAATAGTAAAAGGGGATAAATAACACATCAGTAATTTTATTTTTGATATTACTTTTGCTCTACCTGTTTTATTTTTCGAGATTTTTGTATTTAAAAAAAAACACTACAAAATTGATCATTTTACGGCGAGAAATAAGGCGACCTTAACAATGTTTCTGTTTTATTGCTTCCAAAACTTTACGAGGATCATAGAATAAACTTTTTAAAAAAGATATTTAGTTTTTCAATAAATAGTGTCAATTTCTTAAGTTTGTACTATCCTTATCCTCATTCGAAACGCAAGGATTAGCCTAGAACTTCGAGACTTTTGCGAGAGAGGGCAGCATCATATTACTATCAATAAATGATCGGAAAGTTTGGCTCTTGGAAAAAGTAACAGTAAAGATAAAGCTGCGGTTAATTGACATAATTGCGGAAACCGCTGAGGTAACACAAAGAATGTGCGTACGTAAGATATCACAATGCGTGTTCAATATCCGAGTTCAAGGCTAAAAAGAGTAAGTAGTTGTCCATGCATAACGGGCAATTCAAGCGATCTTGTTTAAGCATCGTCTCCGTAATATGGTAATCATCGAAGCTTCCTCAGATTTGATCTATACAATTACCTTTAATTGCATTGCTGCGGATGTTAAGTCGGTTTTAATTAGAATAAGGCATTGTGACCGGAAAACGCGAGTAATGGTCGAGCCTGCTCGTTTACTTTAAAATACATTTCTACAGTGCTCTGTTTCATTTTCATCCGCAACAGTTTACAATATCGGTGTGTATTGAGGATAAGTTATGGGATATATTAAAGTATCCTCATAACACGTTTAAATGTTTTGCATTAAAAGCAGCATCTTGCTATTAGGATTGAAAGCGTAAAGCAAGTCTAATTGTAAAGCGCTTGATGTAGTTTAGTAATTTGTCAAGGAAGAGGTCATTCCAGCTTGCTTAAATTAATAATTGTTATTATTTGCTTTATCTCAAAAAGGAATTAAGATCGAAATCTGTTATCTTTACGCATTATGCTCGAGCGCAACCACATCGTTTATTAATGTGCTTATATTTCAAATTCGGAGAATTTGTATTAATGCTATTAATTTTACTTTAAAATGTATAACACTAATATGACTAAATATATCACACAATACAAAAATTTTATTTAAAAATGCAGCAAACACGTCTTTTCCTCTGTGAAATTGACGTCTATGATAAGCATCGTCTGAGGTAAGATTATTATAAGTGGGAATTTTTTGAAAGGCGACTCCGTTAATTCTTATTTCTCTCCATCCCTATTAAAATAGTTGTACTTAGTTACAGTTAACTCTGTATAATTATAAAATGTTTAAGTTTGCACCAAAAATTCAATACGGATTCAACGGAAATAAGATAGGAATACCTTTTTGTTTCACGCAGGTGGAATCTCATATGCTACTTGAGACGATAAATTTATATGGGTATTCTGCAGTTCATGTTATTTTTTTTAACTTTTTTAAAGGACATCGGTTAAAAAAATATATTTTGTATACCCTCTTCAAAACAGATTTATTGAAAAGTGCATACTGAACAAAGTTTCTGCAGGGTGTGGTATTTTTTTAATGTGTATATATATACAAATTATAAGACAGCTTCTCGACAATATTTGGAATAAAAAGTATTTTATCAAAAAGTTTCATCTTTAGTTATTTTAATGTTAATTAGATTTCAATATTTGTAACGAAAAATTATTTGTATGAAGGTCTTGAATGCTGTAGTTGTAGGCGTCTTTATGTAATATGTGATTGTACTGATTGGTCGACCAGCTACATGCCAGATGCAGATTTGAAGAGAATTTTGACTTTTTTGTGATTTAAAAAACACAAATTAATCGCAATTCTTCCATACTCGTCAATTGATTCTTACTTTTTACCTTAAAACTTCCTAAACACTTTAATTCTCAAAGGTCAATGCTTAGCCTTTGATGGTTTAGTGAATATTAATCTAGACTAACTATATAATGTCAAATCACGTGCTATTTGCATATGTTTTCTTATGGCAATGTCAGCTTAGCTGATTTAAATAAAATTTCACAAAATGTTTGTAAAAATGTACTTTTCCTTCCTACCAGTTCCATGTATAAAATAAAATGGAAATATTTTTTACGAAAAACTAATTAAACATTGCCATGGAATTAATTTACTTTATATTTTTAATTAGTTCATTAAAATATTCAATGGGTACATAATATATTGAAGAAATACAAACAGTAACAAAAATACAGACACAAGACAATACATATTTGTGAGTTATTAAAATTGTTAATAAAAAGAAGTTAAGAAAAACAAAAAATTGTGTACTCTGCGCCAAACTAAAAACAATTTCTTTGAAGGTTTACTCAGTCCAATAGAGACTTAATACGGCAAAATATTTTGACGGCATCAGCATACAAAAGATACTGTACATTTAGATACTCAAGAATGTCATTAATAAAGATCACAAAAAGTAGAGGACCAAGTATATATCCTTGAGGAACACCTGATGATGGAAGAAAATGTGTATGGGTTTGTCGTCGGTCGGTGTCGGTACGGAAACAGTATTACACTTTTACAAAGTCAAGAAAACATTTTTTTATTCTGAGCGCCATTAGCGATGATCAGAATATGACTGAAATAATGTCATCAAACCAGGGCATAGCCGTATTATACCGACTACCGCTTTCATAATATGTAGTATTGAATGATCAAGTCTTTCAAAGCCTTAGAAAAATCTGTGTGTATGACATCAATATAAATTGTGATTGTTGAACTGTAGCGTGGGTTGATTTGTAATAAAAAAAAATTCATATAATATAAAATACAGTAATTCCACGAAAAAAATGATGTTCCAAGATAATTACTTCAGATTAGAAGATGAAAAAGTAGTTGCTTCTAAAAGCCCACTAAATATAATTACATTTAATTCGAGTAGAAATGTTGCAACAGGAACAAATTAAAAAACACTAAGATTATTTCTAGAAGATATAACGCTCTCGGTGAAGAAAACCACGCTACCTCTAATTCACTTTTTATAAGCGCGATCTTCCAAGAAGATAGGTTGATG
The DNA here is from genome assembly GCA_025584915.1 of Monochamus saltuarius. Classification (NCBI taxonomy): domain Eukaryota; kingdom Metazoa; phylum Arthropoda; class Insecta; order Coleoptera; family Cerambycidae; genus Monochamus; species Monochamus saltuarius. The sequence goes on along the minus strand of CM046723.1, from coordinate 7,925,161 downwards.
GTATGTGTAAATTATCCACCGTTATGTTTACAATATTCAATGACCCCTAGCCACAGGTCCTCATCTCAAACAGAGAAATAACAGAATTCAGAATTGTTTGAACTGACAAATAGGTATGTGTAAACTGCTTCGGTTAAACATCTGTTCATATTTAAATTCATATGCAAACAATTTCTTGAACGCCATCCTTATGGTAAATAAAATGGTTCGATATACAGTATGTTGCGTTACCTGGAAGTACTAAAATAAATTAACGATGATTACTGATAGCGAGTCGTTAATTTTAATACATGGCACAAATAACAGACGGACTCAGGGGGTACGCAAAACACTATTGGCCTCATAAGATGTTGCATGTTGCTGGTTTACGTTCCTTGATATTTCGAGAGACATATCCCTCCCTAATACAGAAGTAACTCTCTCTCTCTCTCTTACTTTTCATGTACAGAGTGTTCCAAAGTACTATCCCCAGAGTTTTAGGCATAAATCTCAGCTTTGTTTGTATCTAATTTGTGCGGCTGACAACGGGAAATGCTAAGCATAAGCATATTTATTTCTGTGGTTTATTGAAAAATACTTTGTGTAGAAGATATACGAAAAATAAAGAACAAACACATCCTTAAGAATAATTAATTATAGACAATTTTTAATTTGTGTTCTATTGTTATTCAAACAACAATTAAATCTTTTAAAATTATTACGTTTTGTGGCTTTTTGTATTACATCTCCTGTCAATGTCTCACACGCTAATCTTATATTTTGTTTCAATTACGACATTCGTTCAACACAAAACTTTATACTTACAACTGACAATACATCTGTCAAACTTAGTTAACTGTTAGGTTTTTTTTTATAGAAAGCAATGTATTTTTTAATGAACCACAGAAATAAATATTTTCACAAATTAGGCAAAAATAAAGGTTAGGATTATGCCTAAAAGAACTTGTTTTCGCCTACTAAAAATATTTATTCGAGAAAATGCCTGGGGAGGGAACTTTGAGATAGACTCAGACGGTGGTATTACTAGGTGTTCTGTGGTGGTATTCATAGATAGTCTGTCTCCGGTCGCCGCAGAGCGGTCTCCGTCCTGAAATTATGCGAATTTTATAATGAAATTAAAATGATTTCGGACGGACAATGAATACAGTATACTGTAACAGTGGTATATTATATCTTCTTCTCGAAATTGTGTGAATTTTAGTATGAAATTCGCATAATTTCGGTACGGAGCCCGCTCTCTGGCGACCGCAGACGGACTATGAATACCACTGAGAGTGTATCTGCAAAGAATCAGTGATATACGGTAAATATAGGTATGAATTGAGATGGTTTGTTTTAATTAAGTTTAATTAGCACCAACTAAAATTTGTTGATTTTTTGTTGTATTAAAAAATAAACATACGAGTAGCATGTTCTTAAAAAGTTTTACTGTTAGGTAAAAGCATTGACTAATGTTTCGTCTATGCAAAGTTCATATGAACTTTGGTCTATGTAATAAAATTGTCTTCTTTGCAGTCGACACTCTTTAACTTTCTGTAGATAATCTGTTCTCCATATAACTAAAGCATAGTAATTGTCATTGACCAAACTGTCTACTGTCTCGTACTGAAAGTTTATGTTACGTAAAACTTTTCTCAGTGCTGATTTTGCCGATTTTAGGAATGATTTTGTTTTCTCCAACGTTGGCAATTAACTTCTACAACAGTTCGTCGTATGGCAGGCACATTTTGCATCACTATTTTTTACTATTTTTCTTCGACCGTTATTTATTTTTGACTTTTGAACTTCTCCATACGTTTTTCTTCTCTCAAAAATTTGTAAAGGCTTAGTTTTTAAACACCTGTATACTTAGATTGACTCCTCTTCAGGTCGCGGATGATCTCTTATGCTCGCTATAAACTATGCGTGAATTCGCGATTCTTGTTGTACGATGCGTGGTTTGTAAGGAATTCGTGCATAGTGTGTACGGTTTTATGAATGCATTTTTAACGAACAAGACTCTACACGCTATTCGCGAATTACTCGCATATCACAAATCCCGCATAACGAATCGCGAATACATGCATAGTCTGTAGCAAGCCTTACTAGGTACTTGGAAACTTGTACCAATCGATTAAAATACGTTGTAAGTTTTTGCTTATTTGAAGCGTTGATGGTATGGATTATCTTCCATGATTTAATAACAAAACAGAATAACAATAATACTATAACATAATTACTATACAATACCAAAAATTTGCAGGTTTGCTAGGGTTATAGTTATAGTTTCTCAACTATCTTGCTCTGTTTGTTCTTGGTTTCAAGAAATATTGTTTTAACATCGATAATTAAAAAATATATAAAAAACCTTCCCAAAATTATTTATGTAGAAGCACATCTACGCAAACACGGAAAAAATATGGTCTCAACGTGTGAAGTCCAGCTCTGTCATATTTCTAAGTAGGCCGAACTCTACTCATCACTTCCTCAGAGTTCCTCATCTTCACCATTGCCAAATTTAATTATGCTATGAGATGCATGATAAGAAAAACTTCCCATGTTCCCACGCATGCTGGTTTACTTATAGTTCCACTAGCGAAGCTGAACGGTTTCTAAAAAGAAATTTGTGGAAGACCGACATGTAAAAAACAATTGCACTAATAATTACATGCCGAGCAGGTTCAAAGCAACCGATTATGTCAATGTGTCATCCATAATGGATTTTAAATTGAGACCGCTTGTATATTCCGTGACCCAGTGCGTAACAAAAACCTTAATAATAAAAACACTCATACAAAATATTCACGAAGTAATTTTGTTCTACCTACATTTGAAATCATTTGTTGGTCAGAGAATGACATCGCTTTATGGTATCTACAGGATGTTTTCGTTTCACAAATAGTACCAGTGAATCTACAGCTAAAAAACACGTTTGCATAAAAATGACTTTAGTAAAATGTTCACCCTTTAGGAGATACAGCCCTTCAAAGTTCCCCAAAAAATATGAAATAGTGTCTGTAACGTGAAAACCAACAATCAACAATTTTTTGAAAATTTCTGCCTCTTGGAAGAGGAGACATAAGCATCCCCTAAGTTATTTTTTGCTACAACTTATTTGTTTGACAAAAATTGAGTACTTATTCAAAAGTACGTATCAGATGGTTTACCTCTTACTTCTGGCTTTAAAACAAATCGTTTATTAACAAAAAAATAAAATTCAATATCATCCTCATTACAATTCACACGATTCCAACTGAGGATAAATTTTGTAGACTAAAAGTTTGTAGAACTTAGGTCTGTTCTCACAGTAGTCAGGGATTGGTTTGAAACTTAGAAATACTCGACCAGTTAAGTTGTGAATGTGTTTTCGATGCATATAGCTTAAGAAGTAGTCGGACCGACATTTCTGACAGTTTCAAACTAGTCCCTGACTCTTGTGAAAACAGACCTCTTTTGTGACTTTTGCGAGTATCAGTTAAAGTCGTCGTATTTCTCGCCCTAGAATGATCAAATTTGTGAAATCTCTAAAAATAAAATACGTAAAGCAAAAGTAAGTACGTAATCTCAAAAATAAAATTATTGGTGTTTATCCACTTTTACTATTTAAATTCTCAAATAATATAATAACTTTTAAAATGCATTATTTTGCTATTCTAACCCCACATTAACAATTATTATTTTCACATACTTATATACAAAAGTGAACAAAGATGATGCCGTTCCGTTATATAGGTCACGTGACAGCTATTTTATTTGCTTTATGTTGCAGTTCTGCAAATATGATGGCTGCATTGCAATATGAAATTAACTAACTTGCTGTCATTTTAAATGTCATTAAAGATCGTAACTAATCACAGTAAACAAATGAGCTTCACGCTACAGTACAACCAACGCAAATTGGCATAAAAAGTAAGTTCTAGCAATTCTGGACCTTTTAGGGTGGCCATGAATTAGCGGTCGTCGGCAATTTGCCGCTGGCACCGTCTATATTTTTTCTAGGTTTGTGGGGTGGACATTTTACTAAGTTATTTATGCTACTTCTTTTGAAAACACCCTGTATTTAGATAATATTTTTGTAGTACTCAAAACAAAGTTTCTGTTTTACGCTTTATGTTTTTATGAGATTGTTAAATTACATTTACCGAGATTTCGTCAAATCGCTATATCTTCCGTTATAATTATATCATATCCCGTTTACTCTCATTTGTTTATAAGCACAGTCGATTATCGGGTCTTATTTTTCTGAATATACAGTTACATTTTACACTTCTTAAAAATGTTAGTACCGTTTTTCCTTCACTGGCATGTCGCAATGGGGGAATCTCAAACAGCCTCATCATGTCTCATGTGCTGCTGCTCCTCGGAACTGTCCACGCTTATTTGTAAAACTCGATTCATTCATTTTCTGACCATTATCCATAAAACAGGTCGTACATGTGCCTCATGATAAAAAGTATGCAGAAGCCTTGACCTCTAGTTTGCAGTACTTGGTGTGACTATGCAAATTTCTAGATAGATGCTAGAGGAATGCAGAGAAATATACACATACAGGGTGTAACAGAGACGTTGGGCGATTCCCCTTAATATATAAAAAAGTAACTTTTTTTATTCCTAGGGGGTTGAAAATATAGAACTTGATCCTTAGTATATCGGCATAGAACCGTCCGATTATAGTAATTTGTTTACTTTATACAGTATGTTCTCGTGATTCGTGGAACTTGGGGACTTTTTTTGAGAAAAAATTTTTTTTGGTAAATATTTTTAGGTACTTGTTAAAATAATCGCATTTTGATAGACAGGGAATTAAAAAAAATGTGAAAAAGTTAGAGCAAAGTGGCTTTATTTTTAATTTTATAAAAAAAAAGAAATAAATAATAAAAATTGTTTATAAATAAAACTGTAGAAACAAATTCCAGGTTCTACCATTTAATTATTGTTCTATAAGAAATTCACTTTACGTTTTAATTTATTGTAATTTTATATTAGTTATGTAACATAATTACATTTCTAGAGCCCTGAAGATGGCTTAAATATAAGCCGAAACGTTGGCATTTTGTAAAAATTTAGTTTTTCTACTACAATTGACTTATTACCAGACTAAAATAACATCAGCTGTACAATTATAATTAAGGCTCCTCCGTTCGTGAATTGTCTCACAATTTTTATTTTCGGAACAGCGAAAGCAAAATCGACTCACTATTGATCCAATCAAATTGTAATTGTAACATATTATCCATATATTTTAGATATGTTTTTAACTACATTCCAATTTATTTCATTTTCCATTTATTCTAATTAATACTTTTATTAATCTAATTAAAAATTATCCCGTAAGTACTTTCAATTGTATTTTAATAACAATAAATATTCTATCCTAGCACCTATTTTAATCCATTCACGAAATCAAAATACGATTGTTTACATTTATTGGTCAATTGCAATACGAAAGATTAAGAATCAACAATAACACCGGAAAAAATAGTTATTAATAATAAACAAACATCGAGATAAACAAATATACATTCATGAATGAAAGCCTGGGGATACTTGTCAATAGGACAAATTAGAAGTATAATCAGGACCAACTCCAATAAATTTACTTTAAGGTAAACAATGCTTTCCTAACAGCAAAAATGGGCAAATAAATTGTGACAATTAAAAATTCAGTATTCAAAGAACATTGAATGTTTTCGATCACCTCAAAAGTAATTTGTGAGCAAATTTGATAATTTAAGTGTTTGTATTAGATTAGAATTACCCACCAAACCCTAGATATTACTTCTAAAACGACATTCGATTCAAAGACAATCGTTTGAGACTAGCGGAATTTACCCTTATCCGACCGCTAGCATTTGCATTGTTTACAAATATAGCAACAATGATGACCCTCTTTTTTTCGTTGATTTCACTCGCCACTCCGAAAGTGTAACTCTAATTAATTGTTTCAAATATTTTCTTCGCAGTATTAACCATGAAGCTGTTGGCGTATTTGGCTCTGTTGGTGGCGTTCCTGACTCAAGTCAGATCGTTCAGCGGAAGCGAAGACAGATTCGTCAAGAAATACGCAATGATGAAGGTGAGTGCATTTTTTTCATTTGTACACCATAAAAATATAGTATAAAACAGCACTTCCGTACACATTTTAATTTTATTGTGAGCCAAAGCTACCGTATACTACATTAAAATGGGAAAAATAACTATACTTGATGATATCGGAAAGGATGTTCCTCTAGTGGATAATAAAACGCATCTCTAAACTTTAAAGCAAATATTTAACGACTGTTTTTAAAAGAATTGTTTCCCATGTTGGAAAAGTTAATTGCAAAGATTTAAAGCCATCATAAATTAATCTTTTCGAACTACAATCTCATTAAATTGTTTACTTAATGATGATGGTAACTGTTATTGAGACATGAAGTTACAATGTAGGTAGGTAGGTTCTTATTTCGAACGTGCCTTCTAATCACAGGTATAAGGTACTAAAACACTGTTTAATGTTTCATTTAATGGAGATGATTCTGATTGAATCACTACTTTTACTTTTTCAATGTGACAATGTCACCTGATCAGAAAACTGAATAAAATATTCGTTTTCTGTAATCTACGAATTTTATTTCTAGATCTACGAAAGCTGCTTCGGAGAGGACGTGGTGAAACAAATCCGCAAGGAGCTGAAACTAGCCTGTGCCAAATGCGCCTCTTTAGCCCCTCCGCCGGAAGTCCCAACGACCACCCTTCCTCCAGAGGAGAAACCCCAAGAGGACGGCATCGGTCCCAATTCGGTATACCACAATCAACCTACTCTTGACGTTGAGAAGTTGCATCAAGCAATTTTGGCCTTTAGACCAGTGAGTAAGGCTTCAAACTGGTGGTGGGGTAGAGATACAGATATTTTGTTTGATAATTCTGGATAATCTTGCTCTTTTGTTATTGTTTTATTAACACATCTATTAATTTTTACATTTTTGATGAGTTGACAATCTGCATGGATTCATTTATGATATATACTGAACCAGAATATATTACAACTCTATTTTAGCTTTAACATATAAATATCTTACATTCAAATAAAATTCTATTTGACATATGAGAATACCATTTCCAATTTTGCTTGATGTAAATGATTTTATTCCAGTGTGATTCAAATATACTGGTTGTCTTTTGGTTCTACATAATGTATTGTTTTTGGACCTTATCGTGGCACTTATTTATTATAAAAGATACAAGAACAGTTAAGGGCGCCGTATTCTTGAAATAGTGTTTTCTACAAATATAAATAATTTTAGACATTTAAGAACTGAATAATATAGAGTTTAGCAAATAACAAGAATGTTATTTCATGCCACCTGCAAATATTCAAAGGTACCGAAGTAAAATCAACATATAACATCAGAAAGCGATCTATCCAATGAATTTTTAGGTACTGAAATCTTTCAAATTTTTTTTTTTTAAATTCAACTATAGATGTAAACATTGTTATAACATAAACTTACATAGTTCTGCATATAAGATTGTTCACTTTTGTTTATAAGTATGTGAAAATAATTGTTAAAATGTGGGGTTAGAATAGCGAAATTATGTGTGTCATATAAATGCATTTTAAAAGTTATTACATTATTTGAGGAAAGTTTAAATAGTAAAAGTAGATAAACAAAACATCAATAATTTTATTACTTTTGCTCTACGTGTTTTATTTTTCGAGATTTCTGTACCTAAAAAACACCACAAATTTGATCATTTTACGGCGAGGGATACGGGCATCTTAAATATTAAATGAATTCTGGATACATATTTTGTAGTGATATTATTGAATTACTTTTTCGACGAAAAATTGATGAATATCTCGGTGCAAAAAATCTCGGTGAAGAAAATTCTAAAAATCCAAAAAAATGCTTTTCCTTGTCCCTTAAAATACAGGAGAGGAGCAATAATGCTTAAAAATTTTGCAGGAAAAGATTGATAATTCCTACATTTGATTTATGTACTGGGAAACCTATTTAACATTGTTGGAATTCGTGTTTCTCTTGCTTTTAGAATTCAGTACCTCAACCATCTTACAGACCGTATGGTGGAATAGGCCCAGCCAGTTTTTACAACCCACCTATGGCAAATCCAGCATACCCAGCACCCATGTTTTATCCTGGGATCCAGCAAATACCATTTTCGCCGTACTCCTTCCCCATGATCGGACAACAGTACTTTGGAAGTAGGATTGCGGTAAGGAATACTTAATAAAAATTGTTTCTAAAACTTTCTTTGTCTTAGTTTTACTTTTTTCTTATTCATGATGAGTATTACATAGTACAATTTTTCCAAAGTCATTTGGTGGAACATAAAAATCAGCAGGTGAATTTGTTGGGTGTGTGGGCATCCACCAACACATTTGAAAAAGTTTAAATAATATGGAATATTATTTGCCATACCTGTAATTTTATGAATAGAACCTGTAGGATATACAAATTAATTTTTTTCTTGCTGAAATGATACGTGATGGTGTTGATAATATATAATAACCTTATGTATATATAAAAACCACCAATAAATTTAATGATATTTTATGTAGATTATAAAAATGGCCTTTTTGTATAAAATATTATCGTCCAACTAAAACCAGTGGGTCTACCACATAAGCCGACCGTCAACCTCCGTGTCTCTTGAGCATCGATATGTTGGTTCCTGCATCTGCAAGGGAGGATGCAGAACATCGTCTAAAGCAGTGCCCATTATACTCAGTAACATTGGGTAATCTAAGAGATTCGGCAATCATTTTAGGAATTGAACCTGTTATTTATACCGCTTAAGTAGTACATTTTGAATTCCTGCACGTGATAAAAATTGGTTGTGACAAATGATGAATGGACGTAGACTTTTCAGAAAATTCACTCTATATCATATGTCCCTCTAGTATTGTAAATAATCTAGGAACATTAGTTTCAGTATTGGGAATAGTAACTTTAATTAATGACTTAGCATTTTCAATGTTCTTTGTACGTAATATCCATAATTTTATTCAAATAAATTGTAGTTTGCAGCATGGAATAATTATTCCATAATGTAGAGGATGCAATTTTAAAGATAACTGGAACAAGTAGGTACGCTAGAATCCGAAATATTATATACCTTTCTTTCGGCACACCAAATATCAAATTTTGCTTAAGTTTTTTGGTAATTTCTTCGATTTCTGAGGAATCAATGTACATAAGGCAACTTCCGCCTTATTTTCTATTTCAGAATTCATTCATTAGAATCTGCGTCACACATAATGAATTTTTATGAAGAATTAATGCCGAGTTTAATTATTGAGGTTTGATGTTCACAGATTCAGAATTTTTAAAAATATTTGTATAGTTTGTAAACATCGTGCCATAGTAACAACATTTTAGGCACCTTAGCTAAAGTTGTTTAATAGTCTAACGATCGTACTAGTAAATGAAATCGATTATGTTGATACTATTTTAAATGTTTATCTGATTTGAATAGGTGTTTTACGCACTTAACGTCGCGTGCCTAAAACACCATTATTTCGCAACTTGTATCGAAAATAGCTATTACAGCACAGTCTACCAATTGACTTTGGGAAACTATCCCACTTAGGATTATCAAAAATGTTTTTTTGTTATAACTGAATATTGAGACGTTTTGTATCACTGTTGTCCGTTTTAGAGAGGAATGGACTTCAAGAGCCAGCTGGAATCCATCCCGACCAGGCTGCACGGCAAATTTAGGAATGTGAGTTGCGTGATGCAAGAGCTGGGCTATTTGGACGGCAACTACGAGCCGAATTACGTGAAGATCAGCGAGAGGATCAGCAATTTGCCCGTCAGCGAAGAACTGCGGCGCGACATGCAGGACGGGGTCACGTTTTGCCAACAGTTCTCGGTAAGCTTTGATAAATCGACTTATTACGCGTACGTAATATATGTGGTACTCGTTATGGGTATGTATGGAATGGGATTGGGACAGGTTTTATCGGGGCAAATTTTTTTACTAAATACAGGAAATAGTAGGAATCATTTGGCAAGAGATAGGTACAGAAGAGCTTCAAATAAAATACATTTCAAGTAAACAATCGCACAAAAACAGTTTAACATACAAATTTTAATATTTGATCTATTACAGTCTCGTCGTAGTAAAAAAAAGCCACTAACCCTAACCAAAGAAAATATACTAAAACTTAAAATAAAAATATTTTCTAAAGAAATTGTCAGAGCCATTGTTAAATCATCTTTGCAAGATTATTTCAGTTCATGGGTTGAGCATTTCCTTTCCTTAAGACGATCATTTTTATAAGAAGTTTATTTATACTGTTACAATTGGAGAAATCCCTAGTTTAAATATTTTTTCTTAAAAAAAATCTATTTTTAAATCAATTATGGTATTATGATAATCAAACGTCACACGTTATCCTGTATATTAGCTTTACAATCATCAACACAATAATAAGAGCTAAGAGAAGCCATTATCAATATTCAATAAAATTTCCTTCAAGTTTGCAACAAATCGCCATCAGCCAACGGTCAATGTGCTGCGGTAGTTAAAAAACTTTAGGCTCCAAATGGTGAGTAAGCCGATTTATTCTATCTTTGAATGATGGCACTGCTTTACAACTACAATAATACCGAATATAACCAAGCACGTTACAATGGTCGTCAGCTTAAAGTCACCAGTTCCATGGTCCATTCTTTTCTAGTGCCATTTATTATACACGGTGCTAGAAAGGGACAAAACATGGAAGTGGTGACTTTAAGCTGACGACCATTGTACAACTACTCACTCTCTGGTGGCAGTTTCTTCGAGGTTTTCTACATGAATTTCCACTTTTCTGAGACTCTAAGGCGTCCGTCGACCATTTTCAACATTAAACTGTCACTGACTATGATGGCAGATTCTCAGAAGCTCAAGTAAAACTTACTAACATCATGCAAATGTTACGCAAATTTCGCTTAAAGTTGACACTTTCCCGGCGTTAATATTCAAATGAGGGCAAGGCATACGCCGCTCAGGTGACACGTCAAAGGGGGTCAAAGCTCAAAATTAAATTTCAAAACCGTCAAACAGATTTTAGAGTGGTCTCAACTTAGATAAGTATGATATATTTATTCTTTTTGGTAGACCTCGGGAACCCCCAATCCCTCTTTCTTCCCGTCCTGGGTTCTAAAACCGAGGCAACTTTTCGGTTGTGTAAGGCTTCGCCGTTGCCCCGGAGCGAGAAAAGTCGAAAGCTTTGTTGTTCTGTCTGTTTACTAACTCCCCTATCACAGGCAAGAAAGAAAAAGAAAAAATTGAAACAACCAGCTTGGGGGACATGGAAAGTCCAGACGTACTGTAGGGTACCTCTCTTAAGTAAATGAAAATAAGGAGTATTGTGTCTGGCTAAATACATAATTGTGTAAGGCTACAATAAAAAAAGAAGAAGAAGAACTTAAAACATAACCTACACACTGCACACTCACGAGATTAAAACATAACCTCAAAATGAATCGTTAGACATGTCAAGTGTCAAACGGATTTTACGAGTAGGAACTAAAATATTAGTAGGCATGAGGTGAAAATAAAAACATTATTTTATATACAGGGTGATTTTAAATGAAGTAGCAAAAATGAGACCACAGATTCCTTAGGTGTACTTACTTTGACGTAAATGTCATAAAATTAACAAAGCTTGATAGACAGGGTGTTAAAATAAAAATTGAGAATAAATAACAAAAATTTTAAATTCGAAAAATTTTTGGGTTTTTGCATTTACGTGCGAAAGGCCGTTCCGTATATACTCGCGTCAAGAATTCAGACGACTTACATCATACGACAAATAAATAATTCATTATATTTTTATCAAAATATTTAAGAAATTGCAACTGTGTGAGCGATAAACTTTGCAAAGTTCAATTAACACAAAAGTTTTAGTAATTTCTAAAATAACACTTATTTTTTATCATGTCGACTGATTTTTATGTAAAATCATTAATATGAAAAGCCACATACAGTATCTTTTGTCTTTAACTGACAAGGGTAAACCACAACTTCATTGTTGTCAATATTAATTGTGATTAAAAGCGTCAATTATTTTTTTTAGCAATGTGTACCAGAAGTGAAAAAGGATAAACTGGTCCTATCCCGAGAACTGATGCGGCCCATGTTCTTCTTCAAGTGTTACAAGCACAAGAAATTGGAGGCGTGCATAATGAAAGATTTAAGGCAGAAATACGGCAGCGTCGACGAAGAGGAACTGGAGGACGACGAATTGGAACTCAGGAGACAAGGAAAAGACATGAAGATGCCGGCAGACAAAGAAATTGACGAACTGGCGGCGTCCGTATACGAATTTTTGTATTCTAGCGACAGCGGTTTTGATATTGATGGGTTATTTTAGCAAGTAGATCAGTAGTAACTCAATTCATCTTTCAAAACAATTTTTTTTGTAGGTATTTTAGAAAACACGATGTTTATTATTTTTTACTTTTAGTTTTTACATAGCTGACTCAGTGTATAAAAAGGGATGACTGATATTTTTTTTAAATGTGGTGCAATGTCTCCATTTTAGTTTTAATTTAGTAAGTTATTCGTAGGTATAAGTTGATTATGTACTTAGGCGTATAAACGTACTACCGAGAGTGTTTGGATTTTTACAATGAAATTGTTCTTAGAGACAAGGTTTTATTGTGAAAATTCGATCGGATTTTTTAAATAAAATAATTAGAATTGACGGTGAGGGTTTCATTGAATTCTGTCCTTCGAAAATGAAATATTATCACGGCTTTTACAAATTAAAAGTGATTAAATATAAAATTAACACTTACCTTAAATTGACAGTACACAGAATTCGCGTGGCTTATGACTGTAGTTGGTCAATTGATTCAGGACTTAGATTGTAGTATCTATCAAGTTCAGGTTCAAAATGCAGGAATTTAAAATACACCTAACTAACAAAAATCAGAGTTAGAATTTGCAAGCAGTTGTATGTAGGTACCTAAGAAGTTTATAAACTTTTGCCTTCTTGTTACTAAATCATTTTATTGTGATGATGATATATTATATCTCTCAAATAGAAACATATTTATTTTAATTTTGCACAAAAATTGTAGACTTAATGTTAACTCCGAGAGAGCAAGGTACTGTACTTTTCTATATGAACACTTTTTCAAAAATGCTGCCTCTTCAACGTACATATCTTCATAAAGTTTTTAAAGGTAAACAGGGTGAGTCAGAAAGAGTGTGTTAATACTAAGGTGGAGATAGAAGACACTATAATATTCTGTTTGGGCTCATTATGCCTTATACGAATGTCGCATGCTGAGGTCAAACATAATAATTTGGTGTCTAATATCTTCAGCTGTGTTGACCCATTTTTTCTGACCCACCCTGTATACTTTCCTATATTTTTCCAATATAAATTTGGAATAATGGAAAAAAGTGTTATAAACAAGAAATAGGTTTACATATTCAACTAGACTCTAAATCTTAATTGCAAAAGCCACTTTGCTGCAATTTAGATAGTTGCCCATATTTCTCCTATCGGTTGTCCAGAGGACCATAGCATCAAGGTGCTCAGTAAAGAATGGGCATACTTTAATATTATTTAAATGGACTTAGTACATTTTTCCTTCCTTAAGAAATTAGAAGTTGTTGGAGCGGAGAACACACATTTTTTATTTCATTTTTGTATGATTTCCTTATTTGTTGGGTAATTGCACTTACATTTTTTTTTTTTGTAAGATAAACATGAATATCTGATTGATTTTTACGTTAGAAGTGCTGAGCGCCTGTGCCACTATATTTTTTTCTTTCAGATTTTTGTTAAGGATACAGATATTTGATAAATTATTAGTTCTTTTAAAACAAGCTTCGATTAGCTTTAAAAAAGATATTGTTGCATGTTGCTAAAATGTATCATTTTAGAGAAAACATATTTGTTGAGCTTGGAAATCAATATATAAATTCTAACAAATTATTGATTCGAAGTTATTACAGTTAGTGATCGATGTAAACACAGAGAAATATGACAACAAGAATAAAAAATAATAAAATAACTAAAAGCAAAAACTAAATCTTTATTTTAAATATATTTTTGAAATAATAGATACATTACCTTTTTTAAAGCTAATCGAAGCTTGTTCCAAAAGAACTAATCATTTTCCAAAAATCCCCATCCTTAAAATAATTTGAAAGAAATCAGCCGCTCAGAACACCTTGTACTTTTAACGCAAAAATCAGATATTCGTGTTTATTTCACAAACCTCGTTTCCCAAAATTTAGGTAGAATGACCAAACAAATAAGAAAATATCGTAAAAAAATGAAATAAAAGTGCATTCTTAGGCTTACTTAAAGTATGGCCCATTCTTTCTTTACTGAACACCCTGTATAAAGTAAATGTTTGCATTATAGAAAAATGTACCCGTACATTATTCAAGATGTGTGAATTGTAATAAATATAATTTTCACTGACATGTATGTTTTAGGAATATAAGGAGTTTTGAAAAGGGCATTTAAAGCATAAAAATGATCATTCACATTTATTATAGGTATTATTAAGCATTTGCTAACATTAAACACATAAAATAACAAGAATAAAAATATCTATTAAGAATTAAAGCTACACATATATAGGAAATGAGGTTCTCTATAGTGAGTATATAATCTATCACATACATAAGAAAGTATTCAGTAGTTAAGTTTTTTATTAATTATTACGATTTGCTATTTCTTATTATTAGAAATTAAAAAAAAAATTATAGTGAAAAATTATCTATACTTGTTTCATGATTCATGAATCCAAAAAATAAATAAATATGTGGTATGAATAGGCAAAATGCAACCAAATTCAATGGCAACTAATTTCATGCTGAGCAAGTTTTGAACTGGTTGTCAAATCGTCAGTCTAGAATTCTAGACATCAATTTTTAAGTTCCTTCTGAAAAAGAGAGATATGTCTCTCAAAATGTCAAAAAATCTAATCTGATGATGTGGCAACCAGCCTGGAAATTGTACAGTCATTTACATCACCACTATTATATGGATTACAAACGACATATGTTAAATTTGTGTATTATATTTATTACTAATTTTATTTTAATAACGAATGAAGAAACCCTTACATCCTAATACACTGATACTAGAAAAAGAATATATCATAAAATTTAAGCTATTACGTTAAGTACAGGAATGTTCTAACAGGTATGAAAAGTAAAAAAATTTTTTAATTTTATTACTAATCTATAATACTAGTGTATCTATCTTTTTTTTAAATTATAATAAATAAAGTATCTATCATTATCTGTACTTATATACATAAATTGCCCTTTCTAAGTATATTGTGGACATACACAAAATTATTTCCGTAGAACTGAGTATTCAAAATGTTGGAAATGAGAGTTACTATCACTGCTGCAATAATTACATACCTGATTTTTTTTATTTGAAATGGAAAATTTAGGAAAGGCAGTACTTGTTTTGGAATGTTTAAGCAATGATTAAATACAAACATTTTGTTTGTATCTTTAATTGACTACATTAATATCCTATTATTGTCAATAATTCGAGAAATCTAACTCCGGTGATGACTAGTAGCAAGTTATTTGAGATATATTTTGATGCTTTCTTTGTAAATATATTAATATGAAACAGTAAGACATTTTTATTACAATTACGCTAGTAGAGAATTTCTTTTTATAACCTTACTAATTTTTGGGAAGAAACCCAAAGAGAATGCTACATGTAGAAGAAAAAGTAGAATGTGCAAGCTGTATAAACGATGCAGAAGATACGAATAACGACAAATATTATGCGTTAAATTTTATATTAAACTAATTAGTAAAAGTTATATCGAATTATTATTCCTCATTTTTTCGGGATACCTTTTAAGCTACAATTCAACACCTAATTTCTAAACCTTATTTGAGATTAGGATAATATATTTTGGGAACAAATTAAACGCTCGTTAAGTTATTTAACTGCACGACACATTTTCCGAATAAAATAATATAGAAATAGGATATTTTATTTGAATGCACGATACATTAAGAAATGTTTGGTAAACATAATAACTGTTCGGTTAAAATTATAAATTCTCAGTGAAAAATGTGTTCGCAAACTGGAAATAATAGTTGCACGAGGGAAAAAATACATGTTCGATAAAAACAATAAATGCTCTCTAAACATATAAATGTGTCCATCACAAATAATACTTGCTAGTTAAAAATAATAAATGCTTGTTGAAAATATTAATTTCTCGATAAAACTATTCATCGCCGGATAAGAATATTAAAAACTCGGTAAGAATATTAAATACTCGGTAAAACTATTAAATATTTAATGAGAATATTAAATAAACCGTTAAATATATATATGCAGTAAAAAACAATAATTACTATCTTAGAAAGTGTAAATGCACAGTTATAAAAATTATTTGCAGAAAATAAAATCTTAAGTTTGAAAAATTGACTGTAGGTTAGGTTAGGTTAGATTAGGTTAGGTTAGGTTAACCAATGCGAACCAAAATTAAATATCGTGCATAAAGTAATGAACACTTTTGAAATTTATATCGTGCAAAATAAATAAAATATCGAAACATACTTTTAAAACTTATCGAGCATTTAGTATTTTTATTATGCAAATGCTATTTAAATATCGAGCACCCTTATACTGCATTCATCATTAGTAGTCAAGCATTTCTCCTATTTTATATTGCAAAACATATTAAAATATCAAGCACTTTATTGAGACCCATATATTTTGAGGTCTACTGAGCACTTTTTAGCTAAAAACTCCTACCCGATATCCTCAGTAGCCTCTCTACTAGTCATTGGAGTTTAGTATCAAATATCATTAAAAGAGTTTTAGTAAAATATCACCTGGTTATATATATACTTAGCCTAATTATTGTCATATTTATCAATGAGATTTATTGTCATTATTTAGACTTTATGTCATATCCTTAATATCACACAGAAAACTCATGATACTGATAATGTTACATTTATAGTGAAAGTCACTGTAGAATGTGGAAGTAAAGAACACATTGAATTTTATGTTTGATATTTTACAATAAAACTAAAAATCATTTATTTGAAAAGCATATTTGTTTAAAAAATAATTATTTTTATACCAAAGTGTTGTAATTTATAAAATGGGGCTATTTTATGATTTTTCACCTTTTTTTTAAGACTCATTGCTGAATACCATTCAACATGTACAGAATCATTAAAAATAACTTAATGATACAATTTTCATATGTCATCTAATTTTCATACTTATAAATATGGACTATTTCATCAAAATCAAACTTCAAATTGAGACTTTATAAGTTATACTGTGAAATCTTTGTATACTCACGTCAAGAATTCAGACATCTTACGTCACGGCTGACGTTACACATTTGTTTTTATTGTCAACGTAATTTTGGATAATTGGTCGCGTTAAAAACAATCATATTTTGCAATTTAGTGCAATATATAATGCAAACTTTTAGTGTAGTATATAATTTTATTACTATCAGCTGCAGTTTCTTAAATATTTTGATGAAAATATAATGAAGTATTCATTTGTTCGTATGACGTAAGTCGTCTGAATTCTTGTCGCGAGTATATACCGTAAGCCACAAAAAAAAATACTATAGACAAACTTTATTTAACAAAGTTGTTTGGAAACTTTAGAAATGCTTTAAAATGGCATACAGACAAGAAAGAACAATAATCACATTTCACAATTAAATAGATATCATGATTTTTAACCATCTTACTTTATATACCTACACAAAAATTATAAACAATAAGATCTCGACTTCAATCAATTGTCTTAAACAAAGATTTTAACAAAAACCAAAATTAAATGTATTTTGCTAAGAAAAAGTTGAAAAATAATTTTTTCTAGAACAATAAACAGTAATAGTTATTGTAAAAGTGTTTTAGACAGTGTTTTATTCACGCAAGATTAATTGCACGTCTCCATAATTTACCATTCTGAACAACTTTTTTGAGTAACATTTTGCTGTATTTTCAGTAGAAAAGGCACTTTACTTGAAACAATAACAGTTTTCAATCGGTGCACTGAATATTTCAGAGGATTATCTCGAAAACTGTTACTCCTAACAACTTCAATAAGGTAGACCTTTTTCAGATATAACAGGTAGGCAAATCGATTTTTCAATAGTTAAGATGAATACAATAAGCAGCAAAAAGTTTTGCCATTTAAAATAAATATGATATGCCATAAGTGGCACCCTCTACTAGTGACGTCAAAATTAAAAACAAATTAAAATTTCTCGCTCGCAAAAACCCCTGATTTACAAATTTTATGTAAATATTTGGAAATATTGAAAATAAAATTTTAACTTTGACACCCTGTATCTTTTTTATTATGCGACTTGGGATATAGGTATGTTAGGTTAAATCGATTTATTTTCACCTAAGAAATCTGTGGTCTCATTTTTGCTACTTCATTTAAAAACACCCTGTATAGCAAAAAAAATTCAATACAAATCTTCTACTTCCAAAGAAACAAATGAGCATATATATATCCATCATTGTGATTTTCAAAGATGCAGACAAGATATCTAGCAGTGGCAATGAAGTCAAAATTACTTTGTCAATGTTATTGTTAATAAATAAGTAATTTCTGTAATCCTCACCTAATTTTAAAATAAAAATGTGGTATAAAATTTTTCAAAAGTTGCTTCGTTTTTGGAATGCAGGGTGTTAAAAAAACTTTTTTTTTGTATTTATTTTCCTCATCTATGAAGAAGACAAATGTAATTTTCATCAAAATATCTACCAAATATCACTAGATAAAATATGAAATAAAATAATACTAGATAAAAATTACAAAAAAAAAATAGCTTTCTTAACATCTTGTATTGTGAACGCAAAGCAACATTTGAATAACTTTTATACCATTACTACATTTTTATCTTAAAATTAGGTAACGATTCACTTCCTTAATTCTGTCAGAAAGGTTAGGAAACACCCTGTAGAATGATTCTGGAAAAATGTTTACATGTGGATTGTGATGGAAAAATTAAAATGATACAATAGATCACAAAAATATAAGTGTCACTGGATTATAAATTAAGAATCGTTTTAAAAAATTAACAATTTATCTCAAACTAAAAATTTGTCGGTTAGCACAAAAACAGTAAGAAATTGAAAACATGTTTGTTTTAAAAGAATCAAAGTGTCAGAAATACATTGAAATAATTCATAAATTCAAAAGTAAAACTTTCAAATTGCCCTTTGTCAAATAAAGTAAAAAAAAATACCAATTCATAAACAACCCTATTTTTACCAATATCTACTCTAGTAAAAAAAATAATGAAGGTAAAAACCTGTAAATATCCAAAAATTCAATTAAAATACCCATCTCAGTAGCTTTTTTAATTTCAACAAGCGCTGTGTCTAGAGCCGACTCATAGGGCATAAATTTGACATACCAATTCATAAAACAGCCCCATTTTTACCAACATCTACTCTATTAAAAAAAGAATGAAGATAAAAACCTGTAAATATCCAAAAATTCAATTAAAACACGCGTTTCAGTAGCTTTTTTTAATTTCAACAAGCGCTGTGTCTAGAACCGACTCATAGGTCAAAAGTATTACATACCAATTCATAAAATAGCCCCATTGTTACCAACATCTACTCTACTAAAAAAAGAATGAAGACAAAAACCTGTAAATATTCAAAAATTCAATTAAATTACCCGTTTTAGTAGCTTTTTTTAATTTCAACAAGCGCTGTGTCTAGAACCGGCTCGTAGGTCAAAAATTTCGCATACCTTTTAAGCAGCTTGTTCCAGTAACACGACACGTCTTTCATCTTAAGATTATTCCAGATCATATTGTACCCATTTTCAGCTATTTCTCTTGCAATGCCATCGTGATGTACAGCAAACTCAATAAGTTCCTCTAGTTCTTGCTTACTGGCATTTGCCTCGACTGGAATGTAGTGTATCCAAGGTTTCAGGGCTGGGTAGAAGAATTCCAGCCATTCGTTTCCCACGTGGAAAATTAGGGATTTGCATAGCAATATGTGTTTGAATCGGAAACTAGCTGCTACACCTCTGAAATTGAAGAGGTACTTGTACTTGCAGTGTTCTTCGAATGAAACTTCTTTAGCAGGAGCAGCGTGAAGTGTATCCTAAAATTGTAGTTATGCTTGTATACAGAATGTCCCATAATGAATTGTAGATAGATTAACATGTGATTTTTGACATCATAATAATGCGGTCTGATTAAAGTTATCTTCGTTCGAAAGCTGATAGTAATCGAGTACCTATTTAAACAAAATGTGGTACCAGCGATTTTTTGACATGAGAAATTCAAATTTCCTCGTAATTTTGACATTCATTCTAGAGGGTGCCACTTACCCTACTTTGAACTTTTATAGTCTGGAATCTGGAATTAAGGGGAGGGTAGCGAAACGGCTACAGCACTTAGGCCCCATTGGGCCCATTGTATCTCCTCCCATTAGGAGATCAGTCCACCTAAGCCGTCAGCCAACCTAATAAGGAGAAAAAGGTGGTGACGCTGTTCAGGGGGATCTCTCTAATGTAGGCCATAGAAGGCCATCGCTCTCCCAACACGGACTCTCTTATTGACGAGATGGCAGCGCACTCACAGAGTGGATGGAGCACTGTCTCGTCTTCCTGTTCGCAACCCTTACAAAGAGGTGTATCACACTTCCTCATGTGCTTTCTTAACCAGCAGTGTCCAGTTTGAATACCTGTCACTAGACGGAGGCTTGTCCTAGACATAGCCAGGTACTTTTTGGCTGTATCCTTGCAGGGGTACCCTAGGGACTCCTTTGCCAAATTGCAGCCATTTGTTTCATCCCAGCGTTTCTTAAACTCTTTGTGGGTGTATCCTTTGATAATTTCAATAAATGCTGACAACGGAAGTATACTGGAGTGACCGGGTCCAAAATATTCAGACCCGATGCACTCCTAGCCAGTTCGTCAGCTACTTTATTGCCCTTTACCCAGCGTACAGATACGCTGTTGTTAGCTGAGGCCACTACTAGTGCCTGATGGCATTCCCATGCTGATCTAGTTGTTATCTTATGATTACGTAAGATCAGTAGTGATTGTCTACTATCTGTGTAGATTCTGATGATTTTGCCCGTTGTATCTCTACGGGCAATTTCTTTGGCGGCTATGGTTATACCTGCTAATTCCGTTTGCACTACGGTAGCATGCCTATCCATTGCCCACTGACAACGAATATGCAAGGATCTGGAATAAATCCCACATCCTGCACCTTCCTTCTTTTTTGACCCGTCCGTGTAGATGTTGATAACATCTTCACTGGCGGTCTCCTCGATTCTGATAAGTACCGTGTAGGGTCTGTCAAACACAAACTTGGGAGAGATGCTGTCATTGTCTGCCTGCAAAAGGGGCATCTTTCTGACGACCCCACTCCACAGGCGACTTCTAGCTTCTCCACATCCTACATCAGGTATAATACCAGTATTTTTGAGGCGAAGCATAGTTGTCATAGCCACTTCTCTTAGATAAATATCCAGAGGTGGTAGACATAGCATCACCTCCATTGCTATGGTAGGTGTCGTACGCATAGCTCCAGTTATGCTTTTTAAAAAAGTGGTGTTTTCTACAATATATGCCAAAATTGTGAGAAAATTTGAATTTCTAATGAAAAAACCTTTGGAATACCAAATAATAAATTTAGGGGTTTAAATATTATGATATTTTGGACTAAGGTAAGTTATTACGAGGGGAAAACCACTGGTAAAAATTTGTACACTAATAAAATACAAAAAATAACTAAAATATCAGATTTTGTAATGGAAATTCCAAAAACTACTAAAAAGTTACAAACAATTTCAATAAATACCAAAAATTCCAAAAATACCATACGTAAAATGTTGAAAATTCCAAAAAATACCAATAAATGAAATAACCATTTGTAACATACTTTAAAAATAGGTATACAATAATCACATGAAATTGTTAGATTTTGCTATACTACGATATATCAGAAAACTGTATTTCTTGACTAATTTTTCACAAAGATTTAAATTTTTTTTTATATAATTAATGACATGTTGATATTAATGCAATCAGGAAAAAATGGAGAATCCAAGAATGTAATAATATACAGTGTATAAACAACAAAGTTAATATCAATATTTCTGTAGTGCGATACTCGACTGTTTTTTTTTTTTTATATAAAAAATTTGAAATCCTTATGAAACATTAGTCAATAAATGCACGTTTCAGTTCTCCGATATTCTAAGATAGCAAAGTTACAGCCAAATCTATCGTTTTTGCTTGATCATCCTGTACATATTACAAGTGAATTCAAACAATAATCAAACCTCGAGAAAAATATCAATATATTATAATAATAATATAATAATATCTCTACCCCTCATTCTAATCACAGGATTAGCCCAGAAGTCGGAGACTTATGCGGGAGAGGGGGCAGCATATTATTATTAGGCAGGCCGCATTTACGCCCAGGAACGACTTACGTTGATAGGCCCTAACCACTATTCAGTGCAGGAATGAGACAAACCTGGAAAACCTCATTAATTAGGGGGGTAGTCAAATGTTAACCGGCATCAATATCTCACATTGACCCAAGCCAACATTCTTCCACCCTACCATACCCGCAGAGAGGGTGCCAATGCTCTCCACGAATATAGCTTATATACGCTCTACCAGCAGTGGGGCACGAACCCACACCAATCTAGTCACCTCGATTCAAGTACTAACGCCTTAAACCGCGCGATCACTGACCGACTAATATAAATTATGTTTTTCAATCTGCGATTATCTCAAATATTTCTAAGAAAAACAAACGTTTAGCTGTATAGAGCTATATAATATATACCTAACTACCTCATAGGTAACCAATATTATAACTTGTTAATATATAAAACAGCCTTATTAAACAATAAACAATTTAGATAAAATGAAACATAAACTATATTCACCACTAGTTGAAGTACTTGCAATAAAAATAAATTTCCTATTTCCTCCATTCTCAAATCTTCAAAGTAACATTCTGTACCAAACTACTTATCCTCAAAATTGAATTAATTACATTATTTTTTTAAATAAAATATATAATACAAAAATTATGATTTGTAACCTCTAATCCTGCAGGAGTGCCAAATTGTATGTACTATTTGATGCAAGTTGGATATTTTGAGATAACTGATATTAATGAAGCAGAAATTTTAGTAATTGCTATGTTTGCAAATTAATTAATTTTTATATTATCTCACTTTTTATGTGTAATAGCAGAAATTTCTTATTTTTTACAGATTGCTGAAAAATACCAACAAATTTCCAAAAATACCAAATATAATTCCAAAAAGCTAAAATATAAAAATTCCAATACTGTGTACACTGAAATACCGTAATATCCCTCGCATTATGACAATATCACAAATCACCTGTTATTCTATGTAAGTACAATTCATTATGGGACACCCTGTATAAAATCACAGAAAAATTGCTTACAGCATCAGATTTCCATGCTTGATTTTTTTGTATATTGTGCATCAACTAGTTCAGGTTTTTCTCTTGATAAAAGTACCAAGGGTCTCTTTCCGAACTAGTCCTAGAACCCCTAAAAATGCTTTGGGTATTTTTTCATTCCATAATGTCTCATTTCCAAGTTTCCCCAATATATTTCTATGGGAATCCCATCGACCTGTACATGAAATATAGCAACAAACATTTTCCAAAAGATTTTAAATAGTTACCTATCCCTCTCGGATATAAGCTAATGGCAGGCCCACCTTCCCAAAACGACCAAGCAGGATACATTATATCGTAGTACTCTGAAGTCTTACTGAACGAGAATACAGGTCCAAAGACGCCATACTGTTTGTGGATTTGAGGCCAATCTCTCGTATTAACGATAAATTCCATATCGGGTAACTTTGGTAATAAGTCGAGAACGAAATGTTCGATACCTGCACATCTTGCGGGGAACATACAAGATTCGTCGCGGTATAACTTGTTTTTTATTATTTGGTACTTTGTCCCCCTGGAAAATTTATCTTGTTTACCTACTTTCATTAACATTAAATGTTATTTTTTATTGTATTGTAATGAAGTACATAATTAATATATTTGAAATTTAAGAATTATTGCAACTGATAGTAATAAAACTATATAGGTACTACACTAAGTTTGCAGTATATATTGCACTAAATTGCAGAAAATGATTGTCTTTCACGTGTCCAAATATCGAAAATTACGTTGACAATAAAAACAAATGTCTGAATTCTTGGCGTGGAGTATACCTACATAGGTACATTACTTTACTATTTCATTACAATTATACCATTACCTAGTTATATCAACAGAAAATATCGAATAGGTAGGTATATGCATTTCAAACAGTAACAGTAAACATATCGCTTACAAACTATATTTATTATACTTATATACTTACAGCTATATATTTCATCATTTATTGCAGAAAATACTACTATATAACAAAACACAGCACACATCTTTTTGAAAGTTACAACAATGACTACATGCTTTCTTTGATGTAGATAAAAATAATAAGATAGTCTTTTGTTTTTACTCTACTATTGGAATACCAACTGAAAATTATGAAGTTTTTGCACTTTACTTACTTTGATTTAACATTATCAATTAGTTGTTGGGATATTCCATTCTTTTTAAAACTTGCAGATCGCTTAAAAGCACTTGTACGTGGCATCTACATTTAGTTTCGTCACATGGTTTATAAGATTCTTTGGCTTCTTTTACGAGTTGTAAATATTTCTGATACTTTGTGTTTGCCTCTGAAAAATAATTATCTACGTTAGCTGCTAAAAGTAAATTTGGTGGTCGTTTTCACCTCTAGAGTATTTATTGATTTTCTCTTGCTTGCAGATTTGTTCATCTTGACTCGTACACGTAGAAGCGACACTAAAATTAAAAAGCAAGCAGACGAGATACATAGTTACTAAAAAATGAGTATTAATTTTGTTCATATTTAAAAAATTATTTGGATCTCAAAATTTGTTTATTGAGGTTATGGTTGTAGCCCTGTAGAAGTGTTGAGTGTAAACATGCAGTGTTGTCAGGTGGTATCACTGGCATAAAAAAAAAACAAAAATCCCACACTGAGTTTGAAGAAAATTTGATCCCCGATTCTTTAAAGTATGTTTAAATATCCGTATGCGTTATGTATTGTTGTTTTGTTTGATAATTAATTATTTGTTTTTTTTTCTGGAGATTTCTGAATTTCTCAAAATCGAAGGTAAATCCAAACAGCTGCTCCTCTTAACCTTGATTTTGTCTTTTTTTATCAAATTTATACAACGATTCATAATAACACTGTAAGAACAGTTATACAGAGTGTTTGGGAAATTTATATTGTAACTGTATTTTCAAGAGTATAATAATTAATGGTTATGTTTGTGAATAGTGATAATTCAGCTATCTTCAGTATATATCATGTTGTCTTTAGTTTTTTAGTTTAGCTAAATTAAAATAGCACAAAAATTTCCGATTTTGAATAAAACATCCTTTTTTATCCCCTTTTAACTTGAAAATCCCACCCACAAAGGGAAAACTTTTGGTATTTGCAACACTGCAAACAAAAAGGGACTGGAAAGAAAGTCCCTAGATGTCTATTTAGAGACTTTCAGATTGCTATATTTGATTTCATAGGCATTTTTTCAAGATGCACATTTATTTTAACAAGATTTTTTGGTAGAGAATTAAATTAATAAAATGAAAGCTAAACCAATATATCAATAAATCAGTATCACTTTAGCTCATATTTAAAGAATTATTTCGATCTGAAGATTTATTAATTGAGGCCATCTATGGTTGCGATAAAAAATTGTAGATATAATGAGATTGCTGGTTGTGATGATGTCATTCATGCTTGGAAAATATGGTTTACGCAAGTTGGAATGTTTCTATTCTAGTAATATTTTAATAGAATTGGTAATCCCACGCCAGAATACTTTGGGGAAAAAAACTTGCCCTGGGACTCCGTTACATATAGAATTCTCCAAATCGAAATGTTTCTATGCACTTGGTACTGAACATGGTATGAGGTTTGTTCCAACACAGCAAGAATCGATTCTGAACCGTCCAGAACTAGTTAGTCAGTTCAGTTGTTTATGTACTCTCCACGAATGCGACATAGGACTGTGTTGGTTAAACATTTTTCACGGTTCTGAACCAGTTCTCGACGTCTGTTGGAACCGACCTTTGATAGTATTCTATTTTGTGTATTGAGCATAAGCAAAATATTATATTTCTGTTTTAATAGGTCATTCTTTCTCAATGCTCCATCATTATACATTTATTTTTAAATCGATAAAAACAAACAATATCTGTTCAACCTGAAATTTTTAGTTAAATAAACAGTGTCTTTTTTATATTATTGAAGGACGCTGCCTTTGCATCTCCTTTTATGTATATTGTAAATTGCCATACAATTCTATTGATGTGATAATCCTATGAACTCAATAAAAACAGAAGAGTAATATGTTTAGTTTATTAATATTCTTAAATTTACTATTCAATAATATCACAATATCAATTTATATGAGTATTATGTGCAGCATTATAGACCCCCATTGTACAGTACAAAAAGGGGCTGACGGCAGCAAAGAGAAGCCCCATTGCTAACATGGGTCGGTAGAACATCCACGCTGTAGCTATGACAATTAATGATACAGAAATTGCCAATATGACATTTCCGAAGGCGGTCGCTTCTCCCGAAATAACATTCGATAAAACCGGCGTCTGTCGAACTGAAATCAATATATTATTAATTGTTTGATTACCTATAACATCCAAATAATACCAATTATGCTTATAAGCCTTGCTAAACACACAGACGAGGCATATAAAACAAACAGGCCTACACCTCTTAGCTTCCACGTTTCTATTTTTGCATCATAATGTTCGGCAGAGAACATTTGATTGATGTTTAAGTTACCGTGCCTCAATAAGGCAATTTTGTGGTTCTTTGTGGTTTTATAAGGTACCAGAACCTCATTTTCCTGTTTTGCAATAATCGTCACCTAAAAAATAAAAGTTTGTGAATATTTGAATCTACGAAACTAGTTAAAATCGCTCACCGGCTCTCCAGCTGGTCCAGCATAAGAAAATTGCACCCGAATATCTCCCACTTCCGGATTCCAGATGTCATTGCAATGGTAATAAATACCCATATGCAATTTAACATCTCTCCGTTCAGGCCTCTCATCACTTGTGACTTCCATGAAATCGTTAAATTTGTGCTTGATATCGTTTCCTAATAGTAAATGCCCCACTTTAACTGAAGTGGCTATATACGTAACTGATTTTAATGGTATTTCTCTAAAAAATTCCTATAAATTTACAACTACCGTTTTAATAATAGTATTGACAAACCTACCTGGGATTTTCGTGGCCATGCCTTATATAGAAACTACCACTATCTACCAACTTATCTCTCCATTCTGTTATGTAATAATAGTCATTTATAGAGTTGTACTTTCCCGCACTAGACTCATCGTCATCTCTGGGCCTGTAAATTGTTTATCTGCAATAAATAACATTTTAATTTTATAATATATATTTTCTAATGGCTTACGTTCTCTCTTCCACCCATTGGAACATTTGAACTCGCCTCTTTAATTTCACAGCTTGAATAGATATCCCATAATCTGGTTCTGTAAGGGGCTCGTCAACTATTAAATTTCCACTGATATGCACTACCCTTCCCTCTAACTCGGGTTGTATTTTTTCGTAAGGGTTTAAAACAATAGCATTATTGTACGTTTCGTCTAAAGAGAAGGCATGGTGGACCGCTCTGCCCTAAAATCATAATGCTTAAATAAATTTATTATAATGATAATTATAATAATATAACCTCATTCCATGTCAACAACCAAACTCCTGTGGCAAATAAACCTAAACCAATAAGAGAAGTTAACCAACTTCTCTGAAATTCTTCAGATAGAGTTGCCATTTATTTATGATATCCTTCCTGCAACCTATTTACTATTTGTTTATATTCTTATTCTGCAGCAACTCAGGACTCAAGGTGCGAAGCGAATGCAAAACGCATTTTTATGTTTACCATTAAACACGCATGCTCAAAGTGTAGCATATATTTCAGGGGTAAATGTTTCACAAACTCTAATATATTTTTACCCTAGAAAATGATGTTTGACTCGACATTTATAGCATTAAATATTCGTAAGTAACTTACCTTACTGTACTTCCTAATGTAAACAATTATTTTAAATTTATGTTGTACTTAGTCGTTGATTATTTTTGTTGCATAACCAATTTAGACTTTATTGTATTTTATTGATTTTGTAATACCTCATGGCAGAGCAGGTAACTAAATATACGTCACACCTAACTTCGTTTCATTGGCAGAAAGCCAATTTAGGAAGAAGAAGAATAGTTTTTAAAATAAATATTAGAGAGGGGGGAAAAATAGGTGCAATCGTTTGCAATAATAATGACACTCTCTTAAAACAATTTTGGATTTCTGGAAGTTCTGAGTAGAAATTTCATTAAATCTGTATTGGTGAGTGAAACAACTAATAACTAATGTTATGAATACGTCAGAAGTTCCATAGAAATGGCAAAACTCGTTTTAATGAGTATGTACTATAAATACTTATATATCTACATATTCTGAAATGAAAATTAAAGTTTTTGATAAAAAAATTATTCATATATATCAGAGATTTTTGGTCAGTATATAGATACGGGGTACTACAATAATAATTTTCACCGCCATTTATTTCTCTTGAACGAAAAAAAAAACACTTTTTAATCTTATAAATATGGCTTACTTTACTGCCAAATAGCTTCAATGTTTCTCTACAATTTTTGAAATATAGTAAATATACAATACGTCTAAACCTACGCCTTTTCTGAAAATTTAATAGATATTTTGAAACATTTTATTTAACAAACAAAAAGCGTTATTTTTAATCAAATATAATTTCTATTGGAAATATATATTAATTTATTTGGGGTATATTAAACCATAAAAGTAAAATGGTTCATGATGGGAATCACCCTGTATAAATAAATACATTGACATAACTACAAAAAAATTTAATTTCAAAAATATCATTTCATGAAATGATGTTTAATTATGTTACTACTTCATTAACAAACTAGTCTTGTCTGTATCGGAAAACAAATTATGCAGCTATTTATTTAAACAGAAATTAAAGAACTAAAACAGAAAAAATTGATAAATGCTTCCATAACTTTAATAACACGTGAAACCGTTGAATAAGTTCAGGCATACGAGATTTTTGTTGCAGCATAAGTTGTATTATAATAATTATTAAACATTTGCAAAATTGGTTTAAATAATTCCGCAAAAAGTAGAAGTAAGTTAATGCAATCATTTTTGAATCAATATTTTAATCTGCTAATCGATCTTTTAAAAATAAAAACCAGCTGCGCTTATGGCGATAATAATTGAATTATTTTGATATTTCTGCTTCATTTCGATTTGATTTTTATGTAGATACAAGTGTTTTCAATAATAACGATACTCCCTCAAAACTGTCTTTTAACTTCTGGAAATTTTTAGTAGAAATTTCATTAGAGTTCTCTCTATTGGTGAGTGGAAGAACTAACTAATGCTAAAAGTTGAAGTTAGATTACGAATACGTTAACCTCGTTTTGAAGAGTGCCTTTATTTTAGATTGTACCTCTTATTGCGTTTTTTATTACCCCGTAAATTATTTGGTTAATTTTGCAATATGAAATTTCATTTAAAAAGAATTTTTACCAAGGGTCTTTCTATTTTTTGCAGAATAGTGGTCTTACAATGAGAGCCCTTGTCGTTTCGATATGGGTCTTCATAAATCTAGTATTCTTTGGCATGTGCGGCTACATGTACCTCTTATGGTCTCAATATTGGA
Organism: Monochamus saltuarius; assembly: GCA_025584915.1. Classification (NCBI taxonomy): domain Eukaryota; kingdom Metazoa; phylum Arthropoda; class Insecta; order Coleoptera; family Cerambycidae; genus Monochamus; species Monochamus saltuarius. The sequence continues at coordinate 7,895,290 of CM046723.1, read as the reverse complement.
TGTATATGGAAAGGCAAACAGAAACAACGACTTCAACTTATGACCAACAAATCTATTTCTACAATAGAGGCTATTACCCAAGTGACAACGCACACACCAACAAATCCCAAAACTTATCTGAAACGAAACTGAGAATGAAACATTCAGCAAATAAAGAAAACGCCACAATTCTCATGAAGAACAGCAAACCTAGATTTCCAAATTTGCAGGCCAAAGAGTTCGAGATAGACACTAAGAAATACCATTGCTGGGAAAATGATAGCTCGAACGACTGTGATAAAAAAACTACAACGTTTAAGGATAACTTGATAAAAGAGCTAAGAAAAGTGTTCACTGACGAAAGTAACATTTTGAAAATGGGCACTGAAAATCAGTATAATGTTCATTACGAGGGTGAAAGGGGAAACTTTATGAGTAAATCGCCTAACGAGGTACTATGCCAGTTGAAGAAAATTTCGCTAAATACTTTGACGAGGAGTGATATTACATTCCATCCGGTGAAAGACTATATTCCTAAACGGGGCCTTTTTGAAAATAGACGATTTAATAGCTGCGCCATAGTTGCCAGTGCTGGCGCTCTCAAAGATTCTAATTTAGGCTCCCTGATAGGTAAGTGAATCTTTATATGTTTTTCTTGAGTTTACCTTATCATTTCATAATGATCAATTGAATATTGGATGGTATTCTGGTATTAATATATCTATGTTTGGTATTAATAAACTTTTGGTATGAAAAGGGAGTACCTGATTCAGCTATACAGGGTAATTCTGAGTGTACTCTTACTTACTCTTACAAATACAATTTTGTAAAGAAGAGCAATTCGAAAATGATTTAAAAATACACTTCAGTACGGCACTGAAAATTGGTCCACTGTAAAATCTGATAAGGTGGCAATCTGCGACTGGACAAAAAATGGAAAGAAATGCTCAAGCGAAGAATTAAATAACATTTTATAACGCCGATTTTATACAACAAATTTAACTGATTTTGTCACTATTGTTATTAATTACTAATAGATTTAATTTGTGGTTTTAATTACTAAAATAGTTTGACATATCTGACGTTACAACAACATTTTGGGCCCATCTTACCCAGTTTCTACAAACTAACACAAATGTTTCTGTTTTGAATTCGCAAGTTATTGGCAGTAACTATGATAAGTTTCCGTAAATCATCAATAGTATGTATCCACTTCGGTGCGGTACACTTAATTTTTTAAATATCTCCACAAAAAGAAGTCCAAATGATTTAAAGTCGTAAAGTAAAGAAGATTGTGGCGGCCATAGTACCGGTCCCCCTCGTCTAATTCCTTGATGTTAATGCTTGGACATGCTGTACATGGTACACTACTGCAATAGGCCGTGGAAGTCCTGGACCTCCATCTTTTCCACATTCGTTTTCAAATCCATCCATAAACTCCGAATTACTACTATAAACGTAAGCCATTTTTGACACTTGAAAAACTAATGTAAATACTGGCGTCACAAAAACTTTAGTGCTTACAAAAAGTAATCGGATTTCAATATTCGGAATCGCCTGTTTAGAGACTACAGTGGCCCAGCGATGGAAAGGTTGAAAATAACTTCAATAATGTTTTATTCGGAAACTATAACGATTTCATAAACATTTTTTTTACGATATTGACATTTTTCATGACTCATCTATTCCCAATTTTTTTTAGATTAGTTCTGAATCACCGTGTATAAGAACATGCCCAAAATTATAACAGTGTGACTTGTCTATGGTTTTACTTTACTGACCTGTTATCTATTAATACGTACATAATTAATTTATTAATGAGGAACATTATATGTATTTGATAAAAGGGTGTGCCATGGTCTATTCTACTTGTACTTGTAACCACTCTGAATGGAATATAATGAAACTTTGTTATTGTGTACTGGGTCACTATAAATTATTGGTGAACACGAGCAAAAATGTGGCATCATTATGTACTTAACGCATTCTGCATCTATATAACATTTGTTTTAGATAATTTAGATACTGAAAGTTTTCTGAAGTTTGTGTTAATAGTTTACTGTATCATATTATGCACTATTTATCACGTATGGTCTTAAATCATGAATTAGTCTCTTCTTAGGTGTCCTAATGCAATAGATGAGTCATTTCTGTATTAATTTCAATTTTGTTTTGCAGTATAGGAAGGTAAAATGGCCGAGGGTACCGAGGCCTACCATTTTTGCCTAAGACCAGTAGTCTTTAACGCTTCTGCTTGTGATGCTTATTAAGTTTTTTGTACGATCCATGCAATATCCAATTATATAGTTTAAATGAATTTAGATTTAAATTTGTTTAGTCAAGACAACTATCACAGCAAAAAATTTCAAATGCCACTATCATAAATTTTACATGAAAATACACTCGGGAAATCTATTGTTACGAATGACAAATATGGCACGACGATGACATAGACTATAGAAAATCTTGTTGTGAAGAAGAACACAGGAAACAATTCGATACTAAAGATTCTAGCTCTTATGGAACCAGAAATATGTTTAACAATTGCACTAATAATTGTAGTTTTAATGTTGTAGTCTAAAATTATTGTAAATAAAATTACACATGTTTTATATTTGATAACATACTGCCTTCCGATCGGTAAGTGACTGTTCTTAGCGACATTTATGAACACAAGATCGTGCAAAAAACGATGTTTAACTTGGCCAAAATACGTTCTAGGTTCAAACATCTATTATATGAATTTTGCTACGTATAAGTGTGCCATGGAGTAAGTTCATAACTTTATCTAGTTGCTGGCTGCAGCTGAAAGTAGTATATTACATTCACAAAGCTCCTTCTAGACTCTAGAAATTAGAGTTCGTTGGTTAAGACTACAGATACGTATTCATGCTTAATGATGAATATGTGAGAGAAATCAATCTCATCGACAGCAGAAGAAGAGATCTTCTCTTGCCATTTATATTTGTCTTGGTGCAATGCTTCTGCAGTTAGCGAAAACTTTATCCACACATTTTCCTTCATTACTGTTATTAAAGATTCAATTTGGTGCACCCAATTCTCATTGCGTCAGTAATTTAGCACTGGTCTCCTAACAAGTGTTTAGCCAACTATTTCACTTATTAAATTATTTAAGTAGCCAAGCACGTTCCATCCTTATTCATTGATCTGATAAATTATTTTATTCAAATGAAGATAATCTTGGTGACAATAATCTGCCGCATGGTTCTGTAAATATCTACAGAATTCAAATCTCTTCAGTTGTAAGACTGGATGTAAAGTATGTCTGTGCAAATACAATTATCTAATAATTGCTTATTATAGGTCTTTAGTTTAATTAATTTTCTAATCAATACCTATTCAAAGAAGCAAACAATCAGTTAAATAAGTAGAAAATTCAAATAATATGTATGGAATTTACTACTCCATTCATATTATAAAACCATAGCTTGAAACAAATACTTATTACAAATTTATGGAATGTCTGATTGTACTATATGTAGCACCTATACACAACACAAAACATAATAGTGTAACAAAAATAGTGGTAGCGTTTTGTGGAACAGCTTAAAGATACTATTTTAAATTTATTAAAATAACCTAGTTTTTTTGTAGTTTTTTAATCGTCATTTGGCTTGGTATTTAAAGCGGATTGGCCAAAAAATGTTGGCAGACACATTCAGCTTCTAATTTTACTGTAGGTATATTATTTTTTATTGTTTCTCAAATAACATATCTAATGCCTTCAACTTCCTGGTCAAATCTGATGAATATTTCCTTTTTTCTTCCCGCAGTGACCACACTTGTAACTTCCTACACTACGACTTCCTATAATCTTGGCGTAAACTACAATAATAATTGTCACTTCCCCTGTTTATATGATTAACACTTTCTGCAGATTTAAAAGAAAAGAAAATAGGTTGACGTCCTATGAATCGTTATAAAATGTTATACAGGGTGTTTATTAAGTAGATATCAAAAATCCAGGGGCGTATTCTGTTGCCAAGAATAAGTTTTTTTTTGTTATATAAATGTCCTAGGACATCCATTGTCCAGCTACAGCATGTCAAAAATTAAAATTTAGTTTCTAAAGCGCTTGAGATAATTTAACCAAATTCGGTGTGCATATTTAGTATGACAATAGGTATGAAACAAAAAATTACCAGCTTTAGAAATTTACCAGTGGCAAAATCGATTTATTTGGTCAAGTGCATTTTTACATATAAGAAATGGTCAACTTACTTAATATTGTTTATTGTGTAAGCATATTTTTTAAAAAGATTAAGTTTTAATAATGGCATATTCAAATGCTGAAATGGTCAATATGGTTTACATGTATGGCCTTACAGATGGAAATGGTATTGAGGTTAGCCGAATTTATACGGAACTATTTCCAAATCATCCAACTCCAAAATGTTCAGAAATATATATCAACGTCTCTCGGAGTCAGGCCCGTTTCAAAAAGGTACAATTCCTGGACGATCTTTGAAAGTTAGAATGTTAGACGTTAGACGCAATTGAAGAAGACCCAATTACTAGTATATATATTAGTTTGGTCCGTTCTGAAGCATCAACAGTTTTAAACGTATCTTATACAAAGGGTTCAAGCCTTACTGCTGCAAGACTATCCTGCTCACCTACAATTTTGCCACTGAATTTTGCAAAAAAATGAACAAAATATTGACTTTACCGGTGGCATATTGTTTATTGCAAATTTTTCCAGATATGCTATTACGATTTTTCACGATAAACACGTTTGGTTTAATGAAAACCCTAATGCCATAATGGAATCTCGATTTCAACATCGGTTTTCTTTGAATGTATGGGTGGGTATTATTGGAAATTTTCTTGTTGGACGTTACTTTTTACCAAGAACTTTAACCGGTGCCTCCTACAGACATTTTCTCGGAAACGTTTTGCCTTAACCACTTGACGATATTCCGTATGCGCTAAGACAAAGAATGCACGACGGAGCTCCCCCAGATTTTAGTTTGACTGCTCGTGAATTTTTAAATGAAACATTCGGTAATAACGTGATTGGACGATACACCCAAGAACCAGGTCAACCTTGGCCACCCCTTGGCACGTGTTCGAGCTGCAATTTCAAGAAGATTTGAAGCATGTATTTTTTATTTTATTTTATTTTATTTATTTATCTTATTTTAGGATTACAACTGCCCAGACAGAAAAATTCCAATAACAGGGCAATTACAAAAAAACATAAATATAAATATAAAGAAAACAAAAGAATTACATACAAACATATTATATGCTGCTGCTATTTGGCTGAAGGTGACCATTTCCAACATTTGTTATACTAAATCATTGTAAGATAATTTCATTTTTAATTAATTATTTTGTTATTATTGAAAGTAATGTAATGAGTATCGTGAAAAAGCACTTGATTAAATTAATCAATTTAGTAATTCGGTTTAGAATACAAAAAAGTGTAAAGAAACAAAAAGTGAATACATATAATACAATGGCGCATTTTACCTATTTTGTTTATAATATTATACAGGGTGCTATATTTGTTTTGGTAAATACTGATCAATGATACCCACACCTCCGCCACTGGTAGGATTCTAAAGCTGGTAATTTTTTAGTGTCATTTCTACTCTTACTAAATATGCAGACTAAATTTGGTTAAATTATATCAATCGGTTTAGAAATTAAAAACTGAATTTTTTAAAATATTTGAGATGCTGTAGCTGGACAACGGTTGTTCTAAGACCACAGATTTACGTAACAAAAAACTCCCCTTTGGATTTTTGACCTCTATTTAAGGGTATAATGTTCGGCCAAACAGTGCAGCTTTTATCAGGCTCCGCCCATCAGCACCTTCAACGGCAAATTTAACTTTGTGCCCCTGTAAGTTAGGCAATTGTATGCAGAAATTTAGCAAAATATGTCTTCTTGGCTGACAAATTTCATGAATATAAATGCAAAAAATTGAAATCTGAGGCAATTGTCTGTTATATGAAGACTTGATTTACTAGTCTACAGCTTTCTTTTTTTATAATAGTGCCTAACAACGTCTCACCGCAGTCCTAAATGTGGGCAATATTGCGACCGAAATATTATTCAGATCAATTTTTTTTTGGAAAATAGAATTTTAGTAGTTGATTAAAACTTGCCCCATCTTAACACGAATTTTCATTGAGGAGAAATATGAAAGCGCGTGGACGTCTAAAAACGACTTTGTAAAATTGCGAACATTACAGCCTTGAGAAACACCCTGTACACATAGAATGTCCATCCATCTATACATGCATTATTTTTCATCAATAGTTTAAATACTTCAGTATTTGTATTTAAATTAAATAAAACATAAAATAAATCTGTCTCAGGGCATGTGCTGTAAATCACGTATACAAATAGGTAGGTACCTATTACTGTTCTTCGATTGATAAAGCATTTTGCGACCATTGTGGCGTTGCAAATTGGTAACTAAAACTCTTTGAGAAAATTCTAAGAACTTAGAAAGCACAGATGCATTTCCTTCCTTCATTTTAAAATCCTTTAGCGAGAAAAAATTAGTGTACCGTTGACGTCAATTGAAGAGACTTGTGTCAGACGGTAACGAACTCGATTAAAGGAAGTTGTGATTCAGTCTTTTATCTTGGCGATGGTTTATGTATTTGCCGCAAGTGATAACACGAAATATATTCAACCTTTGTATTGCAAGATCATGCGGTTTTAGTGTACTGTGATTCATTAGCTTTTAAATGAGTTTTAAAATACCTAAATAGTAAACACAGGTTAATATGTAAGAATTATTACGTTATAACGTAATATTCACACAGTGTTATTCATTATAGGTTTGTTTTAGCAGCGTTGAAAACGGTTTGGAAACTATTAGAAATGTCCGTCCAACTATTTATTGCGTCAAATTCAATGGTAACGCGTTCTCAACTTAACTGGTCGAATATTTCTGACAGTTTCCAAACTGTTTTCAACTGCTGCAAAAACAAGCCTTATATGTAACTGTATTACTTGTTCTGAAACCTTGTTAATGGGATTTTTATAAATATCTACAATTCTGCATCTGTCAAATGTTTCACGTCTGTCAGGAGCCTAATAAATTACCCAATATTAACTACGTGAACTCAGTTATACTATTTTTTAAGTATTTATGCCGCAATTAGTCATACGATATTAATTTAATGAAAACACACCAATGTTTACAATATGTTCCTACATTATATGATTTTGTCAAGCATTTAGTTAAAATAATTTATTTTTATTTACGATACACTGTCCAGAAAGAATCCGATTACAGGACAGGACAAAGACAGACAAGCAATAACAGCCTTCCGGTAGACCATAGATGAGCTATACTTGTGGAGATAATTCACACCCTCTCTGCGAGTACGATAGGGTGGAAGAACATTGGCTTGGGCAATGTGAGATATTGATACCGGTCGGTGTTTGAGCATCCCTCTAATTAATGAGGTTTCTCAGGTTTCCCTCATTTCTGCACTGAATGTTGGTTTAGTCCTACAAACGTAAGTCGTTCCTGAGCACAAATGCGGCCTACTTAATAATAATACGCCACCCCCACTCCTGTACGTCTCCGACTTTTTTAATATTTTCAACATTAAAATAAATATATTTAAAGTATTATAAACAGAGAAATAATTGTAACAACCATTGGAACAATTATAAGAATATTAGTCCTGCATGTAGGTAAGAGTGAAAATTTGTTACCAAATTCGATGTTAATAATTTAATGTGAAGAAGTTCCGGCAATCAACTAGATTATTCAGTAATATAAACAGAGAAACTACAGAGTACTATTTGCGACGTAAAGACAATTACCAAAACCAAGTATTTAGCAAATCATCTTTGGGGTCTTTCAATATTCTTTACATGATATCATTGCATTAAAGATTAAGGAATAGATTACTTTGCATACACCATTGATTAATCTTCTTCTCTTTATTTTTCCTATTATTGGATGCACTTATATGTTGGAAAATAAGTGTCTATCTATCTATCTATCTATCTATCTATCTAATCATTGCAATATTACGTTGTAGCAGCATACAGTATCCATAAGATTCAATAGTCGTAAATAACTTCATCAGTACAATACAGTAGTTATCGGCAAGATAGAACGTATGTGATGTCATTTATAAAAACATTAAACAATAGAGGACCAAGTAAAGAACATTGAGGTATTCCTGAAGTCGGTTTTATCTCAACGGGCTTGGAACTACGGCAATGCATTGGCAAATGTCTGTTACATGTTATAATTTAGAAAACCTCAAAAAATTTGTATTTAATTCAAAAGTAGGTAACTTACGTACCAAAGTACAGTAAGTATATTTTGGTACGTAAGTTACTTACTTTTGGATTAAATACAAATTTTTTCAGGTTTTCTAAATTATAACATGTAACAGACGTCTGTCAAAAGCTTTAGAGAAATCTGTATAAATTACATCAATTGACCTCTACGCCCAAGTTTTTCATATATACACACTGGGCATGAATCCATGCTGATCAACACTGTGATTTAACATGACTAAATATAATCTCATTAATAACTGTTTTAAAAACTTTACTTAAATTGTTTAAATATCAATAATTAATTGAAGGGATACGTTAAATAAAAAGGAAATGGTATAAGCTATTTTTTTTTAATAAAAAAGCAGGAATACCGCAACACCCTTAGTATTTTTAGATTTAAATTTTTTAAGTGCTCTAATTGCACACTTTTCCCATATATATTAGGAACGGATAACAAGATATATAATCAGTAAAAAAAAATCAGAACAAATTTAGAAGTCACATTATAACAATAATAAAAAAACCAGCAAATGCGTGAACGATATTCTGCGGTTGACTAATTTTATCGCCATGATAACTCATACAATCTGGGATACAGTTCAGATTTATTTTTTTCATAAATATAAAAAATAATTAATTGTGGATTATTCTTCAACCCTCTTTCAGATTTGCCTTTATGCCGTTTATATTCAATATCAATGTATTACTATATAGAAACTCTTAATTCTTTGTAGTTCATCACCTGTGCTTTTATATTTACGCCAAATTCTAGATTCATAATTTGTATATTCTGAATAATTTGACGATTAAACCAAGAGAGAATGATTAATTTATTTAATGTTGTTTAAAGTACACTATTTGAAAGTATCGAATTTATAACCAAAACTTGTATGAAGAATAGTATAACGTGAGATTAGATCTATTAATATCTCATAATCTTAAGGTCGCCGTATTTGTTGCCGTAAAATGATCAAATTTGTGGTGTTTTTTAGGTACTAAAAATCTCGAAAACTAAAACACGTAGAGCAAAAGTAATATCAAAAATAAGATTACTGATGTTGTGTTTATACACTTTTACTATTTAAACTCTCCTCAAATAATATAATAACCTTTAAAATGCATTTGTATGACACACATTATTTCGGTATTCTTACCCCACATTTTAACAATAATTTTCACATACTTATAAACAAAAGTGAACAATCTTATATGCAGAACAATGTTATAACAATGTTTACATCTATAGTTGAATTTAAAAAAATACGTATTTTGAAAGATTTGAGTACCTACCTAAAAACAGCTTTCTGACGTTATATATTGATTTTACTTCGGTAACTTTGAATATTCGCATGTGGCATGAGATAACATTCTTGTTATTTGCTAAACTCTACGAGTATATTAACCTTAAAAAACAAAAGCTCTGTACTTTCGCTCCTTTTGCGTACCTGAGGTAGAACTTAACCTATGTTATAACAATTTCGTGTTACAACCTTCCGGAAGCACTAATTTTTTGAGTGTTTATCTCGATGATCAATTAAAATGGTCTGAGCATGTGAATGTACTTAATAGAACACTCAACAAATCGTTTTACGCAATTTCTCGTGTTAAAAATACAATGCCCCTGTGTGCACTATTGAACGTTTACTACAGTTTAGTATACTGCCATATTTCTTATAATGTTATTTTGTGGGGTAATTCGGCCAGCAGTAACCGGATTTTTGTGGCGCAAAAACGAATTCTTAGAAAAATATTTGGTATTAGTCCTCGCGAAACATGCAGGAATAATAATACAAAATATTAACATTTCCTTGTATATATATCTATAAAATACTGCTGCATGTTAGCGAAAATATTCACCACTTTACCAAAAACTCTCACTTTCATGGATATTCCACGCGGAATTGCGATTTGTTGAGTTTTCCTAAACATAAAACTAAAAGGTTTGAAATGTCTGCTATGTATCAGGGAATTAAATTATATAATAAATTACCACCTCATTGTATATCTAAAGACAAACAAACATTAAAAAAATATATTAAGGAATTGTTACATATCAAATCTTACTATAGCATAGATGAGTATTTAGATGACAATTTACAATAATTAGTGTTGAGAGTACTTTCTGTTTTGTTTTGTTGACATGTCCTATACATCTGTTTGTGTTAAAGGATCAATAAATATTATTTATTTGTTATATTTATATGTGAGTATATATGTTTGTTTGTATATATGTGTATGTATATGTTCATATATTTTTATGTTTGTGTTTGTATTATTATGTTTGATACCTGTACTTTGTAAATTGACTTGTCCTATACATTTTTATGTCAAAAGGATTAATAAATAATAATATTATTATTATTATTATTATTATTATTATTATTATTATTATTATTATTATTATTATTATTATTATTATTATATTATTATTATTATTATTATTATATCATTCAGTTCTTAAATGTCTAAGATTATTTGTATTTGTAGAAAACACTATTTCAAGAATATGGCGCCCTTAACACTTAATATTGAACCAAAGAGTTTTGATAATATTTCCTGCTACTTAGTTTAACGCATAGAAACATATTCCTCATTTATATTATAAAAAGTGAACAAAATTTAAATTATAATTTAAAAATATGTTTAACTTTGATAACTGCTATAATACATGACTTATACACATGTATTTATACACAAATAGGTTTAATCATTTATATTTATTTATATTACCATTTTTAGTAGGCATTGCAGTTTCGTTTATATTACAATTATAAAATATTTTTTCTTAGTATTGGTAAATAAATTAAAGATTCATTGACGTCCAACAATTTATGGAAATTAGAAAAAATATTCATAATTTATTTGATTTACAACATTCATCAGTAATAAAATAATATTATAATTTGTTAAATATAATAATAATCAATGCATTTTTATAAGAAATAATTCTGGTTTATCTTGAAACTACTGTATACTGAGTATATTTCAATATTAGGAAATCTAGGTGTAGTCATTTTATGTGATTACATACAATTATATTTTAGTAAATAATCTCAGTTGTGACTTCTTTCGATAGCATCTCTTTCAGGTATCCAGATAATTGGAATTCCATTTCTAATATTAAGAGAAGCTGAATAAACTGTTTTGTATGTAAATACTTTAAAAATAGTGTTCTATTTGTTTACATGAGAAATAAAGTAAATAAATACTCTCCTTTAGAATCAATATAGTGAGTGCAGATTTTACAAATTCTCCAACAAAATTATATCTATGTAGATCTTTCGGTTATCATTTCTTCGTTTCAGAATATTTGATGATATTATTGAGAGTTAGTAAACATTTGCTTACGAATTGCATATATAACTTTTGCTGAATCTAGCATGTGCAGTAATTAATAAATGTTTGATTTTTGATTTACAGATTCCCATGATTTGGTGTTACGTTTCAACCACGCTCCTACCAAAGGTTTTGAGAAAGACGTGGGCAAGAAAACCACCATCAGACTGTTAAACTCCCAGGTTGTGACCAAATACGAGTTTAAGTTCCTCACGTCAAGTTTATATAAGAACACGACTTTGGTGGCTTGGGACCCCAGTAATTATTCATCCTCAATTAAAGAATGGTTGGACAAACCAGAATTCAATCTGTTTCCAAATTATATGGAGTATAGGAAGAAGGACCTGAAATCTAGGTTCTTCTTGCTAAATCCAAAGTCTATCTGGGACGTTTGGGATTTCCTTCAGAGCAATTCGCCCAGTAGGCTCAGAAGAAATCCTCCGTCGTCTGGATTTATAGGTCAGTAATTTGTGTATTATTTTGTGTTGAATAGATTTTTAGCAACTTTTACATACATTTAGTGCTGTGTTTTTCTGGAAGAAATATTTTTGCTGTTCTATTTTTAAAGCAATAATTTTTTACATTTATATAGATTTGTGTCTAAAGAATATGGCTTTTGAATGTTACAATGACATAGAACACTATGCTATGCTCGTTATTTTTGCTATATGTATTAAAATAACCACCACTAAGTTATACTGAGGTCATCTAGAGCGCTATGCAAATAGAGCTATGTTCGCTAGCCCATCAATATCCACAGATCATAGAACATATCAAAATCTATATATAACATATGGAATTTTTTTTAAGGAACTACAAAAAAGTGAGTAAATAAATACAATTATAAGGCGATTTCAAATATCCAATTAATTATCGTATTAACGTTTTTGTGATGCGAGTATTTATATTAGTTTTTCAAATGTCAAAAATGGCTTACGTATATAGCAGCTCGCAGTTGATGAATATCGTTTTAATGTATGGTGAAGTGAAAATGCTTTAGCAGAACGGTTTCTCAGTAAACATGAGTCAAATGTAGCTACTCTTATAACGGTGTGCAGTTAGTGCAAGTGTAATGCAAATGCAGGCGTGACACGGGAAATTTGCGACCGAATCGTGGAAAAGATGGAGGTCCAGGGCATCCACGGCGTATTGTAGCAGTGTGGTAAATTATATCCGTACCATGTACAGTGTGTACAAGCATTAATACCAAGAGATTGGACTAGAAAGTCCGGTACCATGGCCGTCACGATTTTCTGACTTTAAATCATTTGCACCGAACTGGACACTATTGATGATTTACGCAAACGTATCATAGCTGCTGCCAATAACTTACAAGTTCAAACCGGACAAGAAGCAGAAACATTTGTGCTAGTTTGTAGAAACTGGGTAAAACGGGCCCAAAATTTGTTGTTGTAGCATCAGGTATATCAAACTATTTTATTAATTAAAATTACAAATTAATTCTATTAATAATTAGTAACAATAGTGCCAAAAGCATTCGAATTTGCTGTATAAAATAGATGTTACAAAATTATTTCTTTCCTTAGAATTTCTTTAAATTGTTTGTCCAGTCGCCGATTGTATGCTTTGTATTTTTAAATCAACTTGAACTGCCCTTTTCGATTTCTTTTTACAAAATTGTATTTGTAAGAATCTCCTGTACAATCAAACATTTTTTTTAGATAAGTGTTGAATCACTCTATATTATACTACATTTTTCGTACTCATATTGTTTTCTCGGTTATGACAAATAGTGAACAGCAAGGGTTTTTCGTCTGTAACGGGAACCAAGCTAGAAACCGGTAAATGTTTGCTGACACCACTGACGACTAACCATGGTTATTTATTATAGATTTTTCAGGTGTAATTCAATGGTTTCGGCATTAGCCTCCAGAATAGTCGTTTCCTGAAATTCCGCTTTTGCAAAAAATGTCATACATTATTATAGTTTATAGTTGACTTCCAAAATTGTAGAGAGTGACTAATCGCTAGCTTGTACTAAATTTGAAGACAATCAGACATAAAAAATATAAAAAAATGACAAAAATAATTGCATTAAAAACATTCATTATTTTTAGAGTAGAAACAGTGATGTAACAGTTTTTACCAATTTCGAGGCGTTAGATAATAAAAATAATAAGAATTATTTCAAAATTTAACGTTTTTATCTTGTATTATCAATTACCCAAGGTCGAAAATAATAGAGAGTGACTAATTCATAACACAGAGATGAGTACGGAAGGTACGGGTGGTATGATTACCTAAGCGTGCCACTTGAGAAGAGTTAAATTACACAAAATTATGAAAAATACTACGTCTGCTGAACCTAGCGCATTAACAATTTACTTTAAATGTGTCCCTGTCTTTATGACACCTACCTGGTGCGCACTCCGCAGATATCACACTTAAGCCTTGTTCTCATGGACGCAAAATTCACGGATTTTTGCACGAATTTTGCAATTTCTGTTTTAATTATTTATGGCGAGATAATCTCAACTTTTGACAATTGCAATTTGCGCAACTGTCAAACACTACAAATATTATTGCCCCTTTCATTATTACGTGGTGTTAATAAATTTGTTTTGAACTTCTGATAATCTACCATGGCAGTTTCATGATGAAAATGATAGAAAATGTTATAGGTACTTGACAAAATTTCTACTCTACAAATAGAGATTTTTCCACCGTTAAATAAATCGCGCAAATATTTGTGAATTCCGCACTCAAAAGAACAAAAGGCTTTAGAACACACTCTCTACACACACTCTACACTCACTCTCTACACACTATTTACTATTGGTTACTAGCACTGTCACTACGAGTATAACGGTCACACATTAACACTTATTATATCATATCGTACCGCTTTCCATATGGCCTTCATACGCCCATGTTTCGTCAAAATTTAATATATTCTTTGATCCAGATTCTTATTTTTTAATATTTATTTTAAATAGTTTCTTCGCCATATCAATATTTTGTTCTTTTTATCAGTTTACTCTTTGATTTCATTTATACGGACTAAGTTTCATCTTGTAAGATATAGCAATAGAATTTTTTTTTGGAAAACTCATTATAAAAATACAATCTTCCTACCGAGTTTCCATCACTTTCCGTTTTACAGTTGTACTTCGTTACTGCTTTTTTATTTGCACACATATGCTATTCACGCACAATTTTGTTAATGAAATATATATTTCAACATCACTTACACTCACATATTTTGACCCCGCGCACTAAACTCTTCATATATGTTATCATCCGATATTCCTCATTTCGATCAAATCACTAATAAAATTAATTGCATTCATAATTAAATTAGCGAAAAAATATACTCGCAATTTCGCCCGCCCATAATAGCGCTGGAAATGAAACAGTTGGTCCGACAATTCGTCGCAGCCAATCAAAAGCCAGCAGCGCATGCGTACTAACGTGTATTAACTGCAGCGCATGCGTAGTAGAAGCTGTGTAATTGGGTATGCTCTCAGAGATATGCATTAGTCACTCTCTACAATTTTGGAAGTCGATTATAGCTACTATCCATTATTTATTGACTTAAATAAAAATATTTGACTATGCCTTTCTAACTAGCGATAATATAATAATCTAAAATCTGTCAAAATAACGTACTATATGTGTGATCTTACTTTGCCGTGTAAGTAAAATCTTTGTCCAAATTTTGTCCTCTGATGTAGCAAATGTAATATTATTTTTTATCTAGAATTTAAATACTAGGAGATTTCAGTTTGAGAGTGAAACTTTTGTTTGTTAACAGGTCTCAGATTACTCCTACCCTACTGCAGCTTTGTGGACATGTTCGAATACGTGCCCTCGACAAGGGTGACTAAAAGGTGTCACTATTACGACCCTGAAGAAAATCTCGCGTGCACTTTCGGCGTGTGGCACCCTTTAGCGGCGGAGAAGCTCCTGACGTACTACATCAACTCCGTCGACGACAATACAGTCTTTCAGCAAGGTTTCGTTAGAATTCCAGGTTTCAGAAACCTGAGTTGTTAACGTAAGTTTGCGCGTGAGTCTGTTGAATCGAATAATACAAAAGTACTTAATTTTCCTAAGTAGTAGAAGTATTTCTGTACATAAGTGTGTACATTATTATTTTTATGAATGTATTTAATACTCCTCAATACTTTATTTTTTTTACTAAAATTTAGATAACTTGCAGTATTTGAATTTCTTTTCCGATCTGTGATATTTATTAGATATTTCTTAACTCGTTCATAGTCAGATACCTTTCAATAATTATATATTTTGAAGCTGTTTGGGAACGATTCGTGCTGTTTTGTGAGATTATCTGTAGGTTGTAACTTATTTCAATGTCAATTGAAATTATGCACATATATAATATATATTGTTCGAATGCCGCTGTAGCATGATCTAGTAAATTTTATAGGTATTTGTAGCAGTTAAAATGACCTGCAATATAGTTTTTAAAAGACAAAGCTGAGATTCGAAAAAAATGATTTTAATTTTTGAAAAATAAATTTACATTTTAAACTGCCCGTTTTTTATTTCAATCGCTTTTTTCTGCCTTTCCTCTTATTAAATTCAACAAAGGCCATTTGAGTGGTAACTATCTCCATCCCCTTCATCCAATTGTCATTCAGAACATTCAACCTTTATTTTATAAATATACATGGTGTTACACTAAAAAAGGACCATAATTAAAGGATAGTGTCTTTTTAGGATAATTCCGTCATTTTTAATAGTTTGATAAAAGGGAATTTTTGAGATACTGAAATATGAATATAAACTGCAACAATCACAATCTGTTTCACATCAGCAGTTATTAGTTTCTTAAATGATCTGTATTTAAATGTTAATAATAGTAAAAATGTCTGGGAATTTTCATGGATCTGAGTAATGCATTTGATATTGTTAATCACAACATATTACTTCAGAAGTTATATAAATATGGATTTATAGGTAAACTTGATGACTGGCTTAATTTTTATCAGTCTGAAAGAAAGCAGCTTACAAAAGTTAATAACATGGGTTCAAAATCTGAAATTATTACATATGGAGTCCCACAAGGGTCAGCATTGGGCCCTTTATTATTTATAACATTTACTAATGATTTAAAGCGTGTATTATTTGCAGATGACACTTTATATCTGGTGTTTGAAAATGATTTTGTTAGTTTAAGAAATACAGATCAATCACAGTTAAACGATCTTTGTAATCGGTTCAGGAACAATCGCTAGAGTAGTAGCAGTACAAATTTTTGCCAAATACTTATAATCTACCAAAAGCCATAAGATAGGTTCAAGAAACCAGGTTTGTATTTAAACATTAATTTGAGCTGGAATCTCACATAGAGTAAAAAATTATCAAGTGTTTGTTTTGTTCAGAATGGTAAATTATGGAGATTTGCAAAATTTTAAAAAATCGGCCTGCTTTGATAAAATCTTTGTGCTTTGTTGAAAAATGGTATTTACGATTCTGAACAACTTTTTTAAGTAACATTTTGCTGTATTTTTCAGCAGAAAAGGTACTTTACCTGAAACCAAAACAGTTTTTACTAGGTGCACTGAGCATTTCAAATAGAATTATTTTAAAAATGGTTACGCCTACCGACTTCACCAAAGTATACCTTTTTCAAATAAAACAGGTAGGAGAATCGATTGTTTCGATAGTCAGATGGATTCATTAAGATGCAAAAAAGTTCTCCCATTTAAAAGAAACATGGTGTGCTACAAGTGGCGCCCTCTACTAGTGACGTCAAAACTAGAAACATATTTGAATTTTTCGTCCGCAAAAACCCCGATTTACAAATTTTATGTAAATATTTGGATTTTCTAAGAAGTTATTTACAAATATCGAAAATAAAATTTTAACTTTAACACCCTGTAACTCCGTTAATAATTAGTTTTGGAAAAAATGTAATATAAAAAGGTAGCATTTATTTTCGGTCTAGAATTATTCTTTGAATTTTTTGCTCATCATTTCCGGACACTCTGTATATCGCTCCGATTTATTTATTGCATTAATGAAATTGAATCCTTTACGACCTACTATTAAAGTGAATTACGAGCATTGTGGTATAAGCAATTTTCGTTTTATGATTTATGAGAATTAAATATGAACATTTTACATAATATAAACGTGTTCCTACAAAAGGGTATTAGAGGACGTGAACACGAACAGTTCTCTGGTTCTAAAGTTTTATTTGCTCTACAAAATTCATAATTATTATATGGAGCTTAGTCCGACCCTTATAATCAATCTAGATCAAGTTCATTGTGTGGCACAGCGCGGGCGCAGACGTGTCTGGCGTTGTTTTATTTCAAAATGCTTTATTCACATCAAGAATTAGCAGATGTGGTATTAATGTACGTTGCGCGACAATATGATTTAAATGTTACTTGTCGTTTGTATGCAAATTGTTACCCAGAAAGACAATAGTAAAATCCCAGAACAGTATAAAACGCTGTTCAGAGACTGAGGGATATCGGTAGAATAATCTCTGGCGTGGACAAGAAAGATTGGCAACGTGTCTTAAACAGTCTGTTTCTCAGATACTAACTACTATCGGTTGGAGTAAAAATGAATGAGTTTCTGAAAATTTTGGAGTTTTGTTATCGAAAGAGTGTAATAAGTAAGACTTATCCCAGAAATAGACGTGGTTTACTAAAAAGAAATTGAAAATTCTATTTGACAATTTTAAACATTTCTTTTTTTATGTTAAACACAGAATTCAAACTAAAATTCACATGTTGGCTATACATGTTTAATGTAAACATATTCTTCCAAAGCAAATCATTTAAAACTGTTAGCATGCAATTTATGTAGGTAATGAGAAATATCATCATTAGTTACATTTGCAATAGGTCCAGAAAAAAATATATCTTTTGAAGCATTTATGCATTGATTTTTATCGGAGTTAGTGCATTATAAACCCATTATTTCGATTTTATTAGAATTGCATAAATCAGACAAAACTGTTCTTTACTTTTTTCAACTGAATAAAATCATTCATGTTTAGAGTTTCGGCAGATTTCGCAGAATTTTCATTAATGATTACGTTAAAGAATACTTATGTTAACGAAGTTGATTTTAAATTATGTTTCGAGGTTTCCCAACAGTTTCAAATTTATCCCTAAGGCTTGTCTCATTATTGCCCCAGGTCTTTATCGATAAGATTGTATAACCTAATAGGCCTACCAACGTAAGTCGTCCGTGGGCGCAAATACGGCCTGCTTAATAATAATATGCCACCCCTTCTCCCGTACAAGTCTTCGACTTCTGGGCTAATTCTCGTGATTAGTATGAGGGGTAGAGATATTATTATTATTATGTTTCACTCTTACCCCGTTTGACCATACTTTTCTAGGACTTAAATAAATTTCCGCACCTTTAAAATAAATAAAATAACAGAGTACATGCGAAGATGACACTTTTCAATTTGTGTAATATATGTTATAAAATACCGTGCTAATTTTCATAATTTTGCAAAGGAGGTCATGAATAAAATTAATATAGCCACAGCTATCTATTTTTGTACTGTGCCTGTTTATTCTCTAGGAAATTACTTGGTTTTAACTAGAAAGCAAGTACTTGTCATTAATTACATAATTATAAAATACCAGCTAACGCCATGTTGTTGATGCACATTCTGAAAGTTGTACATTTACGATCTGAAGAAGGTTGGATCATCTTGTAGGTATTATAATTAGATATTGTTTGTAACAGGATATATCAACGACTAATTCATAAGTAATATACAATACAGGGTGTTCCGATATTATTTTATAAAAAGCTAAAACTGGAAGCTGGCCCTGCATTATTTTACTGCATATAAATGAGGGAAATAACGAACCATTGTTGAGATCTATTATACAGGACGTTCAGCATAAGAACCGACACAGAACAGGTATGTATCCAAAATATTACAATTTAACCAAAAATACCTACCTACATAGAAAGTTGCACACAGGCGGAGTTACAGGTCTTCAAAGTGAAACTAAATATTTCGAAAAAATATCTCTGAATTACTTTAAGTTGGAATAACAACATTTGGTACATGATTTAGGTTTATTAATGATCCTCATTGACAATGAGTTGAAGTAAATTGATCGAATTTGAAAAATAATAATGTTACGAAAGCTCACCTACCTTTTTAGTTGGTTAATTATGTTCCTGTTTTCGTTAGAATTTATAATTGAAGCTCACCTACCTCATTAGTTTGTAAATTACGTTTCTGTTTATGTTAGAATTTACAATTTTTGTGATGCCTTTATTTTGACGTTTTCCGGAATATTCCAGGCTATATTCTATTTGTTTCTCGACACGTTCTCGAAATCTCAGAAACTTCGAGAACTGTAAAAACCTATATAAGCAGATCATTCTCGGCCGCTGAGTCAGTTTGTATTGAACAGCCAAACGCGAGTGACAAACGTCAAAGTAAAGTATTTGACAGTTGTGAATTTGTTGAAGCAGATTTCTTGTATTTATCAAGAGTGACAATAAAGATTATTTGTCTACGTGACGTGTTCCAACGATAACCTAATTTCGAGGTTACAATAATATCCCGGTCAGAATTTAATTTAAAACACATTTTTACTCTAGTTAAATTTTAAAAAACTTCAATGTTGATGAAAAAATGTACCAATTAAAGCAGTATTAGAAGAAATCAAAAAGTCCGTAGTAAGCTTCTTTAAAATTAGTACTAAAGCTAAAAAATAAAATATATATAAAAATATTAATTAAAACTAAAGGAAATTGTTCAAAATGGGCACCATTTTCTCTCAAACATAAATGTAGAAATTCCAAATAACTGTCGATCGATTTGGCAAAATAACTGGTCCAATTAAATAACGATCAATAATACTGGCCCAAACATTTATCTTAAACTCGCGTTGAAAATGTCTGGGAGTTATTGCATAGAGGTTTACATCGGAATATTCATGAAAGTTGTGAATATTTGTAATTCCTCTACGAGTAAAACAAGCTTCATCAGTGAAAACAATTTTCTTGTGAAAATTAATATCCTGATGCAAGATAAACTTGATAATCCAATTTCTCAAGATAAACGTTTACTACTTATTTGCGGTTTATCTTCAATTAGGAATCACTCGATTTCGAATCCCCTACGATAGAAATAAAATAGTTTTACTAACTGTCAAATTTTAAAGATAAAGCTTACTACTGACTCTCATTTCTTCTAATAAACTCTTGTTTAAATTAATGCATTTTTTCTTAAAAACCTTAAAGTTTTTTTAAATTTAACAAAAGTAAAAAACTGTTTTAAATTGAATACTGCGCGGGATATTATCATCATTTTTAAATTCTGCAATGAACACTTTGTAGTGTTTCAATTTACTTGAACTCATAGTCAAAGAAGACCAATTACAAATTTAAATCATGTACCAAATTTGGTTATTCCAAGTTGTATGTGTATGCAGCTTTGTACAGTGCGTTTCAATAACTTTGATAACATTTTGATCAGCTGTAACTTTTCTGTTTTTAAAGATATCGGAATGAAGCAAAAACCATATTGCATAGTGGACTAGCAACTTTTTTTCTTATTTAAAAAAATAACAAAAGACCAATGATTTTGAGAGATCTTAACCTAACTTATATTTTTTAAATGGAACTACCTGTATAATATTGAATATTTGGATTCTACTCAAAAGTCCAAGCATATTTTAAAAAGCATGTCCTATACCTATCTTCAACTGTTTCTGAGAAATAGTTGTACAAACATGTCAAATTATCATAAGCTCTACTTGTTCATGGCATACTTTGCACTGAGCTAAAGCTGAAGTTCAGCATTGCCTGAGCCGTGCTGGTAACAATAGAGCCTTAGTGTTTTGTTCTGTTGAGGAAAATGACAGACAAGTAGAGCGATTTTTATGATAATTTGACATGTTTGTAAAACTATTTCTCAAAAACAGTTGAAGATGGGTATATGATATGCTTTTTAAAATATGCTTGGAATTTTGAGTAGAATCCAAATATCCAATAATATACAGGGCGTTCCATTTAAAAAAAATATAAGTTAGGTGTATTAGATCTTTCAAAATCATTGGTCTTTTGTTTTTTTTTTCAAATAAGAAAAAAAAGTTGCTAATCCACTATGCAATATGGTTTTTGCTTGATTCCGATATCTTTAAAAACAGAAAAGTTACAGCTGATCAAAATGTTATCAAAGTTATTGAAACGCACTGGACATATAAGTATCTTTGGTTAAATTGCAATATTTTTCACAGACACCTGCTCTGTGTCGGTTCTTATATAGAACACTCTGTATTTTTCATTTGGCTAAAAATATATAGGTTCGGTTTTTTGAAATGTTCATTTTTCCATTAAGCATTCAATTTGTTTTATCAAATTTTCTATTATAGGTATGACTGTTATACAGAGTGTCCATGAGAGAGTGTACAAAATTTACAAGCGTAATAAATTTGTATTTTGGCGCACACCATTGATATCTTCTGTTGTTTTTCTTTTGTATTTTTAAGTACCTAATTCTTATATTTCGAATTTGGTAAAAATTTGAGACATTTGTTTTAACTTAGTAGGTATTCGAAGAATTCTCATTTATGACCGAAATTCGGTATTCATTTCAATTTACATCTAATATACGGCTTTCAGATATATTTTGACTGGAATTATATCCCTGTAAATTTGTATACGTTCAGTCAGACACTCTGCATAATGAGAGGTAAAAAATTACAATATCGACGATGACAACAGCGGGAATAAAAATCTGCGGCAAAAACAGAAACAACTTTATTAGTATCACATATAAATAATTACAATATAGACATTTTTAATACAAGGTACATTTAATACATGGTATTATTATTTATGTAGTACACAGCGTCTACGTATCGATCGCTTTCGGTCGTTCTTCTTTTCAGTTTCATTTGAATGTAATATAAATATATGCAGTACATACAGTATAGTACAAAACCTAAAAATATAAATGATATAGGTCGATGGCTTAGCCCACAAATGTATTAAGAGCAGTTTTCAGCAAATATTATCTCAACTTAAATTTTGATATGCACATATACAGGCGGGTGAAAAATAATGGCTTTATATAATAGTTATAGTTTTGGGGCTTGATAAGAAAGATAAAAGGTGTTAAAGTTTGAACAAAAAATTTGATTTTTACTAAAGTAATAAAGATATTTAAGTCATACTTGGTACACCGTGTCGTTAGTTAATGTGTCATAAAATGTGTAAATATCAAACACTTTGAACAGCCAGTGGTGGAGATATGGGCAGTTCGTATCTTTAATTTAGAAAGAAAAGTTGTATCGCCCTGTATAATATTAAAATTTATGATATTTTTAAATGTGTATTTTAATTTTTAACAAAAACCCTATCTTACATTTTTCTTGTATCTGCCATGGTTACATAGTAAGTTTGACTTTTTTCAGTTATTTCACTATTCCTATCGGTAAATAACAATCATTATTAATATTTAAATCAACTTTTTTTGAGGTCGCCGTATTTCCTGTGTCTTTGATACCGAAATCTCAAAAAATAAATCTTATAGAACAAAGTGGTTATTCAAACTATTTATTATTGTTGTCCACATTTAACAACTGGTTTAATATAGTTTCACGCACAATACTAAAAACTGAGTTCTAAAAACACAAACAATGAAGCTGAAGTAGAAAAAACAACATAAATTTACCACTGACAGTCTCTTTGAACTGGTGTTATTGAGACATATACCTTACCACAGAAACACAGGACATAGCGTAATTTGTAAATTTTACAGAAATTTGTCTGTACTGTCTTACCACAAATGTTAATTGCTTAAGCCAAGAAAAATATACTTCACCAGTTTTTGTATTATCAATTATTTTTGTCAATTCTAATGCTTTTGTTAGTAATACCATGTATGCATTAAAAACTTTTCAATTGTTCGCTAAAAACCAAACGGATTTAATTTACACTTACCTAAAACAATAACATTGAGCCAAATAAGCTTCCCAAATGGCATATAAATGACAGTGTGTGTAAAAAGGGCTGTTAGAATTGCTATATGCGTGATGAGGTAGGAGAATATTAGCACTGGTTGTTCCTACAAATAGACATAGCATTAGCTTTTATGTTACATTTACAATACTTTAATCTTTGACTAAACATTGACGAAATATGATTAAAGCAAGGCTGTGTTTCCAAGTTTCTTTGAAAGTGATTGATGTTATTATCAGTTAATTTTAAAAAGTGTTGCGTAATTTTGAAAGCTGAAATATTTCGTCATTTATTTCTTACTTGTAAACAGAGTTTTAATTTTACGTACGACATGATTTTCTGTTTCGATGCGAGGCCTTTAGTTTATTAAAAATACTTTGTATGATTTATTTAGGCCTTACGAATATACATAATTGACATTTTTAGTTAAGAATAAAGTTTAACTTTAAGCAACAGTTGTTTGCAAGTACTGATTTTCTCAGGCAGTGACTTTAATAGGTTCAGGTTGACTGAATAGTTGAGCTAACCATTAGCTAAATTATTAGTTTTAAAATTATTTTAGATGGACTCAACAAGTTTATTTTAAATTTAAAAAATAAGTCGAAAACCGATAGTTTTTATTACAATGAAAGACACTTTTTTTGTTAGAAATATATCCTATACCAATGTACCTACTTATAAAAAATATCGAATTTAATTTTAAATAAATTCAGTTCACTATTTTTTAAATTGGTCACATTATTAATCTAATGTTCATCCATCTTAGTTAGATATTCAGAAAACTTTGGACCTTTATTTGTTGAGGCTGCAATATAATCTCTGCAATATTACATATCAAAAACCAGTGGTTTTAAATCCTTTATTCATTAGGTTCTTTTTTGTATTGGAATGAAACAACAAACAGTCTCTGACAATGACATTTAGAAAATGCCCTGTATAATGTGACAGTATATCCAGAAAATAAAATAGAGACTGTTTGTTTGGTTTTATTTGAAATATTATTAATGCTTATGTTTTCTCTTATAGGATGTAAAAAATGATACTGACTAAAAAAGAAGTATTTATTAACGTATATCCTAAAATGATACTATACTCTATTTTTAAACTAAGAGGAGTGATTCAAATTCCACGCGCTTAAACACAAGCTTGTTATTGGTTAATTTGTCGCCAGGTTTACATAGCCCAACATAATTTAATGTTTATGGTCACTGTCAACACTGTCAACTACACTAACCTTTAAAATGTTAATATTAGTCTAAGAATAACGTTGCAACTTCGTAGATTTATTTTGAGTTTGTTCCTTCTTGTTAATGCAAATGCAAATAAAATAGTCTTTTTCATAACTCAGTAACAAATTGTATTGCTGTTTTTGTGTTTTTTTTCAAATTTACCGCCAAAATAATCTAGTTACATTTTCTAGTTACTTTTCCATGTGTATACAGGGTGAGTCAGTTTTTTGTAGACAAAAAATGTCCTCTATCCTGTTTCCAAATTCCTGGAAACGCACAGGAATTTTGAAACAGAAGAAGATACATTATTTTTGGTAAACTGTATGTAGATAATGAAAATAATAGTTTTAAAAAAATAGTCATTGACGTAGAAGTTCTGTTTAAGAAAGTGGTTGAGCACCCCCTCCACTCCGCCACTGTGCAAGTTTTTGAACATTCTTATCGTTTGTTTTATGCCCGTTAATTAATAGGCATTATGCCCAAAATATGAAAAAAACCCTAATCATTCCTTTATAAGTTCTAATGAAAATTTGAGAACAAAAAATTATATTCAACACCCTGTATCTCGAAAACGAAGCATTATGCGACATATGTTTATAAGAACTTTTCTTCTTAAAAACATGTGTTCTATCTTCTGTTAAAGTTTGTCTAGAAAAAACTGACACCCTGTACATAGATGCCTTCATAATTTTCTCCTCTTAGTTTAAAAATAGATTATAAAGGAAGTTGTAAACCTTTAAAGAATGAACGAAAATGACACTTTTCATTTATTTTATAGAACAGTGGTATAATAATTTAGGTACTTGATATATTTTACCATACATTTTTGTGACCTATGGTAACACTGAAAATGCCTTAAGTTTTGTCCCCAAGAACGCAAAATTCGCGAAAATTCGCGCGAATAGTTTAATGGCGGGAAAATTTCAACTTTTAGCCAGTTTTGCCTGCAATATTTTTTCTCATTTTCATCATAAAACTGTCATTGACTGTCATGGTAGATTGTCAGAAGCTCAAGTTAAACTTACTATAATAATTCCACATAATTATAAAAATAGTGATAATATTCCCCTTTTGTGAAATTACTAGTTTAAATCAAAATGTGCAAAATTCAATTTTCGTGAATTTCACATCCATGAGGACAAGGCTTTATTATGATAAGCGCCCTGTTTTTCTCTATTTTTAAAAATAGCTCTCACTGCACAGGATCTTTTGTGAACTTTTTTTGTTTTGCTCATAAAATACCAAGCGATAAACAATCTTCTACGCAAATGACAATAAATAATATAATCCATGCTATTCATCGTTGCAGAATGTTTAAATTACCATATAAATTTCAAAGATTCGCAAGAAATATGTCGTTTTATTCTGTTTACTATCACATAACAAGGGTGTAGCTAGGTAACAAGAAATTTAAAGTAACTAGTTTTTGCGTGTGTGCATGAACAAATGTATAATTTTCATCGCAAAAATCGTAAAATCGTTAGTGCATGAACTTACCTTTATTCGTTCAGAGATGCAATTTTGTAAAGGTAAAATGTTAATTTTTATAAAATTATTTAGGTAAAAACGATATTTTTAGCATCATATATGGATAATTTGTAGTACGTACATATTTAATATATTAGGATGATGGTTAATCAAAATATTTAGCTTTGTTTGGATGTCAAAGTATAATAGATTTTGAAAAAGTTGCACTGACACATTATAACAGACCTAAAGATCATTCTCGGATTCTCTTTAAGCAGTGAAATCAGTGTTTTCTTACATCTTGTCACCCTGCATAATTTATCATTTTCCTCCCGGATTACTTTCCC
Organism: Monochamus saltuarius; assembly: GCA_025584915.1. Lineage (NCBI taxonomy): Eukaryota > Metazoa > Arthropoda > Insecta > Coleoptera > Cerambycidae > Monochamus > Monochamus saltuarius. Next base: position 7,868,685 of record CM046723.1, on the reverse strand, counting down.
ATTTAGTTAAAAATTACCAGTAAACAATAAAGGCAGATTTAATTTGAAATCAAATTGTTTATATACTTAAACTGTAATAATGAACAAAGAGTTATAAGTATTGAAATATCTCGTAAATTGCCACACCCCTTCAAGATGTACTAATTTTCACCACAAAACCTTTGTTGATATTTTACGTAAGCTAAAATCAACAAAATATATTCGACGACGAGTAGATGACATACAAAACTACGTAAAGAAAATAGATAGTAAAAAATACTTCTGTCAATGCTATGAGTAATTTTGATATTTTCATACTAATTACTTGAGAATCTGCATGTGTGCCAAAACATCTGCAGTTTTTTTTCTGGTCCATTGATACAATTTTACTACTTTCAAAAGGATTACCTAATAGGTACTGGTTTACTGATACTTTTTGTGATTTGATTTTAATGAACAACGGAAGCAACAACGTTCACATTTCATATAGTACATTTTTTTAATAAATTTATCTATTGTATAATGTAAGATGCTCAAGCTCAAATACTGCTCCTATAGAAAAAAGTTAACATTCAAAAGAAAACGATATTCGATTCCTTATTTGAAGTGATTTTTTTCCTTTTCCATTTTCCATTATTGCTAGAACTTCATAATAAATGCTTTTCCTTAAGATATTCGTTTTGAAGATATAGAAGGTTACAATGAATTTCTTCTAAAATACTAAACACTTGAAAAAATTTTGAAAAAAAATTTATTTTGTCAATTTACCAGAAAAAGAATTGCCTATTTATTCGTGGAAAGATTGACACCCTTTCTGCGGGTATGGTAGGGTGGAAGAATGTTGGCTTGGGTCAATGTGAGAGATTGATACCGGTTGACATTTGAATACCCCCTAATTAATGAGGTTTTCCAGGTTTCCCTCATTCCTGCACTGAATGGTGGTTAGGGCCTACCAACGTAAGTCGTTCCTGGGCGCAAATGCGGCCTGCTTAATAATAATACGCCGCCCCCTCTCCCGCACAAATCTTCGACTTCTGGGCTAATCCTCGTGATTAGAATGAGGTGGTAGAGATATTATTATTATTCAATACAGTTTCTCATTCAAAACATGTGTCGTTTCATGGCGAATTTTCTACAAAAATGAGAAGTAGTTCTGTAGGACGACATTGGGTCTATGGTATTTTAAATTATTCTTGTAGCGAATTTTATAATTACATGTAAGTGAAATTATTCATAATTGTTGTTATATGTGTGTTGCTTTTTGTTAAAAAAATTTTTTAGCAAGAAATTTTCCTGGATTATGAATATTTACAAACTAATATGATTTGTTTTCACTTCATTTCGTTATTTACTTCATTATAAAGATATTTAAGCTAATCAATTTTGCTACAATACACAAAACAACATATACAACATATGCAAGGGGTTTATAGCAACCGGGCGGCACCTACTAGGGACGGCAAAGTAAATAAAGAAATTAAGATATGCTTGCAGCTCTAAAAAATTATTTTTTTTATGAAGCCCTATATTTGGCTTTTTCGAATAAAAGTGACTTGATAAAGCAAAATATGAAGTAACAAATTTCATTACTGTTATTAAAAAATGGGTTATTTTCAATCTTTACTTATCATTGACATTGTTATAAACGTAGGTATACTTAATTTCCCTTTCTAATGATACATCAAAAGACAATGTCAAAAGAGTCCCTAATCAATAAAATAAATCATATAAATTTATTTATTCTTTACTAATTTTGTGCAATATTTAAAAAAAATAAATAGCGTAAGGAAAATCATATCTTGTTAAGTTGTAAATATGTAAAAATATAATAAAAAATCCGGGTGCATCTGGATTAATACAGTATTGTGCTCTTTGATGTGTGATAAAAAGAGTAATTATTTATTTGTAAAAAACACTGATAAGATAATTCTGTTATGGGCTATACTTTAATGACAGCTTCCATTGAAGAAAATAAGGCGATTTAAATCATCTTACTTTAGTACAACTTTGCTTTCTTGAGAAGATTTTGAAAAACTATTTTTTTACGAGTCATTATTTATTTTTTTGGTAATTATACTCGAATTTTAGAAAAAAAGCTTTTTGTGTGATGAACATGAATATCTGCTTGATTTTTGCACTAAATGTACAGGACGTCTTAAGCACATGTGCCCTTGTATTATTCTCTTCAGATTTTGAATATAGAAGTTTTTGCATAATGTTTAGTTACTTTGAAACAGCATTTGATTAGTTTTAAAAGAGGTGTGCTTTCTACATGTCGCTGAAATGCAACATTTTAGAGAAAATCAATACATAAATTCTCACAAATCATTACTTAATTAAAAAGTTATTATAGTTAGTAATGTCGTTCTTATAATAACTAAAAACGAAAACAGCATAAAACTTAGCACAGAACAATATGGCTACCTGAAGAAAAGACAACATTTGTAAATAATAAAATAAAAAAATAACCACTTAAATCTAGACGCAACAGCAAAACAAAATCTTTGTTTTTGATATGGTCGGTCAGTGGTCGCGCGGTTTAAGGCGTCAGTACTTGAATCGAGGTGACTAAACGGTGTTGGTTCGAGCCCAGCTGCCGGTAGACCGTATATAAGCTATATTCGTGGAGAGGTTTGGCACCCTCTCTGCGAGTATGGTAGGGTGGAAGAATGTTGGCTTGGGTCAATGTGAGAGATTGATACCGGTTGATATTTGACTACCCCCCTAATTAATGAGGTTTTCCAGGTTTCCCTCATTCCTGCACTGAATGGTGGTTAGGGCCTACCAACGTAAGTCGTTCCTGGGCGCAAATGCGGCCTGCTTAATAATAATATGCCGCCCCCTCTCCCGCACAAGTCTCCGACTTCTGGGCTAATCCCTGTAATTAGAATGAGGGGTAGAGATATTATTATTATTATTATATATATTCGCTAGACAGCTACTTACCTACTAAACGGTAGGTACCTACTAACTGTAATAACTTTTTTAATTAACAATATATGTATATTCTTTGAAGAAGAATTTATGTATGGCATAGTTTTTCTTTAATTTAATAAGATACTTTGCCACACTTCTGAAAAAATAAAGATTAATTGAATAAACCCTTGTACCAAAAGAATAAGTCAAGGGTTATTTTTGAAATTAAATATGCCCAAATAGAAAATCTCACACTGAAAAAGCATATAAATAAAAAATAACAGAAGTCACATCACTATCGCGCATTTCCGTATTTTTTGACTTTTCGAAAACCTCGTTTCGTTCTCAAACATTGCAAATATATTAAAAGGAACTCAAGTTTGACAGTGTAAAATTTATTTATCTGCTTCCAAGAGATGTTAAATGATTTTTATTTTATTGTTACTTCTTCTCTATGGAGGCAAAATACCCAATTAAACTAAAAAAAAGTAATATATGTATACTAAATACTTTTTTTTTCATAATAAAGTTAAAATGCAATGTAATTAACACTTATTTATGATTAAGGAGCTAGAAAGACGTTAGATTTGTTTTTTTTCCTTAGTAAATTTTACTAGATTAATTTTTATTTTAGTTTTTATTGAATCCAGTTTTGTCAGTGGATTTACTTCTTTAGCATACTTACATATTCAAGTAGTACCAAAAATCATGCATATGACTTCATTAATAGACATTGTAAATAAATCCTCATTAGCTTAAATGCCGTTATAATAAAGTAAAAGAACTACAAAAGCTAATAATTAAAAATATGTGGGGAATATTGTAAGTGTAATTCAACTGTGATCGGGGTTAGTCCGTTTCACACAATATTACTGATAAAATCAATTTAATTTTTTTTTAAATATTCGGATTTGATTTTTGTAGAAATCATCACTTTTATATGTTCAATTAATATTTTCGAAATTGAAGTTTAATTAAAAGTATATAAGAGATTATAATAGTTGGTAAGCATAATTTAAATATTCTTAAATGTGTACGTAAATGAAAATCGAGAAAATTGCTTGAAAGTTTGATTAAAAATATACGTTTTTAAAACTAACTGGTTGTTTTGTTCTTTTAAGTTCTTAGAAATATTTGTATAATTTCTAATAAACAAATTTTTTTCTCCACTGTTTTCAAAAATTAGAAAGTATAGTTGCCAAGCATAATTAATTTTTTTTTAAATGTGTACGTAAATGAGGATCGAGAACTTCAGGCAACACAACGCGAAAAAAATATTTGTATAATTTTTAATAAACTAAATTTTTCTCCATTGTTTTCAAAAAGGAGAAGTTATAGTTGTTAAGTTGGTAAGCATAATTTCAAAAAATTATTAAATGTGTACATAAATGAGAATCGAGGATATCAGGCAACACTTAAACGTGAAAAACTCACCCAAATAAGAGCCGATATGAGGATGATACTGACGACCAGATGAAACACAGAGAAAATCAGGTAGTCTTCATCGGTCCGTTGAGCTTTGTATTGCACTCTAACGCCAAAAATAATTGTGCCCAAGACGCCCACTATCTAAAAATAAATAACATTTAAATTCTGATTTGAATCCCACTTATTTTTACTTACTAAACTGGCGACAGCCAGGAGGATCGCGGCAGCCCGGTGCTTGTAGCAAAAACAGAATTTTTCCAACATGCCTTGCAAGTGCGGTCACGTATTTGACAAAGAACAAATGAAATAATGGTCCTGTGGTGGTGGGATGTTATAAACTTAAAATTAACTAACAGCCGCGTTTTTCTAGTGGAAAACATGTGTGTAGCGTGCATGCGATTTAAATATAGGATATGTATTTATTTTATCGATAAATAGTATGCCGAAGCAATTTTACAATAATAGAGAGTCGCGAGTGTGGGCGGCACAGTGTAGTTATATTTTTCTAAGGAGTTGGTTTTCCTTCTTTTAAGTGAGGAAAATTCGATAAATGCTCGCGACGAATTGTACTCGCAAATCGAATTACTTTCCTCCTTGCTCCGAAAACTTGCTAATCGGTACATGTGTTGTTACTATCATCTGTTCCAATGTCACTTTATTCCACAAGTATGGTCCTTTATCACACATATTACCTCATAGTATTAGAAACTAGAACACTGCACACCACTACAAGTAAACATGAAGTTGATACGTTTGACATGACTAAACTAAACCGTGCGAAGTAAGTAGGTACTCATTTTGAGTTGGTAAGTGTATTATAAATAGGTTAAAATATTTGCTTTGTTATTTTTATATAAAGGTAGCCACATAAATACATATCCACACATACATCCATAACCTGCATACATATTTACAAAAGTCGTGTTTGATTAAATGCCTATGTGAAGTGATTGCATTCTGTGTTTGTTTTACATAATTTTCTTGTTTCTATTTTAGGCTCGAGGGTAATGACTTCAGTTCTGCTTTGTGAACAAATTTTTTCAAAATGGTAAGTTTAAATAAAAAGGAATTGTTTGTAGAAAGTGAACGAGGAAAATACATAGCATTTTTTTGCTTATTTAAATATCTGAAGGTCTAGATAGTATCAGCATTGTGGGGTTTACCCAAGGATACATACGCAGAATACTTTGTGCTAGACCGCATGTCCATTTGTGAGGGCAATACTACTTCTTTTTTTATATAGGTATTAATAATATTGGGGAAGCTAACTATTCTGCGGACTAAAGCCGCAACCAGCGTTGAATTACACCCGCAATAGCTACCTATATATTTTTATTATTAGTAATTGCAGATTTTTTAGTATATTGTAAGGCATTTTAGCTAATGTAAATCAATTTTCAAACAATTCCTATGAATGAAGTCATACGTATGTTCTCTGATACCAAATATCTAGGTATGCTAAAAAGAAACAATTTCACAGACAAAATTGGATTCAATAATTATTTAATAAATTAATCTAGCTCGATTTACTAACAAAAAAAGTCACATCTGGCATCTTCCAAATACTTGTAAATTTTGAAGAAAGAGCAGACATATAAAATAAATGAAAATAATTAAAAAAAAAAAATAATAAAATTGTATCACCCTGTACAATATGATATTTTTATAACGTTCTGTACGAACACGAAACGAAAACCAAAGAACAATTTACATTTTTTCTCTTGATTTTTAAATTATACCAATCTTAATTTATAGATAGTAAATCCTACTTATTATTAATTTTTCGAGCATTAATTACGCTTATTTGAAAATAAATGTTATCAATATGCTAATAAAAATAAGTGAAATGTACCACAAGGTTGAATTCTTTTACATGTACAAGATCCTCATACTTTATTGAAGTAAGCAGCTTTATTGGATGTAAAACACTAAAGCATAATGCCAGTAAACTCAAGCTAAATCCGGACAAAATAAAATATAGATTGTTTTACACATAGCTACTAAAACAATTAGTATTAGTCAGCCTTTATTTATTTTGGTTTGGTTGTAACGACCCAAAGCTATTTATTTATACAACCAAATTGTTATAGAAAAAAGTGCAAGTATTATCATCTTCATTCATTCTTGATTATGTATTTTACCGGATACTTATATGTTTTTTTTTAATTATATATTACTATTGATATATATTGATTGAAATAGTATACCTAGTTGTAAGTTCTTTATAGGTTTGTTTTAGCAGCAGTTGAAAACTGTTTGGAAACTATCAGAAATGCCCGTCAAATTCAATGGTAACGCGATTTCAGTTTCCAAACCGTTTTCAACTGCTGTAAAAACAAGCCTTATATTTTATAGCGTTTTTCAGGATTGCATGTTCAATAAACTTCCAAAATATCAATTGGTGTCAAATTTTTCATTCATAGTTCTTATCTAATAGTGATTCCGTATATTTTGACCATTAGATGATGACATAAATCCAGCAGATTTCTTCTTTTAATGAATCTAAGTATCTTCATAAATTTATTTAGAAAATATAGGTTTTTAATTTGAAATTTTATAACTCTAAAATGAAGTACGGACATTCTTTCAAATGCTTTTGTTTTTTCTTTTTGCCATTCAAATTTTGGTTAATATTAAGGGTGGAATTCATAGATCACACTTGAAGTTAAGTGTGCTCTTGTAATTTACAAGATAAAAATGGAAGGTGGCCACTTTCTAATAGTTTCGTAATACATATTAATAAGTTTCCATTAAGCTTAGATATTAAACAAAATATTGAAGGGCATCTTATTTAAGCAATCGATATAAGTGAATCGATATGAATCGATGTAACATAAATTTTGCTTAATTTTAACCATTTAAAAGGCGTTTCTAATATAGCGAAACATAGATTTTAAAAATTATATTTTTATGTTTTTAAACAATGAACTCTTCTGCAAAGTATGAGGTGAAAGTGTAATAATTATATTTATTTAAACAAGTATGTATTTCAGAAATATTATAAAAACATTATTAATATTTAACAAGTGGCAGTTGGTCAAAGAAATATTGAGTTCAAATATTATTGATAAACTTCTACAAATTTTATTTGATGGTAAGTTTTCCCAGTGGATAGGCGACTTTAGATACAGAGCCTTCATAAATAATTACAAGCTACGTGACCAGGACTGTGATTCTCGAAGAGCAACTCGTATGCGAATAGATTTCTTGTCTCTCTCAATTGCCGTAGTGAGGAAAAGGATATTCGCATATGAATTGCTCTGCGATTGATTTGAGAATATCGGCCCTGATCACGTGGCTTGTAATCATTTATGAAGGCACTGTAATAATAGTATGGTTTTTCTTTATGTGTATAAGTCTCTGGAACTGTTTTTCTAATTTCCTGGGAAATATTAGTTTTTATTTTGCACCTATCACACAAACTACCACCAGAACAATATTTAAATGAAACACACTAAGATGAGTTCGCCAGAATAGTAAGAGTTTAATCAATTTGATAATCCGTTTGGTTGGCGCGAACCACCATGGGATGATGGGAACACCAGATGGGGGTTTTTAAATTCAGAACTTTGGTATGGGGAACCAATAAGAGTGCCTAAATTTCATATTTAGCAAAAACAGTACACTTATGTCCAGGACTTGTGTGTTCAACATATAAATAGCTCATCGTCTGTAGGTAAAGTGAATAGGATACATATGTGGAATACAATGGCTGCGCTATCTCCCTTATTTCTGGGTTATATGACAATTATGTTTTTTGTAACATACGTCGCATTTGTTAATCGATGTTCATATATCTTTCACAACTTATATAAAAAACTATAGAGCTTCTAATGGTACACACCAAGTTTTGATACTCTTTTCGAAAAAATTAGCCCAAAGCGGGCATCAGCAAATTTGTGCATTAAAAACTTTACTATGCGGAGAGGCAGCTATCATTATAATTACTGAAAATTGATCTATAGTTATATCGATGTAGTCAAAAGTATAAAAAAGTTTTTTAGAAAAAGTTCATTTTGCTAGGTGTTATGGTTTTGAAGAAATTGAATTTAGTATGTGCGCTATGATGTGCATAAAGCTTATATTTTGGTTTTTGGAAACAGGACAGTGTATTAATTCGATGGGTTTCCATAAAGACAAAAATATTAGTTTTTTTACATTTTATATTATCATTTATAAGATATACGGAGTGTGTCGAATTGCAGGGACCTAACTATAACAGGTGTTAGAACCGAAAATAAGTTCATATAAATATGAGTTGGGAAATGCTTAGCTCCCAAGATATAGTGTATTAAAGATTTAAAAATTTAGTTAATGACCTTAATTGTAAAGATAAAACTTATTGAATTATTGGTATTGACTAAGAAAATGTAAAATATCTAAACAATTCAGCTTTAAATAGAAAAGGGTCAATAGACATAAAAGTTTGAAAATCAAATTTGCTATCAATACCATAGACGTACTTTGAAAAAAATTGGGGGGGGGGAGAAATGGATCGAACCCCCAAATATAGGGTTCTAAACAATATTTTTTTCAAGATTCTTTCCAAAAAAAAACAGCATAAAGTAAAAAATATTTGCTTCAGTAGTGGTGTAATTATGGTCATTAAATAATTGTATTTTTGATACCTTGTATCTTGCAAACATACATTTCCAACCCATATTTATATGAACTCATTTTCTTAATTTTAAAAGTTATAACACCTGTTAAAGTTTGGTCCCTGCAATTTGCGACGCCCTGTATATCTAACGCAATGATAATATAAAGTATACAAAGAAAAATAAACTATGCACACGGCGCTCATACGTCTCGATATAATTAGATCAATTTTTAATACATAATTAATATAGCTCTCCGCATAGTGTAGCAAGTTTTTAATGTATAAATTTGCTGGTGCCGTCTTTGGAACTGATTTTTTTCGAAAACACTTTAAGTTATCAAAAATTAGTGTGTAGCCACCATTAGAAGCGTTGTAGTTTTTTTTTAAATATGAAAAAATATGACCATAGGCAACATCGTTGATTTATAAATGCGATATTTGTTACGATAATTGTCTAATAACATCCGAAGCATCATTCTATTTTAAAAAGTTCGTCTCTACTGAAAAAACTTGTATAAGGCCTCTTTGGGGACCTCAATTGCCCCTCGACAGGATGGTAAAGATTTAATTTAGTTATACCTTCTTAAAAGCGGCATAATTAACAGCCGATTTTACTACACTAATACTCGTATGTTTATTTATACATAGTATGATCTGATGACCACTGTGAACTCATTTTCTGCAGTAATCCGACTTCAATTTCAAATTTTAGTTACATACAAAGAAACGTATATCACATGATTATAAAGATTTATAATAAAGTCCCCACACGTCTAAGAGACATGAATGTAAAGCATTTTAAACAACTTTTTAGAGACCTGCTGCAACAGAGGGCATACTATACTTTGGATGAATTTTTTAATGATGAATTGTAAGTTTTCTTGCTACTCCGACCACTGAAAAATTCTCAATATTACAAAATTGCTAAAACTTTATGTAGTCTTCAACACACCATGTCATTGAATGTGTTTCTTTTACATGTTTTATTTTTTTACATTTTGTACTCTTATGTCTATATTGTTCTTTGTTTTACACTATTACTTTTTGTAGTTTCATGTTTTATATTTGCTTTAATTGTCATTTGTACCCCTAGCTATATTTTATTCTTTTTTTATACTATTTCTGTTCTTTTTGTAGTTTCGTAGTTATATTTCTTTAATTGTCTTTGTAAATGACATTTTTTTTTGTGACAAGTCCTACACCCTTTGGGTATTTTGTTGTAATTTTTAACATATGGACTAATAAAAACTCTATCTATCTATCTATCTATCTATCAATTCAACTATTTATTAAGTATATTAAATGTCCATAGGAACTAAAAGTTGTCACTAGTATTCCCTAAATTGAAAGATCAGTTTAATTACTAGAAAAGATGTCAAATTTAAATGTTATTTACTAATTTCGGTCGTAGCGATACTAGATATTGTCTGTGTAGTTAAAATACCCTGTATATATGAACGTTTAACTGCTGTATGAACAACAAACATACGCCAATATCGTGGCTAAATGCAAAAATGATTAATTCTGTGTTACACTACTCAAACAAATCTCTTTTTATCTTAAATATTTATCTAACAGTTCAACTGAATCATCTAAATAAGATTTCATTTTTCTCGGTACAACCGCAATTGAATCAAAAACTGGCGGATTAATCACGATATACACCAATTTTATTATCTTTGTGTAACTACTTTCCGCAAGCATTAAACTACGAACAAGCTGGAAACAGAACATAAAATATGTAGTAGTAATCTAAATATTTACCACATAAATGTTTTGTTTATAATCATGGACAGTGTTGGATTGGCTTTCAGCAGTGCCCCTAAAACAAGTACATATTTTTCGAACTAATAGTGTTATTTTTGGAAGCCATGTTATTGCCGAGAGTTTAGATGTTACTTTACTAAAAAAAATCGTTACAAGGATTGATAAAGATTAGTACAATTAATGAAACTGAAAGTTATATGAAGCTGTAATGGTCTAAATTTCAAATTTCGTAATACAAATGTCAGTCTGCTAATTTGTATTTGGGCAATCCAAACCAGATTTGTTTCTGCTGCTTTGAATAATGACAAGTAATTAAGTTGTCAATTTTCTTTGTTTTTTTTTATAACGTAATGATTTAAACATTAATTATTATTTACATGTACATTTTTCATTGAGTATTATAATGTTGTGTGAAACTAACTACTTACGTACTACCTTCGGATTACCTATTCGACCAGCGTTGAATACTATTTACCCATATACAGGGTATTACAATTTTAGGTCCAATGCTTTTTTTGATATATATGAATGATCTCGATTTAATTTCATTAAATACATGTTTCACTATCTATGCTGATGATACCTCCTTAATCACTTCCAGCAGTGATGATACAAATTTGGAGGCAAATTGTAATATTTTATTAGATGACTTAACAAAATGGTTTTCTGAAAATCAGTTATATTTTAACATCAATAAAACAAAACTTTTGAGATTTCACAGTTCACAAAAAAATTGTAATACTTTAGATTTTACCATTGATAACACGCGTTTAAGTACTGACTCTGAAGTAGTGAAGTTCTTAGGTCTTTATATAGATAAACATTTGAAATGGCATGCTCACTGTGATATACTAACGAATAAACTCTCCTCCTAACGTATCTATTCCGTAATTTGAGATCGGTTTTAAGTATTGAACAGCTTCGCTGTTTATACTACGCGCAAGTTGAAAGTCGTTTGAGATACGGTCTCTGTTTCTGGGGTAACTCCACATTTACTACTCAGGTTTTATTGCTCAAAAAAGGCTGCTAAGATGTATAATGGGAGTTCCTAGATATTATTCATGCAGGGAAATATTTAAAAACTTAAGAATTTTAACTTTGCCCTGTTTATTTATATTTGAAATGTGTCTGTACGTGTTTCATAATAAGAGTAAGTTTATGTTAAGTAGTTCTTATCATAGATACAATACACGACAAAATATGGATTTTCATTTGCCATTTGCTAGAATTAATATAACAGCTAACTCCCGACTGCTTGGGCCTTAAATTATATAATAAACTACCTGAGGAACTTAAATCAATGCAAAGTGTATATTTATTTAAGCGCGCTCTAAAGCAATTTTTAATGGAAAAATGTTTTTATACTGTTTCGGCATTTTTGCCTACTCTGTCTTAATTTGTAAGTCTTGACTATTCCTATACATGTATTAGTGTCTTTAAGGAAAATAAACTATTATTATTATTATTATTATTATTACAAGAAATTACCATCAAACTTAGAGGGAGTATTTTACAGCACAAAACAAGAAAAAAGTGTATATTTATATATGGCTCGTAAACGCTTGCTTCCTAACGTGCAGAGAAATAAAAATAATATAATTTGTTGAGCAAAATGCACGAAAATTAATATAAAATTTATCAATATCGTTAACATGAACACATTGGTATTTACAGCATGCTTTTAAAATGTGAATCTTCCACCCCTATACAGCAGCTTACAAGCTGCTGAGTAGCTCTCCTCAGAAATGACGTTCTAACACGTTCAAATATTTGCAAATTTTATTGTAAGCTGCTTCTTCCGTATAAACAATACTTTTTATATGATCCCAAAGATAAAAAAAATAATGGATTTAGATCAGGAGAGTAGGTGGGCTATCCAACAGAATCACCTTGCCCAATCAAGCGTTGTGAATAGTTGTTGTCTAAAAAATCTCTAATAGCAAAAAGCTGAATTAGGTAAGGTGGCCCTCCCGCTCTTCTGATTTGCATCTATTAAATTTTCTTTCTATAGGGTCATCTAAAAAGTGTTGTTTTTGCGAAGATAATCATATACGAATAGCAAATAGAAGCCGCTTGCAATGAAATTCCCTTAATCCCATAATTCCCGTAATACAACACAAGAAGTTAGAGTTTGGTAAAACATTCAATGCAGTAATATTAATTTACAACAAGAATATTGTTTAAAATTTTATCTACTTTCATTTAATAACACGAAAAAAAGTATATTTGGAAAAAAGTGACAATTGACAAGAAGCTGATGGATTGATCAATCAAAAGAAGATTAGTAATTGTGTTGAAAGTTTACCCTCTTATATAGAAGCAGTGGTATGGATTGGAGTACCAAAAGTTTGAAGGCTAACAAAGATAAAAGAGGTGTCAGAAAATGCTATTGCAATGGAAGGCAACGATCACAGAAACCATCTATACTATGGACTCCCTACTCAATGTTGAGAACCATGATATTAGTTACGAAAAGTCAAGATGTAAGCAAATTTTCCCAACTAATTACATATTTGAAAAGAAGTTCAGAAGGTTACAAGGCCAAAAAGTTGGAAGCATTTCAAAAATGATTGCAGCAAAGCTTGGATTGAATAATCCATGCTGAAAAAGAAATCCTAGAAAAGCAGAAATAAGTTAGATCTCATTTATTACGTATCTATCTATGTGTTCGTATATATTCAAAAATGAATTAAATTTAACTCTTCTTTTGTCCGTTGAACTGAATAATATAGAGCTTAGCAAATAACAGGAATATTATCTCATGCCACCTGCGAATTGTCAAAGGTACCGAAGTAAAACAAATACATAACGACAGCGGTCTAACCATATTTTTAATTGCAGAAAATTTTCAAAATACGTATTTTTTAAAATTTGAATGTAAATATTTTTATATCATAAACTTAACATAGTTCTGCATATAAGAATGTTCACATTTGTGTGAATATAATTGTTTAAATATGGGGTTATAATAGCAAAATAATGCGTCTCTTACAAACGCTTTTTAAAAGTTATTATTTTATTTGAGAAGAATTTAAATAGTAAAAGTAGATAAACAAACCATCAAGAATTTTATATTTGATATTACTTTTGATCTACCTACGTGTTTTATTTTTCGAGATTTCTAAACCTAAAAACATCACAAATTTGATTTTGATTTGATTTTACGAAGAGAAATACGGCGACCTTAAGATAGATATATTGTCACGCTTTTAATTTTGTTTTCTCTTAATTTTATATATAAAAAAATCCGTAAAGTATTTACATATTAAATTTAATCAAAACAAACAAAATACTTCAGCTAACATTTTTGCTTCGACGCTGTTTAAAGATCCTATAAAATTTGTGCGTTTAGAAGAAATTCCAATTATATCAGTCTATTTAACTTTCAACTTTCACAGCTGGGAAAAAATGTATCTAGCCTCATTTGTTTCAAGCGCCAAAATTCATCAAAACTTTGTTTTTGCCACTGCCTTTTAAATTAAGATTAACGTAATGAAGATCAACGTAAAATTAAGGATTTTTACAGTCCACTGATTAGAATGAATTTGCGTACTACGTAGCTGAATTTTTAATTCACTAAAACGAGTTTTTAGTGGAGCATTCTCGTCCGCCGATCAACTAATTTATATAATGCAAAAAAGCGTAGTAGCTCTTGTAGAAGAATGAAAATATTATATAATTTATAAGAACAAGATGCCGCGCCGCAATACCTCTACAGGGTGAGTGAGTGAGAAAGTTTTTATTCAATCACACTTTTATTCTAATATTACAAAGATAGAGGATATTGAAATTTAGGAAAATGGAATTATTAACTATGATGAACCTTTTTTAAAAAAATTGTGTTACGCCACTGACTAATATTAAATCTAATAAATTTTTTTGATTAAGACTTTTTTACTATAAAATTTATTTATGTCCCTATATTTTTTAAATGTGTGATTTTACTGCACAAGAAGTCGCTAACATCGTTTACGCATATAGGTAGTTATTCTAATGAAAATCTCCTGGCAGCCGAGAGATAATACCACAACAGATTTCCTAACAGAATAACCTCAAATAATCAGATATTTGCATTAGGTAACATTCTGAAGATGAGTGAGCTTGAAACCTCAAAGGCTGAAAGGCTGCTGCAGCTCAGACAAAATGAGAGAGCTATTACACTCTTACCACTATTCAGGTATTCAAGCTCTGGAGATGACAAGCAACATTTTCGTTTTTGTCAACGGCTTATTAGAAGAATAAATGATAATCTAAATTTTGTTTCGCCTGTTTTATGAACAGGCAAAGCCATTTTTACGAGAGAAGCCATTACTAATTTCCGAAATTTTCATAATAATTATTTACTGGGCAACCCATATGTAGTAGTAAATGAATACAGCACCGATTTTCTATCAATATTTGAGAAGAAATCTTCAATGGTCATTTATTGGAGTTGCAACAACATGAACGCTAATTGTTACAGGGACTTTCTTGAAAACTATTTGTATGACCTACTAGAAGACATTCCATTGAATATTAGACAACAAAAATGTAGTTCCAACAAGATGGTGCACCTGCTCACAATGGCAGATAACGTAAAAAGTTGACTCCAAAAGAAGTAAAAATGGCTTATTCTAAAAAAATTTATTAGTTTTAATATTAAACTGTGGCGTAATATAGTTTTTTTAAAGGTTCACCATGGTGATGATTTCATTTTCAACATCCTGCATCTTTGTAAGGAGTCATGTTAGAACAAAAATTTATTCGAATAAAAACGTTGCTTTAGCAAGAAGAATCGTCAATAAAATATTATGCACTTCTGACACCATGTATAATTATTTGTGAAGCAGTTTAATGTTCATAATCCACTTCTAAAACTTTAAAACCGTAAGGTTTACTACACACACATTGTTGTTGGTATTTTCTGCACTAATGGAGCAATTTCACCTGTTCAAAACTGAAAGCTACGCGAATTATTGACAAATAACTCATAAATAAACTATCTTAATGACAAGATTAGAATTCATGGTTGCTGAATAATTATTTATTAATGAAACAAATCATTTAGTTCTTTCCACATCAAAGACTTTTCAGTCAATCTTGATAATTTCGGTGCAATTTATTTCGACATATTTTATAGTTAGCCGTGAGAAAACACAAAGAAATTCGCGTTATGCATCACCTCTATATCAGAATGCATTTATAATCTATTCCTATAATGTGACATCACCATGCTCACTTAACTTAGTGCCAACAATTTAAATAGAGGAAATTGAGAAAAATCATTTAGTTGGAGAGAAAATAATTAGGTATTGTACAGGAATTATTGCAAAATGATTATTGGAAATTATTTTAATTTATGCATGATATTATATTTTATCAAAATGTAGTTGGAATCTGAGAGCTTATAAAGGGTGTTTTTTAGAGGTATAGAACTTTAAAATTAAATAAAACATATCAAAATCATGGTAATGGCCATGGTATTGTCTTTATTGGATAGATAATTTAATGCCATTAGTGCTTAAATATGACTTCGAGCATATGGGCGCCGCGGCTGGCTCGAATGAAGCGCAATCTGGAAATCCAATTCTCCTCCACTTTTTCAATCAGCAGAGGCCGTACATCGGTAATAATACGGCGAATGTTGGCTTCCAGATGGTTCAACGTCGCTGGTTTATCAGTGTAGACTAGCGACTTATCCCCACAAAATATAATCTTGAGGCGTGATATCACAGGACCGTGGAGGCCAATTCACAGGTCCATTATGCAAAATTATGCAGTCATCGAATGTTTCCCGCAATAAATTGATGGTGCCGCGCAGTGTGGCATGTTGCGCCGTCTGGTTGGAACTAAAGTGTTTCCACATTAATGCCATTCAACTGGAGGACAAAAAAGTCCCTAATTGGATCTATAGCGTACTCCATTCACTGTAACATCCTGGCCGGCATCATCTTTGAAGAAATATGGGCCAATGATTCCACCAGCCCATAAAGCACACCACACAGTGAGCTTTTCTGGATGTAACGGCGTCTGAATAAAGTCTTCTGGATGTTCGTCACTCCAGATCCGGAAATTTTGCCAAAAATGAGCCTCATCGGGAAACAAAATTTTTTGGGCGAAATAAGGATTAAGAACAATCTGGTTTTCGGCTCATTCACCGAACATACGACGCATATGATGGTCACGCGGCTTCAGCTCTTGCACAAGTTGGATCTTGTAAGTTTGTAGACCAAGATCTTTTCGCAAGATCTGCCATAAGGTGGATAGACATAGCTCTAATTGTTGTGCACGATGGCGAATAGACTCATTGGGATCGTCTTGAACACTACACTCCACAGCAGCAACAACTTCTTCGGTGTGCACTGTATGACGTTTTTGGGATGCGTATTATCAATTAAAGTAAACGTGGTGCAAAAACGGTCCATGGTTATTCGAATAACTTGCTCAGATGGACGATTATGTCGACCGTAAAATCGACATAGCGCTCGATAAGTCTTGCGAACTTAACCACGATTTTCAGAATAAATTTGCACAATTTGCAAGCGTTGTTCTGGCGTAAGTCTATTCATGATGAAATAGCAAAACATACTGAACACAAATCAGCCATCGCCTATCAAATTGACGACCGGTAGAAGCAGTGTTGCCAAATTGAAAAACAAACCTCTACAAAAAACACCCTTTGTATTGTAAAGGTACCTACTTATTTAAACTAATGCAAATTAATTTTCCTACTAATTTCTATTAACGATGTCGTGTCTCTTTGGTACCAAACATCTGGGTACGCTAAGAAACAGTTCCACAGCCATATCTAATATAAAAATAAATCTAGCTATATTTACTAATCAAAAACGACATGCCTGGTTTAATGAAATAATTTTCACAACTCAAATTCGCTTTTGAACATATTGAATATGCAAAATCAGCCACAATAGATGAGATCTGCCCTATTTCTGCATTTCCAGGATTGCTTCCTCAAGCGACCTTATTTATTTTAAATTGAATCAAATATTTAAAAAATAAAATTCTGAAACGACAGTGTTAAAAGTGTTGATAATCTGTCAAGATTAATAAACACACAACGTCAAAAGTCTTGGACCCCCCTCATCCTCTTTTTGTCAGAAAAACCAAATAGATTTATAAAAGTATATTGTTTTATGAATATTTTTTTTTTGTGAAAAGAATATGTTTGATAAACTGAATACTTAGAAAATTTAAAACCAGCAAATGTGTGACATTTTTGACAAAATTTATTAAATCAAAAAGAAGTAACAAAGCAAGTTTCAATAGCATATTGCCACGTCTGTGCATTGAGCTAATCAAGCGGTTAACGATCTCTTGCGGAATATTGTTCCATTCCTCTTCTGCCGCCACGACTAATTCATTTGCAGTCTGAGGTGAAGGAATATGATTATGAATGGCTCTAGCAACGAAATACCACTAGTTTTCTATAAGATTCATGTGGTGATACTTGGCTGGCCAATCTAATCTATTGATATGTCCTGCTTCGAGTGTCTCTTGAACCCTTTTTTGCGTGATGTAGTACACCGTGGTCGTCCATAAACACAAAATTTTCACCTAATTCATTACGTAGATAATGGGCGTTATAACTTGTTCGATGTAAATTTGACTGGTCACATTCTGTGCTAAGCGAATTAATGGAGTGCGGTGGTTGAACATTATTCCATCAGTAAGCAACTCAATTCTGGTTTCGTCTGTACCTAAATAAGACTCACCGCCACTGGCGTAACAGCCAACCCCTATGCTTTAGCGCTCACTGGAGACGGGCAGCACTACACCTTGGAAGTAGAGTGGAGACCCGTAATGGTCTTCTAGGGCTTAAATTTGCGTTGTGGAGTCGTCTTCGAATAGTAGGTGTCGATATAACACGGTGAAACGTACCTTGAAAGTGGGCCCTGAGAGCTGAAGAATTTGATATAAATATATTAGCTTTAATACCTCTATAATAAAATAAAAAATCTACAAAAGCTAATAAAAATATATATAGGTAGAGAGTTTGCATGCAATACAACGTAGAGTGGTTAGTTGCTTGCACCTAATATTATTAATATCTAATAAAAAATGTATATGAAAAACTTACAGTAAATTTGGAATTCACCTAAATACTTAATGTCAGCTTGAGAAGATATTCAAAACATACATGAAACATCGTTCGAGCGATACACTTTTTAATATTACCAAAATAACCACGTTCAAAATATGCATTCACAATAATAAACAACATAAATTTTGAATTAACAAATCGGAAACGACGTATATATCCGAAAACTATTTGTTTCAAATCTATTTTTGGGAATTCCTGGAAGAGTGTTATAAATTTTTGCCGTTGTATATTTTTAAGTCCTTGGTTTTGCTTTAAAAAGGATGTCTTGAAAGTTTATGAATGTACAAATAAATTTATCTATCATGGGTGTCACCAAAGGAGGGAGATTGTGACTCTTGAAATTTCAGGAAACTGACAGAATACAATGTTATTAAATCCACATTTTCTGTATTGAATTTAGTGGATCAGCCATAATTTTGTCAATATTTACAGTATAGTACGATAGTCGAATATATTTTTTTTCTCCGTTCATGCAAAAAACAATACTTTATTGAACTATATTTAGTGGAAAAAGTGGTTCTTTATTGCTCTAGAGCAATAAACATTTTATTGCACTCAAATGACTGCAATAAAATGTTTATTGCACTCATCTGTCATTTTACTGCAGCGTTTTGTCATCATGACAAACATAAACCTTCAAATCGACGTCACATTTTTCTAGACTTAGTGTCATCTAAATAACATTTTTTGGTTTTTGCATGAACGTAGAAAAAATATTGTATGCATCTCGTACAAAAAGTGCTTATTGCATAACTATTTTACACTTTTTTTAAGGTAAGTACTAATAATATTGTGTGAAACAAATTAATTTGTGGACTAAAATTTCAACCAGCGTTGAATTATACCCATAATATTTACCCATTGTATTCTTTATTATTAGCCTTTGTACATTTTTTTATTGTAGTTATTGTAAAATTCATGTACATGCGTTAAAGTATTATAAAGTATACGTATGTTACCATACAAAATATTAGGTCGTTGGATTATCCGCAAATTATATAAAAATATATATTGATACGCCACTGTATTTAGCAAAGTAATTAATATATTTGTTATGAATTCTTAAGTATACTTTATGGTAGTTCTACCTACTATTCTTGGAAAATTTCTCATCAACATTATAATAAAGAATGTGTTTAAAAAATATCTAATACAGGGTGATGCTCTATATTTTATTTTGTTAATCTAAATATAAATAGAGTCATAGAGAGTAATTCATCATTAATTAGGAACATTTAAAATGTATATCTGGATAGATAGCCTAAGAAAAAGTCTTATGGAAATATACGAAAATAAACACATCACATTTTCAAAAATATTTCTGAAATTATTTAGTGTAACCTGGTTTAATAAATGTATTTGGTAAAAGAAGGAAATCTGTTGAATTCATATATAAACATGTCAACATTGTTACTATATAAGAACCTGAGGCGCCACTGGATATTTTGGAATTTGATCATTACTTGGAACTGCATATGGTATGTTTAAGGAACAAAATATCTACAAGTGAATTATCTTTTTATAACATGTATTACTGTTATACCAAATATTAAATTTAAACAAAATGCAGTTTAATTTTTCTCAGAGTTATTATCTACTGTTATGTCTAATAATGTGCCAAAATTTCTACGCCAATGATATTTATTTAAACTTTCCATAACTACATTGATAATTTTCCTAAAGCAATAGTTCTAGAGTTTTATTAGGTTTATGGGTTAAAAATAAATAACTTGAAAACGATACATTTTTTAATAAAATGGAAATCTTTTTTACAAATATTTACGATCCAAACACCTAGTGGCTGTATATTAAATATAAAACATTTAGATTTTTCAAACCGCCGCGTCCTATCTACTTCGGACAAGAGGGCAATTGAATGGTCTCTAGTATGTTTCAAAAACATTTGCAAAATTTCAATTCCGCTATACTTTTCCTTTTACAAAAATATTTATAGATACCCCTCTATCTCCACCACTGAAATTAATATGCGATGATATTCGGTGGGTGTCGAATTATTTGCTATCAAATACTAATTCTTTGGCCGTAAGATGACGATTTTTTTGTTAGTGGTTTTTCGTTAAAAATAAATAAGTGATAAAAAATCAACGCCTTGTATCTTAGAAACGAAGCGTTTTATAACCTATATCCTATCCAAATGAGGTCCTCTAAAGACTCATAAAGTCGTGCTATTTAAAAGTGAGACACCCTGTATATATATTTTGAAGAATCAACAGCAAAATATTTCCTTCCCTTTTAACTTTAAGTCGCAGATATTTTATTATTGTGTTAATTATTCTTTCAAATATTCTACGCGCGCACTTATTTAACATTTGTGGTTGCATACACGTAAAATCCATACCTTTGCACTATAACATATTATGTTTATTTACCGTTTCTATTCGGAACCGGTAGTATTTCTAAACAATTTCCAGATAAAGGAAAGCTGATTCACATTTTTACTCATACTCGAATAGATATGGGGATTCTCTGCTAAATTCGCACAAACATTACTATTCAAATATGAGGAAATATAAATATTTATGATTATGGCCCAGGGCAATCAACCGTCTTAAATTAATACGCTATTAATAAATCGATTGGCGGATAGCCTTTGTGCCTCTAATAGCGCTATTATTCAAATGTTGGTATGATTCACGACAATGCGATGTGACAGAGATGATCTTAGGTCATTTAGACTATTTCAGTTCAATTTATTTTAATTTTTAGGGGCAATCAAGTCTGGATGTAGCAGGAGAAATCCTTTATGAGTTTAAATAGAAAAAGAAGATACCCTTATTGTGATTTGGATAACATTTATAACTGGTGTAAGAGTAATGGTCTTAAGCTTGCTACAGACTATGCGTGAATTCGCGATTGGTGACGCGCGATGCGTGATTTGTAAAGAATTCGTGCATAGTCTGTAGGGACTTTATGAATGGATATTTAACGAATAACACCGTACACACTATTCGCGAATTCCTCACATATCACGAATCTCGCATAACGAATCGCGAATACACGCATAGTCTGTCGCAAGCCTTAGAATAAATCCAAATAAATCTGATCTAACCTGATCGTGATAGATGTGTTAATAAAATTACTATTGACGGGCTACACATAGAATGGGTGTCAAGCATATTTATCAAGTGGCATTCTACAAACTTAAGTCTCTGTACCATCTAAAATATACCTAGTCTAACTGTAGATATTAAATTAAAACTCATTAAATCATTAATATGCACACCTAGTGAATATTATTGTATGTTATATTATTATTTTTTGCCAAAGAATAACAAAGAAACATTATAAAGAATTCAAAATTCTTGTTGTGTGGTAGAAATTTGTATTTATATCTCAGATTTTTGTATAAACTGATTAATGTTGAAGTTCCTTCGTATCTACATAGCTCTTTAAGAAAACGATCTGATATTTATAATGTTAATATTAGAACAAATTGTTATACTGTAAATCAACATGCAACCTGTAAATGTCAGGGATCATTTTCATATACTGCTCCTACTTTTTTAAATAAAGTTTTAGAAGCAATAAACTTGCCATATGTCCAGTTTATTAGACATATTAAAATGCTTGCTGCATGTGAAGCTAATTGATAGTGGTAGTGAATATTATATTAGTTTAGTAAATATAATAAATAATATTGTATTAATTATTTATAGTTGAATACCCACATATACGTATGCATTTCGTTATTGGTGGAATGGAAGAACGGCATTGGCAAATTCCTACCTTTTGTGTACTTTTCGCAATAAAGATTAATTTATTTATTTATTGTTGAGGTACTACAATATATACAATATACAGGAACGTTAAAAAAGTTATGTTTATGACATGAACAGACTTTATAAAAAATGGTGGAGGCGCCGATGTTATGTGTTAGCACATGAAATATGGAATATAGACATGAAAACAGTTTTATTACTGAATAGAGGCATTTGATCAAGTCGCAAGTTACACTATTTGCCTATTTTTTATGAAATATTGCCAAGTTTGAAAATTTGAAGTTAATCCGATAAGAAGCTTTCGAAATATTCGAAGAATTAGATGCTTTTCCTTGATCATCCGCTTCGAAAAGCAGATTAGCAGAAGTTCGTACTACTTTTAAAATTCGGATTGTGTGAACGTGACTATTTAAAAGCAGATTCGTCTAATTTACCAATGGTAGATTTAATTATGATATTGGATTATTTTAATACAAAACACCAATTTGTTGCAATGAGAGGTGTAAAAATATAACAATAAGTTCTAAAATGAAATCGTTAATAGCAGCTAATAATGTAGGCGGATGCCCACTTAAGGCGGGAATTTTGTAGACAAGGATTTGCACAGCCTGAGTGAGCGAAACGGCGAATCAAACAGACCTATGAGACAGTATACAAACCGTATAGGCCCGAACCACACGGCTCCCTGAAGTTTATTGTGCATTTTTACGTACATAAAAATGGAAGCCGTGTATATATTATGATTTTACTCGAGGACACAAAATGTAAAATTAGCAATAAATATTAATCTGAAAGTGAAACACAAGTTGTCCTATGTCCTGGCTAGTGAGTGAAGTAATTTGGTGGTTGTTGCTGTGATATTTTGCCATAATTGTGACATATTGGCGTAGTAACTGCGTGGCTCAAATTGAGGTATTTTAACATTTATTTTAATTATTCTTGTGACTTTATGAGCAATGAAAATTATCTCACGCACTAGCGGGAATCTTTTTGAATACGCTGATATATAATAATCAATTATTTCAATTTTCTTAGAGTTCTGTGTCCTCGCTTGAAGCCCTGTTAGACGGTAAAAATATGTATACAAAATCCCAGCCTTAAGTAACTAAGAAGTATCTATTTCTCGCAAAATTCATTTTAATGAGTGCCATTATTATTGAAAACGATTGTACCTAAGAATTTAAACTTAAATCGATGATAAATTCTACATAAGTATGCGATTATTATAAATCCTTATTAAACTGATTTTTGTAAGAATTATACAACACATATTCATTTGTTTTTCTTGTATTAAAATTCTAGGGTAACTAATAAATAATTTATCTGGGCATTTTATCGTTGTATTGTATATCTCTAATAACACCTTCAACATATGAATTTTCTACAATTGAAATAAACACTACAATCTTAATTTCAATCCTAATTTTTTCAGTTCGTATTAAAATTACACAATAACTCAAAAAATGTAATAAAAAAATGCTAAATTCCCATTCAAACGAAAGCACATTTGAGTTAATAATTCGATGAAAAATATATTTTTATAATTTGGAAATGTATATCATCATTCCTAAGAAAATTCTGGTTTACTAAGGAGTAAACATAGTCCGTCCCTGTAGTCCTATAAGTACCTATGTTATAACCACAAAAAATTGACACGTATTGACTTCCTTTAAATTTAAAATGTGTACAAATACATAGATTATAATTTATAATTAACAATAATTTTTAATTTTACACACCCATAACATGGGCTCGTTTTGTAAAAAGAGAAAGAAGAAATACAGAGAAGAAAATTAAATACTGAGAAAAATGGAGGATGACATGGATTATACCTCAGACGAAAGCAAACGTAAAAGACAGATAGGAGATGAAGAGCCATTTAAAAATCAAGAAGAACACATAGATCATCACTCAAAAGTAATGATGATATGATGTCAAGAATGTCAGAAATGATGGCTTTAATGAAAGACTTAGCAGTAGACGTTAAAGAGATAAAGTTAGAGCAGCAGATACAAGGAGAAGATACTAAGTTATTAAAACAAGAAATAAAAGACTTGAGAAAGGAGCAAAGGGAATATAGAGAAGAGATACTGAAGTTAAAAGCAGTAAATGAAAAGGCGGTGAAGGAAATAGACGACCTCAAAAGAGAAATTAATATAAATAATGAAAGAATAAGGAAATTGGAAAATGAGAAGAGGAAGAAAAATATAGTTGTTCAGGGTATGATAATAGATACAAACGATAACAAGTGTACAAAAGAGGCAGTGGGAAGACTACTGAAAGAAGAAGTAGGAGTCGACGTAACTGTGGAAGCGGTAAGAAAATTAGGGAAAAAAACTTGTTTGGTGGAACTTAATAGCTATGAAAACAAAACTGATGTGATGAAAAACAAAAGTAAATTAAAGAATAGGAGAGGAGACATAATATTTATAAATGATGACCTAACAAAGGAGGAGAGGATCATACAGAAACATATCAGACAGAAGGCTGAAGAAGAAGAAAAGAAAGGAAAAAGGACAAAAATAGGATTCATGAAACTGATAATAGATAATGAAGTGTGGAAATGGTATACATGTGAAGGTAAACTGAAAAAATAGAAAAATTAACAATACGACAAAAACTAACCAAAAATAGGGCAGAAATAAATAAGGAGGATGCAACTGGGCAAGGAAATGGACGACGAATAAATAAATTCAATATGGTGAAGGTGAGAGGTGGAAGAAGGGATCAAAATAGAATAAGACTGGGTACATGGAATGTTAGAGGGACATATGAGGAAGGAGCGCTAAAACACCTAATTGCTGAAATGAGGAAGTACAAATTGGATGTATTAGCACTGCAAGAAACGAAACAAAGGGAACAAAATGATAACAAATGTTGAAGATTATATATTTTTTAATAGTGGAATAGACAATAGAATGTTAGGAGTAGGTTTTATAGTTAGTAATAAATTTAGAAATGAAATTGTTGAGTTTGAGGGAATTTCAGAGAGAGTATGTAGGTTGAGAATTAAGGAAAATATAGGAAGTTAAGTTTAATAAATGCACATGCACCATCTGAAGGTAAAGATTTAGATATTAAATCAAAATTTTATGAGGACCTAGATGAAATTATAGGAAGGATTCCAAAATTTGACATAAAATGTATATTAGGTGATATGAATGCAAAAATCGGGCGAGAAGAAGAATTCAAAAATGTAACTGGGGTAAAAGCAGACATAGTACGAGCAATGACAATGGGAAAAGATTGATAGAATTTGCACTTGAAAATAACATGAAAATTGTAAGTACGTCATTTGACCATAAGAATATTTATAAAGAAACATGGATATCCCCGATGGAAAAACAAAAAATCAAATAGACCACGTACTTGTTGAGGGAAAACATAGAAGATTAGTGACTGATGTGAGAAGCTTCAGAGGAGCTGATGCAGACAGTGATCACATATTGGTGGTAGCAACAATGAAACAAGAAAGACCGTCTAAAAATAACATTAGAGAAAGGAATAAGCGGAAAAGTACGACGTAAGGAAATTAGAAGACGTGAATATGGCAGTGCAGTTTGAACATGAAATGAGAAAACTGCTTGAAGAGACACCTCAGCGGGAACTTGTAGATGAAGAATGGAGACAGATTTCAACAGTAATGGAAGAGGTAACAGGAGAATGTTAGGGAAACCAGGGAAACAACAAAATAATGAATGGTTTGATGAGGAATGCAGGCATAGTCTGGAACACAGAAATAAAGCAAGAGTAAGATTAATGGAGGTACAGAGTGAAGATAATAGGAGAAACTACGAACAAGCAAGAAAGGAAGCAAAGAAGAAATGTAAACAAAAGAAACTAAACCATTTAGAGAGAGAGTTGAAAGATATTGAAGAATCATACAAGAACAAGGAACTGAGAAATTTCTATCAGGAAGCAAAGAAAAGTAAAGGACAGAATTCAAGACGCCCTCATTATCTCAAAGATAAAGAAGGACTGCTTATAGGTGAAAAGAAGGAAAGTTAAACAGATTTGCACAGTATTTTGAAGAATTATTAAACGAAAGGGAAGAAGAGAACGAAAACACCATGGGAAGAGAGGAACAGGAAGATAATGACATGGTAGAGACACCAACTAGAGATGAGGTGAAAGAAAACATAAAACAACTGGGAAATAATAAGAGTGCGGGAGAAAATAATATACCAGCAGAAATTCTGAAGTATGGAGGAGAAGAACTGATTACTAGAATATGGCAACTGATACATAAGATTTGGAGTGAAGAAAGACTGCCAGCAGACTGGAACAAAGCGCTCATCATACCCATACACAAGACAGGACCGAAGGAAGATTGCAATAATTACCGAGGCATAGCAATCTTAGATGTAACATACAAAGTGTTAGCTAGAATAGTAAAAGAACGACTGAACAAGTATCACAACGAACAAGTGGGAGAGTACCAGGGGGGATTTAAAGCTGGCAGATCGACTGTAGACCAAATCTTTATTATGAAACAGCTGCAGCAGGATACCTATGAGCATAATCTAAGTTTGCATATGTTATTCATAGATTATAAACAGGCATATGACACAATTAGAAGGAAAAGCTTGTATGAGACAATGATAAAATTGGGGATTCCAAGCAGAGAAAATTAGTGGAAATGACTATTAGCGTAACCAAGAATAAAGTAACAATGGAAGGTGAGATATCTGAGGAATTTATAGTAAAGAGGGGCCTGCGACAAGGTGATCCGTTGTCCACAGTTCTTTTCAACCTAGTCCAGGAAATGATACTGAGGGAAAGTGGCATAAGGACAAGAGGCTTGATTTTTGGTAATAGACACCAGTGTTTGGCTTATGCCGATGAAGAAATAGTAAATATATTTAGATTACTAGAAAATAAAGCAAAACAATATGGATTAAGTATTAACGAAAAGAAAACTAAATATATGGTAATGAACGATAGTAACGGGAATGGAACTACCAACTTGGCCATAAATTGTATAGGAAATAAAAAGTACACAATAGAAAAAGTACAACAAATTGAATATTTAGGAGTAACACTATCATGGAAAGGAGAAGAAGTTAAAGAGATAGAAAACGATTAGCAAAAGGAAGTAAGGCTGCAGGAGGGTTATCACGGATTTTAAAGGCAAAACATATACAAAGAGCTACAAAGATAAGAATGTATCAAACAGTAATAAGACCTACAGTTACCTACGCTTGTGAAACGTGGACAATGAACAAAAAGGAAGAAATCAAACTTGAAATATGGGAGCGCAAAATTCTAAGGAAGATCTATGGAGGAGTAAAAGAGAATGGTGAATTTAGAAGACGGACAAATAAAGAATTAGAAGAGTTATTCAAAGAACCGAATATTGTACAGATTGTGAAAATGCAAAGAGCTAGATGGCTGGGTCATATAGCCAGAATGTCTGAGGACAGATGGGTAAAAAAAATATTAATGAGAGGAGAAGGAGGGAGGAGAAGAAAAGGACGACCTAGAAAGAAATGGTTAGAAGAAGTCAAAAAAGATTTAGGAGAGATAGGAGTTACCGACTGGGAAAAGGAGGCGAAAGATAGAGTAAAATGGAAAAGGAGAGTGAAAGAACTCGTAGCCAAGGGCCACTAGGCCTGTAGTGCTGATATATATATATATATATAACATGAGACAGAAGGCCTATAGAGGAAAATGTTTTATGAAAATCAGATATTATTTTGATATAATAATGTAAATGGGTGTTCAGTAAAGAATGGACCACACTTCAGATGTAGATAGTTTGGATAAAAAATAAGCTGAATTAACTCAACTTACCTTAATCCAAGTAAATTCAAGTTGTTGCGTAAGTAATGGGCCATACTGTAACAGCATAATACTGCGACCAAAATAAGCGAAATTTCGTGAAATTTGCTTCAAGCGATCGAAAGATAACAAAGAAAATGTGATTTATTTCTTCAATTTTGACACCCTGCATCTTTGTTATTATTGATTTTGGTGGATTTTTGGTTTTTTTAGGATAAGCTAAAGTAAATCGACTTATTTTGGTCGCATTTTACATTTAAATAAATTTCATGCATCATGAGATTTAGCTGCGTGTCTCTCAGAAACCATTGCTTCTAGCGACATCAACAACGTGTACCTTTTTTAACTAGAAAATATAGGGAAGAAAACTTTACCAGACCAAAATGAGATACAGTGTAGCACAAAAAAATCGTAGCGATTTAAAGAGGTCCAAACCATCGTTGGTGGCGCCTTCTAGTAGATCCACCAAAATCGTCGACATAATCGAATTTCTAGTCCCAAGAAACCCCCCTATACCAAATTTCATAAAATACGGTCGATGGAATCGAAAAATAATAAAGAAAGAAAATTATTTTTTCAACTTTGACACCCTATAGATCCGTTAGTATCAACTTTTGGATTAAGGTAAGTTGAGTTAATTCAGCTTATTTTTATTCAAACCATCTACATCTGTAGTTTGGCCCATTCTTTACTGAACACCCTGTATATTATTTATTATTAAGTACATTTTTTGGTTTTTGCATGAACGTAGAAAAAATATTGTATGCAACTCGTACAAAAAGTGCTTATTGCACTCGACGGGTTGTCCTACTCGGCCTGACGGCCTCGTCGGACAATTTCACGTCGCGTGCAATAAACACTTACTTTTTGTACTTGTAGCATAAATAACTATTATACTTGTGGGAAAGTATTTAATTTTTAAACAAATAATTTAGTAATATTGCCATCAAATTCACGTTAAATGATGGTTAAATAAAATATCGCTGAACGCTTTTATTGAATTCGGAGGGTATAAAAATAATCATAGCAGGCCTTAAATCGCCATCTTAAATGCCGTGGTAGGGTCAGAGGAAGCGGTTTTCGATGTTTTTTAAAATAAAAAAAATGATTATCTTGAAGAATAAAGTTTTTACGGATTTGTACACAAATAAAAGTAGACACACTGTATACTAATGTTTCAAGAATAAGCATTTTCAGCTATGTTCTAACTTGCTCCAAAGTGTTCTATCTTATTTTATACTGAGAGTCTCTGAACACACGATTAACAGATGTGCAATATTACATTACAAAGTGTTTCAATGTAATGCGAAATTTGAAAATGTTATTAAATGCAACTCATTTTGCTGTGACTATCTCTCGCGTTGTATACTCAAAAATCTAATTTATCTCGAAAGTGAAGAGTTTTACGAAAAATTAGCAAGAATAGTAAAGTACTCCTAATAAAATTTTAATTATAACTTTTATTATAACAGAAGAAATTATAGCGGAAAAACAATTTTAAAGTTCAACTTTTACACCCTGTATCTTTTAAGAGATGCATTTTTGTGTATATGTAAGTAGCGTTAAATCGTCATATTTTGCCGCTAAAAATGCGTAGTTACCGGGATGACCTGTTTTTTTGTAACACTATGAATAAATGCATAGCTTTTTGATAGCATAATTTTACTGTGGAAAACTGAAATGTGTTTGACGTCAAACCGACCATTTATCGCTTAGAAAATTGACAATTATTATCAGAACCGTTAATACGTTTCAGTTGTGATTTACAGTAACTTCCAGGAAAACCACAACTAGCGAAATGTGTTGGATTCTGTCTTTGATGTATAGCGTAGGAATAAACCATTGCTGATTATAACATATCCGTAACTTGATTTAATTAATTATTTGGGAATTAATGTATTAGAGCAAAATGAATAGATTCATAGAACTTGGTGAATGAATTGCAAAATACTGAAACTTGAAACCATATTGCAATCTAAAGAAAAGTTCTGAAAATGACTCAAGGTGACATTATACAGGGTACCCAGTAAACATGATCTATTTTTCGGGTCAAAACATAACGATTTAATCCAACTTACCTCAGTCCAAAAGTTCGAGTTTGCCAACTTACAGGGTGTTAAATATAAAACTTTGTCTTGTGCTAATATTTCAGTTTTCGGGATATTTGCTTCATAATTTTTTTTAATGATAGTACTTCTAGGATTACCACAACAAGTACGATATTTGCACACTTAGATTCACAAAAAAGTTTGGAACGATTATTAGCACATAAGCACTTTTTGACATACGATCAATATTTGTGACATCATCGTTGTTCGAGATATGACGTCAGCGACAATTTTTTAAATAGCCACCCCTAATTTTGACCATGCCATTTGAAAGAGTGTGTCATTCTACATACACATAATGAAAAATTATGGTGTTACATAACAAAAATTTTAAGAAAATTATGTTTGAGGATTTTAAAATTTAATTTTCACCGAAATGTATCACCCGAGAAGGGGACCGAATGAGTGGCCAGCCAGATCGCCGGATTTGACACACCTAGATTATTTCTTGTGGGGATACATAAAAAGCAAAGTATACGTTACTAGACCGGTTAATTTAGAAGATTTAAAAGCAAGAATTCGTCACGAGATACATCGTATACCTCCTGAAGTTATTGATAATGCCCAAAGAGAATTTATTAATCGTCTTGGCTACAGGCAGCCAACGGTGCACAATTTGAACATTTAATTAAGTCGAATTTTTACATAATCATTATCATTTTCAGTATTGTGACGTGCCAGGGGATTTTTTCGAAAACTTCTCAATTTAAAAAATAATGAATTTATTCGTTACTTTTCGAAAGCACTGTATAAATTCTCGCAATTAATTTCTCCTATTTACTTTCAATTGTCAAAAATGTTACTTTCATCGATCTGCCCAGCTCAGTGTCTTACCAACTGCTCCAATAAAATATATTATTAAGTGAGCTCACAATTTTTTTCTATAATGTGGCATTTCATCGCAGATATTCTGAAATCATGCATTCTTCACTCTTATTCATTGACCAATTAGAATAGATAAAACTGATTCTAATTATTCAATAAAATTATTGTAAATATATTTTGAAGAAAAATGAGTAAATCAGTGCTATAGGTACTACCTTTAAAAAAAGTTAATAAAAATGCCATGAATATGGTAAATGCAATTCGACAATAATTTTCAATAATACACACACAGGTTACACATTTTATACATACAATACTTAAATACTGTAAAAACAATCCTCGTGGTTATACTTTGAATACGTGACTTGAATTTTCAAAATTGTTTTTCAGTTTTCAGTTCCTATAATAATTATAAAATAAGAGGATTACGAATAAACATATTTGTTTTGTCGTGAACTGAGTCTTTTATATGGTTTAACGTCGAATATGGACCATCTCACACATGGCCATATAGTTTTCTTAACATTAAATAATTATTGTAAACAATTATTAGGTATCAACGTAACATCAATGTTTTTATTTGATGTTACCTGTAGAGGAACCAAATTCTCCTGATATATTAACAATTGTTATAAATTTGTTAATTTATAACAATTATAATATGGGTCGGAAAATGCTTAGCTTTTGAGATTTTCATTAATTATTTTTCATTTTCATTTTTTTATTTTCACTATTTTTTCAATTAATAACCTTAATTATAAAGATTAAAATTCAATGCATAAAATAAAAAATATTTGTACCACATTTCAAACTTTTATCTTCACAATTAAGGTCATTAATTAAAAAATATATATCTTTTTTCAAAGCATATTGGTACCTACATAGAACATGGGTTCGAAAATAGTTAGTAAAAAATTTCAGGGTAATAAACCTGCATTACAAAAACTTGAATTTGATCACCCATTATAGATTTATTTGGAAAATATATTTTTGGCAATGAGGTGTCTCAGAAGATCACCCTAATCCTTCCTAGCCCGAGAACAACAGGGGTAGGTCATAAATAAAGCGAGGGAAGTGCATATTAATTTAGTGACTACCCAAAAAATTAAATAACACTTTTACAGCCCTTTACAATTAAGCGGTTTTGAACACGTGCATATGAACAAATTTGCTTGAAAATGCTTTGTGTGTCAATTTGGCACCAGACGAAATCTGTGCTTTAATTGAATCAGAATAGACATACCTACATCAAATTGTTAATGGCTTTGCTTTTGAAACTAATCTGCTTTCTCTCTCCTGTGAACCAGCAACAGTAAAACGTGGAAAAAAGTTTATTTATGCAAATGGTTCACTGGTAGTTTTTAACAAGGTTTCTCAATTTTTAATTCTAGCAATTTCACGGTTGAAATTAGCGAACTGCCAATGCATTAGGTGTATATTTATACAGCTAACTAAACCTTAACCACATTCATTTTATATATTTATTTATAAAACGGGTGTCGAAATTCAATGAACATTTTCTTAAATGTGTTACACATTTTAACATAGAAAGCTATGCAATTTTACAAAGATGTGGACGACGATGCGTGATAAATTCACTGAGTGAATTGCTTGTCCGATTACATCGGATTTGGAAATACGAATTAGATAAGAACGTTTAACATTTTCAAACGCGTGTGTCCACGCCCTTAGACGCAACAATTTGTTATCGAAATCAGGTAAAAAAACCTACAAGTAACAATTTTTGCGTAAGTTAACTTGCTAAAGTAAACAGGATGAACCGTTATGCACCATATACAAAAATATTGATACAATTTTAAACAGTACACACCTCATTGGGAATTTTGGAAAACCCATTATGATAGATGTATTAGGAAATTAAACAATAGTCAGTGTAATATTTGTAAATAGGTATCATTGTTTTATTTACCTCATATCAATTTTCATTCATGTATGGAGTTTCAATACAGTTTTTAATGGTTTCTAAACAAACATTGAAACTTTTATTATCCAAAGATAAATATACTAAAACATAAGTGTCGAAACTTGAAAATTGCTGGGGGTGGGAGGGGGTTGACAAATCTTGGCGATGTAGTAAGTCCCTGTATTACGTTATTGTTCCATTGAATAAAACTCCACGTCTATTACTCTGGCAAGGCAACTTCAGGGACCGCTAAGAAAAAGATGGATGATGGATCTTTTGTTGCTAATTTGTACTACCTACCAATTTTAGTTTTGTAGTTTGTGCCGTTTTCAATAAAAATAATAGCGTAATACTAAGTACTAAGAACGATAGCAAATCTATTTTTGCACTATATTTTTTTGCTCAACGAATACCTTTAAAAGGTGTATCGCTTTTTTCAAAAATCAAAAATTTGTTTGCTGCTTGCCTAAATATGAAAAATCAAATAGCCATTAAACATATTCTAATAATATTAGTCACTTTCTACATCATTAAAATGAATTTGGAAACTGTTCTCGACAAGAAATTCAAGATCAAAATTCAATTATTTGCTATCCATCTTGCAGAGGAATTCAATGATCTAGTATTACGCCACCATTTTTCTCACAATCGGTACACCCTACAAAATTAAAGTTGTGCTACAGATTAGCAACAAAATGTCCAGAGTTGTTTTTTTTAGGCCGTATTTGATTTTTCGTTTTTAGACAAGCGTATATATATAATACAGAAAAAAATATTTAAACGACTGAGTTGATTCGTCAATTTTTTTACACTTGAAAAAAAATACTATAAATCTTCTGAACTCTGGAGTGGAACTCGAAGAGCAACAAAATATAATGTAAATATTCCTTTACTATCGTTCTTAGTTGGAAAGTAATTTTGTGGTCTATATACTAGCGTAATATTACGCTAGTAACCACCATTTTTCTCGAAAACGGCCCAAGCTACAAAAGTAAATTTGGTGGTACAAATTAGCAACAAAATATCCACCACTTATTTTTAGCTGCCGTTGAAGTTCTATTCCAAACACATATACTATTTATTTACAGATTATCCTACCCAAAACGTAAAATAAATATTCCTGAATTAATGATCTATTTTTGCATAAGTCCTTACTATACAAATAATATGCGTAACAAAACAAAACACAACAAAAATCACAAAATAAAGGGACTATTTCGTATTACAGTAACCGCTGGTCGTGACTTGTCAACAATGCTATTAATTTAAAATATTTGAGATAGGTAGTAAATACCTCTTATACGACTTTAATTAGTTAGAAACCCCTTACAAATTTTCTTGGGGTTACAAGCGACCCCATTGCCCCCGTTAATTCGGTGCCTATGTACTTAAGCAGTTATTACATTTTATATATTTTACGTTTACTCTATACACATAAATATATACACTTGTGATTTGTTTATTTAGTACTCAAAAGGATTATACTATCCAAGTAGACAGTTTTTAAATAATTACACGGAAAACGAACTATTCAACTAAATATTTTGATTTTGTACTTGTAGAAAAAATAATTAGGTTGATCTACTGCCCGATACGATATATGACGATGACGCCACCTTTCATGTTTTTAGAAAAACACATAGCTTTATTATTCTTAAGTTGTTGAATAATTTGTAGAAAAGAACAATAGGAAAACTTGGAAAACTCGAACTGCTTACACACATATTATTTCAATGTAACGCACCTGTATGTGATACTGCGTGACATTTTTTCAGGTTATTATTCGTTTCCAAGAAAGGAATTTCGCTGAAGAGGAAATTAGTTCTAAGGTAGGTTAATGTGACGATTATAAATATGAGAATATCCACAGGTTTAGGTTGGGATAGCTGTTCCGTCTTGTTACTGTTACAATAAGAGTTAAGAGATGGAGCAGAGCAGATCATTGGTTAACTTTTAAATTACGTTATGGTCCTGATCTAGTAGGAGAAGCAAGACAATAGTGGGCATTTAAGAGTAGAAAAATTTATTCTATGAAGATAGACGATGTTTTGCGTAGTTTTGATGTGTTATACAATTTGAGTAAACTCTGTCATATGGATAACATCGGCAGCTAAGTACAGTAGAACCAGCAACATTAAGATAGAAATACTTATGTGTACTTTTTTAATTTGTAATAATCAAAATATTAGTTTCGTATGCAGTGTAACTTCCTAAATCCAGTTTATAATAGTGTTGGTATTATAATTCTGTACAATACAGGTAGCATTATATTATTTTTTATTTACCTTATGTCGATTCTAATTTGAAGGGAACTTAAATAAATTATTTCTGGATATTTTAAGTTTTATATAACATACATATATCGAGGCATTTGTCCGCAGATTAGTTAGTTTCACACAATATTATTAGTATATAATACAAAATGTATAAAAATACCAAAACAGATTAAATTAGGTTTGTTCCAATACACATCAGCAATCAATCAATTTTTGGCGCAACTATCTAAATTCGAGAAATAATCTTTGCTTTTTATTACTGATTAATATTTCAAGCTTTTCAAACATTTTAAAATTTTAACCTAAGCCTATTTAAAAAACTTGGTTATATAACTATTCCATTTAGTACTGTTTTAGCAATTTTTTTTTTATAGCAGATAAATTGTCTGATGTCAGATCAAAACTTGACTATGCTCGAACTATCTGATCACTACATTTTGATACATGTATTGATGTCT
Organism: Monochamus saltuarius; assembly: GCA_025584915.1. NCBI lineage: Eukaryota > Metazoa > Arthropoda > Insecta > Coleoptera > Cerambycidae > Monochamus > Monochamus saltuarius. Next base: position 7,832,782 of record CM046723.1, on the reverse strand, counting down.
TGAAAATAATGCAAAGGCGTTTCCTTGAATATCTTTATTATAGAAAGAATAGTGCCTATACAACTGTTGGTGTATAGCTGAATCTCCTTAATGAGTTTTCATTTAACATCCTTGCAAACCACAGAAATATGTCTGAATTAATATTCTTATACAATTTAATTCATGGCAAAATTGATTGCACCTGAATATTAGATATAGTTAACTTTACTTCTAGAATAAATATACAGAATTTTCACCAATATTTCGAATGTAATAAAATAAAATAATGCTCATATCTACAGGGGTTTTATTTCGAAATATTACGATTTAAGCCATCTTGCCTTAATAAAATGTTGATAATAAAAAGATACAGGGTGTCAAAATTGGAATTTCAAATTTCTTTCGTCTCTTTAACTTATATTTGTTGTAATTGAAAATTATATTGTTACGTTGAAATTTTGGTTTGCACCACCTGTTCTGTAACTGGATCTGATATCTGTTGAGTATTGTATAATATATTTTTTTCTTTAAAGATAATCTGTAAGTATATTACAAAGTATAACTGTATATGTCAAATGCAGCAACAATAATATTTATGGTTCTATTGACCCTGAAATTATATATTAAAATATTTTTGCTGATTCGTTCAGGTGGGGTCTCGTGCATCTCGGTGTGCCTTGAATTTTAATAAATTCAAAAAAGGCAGTACAGGATTCCTCTCATTCTCCATATGACAAACACCCTTAGCCTTTGTTTTACTGAGACAGTTCTACGTAGCGCATCCCGATGACAGAAGCGTCTTCTTATTCAAATCGCTATGCGGCCAATGCAGCCTAATAGGACAAACAAAACCGCCAGTAATCCTGAGGACCTACCCAAAAATCGTCCGAGGTATTATGCCCCGATGATTCAACAGAAAATCTAACAGGTGACAACGATGAGATTTACTTATCGATAAGTCGTACTTCTAAACCGCAGAGCTCGGAGACTTTGCATACTGAATATAAATAAAGCGGTGTTTCTGCAAAAACAAATAAAAATAGGAAATACTCTTTATTCACCTTCCTGCACACACTCATCAATGTCGTTTAATCGGTATTGTGGATAGAGAATTAATCGGTAGATAACGATCTGCTGTAATGATCACCTTATTGTAACTAATTTGCAAGGTAATCATTATGAATCACGTAAAACAATTGAGCTGCTGAAATGTAAGAGTCCATATAGGAGACAATTCAAACACCTCTTTTGTGGAGCTATTCAGCTATAGTTTGTTTCAATACGCTGTGGTTCGATCATTATTAATTCATTGTACAAATTCGTTTATTTGATGATAACAGTGATGGACAAAACTATTGAATTAATGCATGGTAATGTATTTATGTACGGTTGAACAATTTCTGGGTTGATTGCCATGTTGTCGATTTAGATTTCTTAACGTTTTAAGGAGTTTAAACAAAGCTTATAGGCGGTATAGGGCTTCAAGATCTATTAGTTATTATGAGGAGTTCAAAACCCTTAGATTGTCGTTTAAGTCTCAAGTGCGAATTGCCTATTCCAGTTTTATTTCTGAAGCTGAGCGTATAGTGAGTATAGATGATCTTCAACATATTACTATAGTGAATAATTTGCAACTTTTTTCTTGTATGCTTTTGAAATACCTAATAACTGTATGTACTTATAGCTACAAAAAGAATCAAAGCCAATATATGTATGGGTCCTTAATACCAGCTTTTTTAGTCAGCTGTAGCTATATTTTGTGTAGCTCTGGTACCCTTATTTAATTTTATTGTGACTTCATGTCAAGTTTTTCAACCATTTGGAAGTTATTTAGAGTTAAATAAAAGTAGGCAGAAAGCGATTTCGTGAACTATAAGCCATTTCCATATTGAGTATTTTTTGTAAAATTCTAGAAATAATCTTACATTCTTGTAGTATACATCACGTCTCTAATGTGATTATACATGACCAACACGGTTTTATATAGAGGCGATTCACCACTACGAATCTTACATGTAAGACGCAATTTATATTTGAAGTTCTTGATCAGGTCAAGTGGATGTTATCTATATTGATTTTTCTAAAGCATTTGATCATTTTGTACTACTACAAAAAGATAATAGCTGTGAGTTCTGCGCTGCCTTGTTCAGATTACTCTGGCGTTACTCAATGTTCAATACTAGGTCCTCTTCTATTCATAATTTTTATTAATGACATTGTTAATCATCTAAATGATTGCTATATTCTCTGTGCTGACGATGTAAAGTCATATTCCAGAATTGATGATCCGTGGGATTAGGAAAATTTGCAAGTCTATGGACATTGTGATGTCTTTTGGCCACATGGTATACCCGTCACTATAAACTATAGGCTTGATGATGATATTCTTGGGAAGCCTGAAGTCATTAAGGATTTGGCATTTTATTTGACCCACAGCTTAGGTTTGTGCGGCATATGCAGTTTTGCACACCGGACGTATACAACAACTTAGGCTTTATTATAATTCCAGAGAATTTAAAAACTTCACTAACCTTTGTCTATTTACCTTTGTTAGATCTAAACTTGAATACGGTGCTGTCATATGGAGTCCCATTTATTAATCTCAAAACTAGAACAGGTTCTGCAGCATTTATGTTAGATAGTTTTTATCCTGTTAGAGGAACACTATGCATGTCTTGCCTTGGTCGCAAAAACACGAGATACATACTCTCTCTACCAATGCCTTGAACTATATTGCTATTATACTAATCTTAGAAAAGGTTGCCTCTATCTTCCTCAATGTTGTAGATGGTACGAACATTGTCTTTCTTTAAGAAGGCGCTTATTATGCCACTACGTCCTTGTATTTAGGGTAAATAGATTGGTTATTAGACATTCCTCCTTTCCTTTGACCATATATGTTCTTCTAATGGTTTGATTAATATTTCTGCTGGCATATTCATCCCCTCCGAGAGCTGTCACAGTCCGTATTCGAATCTAAGCTTATAAAATCAAGCCATTAACAGATATATCGTTTTAGTACCTTTATACTTGTAAAGAGTCTTAGGTACTAAGTCGCCTAAATTGTAGATTGATTTTATTCACCAGCTTTAGTAATTCCTCGATATATTTTACGAGGTTTCGTTAAAAATTTCAATGCTATGCTATACTAACAATTACAGTCAAACTGATTCATTGCTAAGCTTAGGTAGGCACCACTTCATTCTAAGAAGTTATCGCTCCTTCTCAAAATAAAGATGAAAGTTTTGGATTTGTCACAAAAAACTGTAGCCAGTTTTATTACATTCTACAATATTGTATGGTTATTTTTGTATCGATGATAACTATGTTAAGGAATTATTACATAGTAACAATTTCAAAGAAGAGGGTTTTCAATGTTTTTTATTTTTAATTAACTTTGTACCAGTCATACTTAAAAGTAGAACCTTGTTGGAAGTAGTGATATATGTAGGTGTAATTCAATAGCGTGGTATTACTTCCGCACTTCCGATGTTATATATTTTGCCAATGCAGTGGAACGATATTGTTTGAATGCATGTCAGCTACGCACGTACAAGTTTAAAGTTCAGAAATAAATAATTATCATAAATTATTATTTTATTCCCCTGAATTCAATTCAAGGATTCTAAGCAATTCATGCGAGTATATTTATGATATTATATTTTATTAATCATGTAAGATAATGTATAATAACAATTGACTTGCGAAATTGCCCTGACTTTGCAAAATTCTTCAGACACGGAAACGCAATTTTTTGTTATATTTAGCACTTTATTACTGGCGCTAATAATTAATACTGTCTCTAATAGTAGTGCCACTACTATTAGAGACAGATCCGTAATATGTAGGTATTTTTGGTCTAGATAACTCTAGTCTTGATTACATTTCTGATAATCTTTGCAGAAAACAATACAGTAATGTAATGGATCTAGATCTCTAGATTTTGCATGGATTGTGCCAAAAACAAGTGCCAAATAGTATGCAAGGTTGAAGATATACAGAGCGTGACATTTACACAGAATACTGCTTTTGAGTTATTTTAAAATTTGAGATAATAAAGATTTTCAGAGTTTATGTGTGTATGTAGCTGTTGCCTATGTTTCTTTTATATCAGTGATAATTGTATTTAATGTTGTTTTTGGAAAATGTATGGTGTTTTGTTACGAATTGTGTTTACAGATTTGAGTGTATTGCACTGTTCTTTTTTCTAGTTTGTGAAAAATCTATGTTGATAATGGGTTGATAATAAATATAACAATGAAGTGAAAGTTCCTGTTTTCTTAAACAGTTTTTGGTTTTAACTTATTACATTACATTAACATTTAACTATTCTTCATATTTTTTTACGTTGTTTTAAATTGTCAACTTGTTTTAGTAATAAGAATTTCTAATTAAATAATCTAAAAAATTATAGATTTGTTCTCAATTCTGGCAGTCACGGTCTATATGAAAATTCAAAGTGATGCACGGAAAAAAATCTAGTCTGTATTCAAGTATAATAATATACTTAAAATCTTCTTCATTCAACTATATATCTATTAATTCAGTAACAAAGTGTATGTGATATAAATATTTACATATTCTTGATATCCAAGCATTCTTATACTTCTTCTTCTTCTTAAAATAACACTAAATTTAAGATTAATATTTTGTTAAAATACGAATAAAATATTATTAATTATGGGATAGGTTATTCTTCCTTAAATTATAGTTTTATACATTTGCACGAATTAAAATTATTATAATTTTATAATAAATTACATACTGTACAATTTAAAATACAGCTAAAGTGCAAAATAATAATATTTACAGATTATATTAATGTGACACTTGTGGTAATCCTTACTAAAATTATACAGACACAATTGTACTATTATTTATTACAAATTTTATTAAAGTTGTGTGTGAAGGTGGATCACCAGGTTCAGTTTGTGGCCAAAAGATTTAGTTCCATGTTGCATCACGTCTACTCAGGTTCCCTTCTGTCGTATAAGTCATTGGTTGCCTCACCTGCTATATTATGGCATGCTGAGGAGAGCTAACAAGTTCGAAAGCGGTATATGTCTGGTGTTCCGTTGGATGACTATGACATTTTGCTATGTCTTTTTTTAGAAAATTCGAAAAGTCAAATTTTCATATCGACCTTTTTATTACAAATATTTTTAGGGAACTGCTATTGAATTATTACTACTATAAACACCGCAGCCTGTATATCAACAGATAAAATCTAGTGCTTCTACGATTAGCAATAGTATCACTCGCATTTGAGATATCAAACGTAAATAAAATGAAAAATGTTCAAAGTAGTTAATTGTGATTATCTTAAAGATTCATTTATTTCAATCATCAGTCTGTATTTCCTAATAAAATATTAATAAAAGCCAGTTGTTAACTACCTAGACACCGTTTTCGCTTATTAATTTATGGAAACTTGAGGAAATTAGTTAACAGTGATCTCGAAAGAGACCGACACGGAAAATGTGTGAACACACTGCAGTGGGACTTTTCCAAATAAAGTTCTAATTACGTTTAAAACATTTAATCGCATGAAGTAACCTTGGGAACAACTGACGTATACAATATATCATACATTCATTAAAATTACAAGTACAGGCTCAATTAATATTAAAGTTCGTTAAAAGTGAATTAATTTTGAGAATCATTATATTCATATGTTCTTGGGCATACGCAACATAGTCAGTGAAATACAGAAGTATACAGAGTGATTCACAACTCATCCAAAAACATATTGGGAAAAATAATAGAAGTTGTAATATTTCCAACCTCTACATCGCTGGGCTACTGTAATCTCTGCTGTCATTGGAATGCAGACTATTCCGAATACTGAAATCAAATTGTAGTATTAACGTTTTTATGATATCTAGTGTTTAAACTATTTACGTGTCAAGTGTCAAAAATGGCAACTCAGAGTTGATGGATATGTGTCTCGCGTAAGACAAAATGCTTTAGCAGCTTCTCATCTGTACGCACAACGATTTACCGGTAGAAATGTGTCAAATGCAGTTACTTTTACTGCGGTAGTGCAACGCGGGCGTTATGCGGGAAATTTGCAACCGAATTGTGGAAGAGATGAAGATTCAGAGCGTCTTCGACGTATTGCAGCAGCTGAGGAACACATTTTAGAGATTGTTAAAGAGAATCCCCGACTAAGTATCAGGCAAATCGTTCAACAAGTACAAAGAATGTACCAATCAACAGGGTGGCGTTCCATACACGAGACTCAATTTTATCCGCTCCATGTGCAGTGTGTCCAAGCATTAATACCCCCTTACGAATTAGATTTTATAAATAGTTGCTGTAATAAAACTCTCAAAACCCCATATTTACAGCTGACGTCTTAGTTACAGATGCAGCCAGTGCTGTTGGATATGTCAATTCTAAATACTCGCATGCGTACTGAAAAAGGTCCGATTTTATCCAATGTTATCCGCCCATTGAAATTAAGTGAAAATGCATTTAGCATTATATTTTTTAAATACTTAGGTATATGTTAGAGCCGTGGTTAGTGGTTAACAGTAAACCAGTACAGCCACAACAATTTTCTTACATGCCATGTTACTAAAGTTTCTAAAATATCCGAAAAGATCCGAAGTATAAAAAAAGTCCAAAAATAGGACTTTTATCCGCCAAGTAACAACACTGGATGAAGCTATTTTCTACGGAATAGGATGTATAACATTCATAATACTCATGTTTTGGGATTTTGAAAAGTCGCACGCTATTCAACGGGATCACTTCTAAAAACACTTTTCCTTAAATGTTTGGCCGGTATTGTGGATGATCCCTTGATTGGATCGTTCATATTATCAAATCGAATGGATAGGGTTCAGTACAGGGTTCGAGTTCCTTCAAAATTATCTGCTTGGACTTCTGGAAGATGTGCTCTTAACTGTCCAACTCCGAATGTGGTTCTTGCACGATGGTGATCCCCTTCATTTTCGACAAAATATTCGAGAGTACCTTAATGAAGTTTAAGGGGATTGATGAATTGGACGAGAAGGACTGGTACTATGGCCGCCCAGATCTCCTAACTTAAATCCTTTGGCCTTTTTTTTGTGGGTGCTTATTTCAATCTCTTCCAAGATGCTGAAATTTTCGAAAAATTATTGAGAAGTTGCACAAGCATTAGTAGAAAATTAGTGTAAAATTTGACTATTATACATTTTTTGATTTCCAAATTACATATTTTTTTAGAAGGGGTGAACATTTTACTAAAGTAATTTTTATGAAAACGCGATTTTTTAGCTGTAGATTCACCGGTACCGTTTGCACCAGTAAAAAACATGTTTTGTAATAAAACTGAATAATTCTACCGATACAAAATAATGAAGTAATATTTGTTAAATAAAGGTTTGTGTCTAACGATATTTTCCGTCCATAAAATGTATCATCTCTAAAAACCACAGAATTTAATTTGAACTACACAAATTGAATCAAATAAATGTGGGTAGTTAATTCGGATACCAAGTTGTCACTCTATTGTTTTAATTCTATCTATCCATCTACTAGGAAAAAGTAAGAAATTTGTATTGTGCAACATGGTTATGCCCCAGTTCATCGACAATTAATTGTTTAATAGTCATCAAGTAATCAGGTCATACCTAAAAAAATGCTAACCACATTTTGATTAATTTTATTAAGAAAATGAGAAGTATGTAACATGGAACTATTGGTCACAAAAATAATAGCAGCAATAAAAAATCATTTTTATTCCGCAAAATTCTAATCTACGATCTAAAGAAGCTTTCAATCCAGTACATGCAACATGCCATTTTAAGTAGAATAAATTTTCCTACAGTGCAGTATTGTTTCGAGGCAAAGTTTTCCATGATGATTTGAATTACTAGTTATAGAAGCAACAATTAGAAACATCTAATCGAATATTTAAATAGCATTACTCATTCGTTCTGCTCGAATTCTGTTCATCATTAGAACGAATCTCAAAGTTAAACTTTGAAAGCTGAAACTATAATCTTGTAGAAACTGAAATTCTCCGATCGCAGACACTTACCAATAAGCTCTGTATTCCTATTAAATCGAAATTTGCGGCATCCGCTACATGTTAAAAACCGGCTTAAGTAAAGCGTCGTATGGATTATTCATATATGGTAAATATCAAGCGTCTCAATCAATCACGATGCATGTAGCATTGTGGGACGTTAACAAATTTTATTGTCAAAAAAGGCAAGTATTTGGTGAAATACTTTTAGTTTCGTTCACTGCCTATGGTCATCGAATTCCTGCCAGTAACGATTATATACAGGGTGGTGCGTTTTTCATGGTTCGTCATTAGCATCTAGGAAGCTGGGGTGGCTCAAATGAGAAAAATTGGGCCGTCTTATGAGTATTAAGATATATTCACTGCTTGTGGTCACCTGTCAGTAAAGATTACAAGGTGATTCATTTTCATGGCTCGCTATTGGCATTTAAGAAATCGTAAAATATACAGGGCGACCCAGAAAAAGGTTAGAGCGTCTTATGAGTATTAAGATAGACCAAACAAATCCAAGATATATGCTGCCGTTGTTGAAATATTGTGAAAAAACTGAAAATAGTTATTTTAGAAAATGTCAGCACGCGCAACAGAAAAGACTAAACTGGTACATATAAATAAGAATATACGAGTAATTGATTTTTGATGAAAGAAAACTTCTACCGATACTAATTTCGGCTATGCAACATTCAATTTTATATTTGATCTTGATAGTAAAAGATGCAGAATAAAATTACGAGCGCGTCAATATTTATTTATGTATTCCAAACATTCAAAACGTTGCCTAATTACATGGAATACTAAAATAATACGGAATTAAGGAAATTAATGTAATAAATCAATAAAAAATTAGACAAAAATGATAACGATTTGTAATGCTTTGCAGAGGAGTAGCCAACGTAAAGCCAAAGTTTACTGAATAAATATAAGTTATACCACTCTCTGTCGGCACTTTGATGTTTTGAGATCTAAGCCGTACCGCCGCACCTAAATACTGTCGCAAAAAATGGCCAAGTACGAGGGACTTAAAAAAGTAGTTTCTTTCCAATTGGGAAATATTTATATACGAGGGATATTCCAAAAGTGTGATGTAAGGCTGCTTATTGTATAAATAAAATATTTGTAATGTAATAAATATAAATATTATAAAACGATTATAGGTAAATGTATACAGTTTTGTTAGTTAATCTTGGAAGTCGTATATATTTACTTGTAAATTTTAAAATAAAATATATACGTAATCTACTATATAAAAAATAAGGTAACCATGAGAAAAATTTGCCATAAAATGTTTATTTAAATATTTAAAAAACAATATACAGTATTTTAAAACTAAAATAGGAAATAATATAATCTATATTGTTTACAAGTTAAAAATGCTGCGGTATAGGTCTTTTTTAAATTGCTCTTTTAATGCAGTTTTTCTTGGATTCCTACACGAAAGTGTTTGTGACGTTTTTTATATTCTTGTTTTGTAATTTAATAAACTATATATTCTTTTCAGTAAAAAAATACTCAAATGAAAACCCAATGTATAAGTATGTCCAGGTCATTTTTTAGTACTTGATATTATTTTAATGATTTGGGTATTTCTATACGTATATTAATTAATGTGAGACAAATTATTTTACTTTATTTAAAGATGTTACTGTACAAACCATTTTTGTTATATTATACTGTTTGTGCATGGTTTGTGCACAGGGCTCACTTAGAATCGGTGTACCAGTTTGAACATCAGAATTTTGAAATTTTGGCGTCAAAATAGTTTTGGTATTGTAACCTCTAAATTAGGTTATCGTTGAAACACGTCACGTAGACAAACAGTTTTATTGTCACTCTTGATTATACAAGAAATCTGCTTCAACAAATTCACAACTGTCAAATGCTTTACTTTGACGTTTCAGTCATTCGCGTTCGACTGCTCAATATAAACCATAGACCTTATAAGGTCTATGATATAAACTGACTCCAGCGCCCGAAAATGGTCTGCTTATATAGGTTTTTAGAGTTCTCGAAGTTTCTGAGATCTCGAGAACGTGTCGAGAAACAAATAGAATATAGCCTGGAATATTCCGGAAAACGTCAAAATAAAGGCATCACAAAAATTATAAATTCTAACAAACAGAAACGTGATTTACAAACTAACGAGGTAGGTGAGCTTCAATTATGAATTCCAACGTAAACAGGAACACAATTAACAATCCAAAAAGGTAGGTGAGCCTTCGTAACAGTATTATCAGAAACTCTGCTTGAATCAAAAATGCTTTATTGTAAAATTTACATAACACAATTAAGTACAGTGGGAGTCAGCCATAGACCTTAAATGTCTATGGAGTCAGCTCAAACTCGTCAGTTCCATGGTCCATTCTTTTCTAGTGTAGTTTATTATACACGGTGCTAGAAAGGGACAAAACATGCAAGTGGTGACAAGTTGACCACCATTGTACCTACTTACATAATTATTACATATTACACTTTTTTTAATATAAATACCAGTACAAATAACTTACTTGTTGGTTCATACAAAAACAATGTTTGACGTTTCATTTGAAAAATGTTTGCTTCAAATTCTAATTTTTTTATAGCGTTGATCAACAATCTTTCACAAGATTCTAATTTTTATCGGCGTACCGCGTAAAATTTTATATCGTGACCTATTTCTTTATATTAGTTGATGAAATATAAAATACATACCTTGAACAATGGAAAAAGGAAAAACCACGTCTTGAGGGACAATTATTCACAGTACAATATATCACGGGCATTTTTAGAAGAAAAATAAAATAAACACTAACAGATATTCAAGGTTTTTTGTCTCACACTATATCGATTGCACTCAAAACTTTCTAGCGTCGGCCACCGTGTAGGATCCTGGGTTCCGAACGGTCCCCGAGACGGGTGAGGAGAGCGGAATTGGTAAGGCGGGGCGTGTTCGAGAGTGAAACAACTTATATATTTATTCTGTAAACTTTGGTAAAGGTATACAAAAATAACTCAACAATGGCAATGACAGCATATATCTTTAATTTGTTTGGTTTATTTTATGAAAAGGTGCAACTATATTTTATTGTTTTCTACCTTGTATCCACTTTGTCATTTGCTTCTACTACATATCATTAAATCAGATAATGAAAATAAGTTCAAGTTGACCTGCACATATTAAAATAGATTTTTATAATGACAAGTTTTGTAAAATCTTAATCGTCCGTAACGTAGCGAGTAAATGCCACGAGTTTTATTGGCACTATTTTAAAACTAAACTTCATCATCCCTGCAAGTGTTTGCCAAATGGTCCCAAATTTACCCACCAGGATGCATCTGCAACAAGTGTTATAAATGCAACTGCCAAAAGGTTACGGAGACTAAATATACGCGTGGAGTTTACAAAACAAGTCGTTGACATATCGTTGGGGGCAGAATAATGTTTCATTCTTAAGCTAAGGTCATTAATTCTTAGGATTCCAACATGTGTTCGCCGAGAAAAAGAAGAGTTTTAAAGTTCAGCGGCCAAATGTGTAAATCGTTAAATTTGTGCATTACATTAAAATACGTAACTTTAAGTAAGTAGTCATCACTTTTTATTTTTGTATGTGAAACCTAATACTATAAAATTTATTGTCTAATTAAAGATAATAACATATATTCGATTCAAAGGAAAGGGTTTGTCTTTAATGATGCATAAGGAAAGATTTGATCTGAATATTCTTATACAGCAATAACAGTAACAGACGACAAATGATTGATTTTTTATACATTTGTCCTTTGCAAAAACTAGTGGAAGATAAGGTTTAACCTGCAAAGAGTTTAAGAAGTTGCAGAACCATAACTCTGGATTAAGCGAATGGTAATACATTTTATCCTAATTAATCAAGGATAGTCAGAGTGTCTCACTTAAAAAAGAAGTCAACTCTAAGATGTTGCATTGATATACTCGCGACAAGAATTCAGACGACTTACGTCATACGAACAAATGAATAATTCACAATATTTTCATCAAAATATTTAAGAAACTGCAACTGATAGTAATAAAACTATATACTACACTAAAACTTTACAATATATATTGCACCAAATTGCAAAAAATAATTGTTTTTAACGCGATCAAATAGCAAAAATTACGTTGACAATAAAAACAAATGTGTAACGTTAGCCCTGACGCAAGACGTCTGAATTCTTGTCGCGAGTATAGTATTCTGTTTCTATCAGAACTGAATCTTGGATATCTCTAGTTTATGACAAAGAGACTCTCAATTCTTTTAGCGATGAAGAATTTAAATGACGCCATCTCATACTGTTTCTAAAATTCATCTACGGTAATATTTATTTTTACCATATCAGCCAATACACAAATTTTAGTGGTTTTTAGGCTTCACAGGGTTGTTATGCTGTGATCTCGGTAACTGATCGCTACCAGAAACAGAATTAAGGTGCACATCCCTAGCATTAACCTTGATTATTTTACCTGTTCTGATTGTTCTCGTACTAGGCTCTGTGGGGACAAACCCGCTTTTGGTATCTCCGTCCGGATTCTGTTTCTGGCAGCGACCAGTTACCGAGGTTACGGCATAACAACCCGGAAAATCACTATGTATAAAATTATACATACAATTGTTTTTCCGAATGAACTCTTTACCTAATCTCAACGGCAAACCATTAACTTCAGCAGCAGGTTTTACAGCATGATCCTTCACCAAATTGTGTTTTGCAGCCAATGATGAATATTGGCAGCTTTCTCACTTTCAGCACATCAAAATTTAATAGTAATTCGTTGTGCACTAACTGTAAAGTATTCAACACAACTGTCACTATTTTTATGAACAAAACAATATCCCGGCTATTCACATGCTACAGGAGCATCTTGATTATTCTGAAGTAGATTTGGGAGAGCCACAAAAGAAAGTTCAGGTCAAATTTATACTTCCCTTATAGTTATAGAAGTCCTAAAAGCAATAATATTATTTAATAAGAGACTGTGTTTATGTTTTATGTCCACTATATGTTTTGTTCAATTTATCTTCTATTTTTATGGAAGATACTTAGTGTAT